>CM034301.1:36517011-37117011 GCA_019925795.1 Dendrobium chrysotoxum
ACATTGTATTGATTATTGAACACTATTATTCTGATTTACATGATACTATCAATGCACAATAAATATGATATATATGTATATATGTCATGAAATATGTGCATGTAATAAATGCTAGCTACTGAAAGAGACTGATTCAAATTTGCAGAAACATAATATGATACCCTACACAAGAGGATGGGCTAATAAGTTTTTTTTTTTTAAATGAATATGATAAATGATATGATAGAAGGCATAAAAGGATAATAATATGATTGATTGAAATAATACCTTATATATGATGTCATCTAATTATAAATGAGGATGATATAATATGATATGATATCAGTGATACTGCATGATATTATTGGCTCAAAAGAGTGGTCTTTTGGGGAAAAAGTTATTTTTGAAACAATGCTCAACTACTTCTCTTATTATCACTTTCTTGGGCATATTTTTTAGCTTGCAAAAATTATGCCAAAGGGAATGCTCTCCCACCAATATCCTAAAAATAATATTCTTGTAGTTCCTTCATCTCTTCAATCAAATGCTACTTCATAGTTTCTCTCTAGCACTGAGGCTCCTATTTCTTCTAGTATAAAGATTGTTATTTGTTTCCCAATATACAGACAAGATGAGCATGCTTTATAGGATGTTTCTAATGGCATCCTCCATAGTTCTCAACAAGATGGCCTTGAATTTAAACCAACTTGTAGGGATGATTCATTGGTGACAGTTGCATTTGATTTGCTTAACATTATTCTTAATACTTCTCATGATGCTAACACCATCTTGAAAATGATTTTTTCACTCTATCACTTTATCGGATTCTTCAAGACCTACTCCTGTTTCCATCCACATTCTAAATAACAAGGCAAAAGAAAGATTTCAAGTCTATTATTGCATTAGCCTCCCCATATAGCTCTACTAAAACTTAATACCAAATACATGCACAATTTTAGGACCGGGTTGCTCATGCATATTCATTTATCAGATATAAGAACTCTGCTTTATTAGAGAGCACTAATGTTGTCCCACATCATTCAAATTGACATCGTGCATGGCAAGCTCAAAAAGAAAGTGACAGTGAAATGGAGCCCATGTTATGCTAGATCTTCCTCCAAAATTTCCCTATTTTCTAATGAATGTGGTTGAGAAAAAAAAAATTGGATAGCTTTACATCTCTTTGGTTTAGATCTTTACTAAGGGGAAAAAATCATTTGCCATCAATGAAAATTTTCAAATGATGAATAGAGTATAGATCCAAAATATCTAAATGAGATAATCAAAATATTATAAAAGTGAGAGCAACAGAGAAGCAAATGAACAAATCGGGAGTTCTAATGAATATTTTGTCCCAAACTAAGTTTTACAAAAAGAAAAATGCTTTGAAAACTTTTGATAAAATTTTCATGAATGTTTTTTTTTAATTCAAAATTTCAACCAATTATAGATATACTTGATTGTGTAGTTGTCAAAAAGTAGTTAAAATCATAGAATTTCCACCATAGAGATAGGGGTGTTAAAATCGGGTTTCGGGTCGGGTTCGGGTCGAACCCGGAATGACACGCGTTCAAATGGGTCGACCCTAACCCGACTCGGGTAGGAAAACGAGTCAGAAAATCGGACCCGGACCCGACCCGTCGGGTTGGCAGGTTGACTCAACCCGACTCGGGTCGCGAAGGCAGACGCGCGGGCGAGCTCGCAGGTGTGGGAGAGCGCGGGCGAGCGCACGGGCGGGCTCAGGCGAGCGCACGGGTGCGGGTGCGGGCAAGCGCGCGGGCGCGGGCGAGCACGGATGCGCGTGGGCAGGCCAGGGCAAGGCGGGCAGGCTTCGCGGGCAAGGGTTTAAATAGGTTTTCGGGTTGACCCGGCAACCCGTCGGGTCAACCCGAACCCGACCCATTTTTCAAACGGGTCGAATTCCTGAACCCGACCCGTTTTGAACTCGGGTCGGGTTCGAGTCGGGTTTTCCGGGTCAGGTTCGAGTCGGGTTTTCGTGTCGTGTCAAATATTGACACCCCTACATAGAGACATGTTTTCTTATAGTTAATGAATAATTGAATTATCATAAAATAAATAGATAAACACAATATATAAAATTAAAAAAGGAGTTTTTAATTTAAAAAAAGGATTTTAAACCGATTTAAATTAAATACAAAGGCTCTTCATGACATTTAGGGTGCATTAAAATATTAATTTCTTAAGAGAAATAATGGGTAAAGCTCAAATAAATATATTCATATTTTTGGAAAGAATTGGTGAGAGAATTAATATTACTTATGGTGACATTTCGGGTAATATGTCATTGAAAAAAATCAAATTATTTTTTGTCTTTTATACGCACCACTCATATGCATATATAATTATTATATGTCATCTCTAAGTAAAAAAAAAATTGATGCTTATTTTGAAATTCAAAGAAAATAGGTTGATCTGTTCTTCTGCATGCTCACGATTCACGTAGAAGGAAAATGGTTGACGCAAGCCATTTATTATTTATAATTAGTATCAATTTTATCACCGTGGAAGAATATGTCATAGAGAGCATGTTTTATTACTCACGCCACGTTCGTTGTAATTTCCTTCGTCCTCATTTAGATATCATATAAAATAGTAGTAGAAAAAAAAATTATGTATTTCCCGAGCCCCTTCTATTAAGTGGATCTATAAATACTTGATTTCTGCTGCATGATCACCACCAGCAAAGCAACAAAGGAAAACAAAAAAGTGAGAACAACATTCATATACATACATACGCACATAAAAAGAGAGATATGGCTCATTCTTTCTACTCTTTTGCAATATCTCTGATCATTCTGTTAGTTGCCACACCCCTTCCAATTCTTGTATGGTGTAGCAATAGTGGCTTTTCCGTAGAGCTCATCCATCGCGACTCTCCTAAGTCGCCGCTATATGAACAAGATTCCACACCTTCCTCCCGCATCCGTGCGGCTGCTGAGCGCTCTCGTTCTCGTGCCATCTACTTTCGCGATGCCATCCGCAAGGCTCGTATGTCTTCCTCTGCACTCCCCATGGACGATGCTAATAACTTCTACTCAGATATCACCCCAAACACCTTCGAGTACCTCATGAGCTTCTACCTTGGCACTCCGGCCAACAAGGTCCTCGCCATCGCTGACACGGGCAGTGACCTCATATGGGTCCAATGTGTCCCTTGCAAAGAATGCTACACCCAGAGTGCCCCTCTTTTTGATCCACAATCTTCCTCTACCTACAAAACAATCCCATGCAATACTGATTCTTGCTCGCTGCTACCACAAAGCAGTTGCGGCTCCTCCTCCCAATGCGACTATCAATATGGCTATGGCGACAAGTCAATCGTTGAAGGCTATCTTTCTACAGAAACAATAGGATTTGACTCTACTGGCGGACGTCCAGTACAAATTCCCACAATTCTCTTTGGTTGCACTCATCAGAGCAATGGTACATTTGACAAAAATGATGCTGGACTCGTTGGCCTGGGTGGAGGAAAGCTCTCTCTCATCCGCCAACTCGGCTCCACCATTGGCAGCAAGTTTTCCTATTGCTTGCCTTCATCAACTCAGACCTCTGCAACGAGCCAACTCAACTTTGGCTCCAATGCGGTCGTCTCTGGCTCCAACGCCATTACCACGCCCTTGATCTCCGGTTCACCGGACACCTTTTATTTCCTTAGCCTTGAGCATATTAGTGTGGCCGGCAAGATCATCGCTGTTGGGAACCCCATGAACGAAAAGGAGTCTGCCCAAGGCAACATCATCATTGACTCAGGCACAACTCTCACACTCATTGATGATAATACGCTGCAATCTGTGGAGAGCAACGTGAAGAGTAGCATCAGCCTTCCCCAGGTCAAAGATCCAAATGGTGTCTTCAACCTTTGCTTTGATGTCTCTGGGACTGGGGCTTCAGTTCAATTTCCAGAGATCACCTTTCAATTTTCTGGTGGTGCATCAGTGGTCTTGCAACAATCCAATGCATTTATCGATGCTGGGCAAAATATTTTGTGCCTTGCCCTGGTCTCTAGCGGTGCCACCGCTGATTCTATCAACATATTTGGAAATATTGCACAGCAGAACTTCCATATTGGATATGACCTCGCCACCATGCAGCTAACCTTCGCACCGACCAACTGCGCCACACTATAGATTGAATATCTTATATGAGTTCATGAACTCGCCATATATGATTTCATCATTTAAGCCCATCTTAATTTTACCTACTTTGTATTTTGCTCGGCCTTACATTTTCAATTATCTTTAATTTGCGGCAAATCATCGGATTGCTTCACTTTTATCCATTATATCCATGCATAGTTTATTTAAATCACTTGTACGCATGATTTCGGCCTCTTTTATGTCACTCCATGTAACTCCTTACTTGCTTCACTGATCTTTTATGTTTATTAAACTCTCAAGTATGGAATAGTGTTTCACTGTTTCTTTTGGATTGAGAGCTACAAATTATAAGTATCGCAATCCAAATAAGCAAAAGTGGACGTCTTATGGTGGCATGAATATTGATGCAAATATGACTCGAAAACTTCTGAAATTGAATTTGTGACCATCCAAACTTCGATTTCAACAAACTTATAGTCAAATTAAACATCTCGAAGAGATGAACCCAATGATATACCAAAATTCGGTCCAATCCAAACCCAAATGGGTCCAAATCAATGTTCTGAAGCCGGTTTGGAACTTAAGAATATTAATTGGATGACCAAATGATATCCAAATGTTACATGCTTATAGTCAAATCGAGGGGCTCGACGAGTCAAATCCAACGAGCCAAAGATCACCAAATTCTAACATCATTAAGACACTCAAATGCTCGATAAATGATCCATGATCGAAGGAGTTGATATCGGCTATCCATTAAAACACTCCCAGCATCCCATTGATCTTCTCCCTATTTACTAGCCATGCCACTCCCAAAAAACTATAAATAGATCCGTCATTTTTCACAAAAGGGAAGAGGAGGAAGAGATGAAAAATTATGGATCACTCTTGCTTTCTTAAGCTTGCATCGCTCGGCTGCCTACCGCCGCCAGACTTCCATTTGGCCGCCGACCGTCGCTGAACTTCCTTCCGACCATCGTCGCCCAACTACAATCCTTCCGACCACCGTCACTCGACCACAGTCTTTCTGACCATAGTCGCACTATTATGGTCTTTCTAACCACCGTCGCTTGACTACGATCCTTTCGACCACTATTGCCCGACTACGATTCTTTTGACCATTTTGACCATCGTAGCCCGTCGACTACGGTCCTTCTGACCACCGTCGCCTTAATATTGTCCATTCAACCACCATTTCCTAACTATGGTCCCTCCGACTATCATCACCTGACTATAGTCCTTTCGACCACAACTGTCGCCTACAAACTACTGTCCCTCCAAACTTCATCGCTAAACTATGGCCCTTCCAATCAAATGAATAGACTAGCGTTCTCTTGAGAATAGTTATCATTTTATTCTCCAACTATGTAATGTACTCTCTACAAAGTATATTTGAGCCAACACCTAAATTCAATTTCTTATAGCCAAAATGTGCAAAATGAAACATACACAGCATATTTTTATAGAATTATTGGAATTGAAATCAGAGATAGGAGTTTAGAATACTACCTCATGCTCTATGAAATCCTTAACTAGAATAACGGACGATTTAACTTCTTGGCCTCCAAAACTCCCTCTCCTCTTTCTCTCTCCTTCTCCTCTCCCTCTCATTTTTCTTATTCTCGCAATGGCTGTGGTGAAGTAGTAGAATGGTTTGAGATATTTTTATATACAAAATCACTTATTTTGGCCTGGCACTGTGACACTCACCTCCCCAATACCGTTGTGCTGATCCGAATATTCTAGATGCTCCCAACCATTTCCAAATAGAGGGCCTGGAGCTGTGGCAGCTCACTTTCCCCACTGCTGCAACACTCCCACTTCTCCCAAATAGAGATCTGGATGCTGTGACACCACTTATCCCAACGTCGCGATGCTCCCAAAACCTTTAACAAGTTAGATTTTTCTTTTATCCAATGAATGTTCTTGGCTTATTCAAGCTTAATTAAACACTAGAGTATTCACAATCACTAACCAAATCAAAATTACAAAAACATTTATATCAATTTACATTAATTACCTAGGTTTTTGTATAGTGGGTATTACAAGACCATCATCATCAAAGAGTGCATCTAATTTTTGGGGAAAGAATGCTGCTCTTCTCCTCTCTTGATGTCTAATCCACTCCTATTAGCCACCCAATGATTGTTGTCTTATATAGCTAGAAGTTTTTTCATAGATATTATTTGTGGGTTCACTCAGCATTATATGATTATGCCTCTAAGTAATGCCTCTTCAACCTTTTTCTCTCCTAATCAACAACCCCACTTCTTGGCGTCATGGTGAAGTAAATTAGCTATTTCTATTTTGGATAATTTTCTCGCTAACTTAGTAAACCCTTTGAAATTGGCCTTTTTGTAAAAGTTCTTGGTAATATTTCTCTTCAATCTATTTGGCCTATTTTGCTAACCGTGCAATTTATTACAAAGTTCTTAATAGCTTTGCTTAATAAAATATGTTCTCAAAAAATTCTTTTAAATAAAGGATTATACAACTCTCTTTTTTGTTTTAAAGAAAGTAGTATTAATTGAATGATCTTTAATGTGAATCTTAACATAAAATCATGATTTTGAGTCTTCTTAGCAAACATATATTGTTCTTGTGTAGATTGATTTCCCGCACTTAATAACCCACCGATTTGTGAAAGCATTCTATTTTATCTAGGTTTTTTTTTTGTAACCATTTATGTGGGGAATCCCCTACGACTCATCTTATAAGATAACCAATATCTAGGGTCCTTGTAGAGATTATTTTTTCTCATAGTTTCTTTAGATGTCATTTGGATTGGCTCTCAAGAGATGAGCTTTTGGGGAAAAGTTATTTTTGAAAGGATGCTATGCTTCTACTCTCAATATCACTTTCTTGGACATAATTTTCAGGTTGTAGAAAAAATGCTAAAGGGAGTGCTCTCTATCCAATAGTCTAATAATAATACTTGTGTTCTTCCTCCATCACTTTTGTCAGGTTCTACTCAGTTTCTTCTTAACATTGAGGCTTCTATTTCTTCCTCTATATAGATTGTTATTTCTTTCCTTGCTAGTTCTTTATGGGATCTAATTATATCAATCAATTGGGTTATACTATTGACTCAAATCTTAATTCCATTAATCAAGCTATAAATCTAGCTCCAAGATGCTATGAATCCCTTATATGAAAGAGGGCTCAACGCAAAGGCACTATGGATATAGCGCTGCAATGTTGTGGACCTATTTTGAGATAGAGGAGCCAGCATCGAGGCATTGCAAGTCTAGCATCGTGGTCTTGCAGGATTATTGAGCCCGTTTTCTCTTTGTTTTTATGAGTGGTAATCAATTGGAGGGTTAAACTCTGTCTTGTATCTTTGTTTGAAGACAACGGATGTGAGTGTAAAGTAAAGAAGAGAGTGTGAGTGTCTAAGATCTGTACAATTTCTACCATGTTCCATAGTAGATTTCTTGCAGTGCAGTGGCTCCGTGGGTTTTTCCCATTTTCGGGGTTTTCCATGGTTAAATCCTAGTGTTATCTGTCCGCAATGTTGTTTTCTTGTTGTTTAGATCTTTGTTTACTCCCAACATTCTCTACATATAGAGATGATGAGCATGCTTTCTAGGATGTCTTTAATGGCATCCTCCATAGTTCTCAACATGTTGACCTTGAATTTAAACCAACTTGATGGGGATGATTCATTCGTGGCAATTGCCTCTATTCAAAATAGAGTTTTTTAAGACTACTCTTGCATGAGCCTCCCTATATTGCTCTACCGAGCCTCAACATCACATATCTGCATTGATTTAGGACCAAGTTGCTTATGCATCTTCATTTATTACATATAAGAATGTTGCTTCATTGGAGAGCACTAATTTTGTCCCACATCATTCAATTTGACATTGTGGCAAGGGTAACAGGGAAGCAACAGTGAAATGGAGCCCTAATTGTGCTAGATCTTTCGCCCTAATTAATTTTTGTGTTATCTAATGATTATGATTGGGAAATAAATATTAGATGAAGAATAGATCCAACCACAATGGAAGTTCCTTGGTCAAAATGTTGTGAAATGGAGAACAAGAGAGAAGCAAATGAAGAAATCGGGAGGAGTTCTGATGGAAATTCTTCCTCAAGCTAAATTTTTCTAAAGAAAAATCCTTAAAATTTTTTCAGTAAACTTTTGATTAATATTAATGAAAATATTAAAATCTTGGTCATAAAAATAATATTTTTATATATTTAATGAAAAATTAAATTATCATAAAAAATAAATAAACATTAAACACAATGAATATTTAATTCTTATGTTATAATTTAAAAAAAAAAAAAAAAGAGACCTTAAACAGGCTTGAATTAAATACAAAAATTTTTCATGACATTTTGGGTGCATTAGATGAAACAAATTAAATCATTTTTTAATTTGGAAAATAATAATCAGCCTTCCCAAGCGTATTGTGGAAAACAAATTAAATCATTTATTAATTCAGAATTAGCTTACTGTGATTGAAAAAGAAATTCAAATTAATTTTTTGTCTTTTATATATTATTCGCCGTACGTACGATTGATACGGATATATAAATATTATATGTCATCTGAAAGTAAGAAATTGGTCCAAATTATGAACAACCTCTGCTGCACGCATATGTAGAAGGAAATGGGTTGACGTAGGCCATTTCATATTTATAATTATTTTTTTTTTTGGGAAAATTTGGGGCAAAGCCCGTATATTAAATATACCAAAAAAATTATATTGGGTTACAAAAGAAAAGTTAAGTATAAAAGAAAAAGCTATACTCAACCCCCAATAAAAGAAATCAAACGAAAACTACAAAAACAAACGGGATAGGAAGATGCCGGACTCAGAGTACACTGAAACCGCCCAGGAACGTGAATGAAATCAAAGCAGAAAAGCTCAATAGTTCAAAGCCTGCCAGTACGATAAACTCCCTGGTTGCCAAAACGAAAAAGGAGCCCCCAGAAACGAAGCAGCCGATTCTCTATGGCCATCCAAGGGGACATCCCCTGGTTGCCAAAAGAGAAAAAAAAAACCCCCAATAATCCATGCATCATAAGATCCAGTCAGCAAGGCCATCCAAGGGAGAGGCAACAGGGCGGTTTCAGACATCATTGTCCATTCCAATCCGCAAAATAGAAACCAACAGCAGCACAAAACGGCCGAGCATACAGAAACTCAGAAAAAGCATCTTGGGAAAGTTTTCCGAAGCAAATCCACCCTCTTTGATCTGAACCATTTCTTAGAGATGGATAAGGCCAGCTTCCGGCACAAAGATTGACAAGAAATATTAGCGCCCATAAATCTCCTATCATTCCGCTCTCTCCAGATAAAATAAACTGCCGCGGAGATCACAAAATAACAAAAATTCTTCTCCAGCTTGTTGTATACTTCCAGCCCATCTATAAAATCAAACAGCTGCAGGACAGTGGGTCTGAACAAAAAGGATTCCAACACCGGCAGGAGGAAGGAAATAACAGCAAAAGAAAAATCACATTGGAAAAAAACATGGGAACCGGACTCCTCCCCCAGTCCACATAGAGGACAAATTGCCTCAATAAAAATGTTCCTTCTAGCAAGAGTATCAGCCAATTTTAAACCATCTTTGACAAGAAGCCAAGTATATGAAGAGAATCTGAGAGAAGCCCTTTTATGCCAGATGAATTTATACCAGTTAACCTCGGGCTTGCCATCAAAATAACTTATTCTAAAATCCTTAAAACAAGGTTTAGAAATATTTTTCCAAGTGATAGTCTCTTGAGTGGAATCCAAAACAGTAATGACCATAATAATATGCTGAATCTCAGAAGGAATAATGCTTGGCAAAGACCAAGAATTATCCCAGAATTCTGAAATGGTCCCGTTAAGAGCAGTGGAAGGGGGGATAAGATCAGCCAGGGACAAATCCTTTAACCAGGGGTCCCAAAGAAAGGAAAGATTAGAACAGTTATCAGCATTAACCAAAAAGGATAAATGGCTTTTTATCATTCTAGCAACCTCACAAACATTCTTCAAGTATCTAGATCTATTATGGCAAAGAGGTTTGAAAGGAGATGAAAATTTATATCTGAACCAGTCGAAAATCAGAGAGTGGGAATTGTAATATCTCCAAATAAAAGAGCAAGCAAATCCATGGATGAGAGAGGGCAAGTCAGGGATACCGAGACCCCCAAAACAGGTAGGTAAACATGTGTCCTTCCAAGCTATCAGATGTAACTTCTTCCCCTCCTTGGAGCCATGAAAAAGGAATTTCGAGCACATTCTATCTAAAAGTTTAACACAAGCTTTAGGTATAATAGCTCCCCTGATCCAATAAGCAATAGTATTAGCAATAGTGAATCTCAAGAATTGGACACGACCTGCAAAAGAGAGAAACCGTACTTTCCAACCAGCAAGTAGAGTAGAAATCCTACTCAGGAGTGGTTCGAAGTGAGAAAAAGAAAGCTTTTTTGTGGAGATAGGCATCCCCAGATATTTAAAGGAGTGCTCGGTTTGAGAAAAGCCAAGAATATTAGTGATAGCAGCAGCATCGGTAAGATTTCTAGAGAAAAGGATGGAGCACTTATAGTTGTTTATGTGCAACCCAGAGGCCTTAGCAAACTCATTTAAAATCTTGGAGAGCTCCATCACATTGGGTATGGTGGCAAAACCAAACACCAAAACATCATCCGCATAGAGAAGGTGATTGAGAGAAGTCTGACCTAGAGGGAACCCCAAAAAGGAGCTAGAATCCAAGGAGCATGATAAAGCATCCATCACAATAGCAAAGAGAAGAGGGGATAGGGGGCACCCTTGCCGTAAGCCAGCTGAAGAAGTGAAAAGTCCTTCAAGTGAACCATTTATGCAAACAGAGAAAGGGACATCAGAAATGCAGTTTCTAACCCAAAAAATAAATTTTTCAGGGAAGCTTCATTCTAGCAATCAGGAAGTCCCAAGAGACCGAATCAAATGCCTTGCGGATGTCCAATTTAGCACAAAAAAATTTGTTTGGGGAGGAGCTGCTGAATTCATGGAGGATCTCATTAGCCAGGATGATGTTATCAGAAGAGACCCGCTTGGAAATGAAGCCAGCTTGGCTTTTATGGGTTATATATGGCATTACAGATTTAAGACGAGAAGCTAGGATCTTTGAAATGATCTTATAAAAGACATTACAAAGAGAGATGGGACGGTAGTCCGAGATATTGGAAGCATGCGGGTGCTTAGGAATGAGAGCAATAGCAGTAGCTTTAGCACTCCTAGGGAGATGGCCAGCCTCAAAAAAATTCTTAACAGCATTAGTCACATATAAACCAATAACATCCCAAGAGCCCTTGTATAATTCAAAAGTAAACCCGTCCGGCCCAGGAGAAGAGGCAGAGGCTCCCCCAAAGACAGCATTCTTTATTTCCAGATCAGTAACTCTTTCCATAAGCATTTCAGTAAGATGGGTAGGTATAAGATCACCACAAGGAAAATTAGTCTCCAACCTTTCAGCCGGTCTTGGTGGATTGTAGAGTTTTTGGAAGTAATTGCAGATGGCATTAGCAATTTCCCCAGGAGAGGAGAAATGGCCCTCCTCAGTGGTAATGTCAGAAATTCTTGCATGATTCTTCCTAGTATTAATACGGGCATATAGGAAACCCAGATCGTCTTCTCCATTTTGCAACCATTTTGCTTTAGCTCTTTGAATGATCCAAGAGCTCCAAATCCCTTGTAATTTAGAGATGCTAATATTGATATCCTTAAGAGCAGCATTAAGGATAGGGGTTTGAGGGTGGTGTTGAAGCAGAGCAAGGTAATCCTTCTGTTGTTGAGTCAATTTATCCATCCCAGTCTTAATAAATTGATCGTTAGACCATTTCATAATCTTAATCTTAGCCTTCAAAGTTCTGAGTTTGCCATAGAAATTTGCAATAGGGCTCCCATTGTGGTGCAAGGCAAAGGAGGAAATGAGGATATTCCAGAAATCATTCAGCCCAAGCCAGTAATTTTTGAATTGAAACCTTTTAGCCATAGGGGTGGAGTGGCCATCCAAAAGAAACAGCGGAGAATGATCAGAGCAACCCGGCGGGCCAACGTTGTAATAGGATAAAGGAAAGGTATCCAGCCATTTGTGATTCACAAAAATTCTATCAAGTTTGATATGAATAGGGTCAGCAGGTCGGCCATTAAACCAAGTGTATTTAAAACCGGTAGAATGAAGTTCACTAACACCTGAGCTAAAAGCCCACCCATTCATTTCCCCCAGTCTACCAAAATGCACAGGGGCCCCACCAGATTTATCTTTGGTCTCTCTAAAACAATTGAAATCCCCCATAATGATCCATGGGGTAGAGATAGTGTCTGCCAAGTGAAGAAGCTGCTGCCACAGGGGACCACGCTCAGTGATGGAGTTAGCAGCATAAACCACAGAGAGGGTAATAGGGAGAAGGTTCCCAAAAGAAAGGGTACCATGAATGAGTTGGGTATTAGAAATGGTAGGGGTAAAAGATATAGTGGAAGCGTTCCACTTAATCCAAATCCGACCACAAGAAGAAGAGCAGAAATTGTGACAGGAGTCCTCATTGGGGAAAATTTGGTGAGTGTTGAGGAACCAGGGGTCCAAAAGAGAGTGATTGGAGATTTTTGCTTCCAGTATACACAGCATATCAAGATGGTTATAAGTAGATAAGTTCTTAGAGGCTAGAACCTTATCCGGATTGTTGAAGCCCCGGATGTTCCAGCAGCCTATTTTGGGAAGGGTCATTTGGACTTAGTGGGGGGAGGTTGTACTTTCCTAGTACCTTTTGATCTGGTGGATTTAGCATGTTGAGACTTCTGAGAATGACCTATATCCGAGTTGTCATCCACGCTTTTTTGATCTCCAGGTGGAGGAGCATTATTCAATTGGTCATCCAGAACCAACATAGAGAATTTATTAGGGGAAGTAGAAACAGGGTTATATTGGCGGCTTCTCTCAAATGAAGCATTGAGAGCATTAGGAGAAGAGGAGATTTCATAGTTTTCAGAAGCTGAAGGGGGGTTAGTTGAGGGAGGGGGGTCGGACGAGGATAAATCTTCCCCAGGGGAATTAAGGTTTGGAATAGCAACTTCCAAAGCAACATCCACAGAGGAAATAGAGGTATTTAAGGTGGAGCTATTGATTTGTGGAGGAATGGCGCTGTGTGGGTCGTCCATAATGGGGGCTTCAGAAGAGGGAGCAAACAATGGAAAACCCAAGGGAACAGGGATGGTAGTCGGTGGAGGTAGGGAGGATGAGGGGGGAAGAGAGTTGTTACCAGCAAGAAGAACCGAGGTAGGAAGAAGGCCTGGTAAATTGGTGGGTGTAGGAGCACTTGGTAGGCTAGTCGGCTGTTTCGATTTCGATCGAGCATGACGGGCTCGAGTAGAGCTTCTTCCCCTAAAATTTGTTTGCATGGGCGATTTTGGTTGAGGATTTTTATGACAAAGGTTGGTAGGGTGAACTAGGGAGCCGCAGCCAGTACAAGGAGAAGGTTTCCAATCATATAAAACCTTAAGGGAGAAGTCATCACCGTCCATGGAGATGGGGATTTCATCAGGGAAAGAGGATTCAGAATTAACCATCACACAGATTCGAGCATAAGTAAGACGAGTTTTCCTTGCTGTAAGAGCATCCACAGCTAAAGGCTTTCCCACATAACTAGCAATCTTAGATATGCCCAAAGGATTCCAAACCGCAAGGGGGAGGTCAACAATCTTGATCCAAATGGGAATAGAACTGCAATCCTCCCGCTTAGGTTTGAATTTGGGGGACCATTTATGAAGAATAAAAGGCCTCCCAAAGAAAAACCAAGGTCCACCGGACCAAGCAAACTCAAAATCTTCCGGCAACGAAAATTTTAACAGAAAAAAGCCGTCGTTCAGAGAAAGGAGATCAACCGAACCTTTGATATTCCAAACCTTTCTTATCGCATTCTGCAAGCTGTGATAGGTAGGTCTCGGCCCAACCGAATAGCCAACCAGGGAAAGGCCCCAATCCGGAACGCCGAGGTTGAGATCGTCTGCCGAAAAAGGAACCCGGGATAAAGGATTGATGAAGGAGACTTCAAAATCATTGGCCACAGGGTCGTGATTTGTGAGATTGGAGATGAAGTTAAGGCCGGTGGGAGCGGAGGCTAGGGAAGCCACCGCTCCAGGAAGGGGAGGGAAATCAGTGAGGTAGGAAGAGGATGCCATGGGGTGGAGAAAGGGGGGAGGAGGAGCTCCTCCCCGAGGAGGCGAGAGGGAGGAGCAAAAACGGCGGGAGGAGCTAGGGTTTTCCGCCGACCATCCAATCTAACCGTCAAGAATCATGCACCCATATTTATAATTAGAGAGAGCATGTTTTATTAGTCACGTCACGTTGCTTGTATTTTCCTTTGTGCTTATTTAGGAAATGATATAAAATAAAAACATTAGCCATTTCCCTTCTTTGTTATGTTAAGTGGATGTATAAATATTTAATTTCTGCACAACAATCACAACCAACAAAGCAACAAAGTAGCAAAGGAAGAAAAAAAAAGTGAGAACATTTATATACACACAAATACCTACATATTTAGAGAGATATGGCACGTTATTCATACTATTTTACAATATTTCTGTTCATTCTCTCTGCTGCCACACACCTTCCAAATCTAGTATGGTGTTTGGCTTTTCCATAGAGCTAATCCATCGCGACTCCCCCAAGTCGCCGCTACATGACCCAAATTCTACGCCTTCCTCCCGCATCCGTGCGGCTGCTGAGCGATCTCGTTCTCATGCCATCTACTTTCGCGATGCTATCCGCAAGGCCCACCTATCTTCCTCCGCACTCCCCATGGACGATGCTAGCAACTTTTTCTCGGAGATCACCCCAAACACCTACGAGTACCTCATGAGCTTCTACCTTGGCACCCCGGCCAACAAGATTCTTGTCATCGCCGACACAGGAAGTGACCTGATATGGGTCCAATGTGTCCCCTGCAAAGAATGCTACCCTCAGAGTGCCCCTCTTTTCGACCCGCAATCTTCCTCTAGCTATAAAACAATCGCTTGCAATACTGATTCTTGCTCGATACTACCACAAAGCAATTGCAGCTCATCCTCCCAGTGCTACTATCAATATGGCTATGGTGATAAATCAATCGTTGAAGGCATTCTCTCCACAGAAACAATAGGTTTTGACTCTACCGGCGGTCGTCCAGTACAAATCCCCACAACCCTCTTTGGGTGCACCCATCAAAGCAATGGCACATTTGACAAGAATGATGCTGGACTTGTTGGCCTGGGTGGAGGAAAGCTCTCTCTCATCCGTCAACTTGGCTCTACCATTGGAAGCAAGTTTTCTTATTGCTTGCCCTCATCAACGCAAACCACTACAACGAGTCAGCTTAACTTTGGCTCTAATGCGATTGTCTCTGCTTCCAATGCTGTAACCACCCCTTTAATCTCAGGTTCCCCAGACACTTTCTACTTCCTTAGCCTTGAGCATATTAGTGTGGCCGGCAAGACCATCACTGTTGGAAAGCCCATGCAAGCAAAGGAGTCCTCCCAAGGCAACATCATCATCGACTCTGGCACGACTCTCACACTCATTGATGAAAATACGCTGCAATCCATTGAGAGTAACATTAAGAGTAGCATCAGCCTTCCACAAGTCAAAGATCCAAATGGTGTCTTCAACCTTTGCTTTGATGTCTCTGGGACTAGGGCTTCAATGCAATTTCCAGAGATCACCTTCCAATTTTATGGTGGTGCATCAGTGGTCTTGCAACAACCTAATGCTTTTGTGGAGGCTGGGCAAAATATTTTGTGCCTCGCCATAATTTCTAGTGGCTCCATCACCGATTCTATCAACATATTTGGCAATATCACACAACAAAACTTCCATATTGGATATGACCTCGCCTCCATGCAGCTAACCTTTGCACCAACCAACTGCGCCACAATATAGATTGAATATCTTGTATGAATTATTGTACTAGCCATATATGGTTCCATCATCTTATTCTATCTTAATTTTACCTACTTTGTATGTTGCTCCCTCTTACATTATCTTCTCTTTAATTTACAGGGAATTATATGTTTGCTTCACTTTTATCCACTGAATCCTTCCATAGTTTATTTAATTCACTTATACACATGATCCCCGAATCTTTTTTTTCACTCCATAGAAATCCTTAACGCTTTAATGATCTGCCATCTATATTAATCTCTTTAATAGAGAATAGTGTTTCACTATTTCAATCTATATGCATTCCTTTTGGATTCAAAGCTTACAAATTATAAGTACCTACATCCAAAATAGATAAAAATGGACGTCTTATGGTGGCTAATTGAAGCTATAATTTTAACTCTTTTAATCATGCACTTTTACTTTTTTTAATAGTTCATATAAATTACGCAACATCTTGTAATCTTTTCTTAATCAATGAAAAAATATCCAAGAAGATTAAGAAGGCTTTATATATATATATATATATATATATATATATATATATATATATATATATATATATATATATATATATATATATATATATATATATATATATATATATAAATCTTTTACTTATCGACATTGTGCTTATGAGTGGAGTTTCTCTGTAGAGGTTCTTGGGTACCTCATCATCAGCCTTTTGTTTTGTCTTTAATTTGATGTTTGCAAGCTATTTTCTTGTTATGCTCTATTTAGCTTCACTATATGATAACAAATATAGGCCTTTTTTTATTAAATCATTTTTCATATTATTGATTTTCAAGTGTAAGAAATCTATGATTTTTTTTTTTTTTTTTTTGATAAGTTCTTAGAAGGCTAAATCATCTTTCCCTTAGTTTGATTGGAATATTTTTTGCTATTTGTCTGCCCCTCAAATCCTTAGAAATTTTTTATTAGAAGTAGTTTTGAAGATTTCTAATTACCATTTTTATTTTTTTTTTCAAATCTTTTTGCAAATGTCAAATAATAGAATTTATGCTAGAATTTTATGTTCAAAATCCTAAAATGATTTCCCCTTTTTATGTGACAAATGAATCGATAGTTACCTCCATTTAGATTTCTTTTTCTAGACTTATGTTTTAGTTAATTAATCAAAAAACTTTATTTTCTATTATTAAAATACTTTGAAAATTTTGCAGGCAAACTCTACCTTGGTTAATGGTCTTGGCTTTTTGATTCCTTTATTCTTATTGAGATGGTTGACTCTAAAAATCTTGATTTATTTTGCTAGATATTTTCTTATAAAAAAGATAAAAATGTTTATTATTAAAATTTTATTTTTAAAAATCCCCATTAATATTACACTCGCTATCACATATTTGGTCATATTAATATTGATTGTTTTAAATTTTATCCTAATATCACTAGTATCCTATCCACATTATGTCATTGAATGATAATACACAAATTTTTGGAAAAAATATAAGAAAAAAACTTAATAATAATGATAACATTGTTAACTTGGAGATTAACCTTTGGTCTTGATGATGAATTGAATGTTAATCTTACCCACAAACTTACAACCCTTGATATCAAGTTCAATAACGATGACACTACTCTTACTGAGCAAAAGGTTTCCTTCATGCTAAGATTGATCTTCATAGTGATAATAAGTAGGAATTTGTGTCGATTGCTAACTTCCGGTCATCTGACTAGTGGCAAGTCGCGGTGAATGCAAACCCCCATCCCGAGACCGAAGATCATTTTGAGGCAATTCTTGTATGAGACCGTCATCACCGAAGTGCTAATCTTTGCGGAAGGGATGCGGCTCTTCCCCTCTCTTGATGTCCAATCCCAATGCTATTAGCCACCTAATGTTTGTTGCATCTCCTATAACTTGAAGTTCTTTTGTAGATATTATTCATGGGTTCACTTTGTATTGTATAGTTATGTCTACATGCAATGCCTCGTCAACCTTTTTTCTCCCCTAAGCAACAACCCACTTCTTAATATCATACTAAGGTAAACCTGATGTTCCTATTTTGGATAATTTGCTCACTAACTTAGTAAACCCTTTGAGATTGGCCTTCGTGTGGAAGTTTTTGGTAGTCTTTCTTTTCAACCTGTTGGGCCTATTTTGCAAAACATGTTTTTTATTAGAAAGTCTCAGTAACTTTGCTAAAAATATATATATTCCCTATTTTTTTTTTTTTTTGGAATTGAGGATTATAAAACTCTTTATATGGAGAAAGTAGTATTGATTGAAGGGTCTTTAATGTGAATCTCAAAATAAAATCTTGATTTTGAACTTTCTAAGTAATCGTCCTACCTATGTGAATTGGCTTCCTACATGTAATAGCCAACCAATTTGTTAAATCATATTATTTTCTCTAGGTTCTTTTTTGTAACCATTTGCGTGTTGATTCTCCCTACGAATCATCTTACAGAACTATCAAAATCTAGAGTCTTTGTAGAGATTGTTTTGTCGCATACTTTCTTCATGTTTCATTTGGATTGTCTCTCTAGAGATTGGCTTTTGGAATAACTTGTTTTAGAAAGGATGCTCAGCTTCTACTCTCATTATCACTTTCATGGGCAAAATTTTCAACTTGCAAAAAATATGACAAAAAGAATTCTCTTCCATCAATATTCTAATAACAATACTCTTGTAGTTCCTTCATCACTTCATTCAAATGCTACTCCTTAGTTTGTCTTTAACACAAAGGCTCCTATTTCTTCCTCTATATAGATTGCTATTTCATTCTCAACATACTAAGATAATAAGTATGCTTCCTAAGATGTCTCTAATGAAATCCTCCATAGTTCTTAACATAATAGCCCTAAATTTAAACTAACTTGATTGGGATGATTCATCGGTGATTGTTGCCTTTGATTTTTCTAACATCACTCTTAAAACTTCTAGTGATGCCAACTTCATCTTCAAAATTATTTTTTCGTCTCTATCACTTTATCAACTTTTTCGAGATCTACTCCTATTTCCATCCACAATCTGAGTACCAAGGTAAAAAACAAGTTTTCAAATCTACTCTTGCATTGGCCTCCCTTTGTTGCTCTACTCGACTCAATTTCACATACCTACACATATTTAGAATTAGGTTGCATGTGAATTTCTTTTATTAGATAAGAGAATGTTGCTCAGTTGGAGGAGAAATTATTCCATGCGGAGTCCGGACGGTAAAGAACTGTTCGGATATGAGTGTACACAATGTATACACAGAGTATAATTTTATACATTGTTTGATTTTTTTTGTACACAGTGTGTACAAATATTGTGCACACTCACATCCAGACGGTTCTTTACCATCCAGACTCCGCACGAAATAATTTCTCCTATTGGAGAGCAATAATTATGCCCCACATCATTCATATTGCCATCGTGGCAAGTGCAAAAGGAAAGCGACAGTGAAATGGAGCCTCGTTACATTAGATATTCCTCTCAAATTTTAATGTTATGTAATGATTATGATTGGGAAACAAATTTTGGATAGCTTTATAGCTCTCTGGTTTGGACCTTTACTACTAGAAAAAAAATGGGGGCAATCAATGAAGATATTAGATGAAGTAGGGATGTCAAAAATTGACACAACCTGAAACCCAATCTGAAAAATTTTGGGTTCAGGTCAACTCCCATCCGCCGTTTGGCCCATTCGAGACATCGAGTGGCACTGTCGCAACCATCACGTCACATCAACACGTCTAGTCAAGATGTCGGTCGTCGAGTCACAGCCAGAGCCATTGCTGCCACTGATGTCGTGCAGCGTCTCACGCGACCCAGCAGCCAAAAGGTTCTCCATATGTCAGTCCGTCCTTGATCGCCCTGCGCCAGCAGCTCCTTTGCACATCTGGTCCACATCGACCCCGCACCCGCAGGCTACTCCGGCAACGCCTCGCCTCGCCGCTCTGCCGCCTCGCCTGCCGTCGCACTCTCTCGTTTTTTAATCAAATGGGTTCATAGGTCAGGTCGAGTCAACCCGATGACTCGAGCGGGTCGGGTCTAGGTTGAAATACTTGACCCATTTGCAAAAACGGATCAGGTTCGGGTTGACCATTTAGACCCGAGTCAACTCAGGTTCAACCCGAATCTGACCCGTTGACCCATTTTAACACCTCTAAGATGAAGAATAGATCCAACCATAATGGATGCTCCTAGGTAGGCCGAAATATTGTGAATCTGAGAGCAGCAGAGAAGCAAATGAAGAGATCAGGAGGAGTTCCAATGGAAAATCTTCCCCAAACAAAATTTTTCTAAAGAAAAATCCTTTAAATTTTTTGGTAAACTTCTCATGAATATTAATTTTAAATTTTCAAAATTTCAACTAATTATAGATATGCTTTGATTGACTAGTCACCAACAAGTAGTTGGAAAGTTCACGCATTATGATCCAGATAAAATTTCTGTCATTTTTAATTTCTTATACATAATGAAAAATTAAATTATCCGCAGAAATATAAATATCTACTCTTTTTTTTGTGTGTGTGAAAGAGAGAATATAAAACAAATTAAATAATTTGTTAATCCAGAATTAGCAACCTGTCATCAGTACATTTCAAGTAAAATATCATTAAAAAAATTAAATTAATTGTTTGTCTTTTATATATCATTTGCCGTACTTACGGTTGATGTGGATATATAAATATTATAGGCATATGAAATTAATAAATTGGTCCAAATTTTGAAGGACCTCTGATGCACGCTAACGTAGAAGGAAAAGGGTTGAGGCATGCTATTTCATATTTATATATAATTAGAGAAAGCATGTTTTATTAGTCACGTCATGTTGCTTGTATTTTCCTTTGAACTTAATTAGGAAATGATATAAAATAAAAATATTAGCCATTTCCTTCCTTTGTTCTGTTAAGTGGATCTATAAATATTTGATTTCTGCACAACAATCACCACCAACAAATCAACAAAGCAGCAAAGGAGAAAAAGAAAAGTGAGAACAACATTCATATATACACATATATATACATATTTAGAGAGAGATGACTCATTCTTCATACTGTTTTGCAATCTTTCTGTTAATTCTCTCTGCTGTCATACACCTTCCAAATCTAGTATGGTGTACTAGTGGTGGCTTTTCCGTAGAGCTAATCCATCGCGACTCCCCCAAGTCGCCGCTATATGACCCAAGTTCCACACCTTCCTCCCGCATCCGTGCGGCTGCTGAGCGCTCTCGTTCTCGTGCCATCTACTTTCGAGATGCTATCCGCAAGGCCCGTCTGTCTTCCTCCGCACTCCCCATGGACGATGCAAGTAACTTCTACTCAGAGATCACCCCAAACACCTTTGAGTATCTCATGAGCTTCTACCTTGGCACACCGGCCAACAAGATCCTCGCTATCGCAGACACGGGCAGTGATCTCATATGGGTCCAATGTGTCCCCTGCAAAGAATGCTACCCTCAGAGTGCCCCTCTTTTCGACCCGCAATCTTCCTCTAGCTATAAAACAATCTCTTGCAATACTGATTCTTGCTCGATACTACCACAAAGTAGTTGTAGCTCCTCCTCCCAATGCTACTATCAATATGGCTATGGTGATAAGTCAATCGTCGAAGGCATTCTCTCCACAGAAACAATAGGCTTTGACTCTACGGGCGGTCGTACAGTACAAATCCCCACAACCCTCTTCGGGTGCACCCATCAAAGCAATGGCACATTTGACAAGAATGATGCTGGACTTGTTGGCCTTGGTGGAGGAAAGCTCTCTCTCATCCGCCAGCTCGGCTCTACCATTGGCAATAAGTTTTCCTATTGCTTGCCCTCATCAACCCAAACCTCTGCAACTAGTCAGCTCAACTTTGGCTCCAATGCGATTGTCTCTAGCTCCAACGCTGTTACTACACCCTTGATCTCTGGTTCCCCGGACACATTCTACTTCCTTAACCTTGAGCATATTAGTGTCGCTGGCAAGACCGTCGTCGTCGGGAAGCCCATGCAAGCAAAGGGGTCAACTCAAGGTAACATCATCATAGACTCAGGAACAACTCTCACACTTATTGATGATAATACACTACAATCCGTGGAGAGCAACGTGAAGAGTAGTATCAACCTTCCCCAGGTCAAAGATCCAAATGGTGTCTTCAACCTTTGCTTTGATGTCTCTGGGACTGGGGCTTCAGCTCAATTTCCAGAGATCACCTTTGAATTTTCTGGTGGTGCATCAGTAGTCTTGCAACAACCCAATGCATTTGTGGAGGCCGAGCAGAATATTTTATGCCTTGCCATGATTTCTAGTGGCACCATAGCCGATTCTATCAATATATTTGGTAATATTGCACAACAAAACTTCCATATCGGCTATGACCTTGCCACCATGCAACTAACCTTTGCACCAACCAATTGCGCCACAATGTAGATTGAATATCTTGTATGAATTGTTGGAACTGGCCATATATGATTCCATCATCTTAATTTTATCTACTTTGTATGTTACTCGCTCTTACGTTATCATGTCTCTTTAATTTGGAGGAAATCATATACTTGCTTCACTCTTATCCATTAAATCCGTCCAGAGTTTATTAATTCAGTGGTCAACTTGATTCCAACTGCTTTTATCTCACTCCATAGAACTCCTTATATCTTCACTAATCTAGAAAATGTTTCCCTATTTCGATCTATATGATGTTTGGTTGGACCTTCTTTTGGATTCGGAGCTTACAAATTATAAGTACCATCATCCAAAATAGGCAAAAGTGGATGTCTTATGGTGGCTAATTGAAGCTATAGCTTTAACTTTTTTAATCATATAATTCTACTTATTTATTTTAATGTTAGAAATATTAATAAGTATATTTGAATTTATTAGATTTATAACATATTTTATTTCATTTATAAATTATGAAGGGCATCCGGATCTTTTAATTTTTCTAAAATGAAAAACAAATTGTTAATTTTATAAAGAGAAACTAAGGCTTCGTTTGGGACGGCTTTTTTATTGCTTCTTAAAACAGCTTTCTTGTTTAAAAATTAAAATTTTTATACTAGAAAACTGCTTTAAGAAGCAGCAAAAAAGCTGTCCCAAATGAATCCTATATGTCAATATTTAAATTTAGCATATTAAAATCATGTTCATGTTATAACCTAAAATTTGCTCGTAAATTTAATTAAATAATCTAAAGGTGCAAAAACATCTTCCACGATTTGTTTTTAGGACATTTAGGTCAATTCAGACAAACTCACATACATCATTTACGTGCAAGATTTAAATCCAAGACCTCTTTATTGATAGCCAAGGCTCCTAACCAACAAACCAAGAAGATCTGTATTTCCATGATTTTATCATTCAGTTATTACAGCTGCATTATTAATCTCTTTTTTGGCATATTAGTAGCCTCTTCATAAAAAAAGAAGTTATTTGTTACTAAGTTCTTTGTAATTCCTGTGGTGTGCTAGCCTACAGCCTTCTGGGCATGGGCAGCTCGTGGCGCCAGTGTCTGCTTCATCCTAACACATGCATACCTCCTTCAGAGGTCCTTCTGAGGCAACACTTGTATGAGACCATCATCATTGAAGAAAGTTGCCATTCTTTGAGGGAAGGGAGGTGGCTCTTCCACTTTCTTAATGTCTGATCCCATCCCACTGCTATTAGCCAGCTAATGGGCGTTGCGTCTCCTGTAGCTAGAGGTTCATTTGTTGATATATTTCACAGGATCACAGCACATTGTGTGTTTATACTCCATGCTATGTCTCTTCAACCTTTTTCTCTCTTGATCAATAGGGGCGAAATCAACCTCTCTTTTAAGGGTGAGCAAATTAGAATTGTGACATGCATAATCTTATATATGAAATAAAAAAATGATTTTTTTTTTCTTAGAATTTGGGCAATTATATTTATTGAAGGTGGGCAAAATAGTTAAAATGTTTATTCTTCAAGTAAAAAATATATATTTTAGGGTGGGCGCGCAATTGCCCACCTTGAGCCCTTCTTGGTGACAAAATATTATCACCATAATGGAAAGCTTACATTAGAGGAAAAGAAGAAAGTAAAAATGCATGGAGAACTCAACAATGTAAATAGAAACTTTTTTCTTAAGCTTTTCCTGCTTTTGCTATTACAGTCTACAGCAATGCTTTAAAGAAGAAGATAGTAGCATCATATGGTTGTGATAATTCTAGTACACTTTGAGAGGACGACTGAGATTAAAACTGAATAAAGCATATTCAGGAAAGTGGAGACCACCTTTGATGTCGTAGAGAGGCAGCAGAACATAAACAAATGAAGCTGCAATAGAGTATGATTAGTATACTTTAACAGCCCCCCTCAAGTTAATAGTTTAGTCATGAATTGTTAAGTTGGATCGAAGAAGGCAAGACTTTGTAGTGGATAAAGATTTTGTAAATATATTTGTAATCTGATCGTTAGTAGATATATGATGCACTAGAATAGTTGATGATTTAATACAGTTACGAATAAAATTGTGATCCACTTCAATCTACTTAGTTCTAGCATGAAATATGGGATTGTGAGCCAATGATAATGCTGAAATATTGTCACAGCGCAGTAGTGTGAGAATGTGTAATGGAACTTGGAACTCTTGCAGAAGCCTGTGCAGCCAAACTATATCCACAACAATAGAGGAGAGGACTCTGTATTCGACTTTAGTAGAAGAACGAGCAACAGTAGATTGCTTCTTGGCTAACCATAACAGTAAAGTCGTACCAAAAATGTAATAGCCACTTGTAGACTTTCTATCAATGGGATCTCCAGCCCAATCAAAGTTGGCATATGCAAGTTGGAGCTTATCTACAGCTATTGGTAAGCCATAATCCACCATCCCTTTAAGATATCTAAGAGTATGCTTGAGCAGTTGAAATGAAGCAACTGAGGGGAGTGCATAAATTGACATAGTTTATTTACAACAAATGCAAAATTAGGTCTAGTAATAGTAAGATACTGCAATGAACCAACTATATGTCTATAAAAAATTGGATTAGGAAAGGGATCAGAATTTGCCGCAAAATCAAGTGGTTTACTAGGTAAATGAGTGAGAACTAGTTTAGCGTCATCCATGTTGGATTTGGCAAGAATTTCTGTCGCATAGGAGGCTTGATGCAGGAGAAACCCGTCATAGGAAGTCTGAATAGTATTGCCAAGAAATTGAGATGGTGATACATGTAGCTTCATCTGAAATCTGCATTATAAAATCTAAAACAATTCTTAGATTTTGGCATTGTCATTACTAGTCACTAGAATATCATCTACATAAATGAGAAGATATATACATGCAAATTTTTTATGAAAAATGAACAAGGATGGATCAACCACACTGGATTTGAAGCCCCATTGCAAAAAATAATTTTTAAAGGTGGAGAACCATTGACGAGGAGCCTGCTTAAGACTATATATGGCTTTGTTCAACTTACAAACATAAAACGGATAAGCAGGATCTTTACACCCTTGAGGTTGTTGAATATAAACATTATCTAAGATATCACCATGTAAGAATACATTTGAGACATCCATTTGATATATGGACCACTTACAGGTAAGAGCAATACATAAGAGCAATCTAATAGTGGAAATTTTTGCAACTGGGGAAAAAGTATCCGTGAAATCAATGACATGCTCTTGACGGTTATGTTGAGCTACAAGTCTAGCTTTGTATCGAGCTACAAACCCATCACTATATATTTTGTTTTGAATAGTCATTTACACCCCAACATGTTTTGATTGGAAGAAGAAGGGACCAATGTCCAAGTTCGTTGACTTATAAGAGCATGAAACTCCTCAGGCACAGCATGTTACCAATGGGCATGCTTCACGACATTAGAGTACAATGACGGGTCAGTAGGTGATGAGAGGGAATGTTGAAGAGTAAAGATAGTGTGTAGTTTAAGATTGCCTATTTTGGCTCTAGTAAGCATTGTATGAGATGGCTGAGATACGAGAGGTAGAGTGGTGGTTGATGGACTTGAAGAAGTGGATGGATCAATTGCTAGTATAGAAGAAGTATGAGTGTTTATTTGAGATTGGCAGGTGTTGGGTTGGTAGGAGTAGGATAAAGAACAAATAATAGAGGAGACATGGTGGATGAGTTAGGAGAGGAAATTATAGCAGGTGATAGAGGTGGTGTGGTGGGTATATGCTGAAATGGAAAAATGTTTTTCAAGAACTTAACATGCCGAGCTATGATTATTTTTCCAGTTACCGGATCAAAACAGTAATAACCTTTATAGTGGTCCATATATCCAAGAAATATGCACGGAATTGCATTTGGTGAGAGCTTATGTTTGACATTAGAGGGGGAGGGGGGGGGGGGGGGGGGGGGGGGGGGGGGGGGGGGGGAAGGATAACACCTATAACTAAAGACTCTCAGATGATCATATGAAGGAATTGTATGATGTAGAAGTTGATATTGATACTTATTGTGAATGGTAGGAGTCAGCATGTGATTTATGGGATAGGTAGCTGTGAGAGCAGTAGAGGCCAAGTATGAATAAGGAAGATTGGCATGCAGAAGGATGGTACAAACTGTCTCAATGACATGACGATGCTTGCGTTCAGCAAGATCATTTTGTTGAGGGGTATGAGGACAACCCAATTGGTGTATTATACGATGTTGGTTAAGAAAAGAGGTAAATGCAGCACTGATAAATTTGCCACCCCCATTAATTCTTAGAGTCATAATAAAGTGACCCAATTGTTTCTCAATGACATCCTTAAATTGCTAAAATTTACCGAGCATTTCAGATTTCGAAACCAAAGGGTATAACCAATAGAAATGAGAGAAATCATCGAAAAAGATAACATAATACTTAAAGCCTTGAAATGAAGACACTAGGGATTGACCCTAAACATCATATTGTATTAATTGTAAGGTTTTACAACTGATTGAAAAATGATGACTTTTAGTTTGATTATATGTATGACAAGGCATAGTAAACGAAGACACAACTGAACTAGGAAAACATTTCTGAATTTTGGAAAGAACAGCATGATGAGGATGACCCAAATATTGATTCTAGAGGGAGGAAACAACAAACAAGCTAAAGAGCGCTAGAACATATGATAGATTTGAAGAAAAGCACAAGTGGTGCAGACCATTCTTACTACGACTTGAAAAAAGTGCCTGATGATTCTTTGAATCCTTGAGTTGATAACCAATAGAGTCAAAGGTGAGATAGCAGTTATTATGAGCAAGAAGTTTTTGAACAGAAAGGAGATTATGGGTAAGAAATGGAACATGATATAATAAGGGAAGAATAAGCTTATGAGTGGGTGTAGGCAGGATGCCTTGACCTGATGCATTGAGAGGAAGATGCTGACCGACGAAAATGTTCTGCAAACCAGAATAAGGGATGGGATTTTGTAAGGTGTTAAAGTCTGAGGTGATATATAAACAAGCTTCGGTATCCAGAAACCAATCTTGCAATACAATGTCAGAAGTGCGAGCTGTAAATGCTATTGATGAAGATGATGACTAATATTAAAATCAGTCTGATACCAGTTGTAATTAGCAGCAGAGTGGCCCTTCTTCATACAAATCTAACATTCGATGAAGGAGAACAAGGTGTGAGCAGATCTATTGAATGGGGAACGAGTTCCACGAGCACTTGAGCGACCACAAGTGGAGGATACACGAGGATGAAATCATCCATGATTTATGATGAGAGCAACTAAATTGGTGGAATCAATAGGTAGATGAATCTCATGCACTACATCTACAGAGATATTAACTTCTTCACTGCATAGCAGGGAATAAAGATCGTCCAAGCTGATGGGTTAAAGATTTGTGTGAATCACAATTTTAAAAGCATTATATGCAGGAGGAAGACCATTTATGTATAAAGGATTATGTCCTCAGCATCAAGAGAGCTATCGGTAGAAAGAATAGCATCAACATTGGCTTTAATAGTAGATAGATATTGGGTCATTATGTGATCCTTCATGGTGATATGATGTAGTTCACTCTTTAATTGAAGTATTCGTGAACTGTTAGAAGATTGCAAGCATTTATCAAGAGTATGCCTCACTTTACTGCATGTAGAGAGATTTAAAACATATGACAAGAGGGCTTGAGAAATAACAGAATAAAGGGCTACAGTGAGATTTTGATCAATCAACATCCACTAAGAAAAATTGGGATTAGGAGTAGGAGTCCCATCTGTAGTAAGTAACACTTTGGAAGGTTAAGCTGCAGTACCTATTAAAAAACTCTTAAATCCATTTGCAGTGAATATCATGAGAATCTGAGAACGCCAAATGATGTGATTATCGACAGTAAGAGGAGTATTGATCATACTCTTCAAGTGGTTGATAAGAAATTTGAGTTGTGCTGGTAAATGAAGCTCAAATGGAGGTAATATTGTACCGTTGGAGTTTGGGGAGTCCATATGCGCATGAAATATATAATAAAAAATTATAATTATGCTATATGCTCTGATATATCAGCATAATGGAAAGCTTACATCAGAGGAAAAGAAGAAAGTAAAAATGCGTAGAGAACTCAACAATGTAAACAGAAACTTTTCCTTAAGCTTTTCCTGCTTTTGCTATTACAGTCTACATCAATTCTTTATAGAAGAAGATAGTAGCATCACACGATTGTTATAATTTTGGTACACTTTGAGAGGATGGTTGAGATTGAAGATGAATAAAGCAAGTTCAGGGAAGTGGAGACAACCTTTGATGTCGCAGAGAGACAGCAGGACATAACCAAATGAAGCTACAGTTGAGTATGATTAGTACACTTTAACCTCTGATTCCACCCCTACTGATCAACAGCCACTCTTTTTGACATCTTAGTAAGGTAAACCTATTACCTTTATTTTGGATAATGTGCATGCCAACTTACTAATCTGTTTGAAATTGGCTTTGGTGTAAAAGTTCTTGTACGGTCGTTCTTCTCTTCAATCTACACTAAAGGAAATATCGGCGGAGAAACAAGAGGCATTTTCACCAGAACTATTCCGACGATTTTTCTGGCAGATATACTGCCGGTAATTTTTTAGCGGCCAATCCGTCAGATATGCCACCGGTAATTTTTAACCGTCAAACTTTACCGGTGGAAATTACGTCAAAAAATTTTTGGAGGAATATCTGCCGACTTACTTAAACCCGACGGCTTTTTTCAGTAGTTAGTCCACCGAAAAAATTTCTGGCGAAAAAACCATCAAAGATTCTATCCAAGGAATCCCTATTTACAGCCGTCCACGATCATCTGCTCATATTTTCTCCCTTTCCTCCCATTTGCACGTATTTTTTCGCTTCCTCCCGTTCGCTGCTCCCGTTTTCTTGAGTCATCGTCCGTGGTTTACCACCGCCATTCATGCCATTGTTGCCTCGTCTTGCTATATCCATCCACCGTCGTTCATCGCATCGTCGTGGTGTATCTATCCGTCATCTCGTCTGTGATTTCCTAGTATCTCAATAAGTTTTTCACCATTTTATTATTTTGTGATAGAAATGTACCCCTCATGTTAGATGCAAGATGTGATAGGCTTTAATTTGATAGCTAGTATCCTAAATTTACATAAATAAATTCACACGTACATATGATCATAATGCATTCCATAAACAAAATCAATTGAAACCTCAAATATTTATACAAATTAATGTTTATGAGAGTGTATGGGCTGAGCTGCCAGTGCTTGGGGTAGCCTAAATTATACCAGGAAGAGGGACCAAAATAGATAGAGCAGAGCTTCTAACATTGGGGGATGGGTAGTTCACTCTATACTAGGGGCTCGGTTTCACACACTGAGCACATGCGACATTTGATAAGAATTTTAACATATCTTAATAATTTATTAAATTATGAATACTAATATAAGTATATTGCAGAAAGTGCTACTAGGTAGAGAATCGATCGTTGTTAAGTTGCATAGTCATACCCACAATTGGTAGGAGGACCAGCAATGGGTTGATGAGCAAGTAAAGAGAGCCTGTGTGAGTATATAAGTTTAATATTTTAGG
Organism: Dendrobium chrysotoxum; assembly: GCA_019925795.1. Classification (NCBI taxonomy): domain Eukaryota; kingdom Viridiplantae; phylum Streptophyta; class Magnoliopsida; order Asparagales; family Orchidaceae; genus Dendrobium; species Dendrobium chrysotoxum. The sequence continues at coordinate 36,546,930 of CM034301.1, forward strand.
TGTCATGTATAAATTGATTAATCTTGTATTAATTTTTGTAGGAAGAGTATACACGGCTTCAAGAGAGGGTTCCTCTGAGGGACCTGTAGATTATTCTGACTACCGTACTTAGTCACAAGAAGTAGGTGGAATGCAAAAATGATGAGTATATGGATTAAGCTTGTAAGCTTATGCATACGAGGGCTGACTTCTTATTAGGAGTGTCAATTTCGGGTCACGGGTCAGGTTTGGGTCGAACCCGAAACTAACCTGTCACTATTCGGGTTTGGGTTAACCCGACCCATTTTTGCAAACGGGTCAATTTTTCAGACCTAAACCTGACCCGCTTCGGGTTCTGGTTAACCCGACCAGACCCACTTCAGGTTCACTGCAGTTCGACTTCGCTCCTTCGACGACGAGAGCTCGCTCGCTGTAAAGGTAACTTTCTCCATTTCGTTGTTACTGTTCGGCTTCATTCTGACTTTAGCACTTCGCAGAAGGTGTGGAGATTGCACGAGTCGCTTCTTCGGCTCCTTCGTTGCAGTTCAACTTCGCTCCTTCAATGACGGGAGCTCTCTCACTGTGAAGCTCTGTTTCGTTGTTGTTGTTCAGCTTCGTTCCTTTGACGATGGGAGCTCACTCGTTGTAAAGCTCTGTTTCTATCATTGCAGTTTGACTTCGCTCCTTCGACGACGGGAGCTCGCTCCCTGTGAAGCTCTGTTTGGCATTTCGTTGTTGCTGTTCGGCTTCTTTCTGATTTCTGCACTCCACAGGAGCTGTGGAGATTACACGAGTAGCTTCTTCGTCTCCTTCGTTGCGGTTAGACTTTGCTCCTTCAAGGCTTCGACAACGGGAGCTCGCTCACTGCGAAGGTAACTTTTTTTGAGTCATTTTGAGTCATTCATGGGTTTCCGGGTCAACTCGAACCCGACCAGATTTTGCAAATCGCTACAGGAAAAGCAACCGTTACCGGCGGACAGAATCCGGCGGTAACATGCAAAATACACGGGAAAAAAAAAGGTTTCCGGCAGATTTCTGACGGTAAAACACGCGTCGAAAAAATATTTCTGTCGTATTATTTTCGCCGAAAATATTTTTGGCGGTCTTTCTGGTGAAAAATTGGCAGAAATGTTTGACAACCCAACGCCTTTTCCGGCGTCGTGTTCCGGCGAATTAGCCGCCGGAATTACTGATGGATATTGTCTGCCAGAATTACCGATGGATATTCCATCACAAACAAATCAATGTCAATTTTTACCGTCGGATATCACCGTCAGAATTTCTGTCGCATAGTAAAGTTTGTGATATCGTCTTACCGACAGCCTTTCCGGCGAAAAATCCTCCTGAAATCTGTAGTAGAAAAAAAACATTCCTTCTTTCAAAAAGTGATTTCTATATTTAAACCTGCATACAAAAAAATACAACACAATATACATTGATAAATCCAATTCTGATCTACAGCATCAGCAGTTACACATAAATCAGAAGAGCATCATCCAAATAATAAATAATTAAACATATACACAATAAACATATATAAGAAGAGTATCATCAACTAATATCTAAACATGTTCAAACAACAAATAGATAAACATGTCCAAAAACACATAAATACAGATGTCCACATCAATAAAATAGATAAATAACATCTACTCTGATTTAGTTTCATCCTCAGCTAATGCTGTACTCCTCCCACTACTTATCTACTCACTCATCTTTCTCATTTCTTCTAACATTTGAGCTTACTACTGCTGCATCTGCATCTGCTGCTGCTGTATTTGCATATGCCAATCAGTTTATACTTTTCGTACATGTTCTAACTCGGCTGTAAGGGCAGCTATCTGTTGGGTATATAAAGACTCTTGGGTAATAGATGAAATAACAATCATGACTCTTCATACCAAACAATCTCTCAGTTCTAATATCAACATATCTGCTTAGATTTGAAGAATATCCATCAGGTACCCGTAAACTCTTCACCCATTCACAAATAGCTCGTCTCTGCTCTAAAGTCAACTTGAATGGAGCTTTTGGTTTGAAAAATTTTCTATTTTCACATTATGTCATCTCATATGTTCAGCAGATCTCACTGATGCATATAATCGTTGCAGTCTAGGAATTATGGATAAGTAAAATAACCTGCTGGTTGGTACTTCCTTCAGCTTTCTTTTCATGATAGATTTTAGTTTAAATCTCGGTGCGTTGTAATGATGACATGCAATATCTGATTAGAAATCTTTATAGAATAACATGCATCCATTAACACAATAATCTATCTTTTTGTATGTCAAACCAAGCTTGGAAACCAACTTCTTAGCCCGATATAAATCTGTAGGAATTATGTTATCTGCTGGATTGGTTTCTTTAAGTAGTCCAATAAATTGATTAAAATATTCACGGGGGATAATATATTCTACCTTGATACTTAACATCTTAACATCAATAGATAACTTTGAGTGAGTAGTGCACCCTTTCCATATTGGTTGTTGAGAAGCATACAACAAATCATAAAAATTTTATGCTTCTTTATTAGGTGACTCTTTTGTATATTGTTCAAATTGTGCTCCACTTGCATCATGAATTAAGTCCTCAAGATTATGTATGATATGCTCTTCCTCATCTCTAGTAGCACTTATCGATAGGCAGCATCGAGAATCAAAATATGGTTCATACTCACCATGAGAAGTCTAATACCAATATTCTGGCATGAAGCCTCAATGATATAGATCAACAGTTACATCATCTGGGCTAAGGTGCACCTGATTTTTATGTTTAGAACATGGGCAATAAAACTTTCCATCTGAGATGAAGCTGGGTAGTTGAGAAGCTGTCTGAATAAAAATATTAACCCCCCTAATGAACTCATCAGTTAATATCTGTCGTCCTTGTGCCAATCGATTATACATCCAACTTCTTTGAGTTCTGATATCCATAATATATAACCTACATATAATATTAACAACAATGATATAAATTATGATTACTTGTCATACGGTAATACGGTGATATTCCAATAGTTAATGGAGCGTAGGTTGCGGCGTGATACTAATGTTTCTTATAATCAATTTGGATTCATGCCGGGTAGGTCTACTATGGAAGCCATACATTTATTGAGAGGTTTGATGGAGAAATATAGAGAGAATAAGGAGGATCTACATTTGATATTTATTGATTTAGAGAAAGCATATGATAAAGTTCCAAGAGAAGTGCTATGGAGAATTCTTGAAAAGAAAGGAGTTAATTACGCTTATATTCAAATCATTAAAGATATGTATGCAGGAGCTATTACTTGTTTTCAAACACAAGGTGGTTTGACCAAGTATTTTTCTATTTAGGTTGGATTACATCAAGGATCAGCCTTAAGCCTATATCTTTTTCCTTTAGTCATGGATGTTCTCACTAGACATTTACAAGATGATGTACCTTGGTGTATGCTTTTGCTGATGATATTCTTCTTACTGATAAGACTAAAAAGGAAGTTGAAGGTAAACTTGAACTTTGGAGGTCAACCTTAGAGTCTAAAGGTTTTCGCTTGAGTAGATCTAAAACTGAATATATGGAGTGTAGTTTTAGTAGTAATAGACCTAGTGAGGGGATTATGACTTTGGGCGATCAAGTAATTAATAAGAGTACACGTTTTAGATATCTTGGATCTATTGTTCAAAGTGATAGTGTAATAGATAGAAAATAAGCGCGAAAGGGAGAAAGTTACCAACACAGTAAATGAGCTCCCATTTATGTCGTAACTTCCAATGCAGTAGGAAGGGAAGGTCGTCGAAGGAGCGAAGTCTAACAGCGTCAAATGATAAAGTTACCTGTACAGCAAACGAGTGAGCTTTCATGTAGAAAATGTAGAAAGGGAAGCTAGGTCATCGAACGAAGTCGAACAGTGCTGCGGACCTCCGAAAGGACAACAAACACCGCCGCCCCGCGAGGGGAGACAATATCTGGCCAATGGAAGGGCATATTCGATCACACATACGATTAACCATTGAGGATAGTGGCTCTCACCAGCACACCCCGATGGGTAACAATATATGTGACCTTATCGTCAGAACGGGTTTCCCCCACCCCATACATTAGCTTGAATGGGGTTTATTTGAGAGTGGGATTCGGTTTCCCACGGGCGCAAGCCCCCGTGGTTAATTACATCTCAAACCGGGGCCTGAGAAAACTCTCGATTAAGGATTCTATATTATACTTTCAGATGGGATTGGCACATGGGGTGAAGACTAGGAAATCCTACTCAAAGAGAAAGAAAGATTCAACTAGGCTTAGTCAACATGCACGGCTCAGATCAGCATCCGGAGGGACTAAGGTAGTGAGAAGAAACTGAAGAAAAATAAATAAATCATGCACTCAAAGCATGCAGGAGAGAAGGATGGAGGTGGCGTCATCCGTGTGACGCAGACAGGCAGGGTTTATAGCCTCTGAAGGAAAGGAGGCTTACCCACCGATGAGGCGTACTACGATACACTGATAGTAGTAGCCTTGAATCCTATATCTAGGGTGGGTTTAGTGTTCTACACAACACTAACACCCGTGTCCTAGCTAATGCATTCTAGGCTTATATCATGCCTAAAAAGGAAAGCCAGCTAACCGCCTAAGAGTATAAAATCCATGATGTCCAAGTCTTTATGAAAGATGGGTAAGTAGTTTGGTTATTGGAAGTAGGGACGACGTCTAGAGAGTCTCCTAAATGGCCCTGGACTTATGTAGGGTGTATGCTCCTAGAACTAATGCAATTAAAATTTTAATTTAATTAGTTTCTAATGCAATGCATGCTAGTTAAAGTCTCCAAATCAGGTATGCATGGAATTTAAAAAAAAGGCTTATTAAATATTTTTTTAGAAATGACTAGACTTCCACAGATCCAGTACCTCATCCTCATAGGTCGGATTATCTAGACTCTACCCGCAGGCGGGGAAGTGTCTTATAGCAAGGAGGGAGAGAATGCATTGATATGCATGTGACCCCGGACGATTCCGACTATTCCCTAGGTCGTTGAGTTTCTATGTTATTTAATTCCTAAAATTTTAAATATTAATTACGAGTAGAAAAAATTTATTCCTAAAGAGCCTAGCGAAGTCAAGCCAAGCACATGCAAGAAAGAAACCTAAGAAAGAGTCCACAGTCCGCGGCAAGTGCCGTATAAATACAATCTAGGGTCTGTAGAAAAGTAATGGTGGCCAGGCCCCACCGACAACAACCTGGATTCTAATCCTACAGAATGACGCAAGTTTTAAAATGAGGCATTTTGTATCTTGATCTTCATCCTTTAGTCCTCCTATGGATCGCCTTCTTTTAGTCTTCTCGTAGTACACCGCCAGTAGGATATCCAAATGAAAAGAAATTCCCCGTGAAGGGACTTTCTTTTCCCTTTGGATCCCTAATCCTCAATTAAAATGCCCCATTTTATAAACTTTCACAACTCTTAACATCAAACACATTACATCAGAATTTAAAAAGAAAAATCTAGACTCTCCTGTAGGGTTATCCTAAGCAATCAAAGTCAATCGTCCCAAGAAGTTATATATGAAAATAAAAGTACTCAAACCATCCACACTTGGCCATGCTCTTATTTATTTGGGGGCTAAGCAGCTAAAACACCTGTAGCGGTAATTTATAATTTATTTATTTTTAGCCCCCTTTTAGCGTTGTATGAGCATGGCCACCTACAAAAAACATCATCAGTATTAAAATTGTCCTTATCCTATGGGTAATCTATCGCCCATCACACCATAGGTAAAGTACAGTACAATAATAAAATAAACAAACACTCCAAGTCAAAAAAAACAGCACACGTGCCACATGCAAGAGCGTCACATCACAGAAAAAGAAAAGTAAAACATCGGCCTAGCTTAGGACTAGAAGTGGTGCCCTAGCAAATAATTCTACATGTGTGTAGTGGGCTTATGTGGCTTTGGATGAATCCTATATCAGGTAGTTAATTCGCGTTGTTCTGTGTTAACGTTTATTGGAAGTTTCAAAAGGGGGATTTGGTTGAAATTCAAGTATTAATAGATTGAGGTCCACTTTTAGTTAATTTAATTGTTTTGTCAGTTTTAATGCTAAGGGTAGTAATCTCTAAAGTTTAAGTTGTATTAATGACTTTTAGAAGGTCCGGGGTCTACGTAGCTGCTAGGTTAAGAGGGTCCAAAAGGTCATTATTAGAAATAGGTTGGGTCTAGAAGAGTTAGTATTTTTATTAAATACTATACCTTACCACGAGTAATTAGACTGTTAGTTTGTTAGATTTGGAGTTTTCTAGGCAAAGTTATGATTTTAGGAGTTTTGGGCCCTAGTTATTGGATTACGGTTGACCGGAGAGTTGACTTTTTAAATAAGGCTGATTTCTAAAAAATTGATATTTTTAATAAATACTAGGTTTTAATTAGAGTTGAATGCTTCTTAATTTGCTATTTTGGAGTTTTTTTTAATTAGTTATGATTTTTAGGAGTTGGGGCAATTAAATGAATTATCGAAATTGCCTAATTAGGGGTACTTTAGGGATTTTGGCCCAAATCAGCTCCAAACTGATTGGAATCACCCCCAAAGGTCAGAAATGACCTAAGAAGGTGTTCCCAAGTGTTTGGAGAAAATTTGGGATTTTTAATAATTTTTAATGATTTAATTAAGGCAAAAAAGGTAATTTTTTATTAAGGTTGAATTAAAGTCCATATTAAGGTCCAATTAAGGAGCCCTAATTATCTGAGGTTGGAGACTTAATTCTAGAGATTTTGAGGTATTATGGGTATTTTTTTGATTTAAAATGGATTTATTAGATTTTTCTGAAGTTTCTAAGGCTTAATTAAAGGGTAAATTAGTGTTTGCTAATTAAGTGTTTTAAGGAGTCCAAAAAATTCCTAGAAAATTCTAGGGGGTTCCAGATATCACTAAGCACAAGTGTTTAAAGTTTCATAGCAATCCGGGATCTATTCTAGCTCCTAAAAATATTCTAAGTTCGCTAGACAGTCCTTAATTATTGTCCTTAGTGTGTCACTACACTAAGCAGAAGTAAAGTGAGTTAGCTAACCCTTAGGCATAACATGAAGGGTAAATGCAGCAAATATAAACACACCAATCAAGTCCTTAGATCTAGGAGAGCCTAAGCTATGTGCTTGTGCAACCTACACATGCAAGGACTACGAAAATACTAAGTAAAGAAGCCTAATGAAGTGATTAGTGAATGATTGGGGCACAATCATTCACTAATCCCCCTCCCACATGAATTGCTCTTCATATAGACCTAGGTTTAAAATTTCAAGAGTAAATCTCCCAATTATTCAATGATTTAACCATATATGTAATTTTAAAATACCTTAAAATACACATATATATTAACTAAATAAATACATAGTTTTGAAAATAAGTTAATTGAAAGTAAGTTCATGTTATATTCATGGGAGATTTACTGGCCACCAAGGGTGAGTTTTAAAATAATTTTTATTTCAAAATAACTAATCATACTAATTATTTAAATAATATTTAAATAATTAAATAACAAAGCAATGCAGAAAACATCCAGAAAGGACAGAATCACATGAAGAAAATATTTTTAAATTAAAATTTATATTTTTCTAAAAAATTCAAGATATTGTGCGCAAAAATTCGATTTAAAACGGAAAAGTTATGAATTTTCTAAGTTAAATAGGTTAAAAAATAATTTTTAAATATTTTAAAATAATTAATATTTAAAAATAATTAATAATTTTAAAATAAATTAGATGTAATAATATGTGGCTTTTAAAATAAATTTAAGTAACCATAATCAAAATATTATAATAATATAATAATAAATATTAATATTATAATGACATTAATATTAACATAATAATACTATAATTAAAGATAATAATAATATTATTAATTAACAATATTAATATTATAATAATATTAATGACAATAAATATTAATATCATATTAATATAAATATTAATCATAATAATAATATTATTAAAATAATAATATTATTAATTATAATATTCATATTATAATAATACTAATAATAATAATTAATATTATAATAATATTATTATTAATATTATTATTATTAATATTAAAATAATATTATTATTATTTATAATATTAATATTATAATAATACTAATAATGATAATAATTAATATTATAATAATATAATAATATCATTATTAAAAATAATAATATTATTATTAATTATAACATTAATATTAATATAATAATAACAATAATAATTAATATTATAAGAATATAATAGTACTATTATTAAGAATAATAATATTATTATTAATTATACCATTAATATTAAAATAATAATTAATATTATAATAATATAATAATAATATTATTAAAAACAATATTATTACTATTAATTATAACATTAACATTAATATAATAATAATAATAATAATAATAATAGTAATAATAAATAATAATACTATTAATAATAGTATTATTATTATTATTATTAATTTAAAATTAATTTCTGGATTTTTTTTAAAAAAAAGCATTTAAAAAAGGTTTGAAAATTAATTAAATTAAATATTAATTTCCGGCGGCGGTGGGGTGCCACGTGGCACGATCGGATTGGCTCCGCGGACCGCAGGCCAATCATTGGCTGGCGGCGCAATCACTGCGCCGCCGCCAATGATTACCGCAATCATGCGGCAATTAAAGCCGCGGGACGCGACTCCACTTGCCACGTAGAAAGGGGCGCGGAAGCCGTCCGATCCTCCGCGGTCGCGGATGGACGGCTCTGATCGAGTCATACGACTCGATCCGATCAGCCGAAGAAACCACGGGCCGGATCCGAGGGAAATACGGCGGGATCCAGGCCGTTGATCACTAGATCAACGGTCCAAAGCTCGCCCTGTGCATGCGGTCCCGAACCCGAAACCCTAATGGGTTTTTTACCTTATTCTCGCAAACGACTCAACGAAACAAGATGAAATTTTAAACCTAGCTATCAGGGATGAAGAGCATTCATGTGGGATAAAAATCGTGTTCTGAAACGCGGTATACCAAGAGTTATTTAAACCTAAGTGTCCTAGGCTAGGGTTTGCATTTTTACCTAATCCCCACGGTGGATTTGTGCGATCTTGGGCTTGTTGAGCTTGTAGACTGTCCACGTATCTTTTCCTAGTTGGACTCGAGCTCTAATTCGGACCGGATCGGACGGGAGGAACCTTGGAACGTATGGAGTCTCGGGTCGCCAGAAATCTCGCCGGCGGTGGCCTTGGCTGGTCGGGCCTAACTTGGGAAAGGTAGAGCAATCTCCTAGGAGCTCGCACACCAGGTCTCACGGGTATCGAGGGCTTGGAGCAAGAGCAATAGGTCAAAGATCCCAAAATAACCCTAATTCCCTCTATTTAAAGGCCCTAGACCTATGCTTGACAGCTAGGATTAGATCTAGGGTTGACTAAGGGAGATCTCCACTCCCCTTGGCCGTGGCTTGAGCCTTAGAGCATTAGGAAAGTTTCTAAAACCCTAAAAGGCTCTTAATGGGTCAATTTTGACCCATTAAGACTTGGGTTGACCAAGTCATGGGTTGACTTGGTCAACCTAGTCAACTAGGGTTAAAGGGGGGAAGTGGATTTAGCCCAGGCAGGGTTTGAATTTGATTTGGACTTGATTTGAGCCTAATGGGTCAATTGGGTCAACCCAGGTTGACCTGGTCAACTGGGTTGACCCAGGCTCTGGATCTGGGCTAAAAATAAGGTCAACAAGTGCGAAAGGGAGAAAGTTACCTACACAGCAAGCAATCCGATCAGATCGAGTAGGAGCGCAACGTCGTCGAAGGAGCGAAGTCGAATAGCGTCAAAGGAGCAAAGTTGAACAGCATCAAGGAGCAAAGTCGAACAGCGTCAAAGGAGCGAAGTCGAACTGCGTCGAAGGAGCAAAGTCGAATAGCGTCAAAGGAGTGAAGTCGAACTGCATCGAAGGAGCGAAGTCGAACAGGCGAAGGAGCGAAGTCAAACTGCGTCGAAGGAGTGAAGTCGAATTGCGTCGAAGGAGCGAAGTCGAACTGTGTCGAAGGAGAGCGAGCTCCACTGCCAGTGGCGAAATGGAGAAAGTGGCGAAAGGGAGAAAGTTTCTTACAGCGAAATGGAGAAAGTTTCAGCTGAATGACCCGAAGTCGAGGATAGGGGCCCGATATAATGGGATTACCGGCATTTTTTCTGGCGGAATATCCGCCGATAATATTTCGTTGGGTTTTAATTAACCCGGCGATAAATCCGCCGGAATCTCTGCTGGAAATTACCGGCAGAATATGCGTCGGTAAATTGCTAACACTGGTGTAAACCCGACGGTTTACCCGCCGGTAATTTACCGGCGCTAGTTCCGCTGAAAAGTTCACCATAAAATGACTAGCGGATAATTCCGCCAGTAATGCCGTCGTAGGTTCCGATGTATTGGTTTCCGCCAGAAATTCTGTCGGTATTACCTAGTTTTCCTGTAGTGAATGGGTCAGTTCTCCGGGCCCGAACCTGACCCGCTTCAGGTTCGGGTCAACCCAAACCTGAAATTTTAGGGTCGAGTTCGTGTCGGGTCCAATATTGACACCCCTACTTCTTATGGCTCCAACTTCTCAGCAGTCAGCCAGGATAACGCTGTACAACCATTAGGTGGCTGCCCTTACAGCATAGCTAAATCAAGTCTAAAAATCACAAGCTGACATGCAAATGCAGATGCAGCAAAGCTAGATATTAGAGGAGTTGCAAAGAATAAGGGAACAATTCAGTGGAAAGAAGCCAACATTGACAGAGGAGGAGAATAAAGAAACAGATTCTGATTAGACTTTTTTGTTATTACTATACATTTTATTACTACATGTTTGTGCAGCTTATGTTCTGTTTTTATTGTGTAATGAACTTGATGTTTATTTTAAAACTATTTCGGAATTGTATAATATATTTTTGTGATAAAAAATCTTATCATATATAGCATTAGTATCTTTTTTCGAAGTTGAAATGTGCGTAAGATATATATATATATATATATATATATATATATATATATATATATATATATATATATATATATGCTTTTTGTAGGATTATTGTGCTGTTTAATATTTAAGAAGAAGGGCTATTTTTTTCTGGTTAGGCTTTTGGCAAATTTCTAGTGAATTATCTACTAGTAACTACGATACGACGAATTGTTGTAGCATTTCTGATGGTAACTTTCCATCGGAAATTCAGGCGAATATTCCGTTGGTGTCACCAGTCGGTTATCTCGACGGAAATAATCGGCAGCTTAACCGCCGGTATTTCCGGTGGATATTTTCCGACGGAATTACCGACGAAAATCCCCGTCGGAAATAAGGATATGAAAAAAAATTTTGAGACAACATTTATGCTGGAAAATTGCTGATGAATCAGTCGAAAATATTTCGAGTGATATCGCGCATTTACAGTCTACCCGTTTTCCGTCGGAAATTAGCCAAAAAGTCAATATTTCCTGTGAAAAATGTTCATTTCTAGTGACTTTTGTTCGCCAGAAATACCAGTTTTTCCTGTAGTGTTATAAGGTCTATTTTGTAAACAATGTATTATATTCTAAAATTCTAAATAGTTTTGCTCAACAAAACTCATTCTCATAAAATTTTCTTAGATTAATACTTCATTTGGGAGAGCTTACTTATTGTTTTCTAGCATAAAAATCTTTAATTCAAAAACTTTTTGTACAAAAAAGTTACTTTAAAAAGCATTAAGAAAGCTATCTCAAACAAATCTCAAGTGTTAAAGCTCCTTTTGTGAAGAAAGTAGAGTTAATATATAGAAAGGTCTTTAATGTGAATTTGCAAATAGACAATTGATTTTGAATTTTTTAATGAATCAGCTGTAGTTACTATGTGAATCTCTTTACCACACTAAATAGCTCATTGATTTGATAAAGCATACTTTTTCCTCTATTTTTCTAATTTGATAACCGGCCTTTGCACATAGATTCCCCTATTGCTTATCATACAAGACCTTCAATATTCAAAGTCCATGTAGAGATTGTTCGGCCTCATTGTTGATTAGATATCATTTGGATTGGCCCTCAAGAGAAGGGCTGCTGAAAAAAAGTGATTTTTGAAATGATACTGATCTTCTTCTCTCATTCTCATTTGCTTGGGAATAATTTTCAGGCTGAAGGAAAATATGCCAAGAAAATGCTCTCCACCAATCAAATGTTGCTCCTTAGTTTCTCAGTTCTCATTAGCGAGTCATGTAGAAAATTTCTTATAGAGATGAGAAACAGTTCATAACTTTTAATTTTGCATGAGAAATGCATGGATGTTTTAAATTATTAACGAGGACAAATCTTCATAAATAACACAAAAGAATGCATTTTGTCCCTTATGAAGGAAAGAAGCCAAGATAGTCTTTGAGAGGGCCAACCATAGTTATTATATCAACATAATTTTGTGTCACATCAGAGAACATATCATTTGTTTTCTTCTAATGTAATTTCAAACTATTTGGTCAAATGCAACCTAACACCCTAAAATGCATATAAATATGATTGCTCAACTAAGACCTTGTTTGTGACGGCTTTCTTATTGCTTTTTAAAGCAGCTTATGAGTGCAAAAATTGTAACTTTTGTACTAGAAAGCTATTTTAAAAAGCAGTAAGAAAGACGTCCCATATGAAGCCTAAGAGTATATATATTTGGAACAGTTTTCATGCTGTTTTATTTTTTTCAGATAGCAATTGCAATTTTGTTTGGCTACTAAATGTTGAAATCCGGGATCCCGAGCACTTAATTTTGATGGTGACAACTAATACTTTCTGAGTACATATAGACTTCCGTTTGATTACAAATGTTTAATCTTTGTATATGAGAACTAACATTTCAGGTCAGATGCACACTGCTAAAGATTGCTGGAGACTCAAATTGGGTAGAATAGGATGTTGAAGAGTCTGTAATTTTTATTTCTTTAATTTTTTTTTCTGCCACAGAAACATGCATGTGAAAGGAGCAACAATGCACACACACAGGGGGAGATTTTTTTTTCTTTTAAAAATGATTAAGTTTTTAAAACACATCGTACTGTACGATCATTGATCGTACTGTACGATTAATTGAAAATACTCAGGCAACGGCTAATTCTCTATTGATTAAATTTACAAACTTATCGTACTGTACGATCACGATCGTACTGTACGATGATTTGTAATTGTGAAACCCTAGCCGCCAGAATAAGTTTGGTAAGTTTTCGAATTTGATTTTATGAACTATTCGTACTGTACGATATGTATCGTACTGTACGATTAATTAATAACTTGCCAAAATTATCTCCCTAATCAGGAAATAAAACGTTGGTTTCTAATTATATGTCGATCGTACTGTACGATGTCAAATCGTACTGTACGACTGACAGAGACGATTTCAGTCGTCCCGGAGATCGTACCAGACGAAACCAATGTTTTTTGTTCTGATCGTCCTGGACGATATTCTTATCGTACAGGACGATATCAAGAAATGAACTAATCGTACGGTACGACTGGTGGAGTGCTGGACGATTGACAGAGACGATTTTATTCGTCCCAGCGATCGTACCAGACGATCCCAAGAAATTTTGAACTGATCGTACTGGACGATAGTCCTATCGTACAGGACGATATCATGAAAAACACTATTCGTACTGTACGATTAAATGAGTGCTGGACGACTGACAGAGACGAGTTCTTTCGTCCCGAGGTTCGTCCCACAGTTCGTCCCGTACGAACAGTACGAATCAATAGTATCGTACTGTACGATATACGTATCGTACTGTACGATATGAATGAAATTCGATACCTATTCGTCTGCACTCGTACTGGACGGAGCTGTAATTGAACTGATCGTACTGTACGATTATAAATCGTACTGTACGAACAGAAACGCAAAACTTGAATTTTTTAGGGTTTTCTGAAGCCTGATATAAAAAACAACTTATTATTTTTCTAAAGGAGGAGTTGATCAATCCTTTGCTGTGAGAAGCTTAGAGGAAGAAGGAGATTCGTAGAGAGAAGTTTTTTTTGGGGAGATCTAGGGCTTGAGAGAGGAAGGTGAAGGTGAGCTTGAGCGTGAGGGAGAAGTAGTGTGAGGGGATCACACGGTGGCTCCAAGCTAGCTGCATGCTTTGCTCCTCTTGTGGCTTTAGAAGCTTCAAGAAGGTTCTCGAAGGAAGAATCACTTCAAGATCAACATCGCCAAGGTACTCTGCCATCTCCAGGAGGGAGAAAAAGGAGAAGGTCCGCTGCCGTCACCGGGAGGGTGACATAGCGTTTGGTATTCCGCCGCACCGAGGGAGGTGAAAGTGAGTATTGTAAAGGCTTCTCCGCCTTGCTGTGGGGGCAAAAGGAGAGTCAACTTTTACTAGTGCAAATCCCGGAGTAGAGGACTCCGGGGAGTGGACGTAGGTCAAGTGACCGAACCACTATAAAAATTTCTGGTGTGTTTTTTCCTGTTTACCGCACTTTACTTTTCATGCTTTTAAATTTGTGCGTTTTAAATTGCTTGGTGAAAAATCAATTTTTAAATCTCGTAGTGTTATCAATTTTATCGTTGTGATCGTTGTAATTGCTTCCGCACATTTGTCGTTCAATTATATTTCGAAAATACAAAAAATTAGAACTCTTGCGTAGGGTCAAATTTTTAAAATACCAATTCACCCCCCCTCTTGGCGCATCTCGTACTTTCAAGTGGTATCAGAGCGGGGTTTCAAAATAGTGTTTTAGAAAACCTAGAAACGTAAGATCCATGGCTCATTTTGGTAACCGTAACACTACGGAGGGTTATTCCATAACTCGTCCACCTTTGTTTGACAACATACCGTTTGATTTTTGGAAAATACGCATGTCTACATTTTTACAGTCTTTAGACTACCGCATGTGGATGTTAGTACAAGAAGGTTATTCTGCACCGTTTCGTATGTTGAATGGAGTGAAAACTGAACTGTCATTTAATGAATGGAGCATTGAGGATAGAGAATTTGCACAACTGAATGCTAAATGTCTAAACTGTTTCTTTTGCGCATTAAAATCAGAAGACTATATGCGAGTATCAACGTGTACTACTGGTAAACAAATTTGGGACAAACTGTGTATCACGTACGAAGGAACTAGTGAGGTCAAACAATCTAGGTTGAACATACTGTTACATGATTACGAACTGTTCCGCATTAACCTTGAAAATACCACTTTCACCTCGTATGTCTGTAAACAGAATGTCGTCATCACCGTCGACGACATTGCTGAGCACATAGGGCTGTCCTCTGAAGGCCCTCGACCCCAATCCATGATCTCCCAAGATTATGATTGGACGTCAGTCAATATGACCCTTAGAGGTGTGCCCTCTAATCAACATCTACCCCTGGTCCAAACCTTAAATCAAAATGCCCGCGTTATCCAGCATGTCCTACGCACATCTATTATACCTAAGGCTGGAGATCGCATCCATATCACTCCCCTACTGTCTGTCGTCACCTATCTCATTATGTCGGGCACAAAATTCAATGAAGCCCAAATGGTATTCGACTACATTCATACCTTGTCTGCCTTCCGCTATCCAGGTGCCCGTCGTAAATTGAACCTGGCCTTAGGGCATGTCATAGGCTACATTCTAGATGCAAAATATCAGCTTCATTATCCGCTCCCTCCTGATCACCTTCCCATCTTCTACTCGGATGCCTCCTTTCGTATCCTGTTCCATCGGGGGGCCGCTCCCGCCGATCCCGAGTTTGATGACGAGGAGGCTGATGCTCCTGCTGATGCACCTCCGCCACCACCAATCCAACCACCTGGCCTTGCACCTCCCGACTACCCTCACGACGACATTATTCGACGACTTGATCGTCTGGAGACTCGGTTGGATGCTCACATTGCTCAGCAGCATCAGGAGCATGACACGGATATGAAATGGTTTAGGGAGCGCTTCCAATCGATCGATCACCAGTTCGCCTCCCTTCATCAGTACCACCAGCTGTTTCCCGACCCTCCACCGCCACCTCCGGATCAGGATCCAGATTTTTAGGTTGTTGTAGATGTTTCTGTTTTCTGTTTTTGTTGTACTTGTTTTTTTCTTTTTCTTCCCTTTTTGGTGTTGTCAAAAGGGGGAGACTTTTCTGTGTGTTGTATTATGTTTTTGCCTACTATTAAATGCTAATTTGGTTGTTTATGTTATCACCTCGTTTGTTTTTTTTTCCTGTTGTTCTATTTTTTGATATAATAATAATAATCAAAAAAATAAATACAAAAAAAATATATATATATATATATATTTGTGTAGCACATCTGTCCGTCAGAAAATATTATTTGACACCATCAAAAAGGGGGAGATTGTTGAAATCCGGGATCCCGAGCACTTAATTTTGATGGTGACAACTAATACTTTCTGAGTACATATAGACTTCCGTTTGATTACAAATGTTTAATCTTTGTATATGAGAACTAACATTTCAGGTCAGATGCACACTGCTAAAGATTGCTGGAGACTCAAATTGGGTAGAATAGGATGTTGAAGAGTCTGTAATTTTTATTTCTTTAATTTTTTTTTCTGCCACAGAAACATGCATGTGAAAGGAGCAACAATGCACACACACAGGGGGAGATTTTTTTTTCTTTTAAAAATGATTAAGTTTTTAAAACACATCGTACTGTACGATCATTGATCGTACTGTACGATTAATTGAAAATACTCAGGCAACGGCTAATTCTCTATTGATTAAATTTACAAACTTATCGTACTGTACGATCACGATCGTACTGTACGATGATTTGTAATTGTGAAACCCTAGCCGCCAGAATAAGTTTGGTAAGTTTTCGAATTTGATTTTATGAACTATTCGTACTGTACGATATGTATCGTACTGTACGATTAATTAATAACTTGCCAAAATTATCTCCCTAATCAGGAAATAAAACGTTGGTTTCTAATTATATGTCGATCGTACTGTACGATGTCAAATCGTACTGTACGACTGACAGAGACGATTTCAGTCGTCCCGGAGATCGTACCAGACGAAACCAATGTTTTTTTGTTCTGATCGTCCTGGACGATATTCTTATCGTACAGGACGATATCAAGAAATGAACTAATCGTACGGTACGACTGGTGGAGTGCTGGACGATTGACAGAGACGATTTTATTCGTCCCAGCGATCGTACCAGACGATCCCAAGAAATTTTGAACTGATCGTACTGGACGATAGTCCTATCGTACAGGACGATATCATGAAAAACACTATTCGTACTGTACGATTAAATGAGTGCTGGACGACTGACAGAGACGAGTTCTTTCGTCCCGAGGTTCGTCCCACAGTTCGTCCCGTACGAACAGTACGAATCAATAGTATCGTACTGTACGATATACGTATCGTACTGTACGATATGAATGAAATTCGATACCTATTCGTCTGCACTCGTACTGGACGGAGCTGTAATTGAACTGATCGTACTGTACGATTATAAATCGTACTGTACGAACAGAAACGCAAAACTTGAATTTTTTAGGGTTTTCTGAAGCCTGATATAAAAAACAACTTATTATTTTTCTAAAGGAGGAGTTGATCAATCCTTTGCTGTGAGAAGCTTAGAGGAAGAAGGAGATTCGTAGAGAGAAGTTTTTTTTGGGGAGATCTAGGGCTTGAGAGAGGAAGGTGAAGGTGAGCTTGAGCGTGAGGGAGAAGTAGTGTGAGGGGATCACACGGTGGCTCCAAGCTAGCTGCATGCTTTGCTCCTCTTGTGGCTTTAGAAGCTTCAAGAAGGTTCTCGAAGGAAGAATCACTTCAAGATCAACATCGCCAAGGTACTCTGCCATCTCCAGGAGGGAGAAAAAGGAGAAGGTCCGCTGCCGTCACCGGGAGGGTGACATAGCGTTTGGTATTCCGCCGCACCGAGGGAGGTGAAAGTGAGTATTGTAAAGGCTTCTCCGCCTTGCTGTGGGGGCAAAAGGAGAGTCAACTTTTACTAGTGCAAATCCCGGAGTAGAGGACTCCGGGGAGTGGACGTAGGTCAAGTGACCGAACCACTATAAAAATTTCTGGTGTGTTTTTTCCTGTTTACCGCACTTTACTTTTCATGCTTTTAAATTTGTGCGTTTTAAATTGCTTGGTGAAAAATCAATTTTTAAATCTCGTAGTGTTATCAATTTTATCGTTGTGATCGTTGTAATTGCTTCCGCACATTTGTCGTTCAATTATATTTCGAAAATACAAAAAATTAGAACTCTTGCGTAGGGTCAAATTTTTAAAATACCAATTCACCCCCCCTCTTGGCGCATCTCGTACTTTCACTAAATAACTTTTCTCATAGCAATTTCATAATCAACTTTATAATAAGTTACGGCTATCCCAAACAAGCCCTAAGTGTGCATTTGCATTTTATGATAATTAATATATAGTATTGGATAAACAACACTCCATCTCTTGCTTTCTCTTTGAACCTCTCCTTACTCTTCTTTCTTAGCTTAAGATATCCAATCCCCAACTTGTACGTAAGTCTTCATCTTCCAGCTGGTTTTCTTTCTCGGCTTGCATTCTGTTTGCTTTATTTGCCTTACCCGAATGATAAAGAAGAAACTTCACTTTCTACATAGATAAAACTGCCACCTTTATCTCTTCTTCTTCCTTCCATTGCCCGTGTTCTCTTCTGGTGGGTTCTTCTTCTGCTTTGATTCTGTTCGAGTTTTCTTCCTGGATTTCTTTCAAGGAAAGTGCTTTGATTTTTCATTTTGTTCTTATATATTCAGCTTCTTAATTTTGCATATATATATTCAATTTATTTGAAGTCATGGAATGCAAAAGCATTTTACTTCATATTTGATTTCAATATAAATAATAATTAATTAAAATCATTTCAAAAATGTGAGCAAAAGTGTAATTTTATTAATATATTTCTGTTTAATACTATAAAAAAGGGAAAAAATTAGATCAAAATATCTAATCAAAATTTAATTGTTATGGATCTCAAAATACTTAGTATTTTTTTAGAATAAATATAATATATGAATAATCATTTAAATTTAAATTAATTTTTGTGATTCATCTAATTAATAATTTGATCGTAATATTCGAATAAAATTTATTTTCCAATATTACTCATATTTTTCAATCTCACAAAAAAAAATCAATTTTTTCATTCGTAAAATAAGAGTGAAATTTTATTTTCCACTAAATTTATCAGCAATCAAATGACTTCATTTCAAATACTTTATCATTTTATTTCCGTTTCTTTTCATTTCTTCCCTTTCAATTCCTCAAACTAAAATGAGCCTTAGATTTAATTTGTTTGGGACGGCTTTCTTACTGTTTCTTAAAGCAATTTTTTAGTATAAAAATTTTAATTTTTTATTAAAAAGCTACTTTAAGAAGCAGCAACTACTTTAAGAAGCAGCAAAAAATAATGCCTCATGAACCTATTTAAATGAGCTAAATATGAGTCACTCATCTTAATATTTTTGATTTATTAACCGACTCTTTTAAAAGAAAGATAGTAGCATAAAATACGCATATAAATATAAGAATGAGAGATTTATGTACATATCATTGAATATTTATCAGATTTTAATTACAAAATAATGAAAAATAACTTAAAGGTTCTCTCATCTTATTTCTCCTACAAGAACATGAGTTCTCATGCAATCAAATCATTAAGAGTTAAATAAATTATTGAGAATGAAAGTAGATAGATTTAGGTTTTTTTTTAGACAGCTTTCTTACTATTTTTTAAAGTAGCTATCTTGTATAAAAATTTCTAATTCAAAAAATTTTTGTACTAGAAAGCTGATTTAGAAAGTAATAAGAAAGCTGTCCTAAACGATGCATTATTCTACTCCTAAAAATTTTGGTATCATTATTATTAATGTAAGTAAGAATATCTTAATGTTATTTTTATAAATAGATAAGATTTGAATGTTATGTATAAATGTAGGCTTTGTTTGAGACAGCTTTTAATTATTATTTTTTTACTGTTTTCAAAATATTTTTATACTAGAAAGCTGCTATAAAAGCAGTAAGAAAGTTGTCCAAAATAAAGCATTTTTATTACTTTATTAAGATTTCGTTTGGGACGGCTTTCTCATTATTTCTTAAAATAGCTTTCTAGTTAAAAAGCTGATTTAAGAATCAGTAAAAAAGCCGCCCCAAATGAAGCCTAAGTTTTGGCTATATAGATGTTGATTTATTCAGTTTATAATTTTTAATTATATCATTTTAATTTTGTTGGAAGATGGAGGATCATTTTGTGCTTCATGTGGACAATTTGCTTAGAGAATCAACAGCAGAAGCAGCTGCTGAAGGAAGAAAATTATTTGTGGAACAACCTGAGAAAAATGATATTAAGGATGAAACAATTGGTAAGATTGTAGATTGCAGAATTTGCCATGACGAAGATGATATCTTCAAAATGGAAACTCCATGCTCTTGCTGTGGCACTATGAAGGTATGATTGCAATTTTAAAAATGTTTTTGTAATTTTTTTTCTTTTTTTGGTTCATTTTACTAATATAGGAAATTGTATATTATATATATATATATATATATATATATATATATATATATATATATATATATATATATATATATTTTTTACAGTATGCTCATCGAAAATGCATACAAAGGTGGTGTGATGAGAAGGGTGATATCATTTGTGAAATATGCCGACGGGTAATAAATACTCTATGCTAAACTAAAATAATTTATTTATTCATTTTTAAAAAAATAGAACTAAATGTAAAAAAAAAATTAAAAGATTCATAAATTATCGAAATGAATTTTTTTTTTCAGCAACTAAATTTTTTTAGGATAATTTGCATACATACCATTTTATTTCATGTTATTTATATATCTAACACTCAAAACTTTAATATTTCATGTCTATCACTCATATGCAACTTTAATATTAAATATAACACTCCTATATTTCATTCCTATCACCCATAATGTCCTATAAACTTCAATATTTTAATCATTAGAGTCATATTTGTTCTATAGGTGCTAGGTATAAAATACTAAAGTTTTGAGTGTTAAATATGTAAATAGCATGAAATAAAATGATATGTATGTAAATCCCCCTTTTTTATTACAGTAAACCCAAATGCCTTAAAATTATTTCCTTATTATAGTAAACCCTAAATGATTCAAAAAAATTTAAAAAAAAAATAGTCTGGCTGATCGCCTAAGAAAAACTGGGACCATTATTTTTGTTGTCAACAATAAGATTTTGTTTGGGATGGCAGTCTTACTGTTTCTTAAAGCAACTTTTTTGTGTAAAAATTTTAATTTTTATACTAAAAAGTTATTTTAAGAAGCAGTAAGAAAGTCGTCCCAAACGAAGTCTAAAATTTCATTTGAAATAACTTTCTTACTGCTTTCTAAAGTAATTTTTTTAGTACAAAAATTTCATAAAAGCATCAAATAAATAATGACTAAAAATGGTCTCAAACGAATTATTAATATCTGAAATGAACAATAATTTTAGAATCAAATATTGTCTCTCTGTTTTGATCCAGCCATTCATGCCTGGCTACCATGCACCTACTAAGCTCTTCCAGTATGGAATGATGACTACGAACTTGATAACAACAGCACCGTTCACTGAAGAAACAATACCATCTGAATATGATGAGTACTCCATTTCTAGAAGAAGAAGCATTATATACTGCCGTTCAATAGCTATAATAGTGAGTTCCTTTTATTTGTTAGAAAGAGAAATCTCGCACTGAGCTTTTACTGTTATAAGCAGCATTTATTGGCACTTGGCTTTCAGTTTTTTCTTCTTTTGTTACTTCGGGAAGGACTTACAATCATCATCAACGGCTCAGAACAGTATTCTCTCCAAACATTCATGGTGATTCCTTCTCTCATGAAAATAGCTTCAAACCGAACAAATTGGTTGGCAGTAACGATAGCCAATGATTGATCTGATGCATGAAATTCTCACATTTAAAGGATGATTTATGCAGACAGCAGACTAAGACATCGTTTGGGATGACTTTCTTATTGTTTCTTAAAGCAGTTTTGTAGTACAAAATTTAATTTTTTTATATTAAAAAGCTATTTTAAGAAGCAATAAAAAGGTCGTCCCAAACGAAGCCTAAATCATAAATTATCATTAGGTGAATCAGGCTTCATTTGGGACAGCCTTCGTACTGCTTAATAATGCAACTTTTTAGTAAAAAAAATTTTAAAAAAGAAAATTTTATACTAAAAAACTGTTTTATAAAACAGTAAGAAAACTGTCTCAAAAAAAGCCTCAATTCTTGTAACATTCCCAATCAATATATTGCAAGAATTGATTTACCAGAAGCAGTTTTAACAGCTTCTCCTTACATCAGGTCCAGCTGCTGAAAACAGCTGGAATTGTTCTGCCACTGTACATAATGCTGAGAGCGGTCACCACATTACAGTGTTGGCAACAACAGCTACTACGGCAGCAGCAGGTAGTTTTGCCTTCACTGCTGCTTATCCTTTTAATGGAAATCAACATACCTTTAGTTTTCATTAAGCATTAGTGCAATTATCTTCTATATTTTGTACCTTATGTAGGAGACAAGTGAAATATCAACTCTGAGCAGAGCATGAAGCTCATAGCAGTATAGCACAACTGCTAGTTTGCAACCACATCTTAGCCTTCTCTGATGACCAAATAAATGTGAAATAATGGATCGGATCAACTTCATTTCAGTGATACAGAAATCAGATAAGTGCCATAGAAAGAACTCAATTTAACATTGGGATATTTTATTGTCTAAAATTCAACCAATGAAGGTGTTGAAGTCGAACAGTTTGAAGCACCAAATGTTACAACATACATGTTAAACTATCTTTACAGCTATAAATGAATCGAGGGTTCGGCAAATTATTTGTGACTCAACTTAATTATCACTCGTTGATGGCCGTTTAAATACTTGATATTAAAGCACCAAACAAGTTTGAATATTTTTTTTAAATACTCAATGTTTAAACAACCAAGCTTAAATAACTATTTATTCGACTTATTTATATTCAAAAATATTATCTCTTAAAGCTCGTGAATAAACTCAAAATAAAGCTCATTAAAAAACTAGATTCATATTCCATACAGCGCTCATAAATAAGCTCATTAAAAACTCGATTAATATGTAATATAAAGCTTTATTAAGTTTCATTATCAAAATAATGAACATAATACCAATACGTTATATTTATTATAATTTAATATCATAATAAGCATTAATTAATAAATTTCAAAACTAATTAAATATTATAACATCTATTAATTTGCATTACTTATTCATATTTACTAGATTGTTTGTTTTGAGTATCCATTCATAAACTCTTCATTAAAAAAAAGTTTAGCTTAACAAACTCCTCATTTTTAAGCTAAAAATGTTTAGCTTATGATATCTCGAAAGTAAACACCATATAAATCAAACATACATGAAACAAATTAAACTTAAACATCAACCATTTTAAACAAACAAAATTAGAAATAACCCAAAAGGTTTGAATCGAGCTCGAACAAATTGATAATAAGCAAGTTCAGACACTTGCTTAACTCGGCTCGCTTCGGTTGCAACCCTATCTTTTCAAAAAAAAAAAAACGGCACTCTCAAGTACATCTATAATAGTGAGAAGCTTTAGTTTTTTTTTCTTCATAAAGGAAGAAAATAAAAATTGAATACAACTATAGATAATGTTCATGGGTCAGATCCATTCAGTTCACATTAGGCACATGAAAGTTAAGGTTCAATCAGATTCAAAACTGGCATCTCCTGTAATGTATAACAAATGAACTAATTTAGTGCCCTCGGAAAAGACCATGTGATGCATGGACTGCTTCTAGCTGATGCTGCTAATGTGAACTGTAATCTAAAACTAGTGTTTGTGTTGCAAACATTGCATACTCAGAATAATACCATGTTTTCTTTTACACATTACTCTGAAAAATTGATTTCGAAATCCTGCCTGCCCACTTGCAGAATCCCACGCAACCACTTCGTGTACAGGTCACATGACCTTTTAATAGAATGCACATATTACCTAGAAATCAGGATGATCAATAAATATACTTTGAAATTTCAATCAGTGTCCTTGAAAGAAGACCATCAGTTGAGAGATGAGGAGTTTGATTGGCAGAAACCTCTTCCTAATTTGAGCTCTTCCGCCTGAAACAAGAGAGTAATTAATGACAGAGTTATAAACTAGGATAAGTCTTATCTCACATGAGCCCTAAAATTCCTCCCTAACAGATCAACTAAAATATGGATGTTTACCCTCCTACTAATCAAACGTTCTTTAAAGAGTGGTGTAAGTACTTCCGATTCTTCTGTTGTGTCCTCCAAAAGCACGCCAAAGCCCCAAAGGCACAGCTGGCGAGGGCAATGGCCAGCGCAGCAGCAACAGGGACAGCAACAGCGTGTGTGGTTGTTATCACATCATCAACTGATTCATCCTTTGTTCTGTCTGTTACCCTCCCATCTTTGTAAGAAGAGACCAGGGAACTTCCATAATAATTCATTATAAACTTATAAACTTCATCTTCATTCCAGTCCCGCATGGTGTGGCCACTTTTACTGCTAGAAGAGACTAAACATGATGGACAGAGCTCCTTTGGAGGCCAGATCATCTTTGGATATCTGGGGTCGTCGGTTCCCAATTCCTTTTCTTCTCTCATTAACCTTTCATTGACATTATTATGAGAGCTCCACAACCAAAGGACTAGGGCACGAGTTGTGTTAAAAGGGACGGGGGCACTACAATTGCCAAACATGAAAATTAAAAATTTTTTATTTTAAAAATTTTATGAAGAAATTTGCAGCCACTTTTAGGTCTATACCTGGAACACATCTCATGAAAATGTCTTCGGCATTCTTCACACGTGAAGAAATTATGAATGAAATCCCGTATAACTGTGAATGTTAGTTGAGCCTCTCCATCCCCAATTCTTACAGAAAGTGAGTGTAGCAGAATCCAGAGGCCACAACTACAATAATTATTAGACATGAGCTCCATTGTATCGATTCCAATTTAATTTAGTACTGAATCATCAAATATGCGTCGAGAAATGGTTTGAAATTACCATCAACTAGCTTCTGAGATACATGCATCTATCTCAACCTCAAAATTAAAACATTTGAAAAACGCCACTTATATTGGTTCAATCATCACTAGCAAAGGCTGCTTGAGATGTTAACAAGGTTGTTAACTGGCATCTAAAATAACACTATTTTATTTTAAATCATTATTCTTGTTTGAAGCGGAACCAATTCTGGCTTGCTTACTTTTTAGACCTATTATTTTGTTAGACTGACTAGTAGACCTTGATATCATAATAGTAAGACTATGCGTCAGAGTATATAGAAAGAATAATATGATATCACTGATGTCTATTATCTTAAAAAAATGCATATTTGGTCTAACTTACTTTCCTTACCTTGTATATTATGCACTCAACATAAAGAGTTTGAATGAGACAGCCTATCCCCTTTTACGGAAGACTCTTCAACAAAAGCAAGAAAAATGTGAACTTACGTCTTCCACCCTATGGTCTACTAGTTGGTGCTTGGACCCCATCTTAGTGATCATGTGATCATGGGTTTATGTATTGATATGTGGGGATATGGGTGTAAGTGAGTATTCTGCTTTGATTCGGCACTCAACATTGCCAAAAGAAAAAATGTTATTTTTGGTAAAACTGGCAGACAATATGAATAAGTCGCAAAAGCATGAAATGCTACAAAAAGAACAGAGCTATGAAGGGGAAGATGGATAAAATACCTGTACCCCCTAGTTTCATTTCTGCTCCCACGACAAAATATCTGCAGCATGACATAATATTATCAACTAAGCAAACCAACACAATCCACAAACTACATACCTCGGCTCAAAGAGAGAACAGTCAGATCAGAAAGAATGTACTGGGTTGAATGCTTACCCAATAGCCACGAGGAACTTCTTTTCCACAGATTGGAAAACTTTTCGTCACATCTCGTGTATAAGATGTGGAAGCATCTTGTGAACTATTAGAATGATGTAAAGGCCACAGTTCATCAAAATTGACGAGTATTTCAGCAGCTCCTTTTCGGCACCTGAAAAACAACTTCCAAAGTAAGAAATGAAAGATCATCTTTTCAAAATCAAACAAATTGAAAAGAACATCACGACCTTTTAGAAGGATGATGAGCTATCAAAAGCTGGAAGAACTTTATAAGTGGTGCACGAGTTTCTTTCCTGATCCTCTGAAACGTATATAAACAAAATCACCCAGGCTTAAAATTAAAAATTTGCACAACTACAGAAGAACTCTACCTTGTTATCCGTGATTATTTCAAATGACTGTGATGTTGCTTCTTCAACATCAAATATTGCTCGGGCAATCTTCACCAACAGGCAAGTTAGTCACTTAAAAAGCATTTTATTTTAAGGAAAGAGGTTATTCAAGAAATATTTTTAGTTGTCCTGATGAACACCAGAATTTCATACAAGGGCTTAACCTGTTCAGGATCAGTGGCATTCCATGGAAGAGTACTTTCATTATCATATTTTTCATCATCCAAACTGAATGAACTGAAAAAAATAATAATAATAATTAAAATCAGTCTAATGTCTGAAAGAGCAGAATGACGTATAAAAATGATCAAAATTGTATAAAAATAATCAAAATTGGTCCCTCAACTCTTTAAAATAGGACATTTTTTATTCTAACATCTAATGTCGGACTTAATGTTATTACATGTAAGAGTATTTTAATTATTTTTAATTAAATATAATTTTCAAATAATTATAATTTTCTTTTTAAAATTTATTAAACATTTTTTTAATAAAATAATTATTAATAATTTTAGTTTTAATTTCAAAAATTTTAGTCATATTTTATAAAATATGATTGATAAAAATATGTATGACTAAGTTGAAAATAATATCTATTTACATTTGATTTCTCTAAATCAATAAATATCATATTTTATAAAATATGACTAAATTTTTTGAAATTAAAACTAAAATTTTTTTTTTTATTAAAGAAACGTTCAAAGAAATTTTTTAGAAAAATTAGAATGACTTGAAAATTACATTTAATAAATGTTTTATTAAAAACTAACCAAAATACCCTTACATTTAACACAATTAACTCCAACATTAGATGTTAGGACAAAAAAGATCCCATTTTAAGAGTTGTGGGACCAAATTGATCCCTCTAAAGAGTTGGAGATCATTTGGTCCCTCACAAAAAGTTCATGGACCATTTTGATCATTTTCTTAGTTTTCCAACGAACATCTTTGATTATCAACAAATCTGCTACTAGACTACTTAAATGCTTTTGGTATTTTGGAGGCAATTGGCCTATGACACGAAACACTATAGTTTGGCAAGTGAAATTTCAACCGTAAAGGTTGATTAAAAAAATGCACCAGATTGATTCACCACCATTTCTCTTATTTTAAATCGAAAGGGATCATGCATTCAACTTTTGGATAGTGATTGTTTATTTAAAATAAATCATAATTTTCATTTCTTTAATCAGCCATTCTCCTTGCACCTAGACTCCTGCCTAACTCGGATATGCTACAACATTAAGCATTGAATACCCACATAAGTGGGTAAGCCTAAGTTATCAAGTTAACTACGTTCACATAATTCACTCATCATTATCAACCACATCATATTATTCATTTGGGTTGAATGAGCCCTACTACAGAATTCTTCATTTAACTTGGTTCCAAACTTTTTTAATTATGCCATACAAACTTATAGCCATTCTTCCATTCAGCCAACTTTCCCAACAAAAAGTGCTGTCTTTGTTATTCAGAATACGAATGCCAATTATCAATCAAGAACACGCCATTAAATATGTACCCATCATTAGTGCATTTGTTGATCTTCAATGGCACATAAAATGTCCATGGAAAAGAAAATTTTACAAAATCCTAAAGTCAGAAAAGGGGGCTCAGAAAGAATTCAAGACTGTTGCTCGTTTTAGTACGCTGCTAAGTTTCATTACTATAGATATTGAGGAGCTTTCCTGGAGAAAGAGAGTCTGAACTCCATGAAGCACCTATGTTTGCCTTCAGCAATCACATTCTTCTCCCCTAGAAATGACAAAAGTCAGGAAATAACAGCTTGCCCATGATAAAAAGAACAGGCCTTTGATGATCAAGAAGCTAATTCGAATTGGCAGAGGATGACCGGTTCCTCAACGCAATGCTCTCACTATCTTTAAATTCTCCTAGAGAAATGTTGCAAGGAACTAAAAATCCCACAAAACATTCACTACAAATAGCCCTACTTCAGTTCAGAGACCGCAAAGGCAAATTTCTATATCTAAACCAAAATATTCCAAGAAGCGCCCATAAAAAGTTAAATGTCGTGGGAGGTCTAATGTTGAAGGACTAATGGATAAAAAGAGAACTACCAACCAATAGTTACAGTAACATGAACAGCGAGTAAAAATGACAGTATTCATATGAAGATAGCCAACCAGGAAAAAAAGAAAACAGACAAAAAACAAACTTGATAACTTGCCTTCCAATTCTCTTATTTATCCAATTAAGCAACTGCTCTGCTGTCCTTGCATCATCAATTGACTTTATCTCACTTTTTTCCTGATTAGGATCCCATCCACCAGAAGTAAATTTAGGTGGTGGACCCCAAAGAAGCATAGGGTAACGACCAACAGAAAACTTATCACACAGGTTTGTATTCACCTGTGCTGCCAAGTGGAGACCAAACAAAAATTTGGATGAGTCAGAACATATAGATGCTGCTGTAGTTAACAGAATTATGAAAAATGCCAATTGAATGCTCAAAATGCATCTATCAGTGTAGCAAACTAAAAACAGAATCAGATCAGTTAGCATTTAATTATCAAACAGTTAAAATTTTATCCAGTTTGTCGAGTAAAGAAGACAACAACAACAACAACAATATCAAGCCTTTATCCTACTGTGGGGTTGGCTACATGAATATTTTTTCTCCATTATGTCCTATTATGAGTCAAATTCTCATTTAAATCCAATAAAAAAATATCATTTTTAATACTTTCTCACCAAGACTTTTCAGATCTACCTATCTTTCTTAACACAGGCTAGATCTAATAAATCTACTCGCCTAACTGGGATATTGGAAGTCGACATTTTATGTGACCAAACTATCTAAGGCGACTCTCTCTAATCTTATCCGCCTCTGGAGCTACTATAATCTTTTCACGTATGTACTTGTTTCATATTCTATCTCTAAGAGTGAAGTCACTCATCCACCTGAGCATCCTCATCTCTGTAACACTTAATTTTATGCTTCTGTTTCTCTTTTAATGGCTAACATTTTGCATCATAAAGCATTGCAAGTTTCACCATCTTATAGAATTTTCCCTATAGTTTGAAAGGTACTTTTCTATCACACAACAAACCCGATACATTCCTCCATTTCAACCATCCAACTTGAATTTTACTACTAATATCTCCATCTATTTCACCATCACTTTGAACTATAGACCCAAGATATCTAAAACATACTTTTTTAATGACTTGATTGCCCAAAGTCACAATCCTCCTACTCAATCTATTACTATAAAAATTATACTCCATGTACACGATTTTCGATCAACTCAAACGAAAACCTTCAGACTCTATGATTGACCTCCATAATTCAAGTTTTCTTTCAACTCTCTCTCTAGTCTTATGAATAAGAAGAATATCATCAGCAAAAAGCACATACCATGGTACATCCTGTTGCAAATATCTAGTAAGAACATCCATGACTAAAGCAAAAAGATATGAGCATAAAGCTGATCCTCGATGTAATCCAACTGAAATAGGAAAATACTTGGTCAAACCACTCCTCCTGCATACATATCTTTAATGACTTAAATATAAACTTTATTAACTACTTTTTTTTCTAGAACTCTCCAGAGGATTCCTTTTAGAACTGTATTAAATGTTTTCTTTAAATCAATAAATACCATATGTAGATTCTCCCTATTCTCTCTATACTTCTTCATCAAACCTCTCAATAAATGTATAACTTTCATAATAAACCTACCCAGTATGAATCCAAATTGATTTTGGAAAACATTAGTCATGTCATAACCTATGCTCAATTACTGTCCCATAGTTTTAGCGTATGACACATTAACTTAATTCATTTATGATTCGTACAATCTTGTGCATCTCATTTATTCTTAAAAATAGGAATCAACACACTCCTCCACTCATATGGTATCTTTTTATTCTTAAAAATAATATTAAAAAGCTTAGTAAGCTAAGAAATTCGTTCATCTCCTAAGTATTTTCACACCTCTATTGGAGTATCATCAGGTTCAATAGCTTTTTCATACTTCATTTTCTTTAAAGTCTCTTTAACTTCAATTTTAAAAATATGATGATAAAAACAAAAATCTATATTTTCATTTAGGATGCTAAGATCACTAAAGTCAAACGTATTCTCATTATCTCATTGAAAAGTTTATCGAAATACATCATCCACCTATGTTAAATGCCCTCTTCTAACAAAAGCATTTTTTATCTTCATAATTAATGCACTTCACTTAAACTAAATTCTTACTTCTCATTTTTTTTATTTGGCTAACTTATGCATACATCTTTCGCTCCCCTTAATATTTAATCTATTTATAAATCATTAAAAGTTAAATTATTCGCATCGCATATTACTTTCTTATTCCTTATGGGCCCCTATATATCTTTCCCAATTTTTTAAGCCTTTACATTTAAACTAATTTTTATAACAAACTTCTTATTTTTTTATCTTTTCTTCTACATTCTGATTCTATAACAACTATTTTTACTATTAGGAGTTTTTTCTTTTGATACTCCAAACATATACTTTATAGCATTCTTAATATCACTAGCTATGTTTTCCCATATAAGATTAGCTTACTCATCCATAATCAAAATATTTAGATCTTGAATCTTACTCTCAAAAATATTTTTGCTAGTATTCTTTAAATGTCCCCATCTAATGCTAGAACAACATTATACTTTATTTTTTCATATTCCGCCCCATCATCTAAAAGTCAAAAATAAATAAGCAATGCTAGGTACATAAACTTTCACTCTGAATGATATTATAATCTTTAAAATCTAAAAGATCTACTTTTCTTATAAGAAAATAATTAATTTGAGTTTTACTATATCAATTCTTATAAGCGATGAGATGCTCATCTCTTTTCTTAAATAAAGTATTAGCAATTATAAAATCATAAGCTAGAACAAAATCTAATATAGTCCTACCACCTTCATTAATCGCTCCAAACTCATAATCATCATGAATGCTTTTAAAATATTTTACCACTCTACCAACACGCTATTTAAATATCTTGCAATAAAAACTTTTTCTTCAAGAGATATACCTGGGATTAATTTGATACGGTGAGAGCGGGAGCCGCAGGAGCAGGGGGTTGATTTGGAGGGGATTGACTAAGAAATGTTTCCTAATTGAAGATGACAGATTTGGGAGCTGATTTGGAGGGGATTAATTAAGAAATGCTTCTTAATTGAATAGGACAGATTTGGGGACTGATTTGGAGATGATTAATTAGGAAATATTTTCTAATTGAAGAGGGAAAATTTAGGGACTGATCTGAGAGGAAAATAATTAAGGAAATGCAGATTTGAGAGAAAACTTAGGGAGGGTTGTTTGGGTATTTGATGTTTATTGTTTTCTTTAAGTAGGTGATTTTCCTAGGGTTAGAGGCATGTATTGTTTGCTGAATTTAGATTGTTATTAGGGTGTTTAGGCTTTAGCTGGCGGCTTGAGATTTGGGAGAGCCAGATCTTCCTCTAATTGAAGATCCACTTATATCTTGTTTTTCTTTCATAAAACTTTCAATAAGAAAAAAGTGTTCTTTTGTGTTCTATTCCTTGTTTTATTGTCATTGATTTTATGAAATTACTAAAATCAGATTTTAGCCAAGGTTTTTCCTAAATTTCTGCAAGCACTTCCTATCAAATTAGTATCAGAGCAGTGTCCTGGGCTGAAATTTAAATCCCCATCGCTGATTTCTACTGCATTTTTCTTCCCACCTTGCTGATTTTCGCCGTTTGAAGGCCAGATTAGCCAATTTTTGTTGTTTTTCATGGTTTGGAACCTAAATCCATGAATGGCAACAAAGAAGATGGAGGTGTTGGAAGGTAAGATGGAAAATCTCAAGGTTAGAGTAGAGGAAAGATATTTCGGCGTTGAAGGGAGGCTCTCATCAATAGAGAGCCGCTTCAAAAATATGAAAGACATGATAAAGAAATTGATCGAAATGCAGTCAAAAGCCTCACCGGTGGTTCCAAGGGCTAAACCAAAGGGGAAGGAGATTATGAATGACAATGATGAAGTGGAGTGTTTTCCATCAAAAACTGCCATGGGAGGCTCCGTGAGTGGGCGGATCGGGGTATTCCGAAGGAAGGACAGCAAGGAGGGGGGAGGTCGAACCCTTTGGGATACTACCCGGACATGGGGAGAGGTGGAATGGAGGAGGTCATCATTGGGAGGAGCCATGGGGTCCAAATCAGCCAAAGGAGGAAGGGAGAGATTCGCACCATCATTACATAGCAGAAGCTAACGGAGGTAGAAGTTATTGGGGTATGGATGCAGGATTGAGAAAGTTGAAGATGCCACTATTTGAAGGGGAAGATGCTCAAGGTTGAGTGTATCGGGTGGAGCGTTACTTTACGATCAACGGCCTGATGGAAGGGAAAATACTTATGGCAATAAGGCTATGTTTGGAGGGAAAAGCCCTAGTTTGGTTTCAATAGAGGGAGGATCGATATCCAATATATTCATTAGGGGGGGGGGAGATTTAAGGAGTGTTTGATGGAGCATTTCCAAGCCATTCAGGAAGGAGACATCCACGAACAGTTCTATGCCCTAACTCAAGAGGAGACAGTCATAGAGTATCGAGAAGACTGAGAGAAATTTCTGATAAAGGGTTGGAAGGGAATTTCATGAAAGGGCTTAAGGAGGACATATGAGCAGAGCTTAGGGTGTTGAGACCTACAGGCTGAGAAAGAAAATGGAGCTTACTCAGAGGGTGGAGCAAAAATATCATAGGGAGAAGGCCAGTAGGAGCAACATCATGGGAGGGGCTTACTAGAGTACCTCTACGACCCTGGCACCAAGAACCCAAATGGTGTCGTTTCAAAGGGAAGAATCGAAAGAGAAGGGAACTAGAGTTCACCCTGGAAACAACTTTAAGTGCCTTACAGAAACAGAGGTGCATGATAGACAGACAAAAGGATTATATTTCAGATGTGATGAGAGGTATATAACGGGGCACAGGTGTAAGGACCGAACATGTTCTCACTGTCTGCGAAGACAAGGAAGCAAGGAGGGAGGCGGGAGTAAGGCATCGGTGGAGGGTGGGAAGCTATATTTAGACATAACAGAGGTCTTCTTGAATTCAGTGGTGGAATTCACTCCGAATCACACCATGAAAGTGAGAGTAGAATTAGCAAATAAGGAGATAGTGGTGTTGATAGAAAGTGGGGCTACCCACAACTTCATCTTCAACTAGGTCATAGACCAATTGGGGGTGAAATAGGTGGACACAAGGTGCTATGGGAAGATGGAGACAGGTAGAGGAGTGATTAGGCGGTGGTTCTGACCATACAAGGAGTCCAGGTGAGGGAGGATTTTCTCCCATTGGAGTTAGGGAGCACTGATGTCATCCTAGAAATGAAATGATTATAGAAGTTGGGAAAGACCAAGATTGATTGGCAGATGCTAACGATGGAGTTCAAGGTTGAAGGGAGGAAAGTGGTTATTATAGGAGATCCTAGCCTGTCCAAAACTATGATTTCACTCAAACCCATGGTCAAGGCGATACAAGGAGCAAGGCTGGGCTACTCGGTGGAGCTGCAGAGCCTGGAGGAGGCCCGAGATTCGGGGCTGGCCATGTGGCCCCCCTTTAGAGAAAAGGTGTTCCTTAGTCATTGTACATCCTTCCACCTTGAGGACAAGTTGTGATTTTTTAGGGGGGGTATTGATACGGTAGGGGCGGGAGCGGGAGCCACAAGAGCAGGGGGCTAATTTGGAGGGGATTAACTAGAAAATGTTTTCTAATTGAAGAGGGCTGAATTAGAGGGGATTAAGGAAATTTTTTCTAATTGAAGAGAGCATATTTGGGGGCTGATTTGGAGGGGATTAATTGGGAAATATTTTCTGATTGAAGAGGACAAATTTGGGGGCAGATTTCGAGGAGATAATTAAAAAATATTTTCTAATTAAAGAGGGCAAATTTAGGGGCTGATTTAGGAGGGAAATAATTAAGGAGATAGGGCATATTTGGGAGAAAATTGGGGGAGGGCTGTTTGGGTATTTGATGTTTATTATTTGCTTTAAGTAGATGATTTTCCTAGGGTTAGGAGCTTGTGTTGTTTGCTGAATTTAAATTGTTCATATGATGTTTGGGCTCTAGCCGGTGGCTAGAGATTTTGGAGGGGTGAATCTTCCTCTCCAATTAAAGATCCACTTGTATCTTGTCTTTCTTTCATAAAACTTTCAATTAAAAAAAATTTTCTTTCGTGTTCTATTCCTGATTTTCTTGTCGTTGATTTTTTAAAATTGCTGAAATCAAATTTTAGCCAAAGCTTTTCCTAAATTTCTGCAAGCACTTCCTATCATAATTCTTCTAAATCATTATAAAATTTTAATTTTGAAAACATGTTCAAACCTATTTGAAGAGCATAAGCTATTATAATATTAATAATCTTAACATCAATAATAATCTTTAAAACTGTAATTCTATTTCTAATTATATTAATTTTTATAACATTATCCTTTAAACTGCTATCTATAATCACACCTACACCATTTCTAAAATGATTCATACCAAAATATTATAGTTTAAATCTTAAACTATCAATCTCATTAGTTTTCTCTCCAATCCATTTAATTTTCTGAATACATAGAATATTTATCTTCCTATGAATCATAATATCTATTAGTTCAATTAATTTGCCTGTAAAAGAACCTATATTTCAAGTTCATATCCTAATTCTAATTTCATGGACTAGCTCATTTGCCCATATATATCCATAATATGTGAACCCTTTCTTATTTAACACTACACCCAGGCATCGGTGTAGTGGCCTTTGCATATTTCTCGTTGTATTCAAGTCATAATGTGCGTCACTTCCAGGGAACGTCATAGCATTAACACAATGTATTAAAGAATTTATGTTATGATTATTCGACAAGTTTCATGTTGGTTATCGACTACCTAACACAGCCCTATATTTTTCTCATCCAGGACTTAAGATGTGGCAAAGGCCGTGTTCGGGCAAAGAAGGTTGATTATCAAAATTGAAGAAAATAGATGTTAACCTACACGTCAAGTGCGTGCATAAGGGAGCAAAATCAACGATAAAATTGAGGGTCGACGCGCGCGTCGCACTACTTGAAGGGTCAAATAACATACAATCGCCGAACGAATTGCGCCGTTGCAACCAAAACGTTGAATTCCTCTAAGTGGAAGCACCTCGAAATCAAATCGAATGAGATCGATCAAAAGGGGTGATCAACACTCAAAATTGACGCACGACGTCAACCAAACGACGTCTGATCGCAAAATGGACTTCGTCGTTGCGTTCAGAGCATCGTCAATGCTCAAAAGTGACCACAAATTTGTTCAATTAAAGTCGCGCAAGGAGATCGGCATGAGTCTTGAGGCAACGGCGCACAAATCAAGGAAATTAGGGTGCGACGTCACCCAAACGACGTTCGATCACAAAACAGACTGCGCCATTGTGTTCGGAACGTCCAAATCATCTAAAAAAACTAAATTTGCTCAACGAAAATTGCGCGCGCAAATCGACACAATTTTTGAGACATCGAAGCTCGAATTTTGAGAAAATCGTACAAAAATCGAGAAAATGTCTGTTTTGATCTCTGTCATTAATAATATTTATTATTATTATTAAAAAAATCAAATCAAAATTAAATTGACGCCTCACCTTGCCGTAGATTCGAACGTACGACGTTGCTCGCACGTCGACGACGACAAGCCTCATGTGATCTTAGTGTCCTCTGCTTGTCGTTAATTAAGAACGAATGAGAGGGTGGAGGCACTAGAATTATTCGCAAAGAAAATCCACCGCATTCGACTCCAAGCATTTCAGAAATCCCAATCTCCCTCATCTCTATGTTCTCCAGTTCGCAAACCCTTCACAAGCCATTTGATCGACCCTCCTCACTCAACCAACTTCACCTTGTTAATTCCCCCCAGTCGAGACTCCTGTCATCTGTCAAGGCCGCACAAGCTATCCATGCCAAATCACCTAAATAAATCTCCCGCAGCCACCCGTCTACACGAGACAGAACTGCAATTCACACTTGCAAGCTGCATCTGCCAACCTAAACTGCGATCAATACCTGAATGAGAGCTGCTTTTGTGACTTCCGATCGGATCCACTTCCACCTGTAGCTTGATCGAACATTCAACTTCCACCTGCCGCCTATTCCGACTTCAATTTTGCGGCCAGAACCGACACAAGCTGCCAATCCAGCCCCTTACTCGCAAGCCTGCTCTTCACACGTGATTCTCTCTTCCCTCACGGCCTGTAGCAAAACCAAACATCCGATACAGACAAAAGTCGCGCCCCACTTCTTTCCTATTTCAGGTCCAAGCCTGATCGTTCCTTTCGATAGGGCCGGCCGCAAGCAACTTCATGCTTCTTCCTCTAAACCAACATACTTAGGAGTGCAAACCAGATCCCTCATCTAAACCTTGTCGAACCCCAATAGTCGCACCTAGCTCATTTAATGCCTCAAACCTTTGATCCTTCTCTCTGTTCACAAGCCATTCGAGCCATTTGATCTTCCCCATTGGTCGGTTCTCTACAAGCCTCACATGAACAACCTCCCTCACGACCGTCTCCTTCACTGTCGTCCAATTCAGCTGATAGACACAGACAAAGGTAACTTTTTTTTATGTTTATTAGTTATATTCATGTTAATTTTGTTCATATTAATTACAATTTTAAATTATAATCATATTAATTATAATTTTAAATTATAATTATGTAAATTATAATTTAATTATAATTATAGTTCAAGTTATAGTTATGATAACTATGATTATATTAATTATAATTATGTTAATTATAACTTAATTATAAGTATGTAAATTATAACTATATTAATTATAATTTTAAATTATAATTATGTTACTTATAATTGTGTTAATTATAATTTTAAATTATAATCATGTTAATTATGTTAATTATTATTATTACTTGTGATTATTATTATTAAATAATAATAATAATAACAATTAAAGAAAGACAAACAAAAGAGAGAGAGGGAGAGAAACTTGCATGCCTCAATCTGTGTGCTGACACCACCAACATTGACATCTCGTCGATCACCAAGGTATAATCTCTTGAACTTGAAATCCTATTCTCGGCGCGTGTAACGCGCTGGGCAACCACCTATATATGCTTTTCTTAGTGTGGTAGGAGGAAGCCCGATGCGACACCTACGAAGAGGCAGGTAGGACATGTACATGCTTTTCTTAGCATGGCGGGACAACTTTAAAAGTACCCGTACGCGCCTCAGTGCTAGCAGAAAAATAACTGCACATTTTTAAACAGGTACCCTTGAAGACCCATACACGCCTTTCATGGCATGATGGGATTGAAGACCATGGCAGTGATGTCTTCGGACACCTATTATACATGTTTTTCTTAGGGTGGTGCAAAGGCCCAGCTCCCCAAATTTCCCCCAAACAAGGGATATGCCAAGATGCTGCCGAAATTCAGACTAAAATGCATAGAAACTGAACAAGAATGGGACCTAACTTGAACAGCAATACAGGGGATAACTTTAAGTACCCGTACGCACCTCAATGCCTGCGGGAAAAGAAAACTGTGCATTTTCAAACAGGTACCTTGAAAACCCATACATATCTTTCTTGGCGTGGTGGGATTGAAGACCACAACCACGGTGTCTTCGGACACCTACCATACATATTTTTTTTAGCGTGGTGGGAAGTCTCAGCTCCTCAAACTTCCCCCAAATGGGGGATACGCCAGGGTGCTGCCGAAATTCAAAGTGAATATACACGTGACTGAAATAACAGGGGACTTGATTCAAACTGAACAATAGGGGACTGAATTTGGACTAGACAGCAAGGAATAGAACCCTAAATCCTAAAATGCACAATTAAAATTAAAATGCAAATGATAAATGATAATTTAATACATTCAAATAAGTACAAGCAAACAAACAGGGGACAGGCAATGAGGAACTTTTAGATGTGATCAGCTTGCAAGTGACATCAGTCAACTACAAAATGAACAAGTACCACCCATATGCAACAATCAAATACCTGTTATGCACTTTCAAAAAAAAAGTAATAATCAGCTCGTAGATTGAAGAGGCAATGAATGTAGCGACCCCATACAGTCAACATCAACATTTCGCATACAACTAATGTCACCACAAGCAAGTACACTAAGCTACCGATGAATGATAACAGTGGACGCAATACAAGTATAATAACTTCCCTACAAGCACATTCAACTATGCAAGCAGCAATGATTGAGCATGCAATGAACGACCGATCAAGTACATCAGAAGAAGTTACAAGCACTTGCAAGTAGATATCCAGCAAGTACACTAGTATCCTACAAGTAGGGATGTCTAATTTGCAATAGATGCAAACATCTACAGATAACTGTAAGAGACCCATCAAGCTACAGTTGTCCATCTATGGGTGGCGCGAACAACATTTAGCATATGCTAGATCATTTCTACGGGCAAGCAATTATTCGATGACAAGAATATGCACTGGTTCCCCCTCGCAAGCAAGGATCAGGTGATCAAGCTACAATGCCCACATCAATAGCACCTTGTAAGCAAAAGGTACAGATGTACATTGAATGATAACTTGCAAGCCAACATACATGACGAACCAGTGATGAATGCAGTTTGCAACTGGCAGTCTGCGTCAACACACAAGTGAATAAATAACCACCCATGAATGATAAATAGTTGATGTACAACGTTCATGCTTGTGGAAGATGAGCGATAATTGCAATGCATGGGGGAAGTACGAAAAGTTCGCAGTGAATGCTGCAATATCTCTGCAATCAATGTCAGTATCAATTCACTTGTAAATAAACATAACTGTTCCCTGTGAGCGATGATGGTCGACTGGCCTATTTGTGCATAATAATAGTGGGTATATCACGAGTACAACAGGATCCTCTATGGACACAAATATATACAACACTTACAAACAATTGTAGGAAGCCCGTCAAGCTACAGTAGTCCACCTACGAGTGATGACAAGCAATATGCAGTAAATGCCAAATAACCCCCGCAATCACCTACCACTCAATGCCAGGCAAAGGCACATAAACCCGTTAACACAAAGTTAAATGATTTTATGAATGATTATGTAGAGTCAAAGAATGAGCACTTGAAAAAAAAAATGAATGATGCCACATTCTATCATCTCTTCAGAAATAATTGAGGCTCCCGAAAATATGCTGCACTAGTTGGGCGAAGATCCAAGGAGCAAGGCTCGCAGCCCGGTGTCTTACATATGCGTTATAAATACGTAGAACAGGCCCCTCAAGTACAATATTTTGAAACCATATCTGAAGCTTCTATGTACTATGTGCATGTCAAATACTAGGAAATCATTGAGACATTTTAGATGACCTGGCACTCTTGTCCATTCATGCTTCGAGGAGAATATCTTATGGCGAACTAAAGACAAGGAGAGCCAACAATACATCAGTCGATCCTTTGGTCTCATCAGCTTATAATACCTCATCTATCACAAAACGACCTCATGTCGTTTAGATGTCTTTGCCCAATCTAACAAAGGAGCTGTTGATTCATGGATTTGATCTCCCAAGTGAGAAAAGGGAGCCTACATCAAAACAATGAAGTACCTCAGGGAAGTCGGGTGATAACGCTATGATTCACCTGTGAACAAAAGCAAGGAATCAGTAGTAAAAACTATAGGCCACAGAAGCACGACACCATGCCACCGGATCTGTAACATTTGTACAAGCAGACATAAGGCGTTGACAAAGCCTGAAATAAAGCCCCACGCATTTGGCAGCAATAGTCACCTACGCAGTTGTATTTAAAAATACAAAACACCTATTAGCACTGCATGAAAATATTTTAAAATGCCCCACATACATGCCCTGCATTTACATGATAATGTGTTGCATATGCACGTGTCAAAACTCGCAGAATACGTTATACGGGCATGTCACCTGATATTGCAACTATATTTCAAAATGGCCCCCCGCATGCACTTAGAATAAGCATAGGGTTTCACTCCAGTGTATCATTTGATATTATAATCACATTCAAAAATACCCTTGCATGCACTTACAATAAGCAAAGGATTTCACTCCAGCATATCATTTGACTTTGTAATCACATTCAAAAATATCCCCGCATGCACTTACAATAAACAGAGGGTTTCACTCTAGTATGCGACATTACAATTATATTTCAAAAATTATATCATACACACACGTGAACGCATCATGCGAAGTGTATCCAACAGCATATATCTGCATGGGCCTCAGTGAGCGTGTTGTAAGTACACACGTGAAGTCGAAGGAAGCTACACAGGTTAAGGGAGAAATTTAGATTCAAACTCAATCCTCTGTGAGCAAGTAGGCAGAGTCGACAAGGCAGAATGAACAAAAATGTAAGAATCCATGAACTCTCCGATGATGGCCCTGTTGAATGTTTATCTTAATCGGAGGGGATCATATATTTCCAAATGCCCTCAAACTTCCACAAAATTACAAATATTTTCAAATGACCCCATATACCTCAATGATGCCCGCATTGATAGAAAATCTCAACCGGAAAGGACCACAAACATTCAAAATGCCTCCAAATGCCCATAAAATCCAATATTCAAAATAACCACCTAAAATTTAGATATTTAAAATTAAAACTAATCATCAAACACTTAAAGCATAAATATTCATCCACCTCCACAATAGTTTGCCAAGGTGGACAAATCTAAAAACTACTCTAACTCATAAAGAACTAATGTGTCACACCCCATCTTGACCCCCCTAGTCAATCTAGAGTGCAACAAAGATGAAAAATCTGAACAGATCTCCTTCTTATTGACACCCATTCTGAACTACCTCTGTTAGAATCAGGGAGTAAGAAGTAGCTTATTTAGAATATCCTAACTTATCATAACATATAAATCTTATAACAGGAAGCATAACATATATACCTCATAATGTGAAGCATATTTAAAACATCTCAAATAAAATACATCAAGTAAAATACAGAGCTTTACTAAACTATGAAAACTTCATACATACACAAAAGTTTGTACAATTCCTACTCAGATCTCTATGTGCACCCAAAATGTATGTACACCAAAAAGGACAGCTATCCCTTTCTGTCTAGTGCCATAATGGCTCCTTTCCTTTTCCTGCAGTACAACCATTACCAATGAGCTATGGCTCAATAAAATACGCAAGTAATATATAAGTCATAATGACATTTTTGACAATTAAATTAAAACATATATAAATTCTCTATTGGTCGTAAGAAAGACATAACATCACTTTCTTTCTTGTTCTTGTTTACACTCGAGTCAAATGACAGCTATAGCTTTTGCACCATTTCATCCTTCTAATTTAAGGTTAGGTCTGAATTCTCAACTTTTAGAATTGAAGTTGCTCTCTCAAGATTGAATCCGAATTTTCAACTTTTAAAATTTCAAGGGTGTAGGCTTACGTCGTCAGGTCTTTCGCCTTTACCTATGAGGGCCTATCCCCCACATATACCATATTTCGTTTTTCTATTATCATTCATTTCTAATATAATGAATCAATAGTAACATAGTGAATCAACAATCTATATAAACTGGAATAAACTACATATGAATAAATTAAAATACATGCTATCATATGAAAAAAATGCTATCATAAATATAACAAATATCAACTTGCAAATATATGAAATTTTTTTTTCTATTTCTTATGCATCAGTTGGGTATCTCACCTCGCTAGAAATTTGTTCTCCTAGACTCGGCTTTCTTTTCCTTTTGTACACTATCTCCATTAAACTTCTCCTCATTCAACAATGACCCCTTTTTTCCTTCTCAACTACCTTCCCTTACCTTTTTCCTATTCCATCGTCTTTTCCTATTGAATTCAACAATAGCAACTGAATTCTATAACCTGTTTTCAGCAACTATAAAGTTCAACAATCCTTCTGAATTTCAAAAATGTTGAATTTAGCTAATACATCAACATTTATAACTGCTTTTAGTTAACCTACCAACTATCTTTAACTCTTCTCCCTACTGATTTTCCATAATACAGATTTTTGCACACACTATTCAACAAAATACTATTTCAGAAACATAAAATTTAAGAATACAATCACTGTTTCTTTCAGATTTTGGAATCCTACACAAATTCCCATATATATATATATATATATATATATATATATTCATTCCCTGAACAATCAGCACTTCAAATTGCAGCTTCCACACACAACAGCCCGCCACCTTCAGCTACTTGCTCTCCCACGGCCAGCAGCTCGTTCCAGCTTCCTTCAATTCGCTAGCTGCTTCAAATTCCAGCAACAGTCGTGGATGGGAGGGGATTAAATGGAAATGAAATGCTGAGTGGAGTGCTTAAATGCCACCTAATATATAATAGCACTAGTGGAAATTCCACTAATG
The DNA here is from genome assembly GCA_019925795.1 of Dendrobium chrysotoxum. NCBI lineage: Eukaryota > Viridiplantae > Streptophyta > Magnoliopsida > Asparagales > Orchidaceae > Dendrobium > Dendrobium chrysotoxum. The sequence continues at coordinate 36,589,548 of CM034301.1, forward strand.
TTTCCTAAGGTAAATCTCAGCCACTGATTACAGGTTTGTGCTATCCAACCATTGCATGCCTATGTAAGTGGGTGAGCTACAGGAATTGTAATAAAATAATGAACAGCTAATTAATGCAGTGTGAAATTACTGTTATTGAAGTATTAAAATATTATTAATTTAATAGTTAGACGTATACAATTAGATTAATATTTAAATATACTTCTATATATCAAAGTGCTCAAATTAAAAGAGGAATTTTATACTTACATTTATTTTGAATATTTTGGGTATTATATAATATCTAGTCGAGAATATCACTAGGATTCATTCTCAATCAGTCTCTTGCCAATAAGGATGTGGCACGTGTCCTCTAACCAGTGGTTTCGCTACCAAATGGCACCACATCATAGTTTCGCCGCTAAATGGCACCACAAACCGGGTGGTTCGCCGCCAAATGGCACCATTATATTACAATCATTGTCAGCACCCGTATGCTCCCCAATGACACTAAATCCTTGATATATGAATCAATAGGATACAATCGATAGGGCACAAAGTCCTCTATTAGCTAAGGTGTGTTCAAATTAGTTTCAATTTGTGGTTTTACATCCCAACAAATCTCTCATGTGATGAAATTCTTGGAATGATACTTGAATCATATTCAAGCAAATTCACATAAGAGATCAGATATTTTGAAGGTCATGCCCAAGCAGATTTGCATAACATATGAGACAATTTGAAGGTCACCATGATGATAATTAATGGTTATTTAAATCAAAAAAAATAAAAACATGAAAAACATGTTTTGATCAACAATTCTATTGCAATCAAAAAATCCAGCAACACCAAGTTTTCAGTTCATAACACTTGCGGAGCTAATATTAAATTATGAACATGATAAAGAATAGGGTAGCGTATTACCAAACAAAAAATTTCAAGCCTCACACTAATAGAAGGAGCCGACTTCCTAGAAAATCAGTAATTGCGATTGCACTGCATTCAAAGAATTTAACATCCAATCAAGCACGTCAATGGAAAGAATTTGAAATTTTTCTTTAAGGCCAAAATGGATGTCCTTTGCAAGTCTTAGAACCTCATTTATTTTTAAAATTAAAAAGTTACCATCAACAACAACATCAAGCCTTTATCCCACTACGTGGGGTCGGCTACATGAATCCTTTTTCTCCATTGTGTCCTATTAAAAGTCAAATTCTCGTTTAAATCTAATAAAGAAAGATCATTTCTAATATTTTCTAACCAAGTCTTTTTAGGTCTACCTCTACCTTTCTTAACATAAGTCAAATCTAAGACCTCTACTTTCCTAACCGGGTCATCGGGAGGCCGCCGTTTTACGTGACCAAACCATCTAAGGCGACTCTCTCTAATCTTATCTTCCACTGGAGCTACTCCAACCTTTTCACGAATATGCTCATTTCGTATCCTATCTCTAAGGGTAAAGCCACTCATCCACCTGAGCATCCTCATCTCTGCAACACTTAACTTAGAATTATGCTTCTCTTTTAATGGCCAACATTCAGCACCATAAAGCATTGCAGGTCTCACCACCATCTTATAGAATTTTCCCTTAAGTTTGAGGGGTACTTTTCTATCACACAATAAGCCCGATGCATTCCTCCACTTCAACCATCCAACTTGGATTCTGCTAATAATATCCCCATCTATATCACCATCACTCTGAACAATAGATCCAAGATATCTAAAACGTGTACTCTTATTAATGACTTGATCGGCCAAAGTCACAATGCCCTCACTAGGTCTATTATTACTAAAATTACACTCCATATATTCCGTTTTAGATCTACTCAAGCGAAAACCTTTAGACTCTAAGGTTGACCTCCACAATTCTAGTTTACCTTCAACTCCCTCTCTAGTCTTATCAACAAGAAGAATATCATCAGCAAAAAGCATACACCAAGGTACATCCTCTTGCAAATGTCTAGTGAGAACATCGATGACTAAAGCAAAAAGATATGGGCTTAAGGCTGATCCTTGGTGTAATCCAACCGAAATAGGAAAATACTTGGTCAAACCACCTTGTGTTTGAACACAAGTAATAGCTCCTGCATACATATCTTTAATGATTTGAATATAAGCGTTATTAACTTCTTTCTTTTCAAGAACTCTCCATAGCACTTCTCTTGGAACTTTATCATATGCTTTTTCTAAATCAATAAATATCATATGTAAATCCTCCTTATTCTCTCTATATTTCTCCATCAAACCTCTTAATAAATGTATGGCTTCCATAGTAGACCTACCCGGCATAAAACCAAATTGATTTTGAGAAACATTAGTATCACGCCGCAACCTATGCTCCATAACTCGTTCCCATAGTTTTAAAGTATGACACATTAACTTAATTCCTCTATAATTCGCACAATCTTGTGCATCACCTTTATTCTTAAAAATAGGGATTAACACACTCATTCTCCACTCATCTGGCATCTTTTTAGTCTTCAAAACAGTATTAAAAAGTTTAGTAAGCCAAGAAATTCCTTCATCTCCTAAGCATTTCCACACCTCTATTGGAATATCATCAGGTCCAACAGCTTTTCCACCCTTCATTTTCTTTAAAGCCTCTCTAACTTCGGTTTTACTAATACGCCGATAAAAACAGAAATCTTTATTTTCATTTAAGGTGCTAAGGTCACTACAGTCAATATTATTTTCACATTCTTCATTAAAAAATTTAGCAAAATATCTCATCCACCTTTGTTGAATATCATCTTCTAAAAAAAGTACTTTTTGATCTTCATCCTTAATACACTTCACTTGAACTAAATCCTTACTACTCCTATCTCTTTGTTTGGCTAGCTTATACATATATCTTTCTCCCTCCTTAGTATCTAATCTATTATATAAATCACTAAAAGCTAAACTCTTTGCATCCCATATTGCTTTCTTAGATTCCTTGCGTGCCTCTTTATATAATATTCAATTATCAAAATTTTTACAATTAAACCAATTTTTATAACAAATCTTCTTATTTTTAATCTTTTCTTGCACATTTGGATTCCACCACCAACTATTTTTACTATTAGGAGCTTTTCCCTTTGAAACTCCAAGCACATCTTTTGCAATATTCTTAATATTACTAGCCACTTTTTCCAACATAACATTAGCATCCTCATGCACAGACAAAATCTTAAGATCTAAAATCTTACTCTCAAAAATATTTTTGTTAATATTCTTTAAATGCCCCCATCTAATCCTAGGAAAACGTTTTACTTTATTTTTTAATTTCTTCCCCATTATCTTCAAGTCCAAAACTAATAAACGATGTTGGGTACATAAGTTTTCACTCGGAATAACTTTACAATCTTTGCAATCTAAACGATCTAATTTCCTTATAAGAAAATAATCAATCTGAGTTGTACTATATCCATTTTTATAAGTAATGAGATGCTCATTCCTTTTCTTAAATAATGTATTAGCAATTAAAAAATCATAAGCTAAACAAAAATCTAATATGGACTTACCACCTTCATTTGTCGTTCCAAACCCATGGCCACCATGAATGCTTTTAAAATCATCTACCTCTCTACCAACATGTCCATTTAAATCTCCTCCAATAAAAACTCTTTCTTCAAGAGGTATCTTTTGTATTAATTCTTCTAAGTCATTCCAAAATTTTAATTTTGAATCCATATCCAAACCCACTTGAGGAGCATAAGCACTTATAATGTTAACAATCTTAGCATCAACAATAATCTTTAAAGCTATAATTCTATCTCCAATTCTATTAATATTTATAACATTATCCTTCAAACTCTTATCTAAAATCACACCTACACCATTTCTAGTACGACTCCTACCCGAATACCAAAGTTTAAATCCTAAACTATCAATCTCCTTAGCCTTCTCTCCAACCCATTTAGTTTCCTGAATGCACAGAATATTTATCTTCCTATGAATCATAATATCTATTAATTCCATTAATTTTCCTGTAAGTTACCATCGTATAACAATAATGCTTATCCTTAAATAATTCACACAAACCTAATGGCTTTTATCTTGCGAAAAAGAAGGAAGAAAATTTGCAATAGCGAGAAATTTGGTTCTTATCGGTTCTACACCAATAAGGAAAACTAAAATAGATGTAGGTGCTCACAAATAAGACAACAAAATAAAATTTAAGTGGAAAGATCATAAAAGGAACATTGGCAAGAGAAAATTAATATGGCTCTATGTTGTTCAAAACAAATTTGCCCAAAATAGAATTAAAATCTCATACAACACACGGTGGGGAAGAATAAAGAATGAGTATTCACAAAAAAAATAAAAAAAGAACACCAAGTGGATAAGATAAGGCTAATAATGACAATGAAGATAACATAAATCGTCATATATTAAGTAGGATACGTTATAAGAGGATTCATTATAGGTGGAATATGAGATAAAAATGTACAAGCATAAACTATTTGATAATGGAGTAGCATATGCTCTAATAATTATTAAATTTATACTTTAAAAAATAAGAATAGCACTTATCATTCATTCAAATGTGATCTTACCAAAAAAAATATATTATAAAGAAGAGAAGTCTTCTTTTCTTTTTTTGGCAGAAGGTGTAAGATGCTCAAGGGAGAAAGTTTGACCACACGGTAAGAGTGGTGGTAAGAGATGTCGTTTAAAAGTAAACAAGAAATAATTAAAATAAAATTTCTATATATGAGAGCATTTAAACTACCAAGACAAATTATGAGAGGCAAATTGAAATTTTTAAGTTGAATCAAAATTAAATATAAGTCAAAATGGTTAGTTCATAAAAATATGTTACAACAGAGGTTTTAAAAGAATCTGGAAATAGATCGCGCATAAGTAAAGAGTTTTCCTAGTAGCATGATGTGGAAGAAAAAAAAGAGATTATAAAAAAACTATTTTTAAAAGTTGGAAAAGCAAATTTTCAAAATAATTAAAAATAAGCTATAATTTTCGGAAATGCAATAATTATCAAAGACAAAGATACACTTCTTAATGATTTTTATCAAATAGGTTAAATATTAACAAAGTAGAAAGGGAGATATAAAATATCTGAGGCAACTAGGAAGAAGAAGATCAATCAACTAGGATTGTTGAACATATGAAAAATTAAAATATCATAACCTTGGTCAAAATTAATAATATCAAGCAGAGAAGACAATGTAATTCAATAAGATTATTGTACAAAGTTTTTAAGAAGACATATAACATAGCTAAGGCAGGAAATAGAAAAGCTAGAAAGTTTGATTAAGTTAAATGTATTAAAGTTGATGATAAAAAGACCTAAGTTTAAATGACAGATTAAAAAATGATGAAAAATGATGAAGGATATACCTCCTAAATTTAAAGTTTGGCTGTCAAATGGAGGAGCGCTTGGAGATAACTTGGTGGTAAAAGAATATCATAGAGACTTTGATGCATTCATTATTTTGTAATTTTTATTGGACAATGGTTTTTATTTAGTTTTTATATTTTTTTTAGCTATCCAATGATGGAAGGCATCCGATGAACATGGTAGGTTGTGCTTGGGCTTGGTAGACCTTGGTTTGCTAGCTTGGATGGGTCCCTTTTGGTGGCTGCTGGCTCTCGGGTTGGGTTTGTGGCTCTCGGTTCTGAGCTGGTGCTGAAATTTCTGGTTATTTCTTTTTGAGCTGAAGTTTAGCTCAATGATTGAAGTGTTGTGGTAGCTCATTATGGTGGAATCGTCTTTTCCTTTTCCCCTTGCTGCCTTCTCGGTTTCCCCCTTGCCCTCTTGGTTTTTGGTGGCTTTTGCTCTTCTCGTGATGTCCTGGCTGGTTTCCCCTTGTTACCTCTTCGGGTCTCACACCTGGGTGGTTTTCCCGTGGCATTGCTGGCTGGTTTCCGTAGCTTTCTGGCTTGTTACCTGTGGATCTGTCTCTTTGTTTCCTGTACCTAATTGAGGCTGCTGTTTGGTGACCTTTAGTCTTTCATTTCCCTAAATCTAATTGGTTTAGTTGGAGGTGCTATGGCTGTTTGGTTTTCTTATGGTTTGCCTATAAATATAACATGTTTTTGGATGGAAAAGGTTGTTGAAAATTTGCTTGGCATAGCCACCAAAACCTGAGGGTTTCTTCTCTTCTTGGAAAGGCTTGAGAGCTTGTTCCGTTTCCTTCTCTTCTCTATTTCGTCTGGGCTTCTTACCTCTTCTTCTCTCCACAAGTTCCATTCCACTTGTACCTTTCTTCTTGAGCGATTGATGTTGTTGGTTGGCTGATTTGGGAGCATTTGCTGGAGGAGTTGGTTGGACGATTGGACCTTCTTGCTGTGGTGGACCATTTGGTTTGCTAGCCCTAAGCACATACTTTACCTACTTTTTGATGCATGTGAGGAAACCGTTCCTACGGTTGTTCTGAGGATAGCGCCTTTTTATTTTTCTTTTGTTTCGATTGGTTTCAATTTTTCTTTTTGTTTTGAAGTTTGGTGGATGATTGCTACTATTTGAATCTAATATAGTAAGTGTTGCCTATTGTTCTCTTTATCTGGCTTTTCTCTCTAGTTTGCTTGCATCAGTTTTGGTATCAGAGCAAGTTCTTTTCCATGGTTTGTCGTTTCTTTTTCGTTGGCTTTTGTCCGTGGTTGGTGTGGTTTCTTATCCGTTTTTGGAGGGACTTTCTTTAACAAGTTTCAATGGCTAATAATCCGGAGGATTGGCAAAATCTAATGCAACAATTGAATAACTTGCAGCAACAAGTTAACACTTTGGCTGAAGCTGTGGCGAATCTAAATGTTAACAATGCTAATGCTAATCCTAATGTCCAAATTTCTGAAAGTGAAGAAAAGGTTCCTAGAAATCATAATAGGCAACAAAAAAATTGGGATCATGGGATTAAAATAGATGTTCCTAACTTTGAGGGAAAGTTACAACCCGATCAATTCCTTGAGTGGATAGAAAAAATGGACCAATTTTTTGAGTGGAAAGAAATACCTGAAAATAGGAAAGTTCGTTTTGCTAGCCTAAAACTTTCTGGTCATGCTTTAACCTGGTGGAAAAATTTTCAAAATAATAGACTTATGAGAGGTAAAGAAAATGTCCAAAATTGGGAAAGGATGAAGGAAAAAATAAAAGGAAAATTTTTGTCAACTGATCATGCTCGAACCATATTTCAAGAATTTAATAATTTGAGACAAGGGAACCAATCTGTTGAAGAATACACTGAAACATTTTACAAACTTCAATCCAGAAACGATTTGAATGAATCTGAAGAGAAAACTGTGTCAAGATACATCAATGGTTTGAAATGGTCTATTCAAGATCAACTCAACTTGCATCACATTATTAAAACTGACGAGGCATATCGAATGGCTATAAAAGTGAAAAAGCAACATCAAAGGGAAAGGGGTCATAACAAAGTTATGGAAACATATAAGAGAGGAACAACTGGTGGGGTAAAAACTCAAACTTCTGATGGAACATCTAGTGTTAAAATTAAAACTTTTGAAACTCAAAATGCTGACAAAGGAAAAGGAATCATGGGAGCTAAACCAACTGAACAACCTAGATTAATTGGACCATGTTATAAATGCGGGCTCTATGGTCATCTTTCTGCCACTTCTAGGAAAAATAATCCACCTAGAAGCAATCTCATTGAAAACAATGAAAACTTGGAAGAGGAAGAAGAAAATGAATCTGGTTCTGAAAATGAAGAGGAAGTAGAAAAAATTGATGTCGAAGGAGATGAGGGAGAAGAGCTTTTGGTCATAAGGCAAGTCTTAACAACAAAAATTGACAAAGGGGATAGATGGTTAAGAAGAAATATTTTTAAAACAACTTGTACAGTTGAGGGGAAAATCTGTACACTCATGATTGATAGTGGAAGTTCTGGGAATTTTGTCTCTCAAAAACTGGTTGATAAACTGAAAATAAAGCCAAAACCTCTTGCCAAAACTTATAAAATTTCTTGGTTTAAAGAGAGGGGTGAGGTTCCAATCACTAAGCAATGTATTGTCAATTTATCGATTGGAGGATCTTTTAAAGATCAAGTGGTTTGTGATGTTGTACCACTTGAAGTGTGCCACATTTTGTTAGGACGACCTTGGCAATATGACCACAAAACTATTCATAATGGAGAAACAAATACATACACCTTGATTCAAAATAACAAAGAGTACACTCTCCACCCTCAAAAACTTGTGCCTGTTTCACCTTCAAAGAGTAGACTGGTTGCCAAAATTAATACTCCTGAGCTGCTTTTAAATACTAATGATTTGAAATGTTCTGAAGTTGCTTACTTAGTGGTGGGAAAAGAAAGTGATTCTACTTTTCAAATTCCTAAAGAAATGCAAGCATTACTGGATGATTTTTCTGACATAACTCCTGATGAGTTACCAATTGGTTTGCCTCCTATGAGAAATATCCAACATCATATTGATTTGATTCCTGGAGCTACTTTACCTAACATTTCTCATTATAGAATGAGTCCTTCTGAACATGATGAGCTTTTTAAACAAGTGACTGATTTATTAAAAAAGGGTTTGATTCAAGAAAGCTTAAGTCTTTGTGTTGTGCCTGCTTTATTAACGCCAAAAAAAGATGGAACGTGGCGGATATGTGTGGATAGCCGTGCAATAAATAAAATCACTATTAAATATAGATTTCTAATTCCTAGGTTGGATGACATGCTAGATATGCTCAGTGGCACTAAAATCTTTTCTAAAATTAACTTGAGAAGTGGGTATCATCAAATAAGAATAAGACCGGGAGATGAATGGAAAACTGCTTTCAAAATAAAAGAGGGTTTGTATGAATGGCTTGTGATGCCTTTTGGGCTTTCAAATGCTCCGAGTACTTTTATGAGAACCATGAATCATGTTTTGCGAGCTTTTATTGGAAAGTTTATTGTGGTTTATTTTGACAACATTTTAATTTATAGCATTCATATTTCTGATCATTTGAATCATGTGAAACAAGTGTTACAAACATTGCGGGAACAAAAGCTTTTCATCAATTTGAAAAAATGTTCTTTCATGACTTCTAGTTTGACATTTTTGGGTTTTATTGTTTCTGCTGAGGGAATAAAAGTGGATCCAATAAAAATTGAAGCAATTCAAAGTTGGCCTACTCCGAAAAATATAAGTGAAGTGAGAGGATTTCATGGCTTAGCTTCTTTCTACATAAGGTTTATTAAAAACTTCAGTTCTGTGATTGCTCCTATTACTGACTGTTTGAAAAAAGGGATATTTAGGTGGACCCCTCAAGCTAAAAAGACTTTTGAAATCATTAAAGCAAAAATGAGTCAAGCACCTATTCTGAGTTTGCCAAATTTTGAAAAAAATTTTGAAGTTGATTGCGATGCTTCTCATGTTGGTATTGGTGCTGTTTTGAGTCAAGAGGGGAAACCTATTACTTATTTTTAGTGAAAAACTGAATGACGCTCGTTCTAAATATTCTGTTTATGATTTGGAATTTTATGCTATTGTTCAGGCTTTGAAATTTTGGAGATGTTATTTGATTCAACGAGAATTTATCCTTAATACTGATCATGAAGCACTTCATTTTCTGGGCTCTCAAAAAAATTTGAATAAGAGACATGCCAAGTGGGTTTCTTTTTTGCAAGAGTATACTTTTCATATCAAACATAAAACTGGTGTTTTGAACAAAATTGCTGATGCTTTAAGCCGGAGATCTCATTTGTTGGTAACTATTTACCCGACTATTACTTCATTTGATTTTTTAAAAGATACTTATGCCAGTGATTCTGATTTTAAGAATATTTGGGATTCTTGTCTTGCTTCTGCAACTGATCCTTCTGCTCAGTTTGTGATACATGAAGGTTTTTTGTTTAAAGGTTCTCGACTTTGCATATCTAAAAACTCTTTAAGAGAGCAACTTGTGAAAGAACTTCATAGTGGGGTTTGGGTGGTCATTTTGGATAGGGAAAAACTATTGCTTTGGTGGAAGAAAAATACTTTTGGCCTCACATAAGAAAGCAAATTGCTAAGCTAGTAAAACAATGTAAGATATGTCAGGCTTTTAAGGGAACTTCACAAAATGCTAGTTTGTATACTCCTTTGCCTATTCTTAACAAACCTTGGGAAGATATTTCTATGGATTTCTGATGTAGGCAAGGGGGGGGGGGGGGGGGGGGGGGGGTCAATTCAAGATGATAATTTTGGGTCCCTTTTGGTGGCTGTTGGCTCTCGGTTTGGCTTGGGCTATTTGGGTTTAAGCTTACTTAAGTTGTCCTACTTGGGGTTGTAGCTCATTAATGATGGAGACTCATTAATACATAAAGGTGTGTATTTAATTCCTAAAGGTATGTGGAGTGGACTTGTGTCTCTTTCCCTTCCTTCTTGGTTTTCTCCTTGCCTCTTCGGTTTCTCTCTTGCCTTCTCGGTTTTGGTGGCTTTTTGCTCTTCCCATGTATGGCTGGTTGGTTTCCCCTTGTTGCCTCTTCGGGTCCCTCATCTGGTGGGTTTTCCCGTGAGGTGCTGGCTGGTTTCTATGTGGCTCTTTGGGTCTTGGCTGGGTGGTTTTCCCGTGGCTGCTTGGGGGAGGTTTTTTCCATGGCTTTGCATTAAATTTTCTCTGGTTCCTGTACCAATTAATGGGGGCTGCTGTTGGAGACTTTTGGCCTTCATCTCCCCCTCTTTTCATTGGTTTAATTAGAGGTGCTTTGGTTGTTTGGATTCCTCTCTCTTGCCTATAAATATGAGATGTTTTGGAGAGGAAAAAGAGTGTGTGATGATGGTATTTTTGGAACCAAAAACCTGAGGGTTTCTCTTCCTTATTTGGAAAAGCTTGCGAGCTTGTTCCGTGCTTCTATTCTCCTCTATGAAAGTTTTCGAGCTTGTCCTCCCTTCGCCTCGAACTTCTTACCTCTTTCTTCTTCCCGCAAGTGTCCACCCCACCTGTATCCTTCTTCTAAAGTGAATGAAAAGCTTCTTTAGGTCTTTTAAATTATGTTTGTCAAGTAAAGTGTTGTTATTTCATTTTATCTAAAGTTGTAAGTTGTTTTAAGTGTCATTTCAAGTAATGGAAAGTGTCTTTATGTATCTTTTGTGTCTTTTATAGTCTCCAAAATGTTGGGGAAATCTAGTATGGTTGTATTTACTTTTGTAAGCAAAAATTGAGGCTTTCTCCTAATTTTTGCTTACATCAAATTGGTATCAGAGCAAGTTTAGGGTGTCCTAGGTTTTGGTTGTCAGGTGTCTTTATCAAGTGAGTCTTGGTGTCTATTGTAAGGTGTCTTTATGTCTTGTTGATTGTTATGTATTTTTTTTTGTGTTTAAAAAAAATGGAAAAAGATAACAGAAGTGAGCCCGTGGTGAATGAAATTCAACCAGAAGTGTTTCACAATCAAATACCAATGGATAGGTGGGTTCCATCAGAAGGTGATTCTATAGATCCTATCCAGAAGAACTTATACAAGATTCAAGCAAGAATAGATTTGATCACAGAAATATACGAGAAGAAAAAGAAAGGTTTACAAGAACAATTCAAGTATGAACGAGAGATGATTCTGCGAAAGTAAGCGGACAAGATTCAAAAGCTTGATTTCAAAACTACAGCAATTTTATCGGGAGATGAAAAGCTTCAAGAAGGGGAGTCTGATGTAGGCAAGGGGGGGTCAATTCAAGATGATAATTTTGGGTCCCTTTTGGTGGCTACTGGCTCTCGGTTTGGCTTGGGCTATTTGGGTTTAAGCTTACTTAAGTTGTCCTACTTGGGGTTGTAGCTCATTAATGATAGAGACTCATTAATACATAAAGGTGTGTATTTAATTCCTAAAGGTATGTGGAGTGGACTTGTGTCTCTTTCCCTTCCTTCTTGGTTTTCTCCTTGCCTCTTCGGTTTCTCTCTTGCCTTCTCGGTTTTGGTGGCTTTTTGCTCTTCCCATGTATGGCTGGTTGGTTTCCCCTTGTTGCCTCTTCGGGTCCCTCATCTGGTGGGTTTTCCCATGAGGTGCTGGCTGGTTTCTATGTGGCTCTTTGGGTCTTGGCTGGGTGGTTTTCCTGTGGCTGCTTGGGGGAGGTTTTTTCCATGGCTTTGCATTAAATTTTCTCTGGTTCCTGTACCAATTAATGGGGGCTGCTGTTGGAGACTTTTGGCCTTCATCTCCCCCTCTTTTCATTGGTTTAATTAGAGGTGCTTTGGCTGTTTGGATTCCTCTCTCTTGCCTATAAATATGAGATGTTTTGGAGAGGAAAAAGAGTGTGTGATGATGGTATTTTTGGAACCAAAAACCTGAGGGTTTCTCTTCCTTCTTTGGAAAAGCTTGCGAGCTTGTTCCGTGCTTCTATTCTTCTCTAGGAAAGCTTGCGAGCTTGTCCTCCCTTCGTCTCGAACTTCTTACCTCTTTCTTCTTCCCGCAAGTGTCCACCCCACCTGTATCCTTCTTCTAAAGTGAATGAAAGCTTCTTTAGGTCTTTTAAATTATGTTTGTCAAGTAAAGTGTTGTTATTTCATTTTATCTAAAGTTGTAAGTTGTTTTAAGTGTCATTTCAAGTAATGGAAGGTGTCTTTTATGTATCTTTTGGGTCTTTTATGGTCTCCAAAATATTGGGGAGACCTAGTATGGTTGTATTTACTTTTGTAAGAAAAAATTGAGGCTTTCTCCTAAATTTTGCTTACATCAAATAATTCAAGATGATAATTTTGGGTCCCTTTTGGTGGCTACTGGCTCTCGGTTTGGCTTGGGGCTATTTGGGTTTAAGCTTACTTAAGTTGTCCTACTTGGGGTTGTAGCTCATTAATGATGGAGACTCATTAATACATAAAGGTGTGTATTTAATTCCTAAAGGTATGTGGAGTGGACTTGTGTCTCTTTCCCTTCCTTCTTGGTTTTCTCCTTGCCTTTTCGGTTTCTCTCTGGCCTTCCATTTTGGTTGCTATTCTGTGGATTTTCCCTGTGCTGACCCGTGGCATTCCCAAGGATGATTGGTGCAGTTTTTGAGGGAATTTATTGTGTCTTTTGGCTTTCTTTAGATGGTTGTTTAGGTGTTGTTTTGTGGGCTGATTGGCTTCTTTCTTTTATTTATAAATAGGTGATTGTGGCTGTTTTAAAAAAGAGAGATATGTGATAATTTTTGGAAGCCAAAACCTGCGGGTTTCTTGTCTTGGAAAAGCTTGCGAGCTTTGTCCAACTCTTCTCCTTCCCCTCTAGGAAAGCTTGCGAGCTTCTCCTCTTTCGTCTCGGGCTTCTTATCTCCTTCTTCTCTCCACAAGTACCACTCCATATGTATCTTTCTTCTAAAGCAAATGCAACTTTAGGTGTTTGGGTGTTGTGTCAAAGTTTGTAAGTGTCTTGTCTTTTATTATAAAGGTGAAGTTTTGTTAAATTTCTAGTATTTTCTTATCTTTGTTTTATGTCAAATATATGTAAGAGTTGATATATTCGTAAGCAAAAAATTTGGGCTCTTCTCCAAATTTTTGCTTGCATCAATTTCATTTTGGGTTTGCCTGTTACTATTCGAAAATTTAATTCTGTTTTTGTGATGGTTGATCGTTTTAGCAAAATAGCACATTTTATTCCTTGCAAAAAAACTTCTGATGCTTCTTACATTGCTGATTTGTTTTTTAAAGAGATTGTTCGTCTTCACGGTGTTCCTCGTACTTTTACTTCTGATCGAGATACTAGATTTTTAAGTCATTTTTGGAGAACTCTTTGGGCAAAACTTGGAACTACTCTTCAATTCAGTAGTGCGTATCATCCTCAAACTGACGGACAAACTGAGGTTGTCAATCGAAGCTTGGGAAATTTATTAAGGTGTCTTGCTGGAGAAAAACCATCCTAATGGGATTTAATCTTGCCCCAAGCTGAGTTTGCTTACAATAATTCTGTTAATCGTACAACTGGTAAAACTCCTTTTGAGATTCTTTATGGCCTACCTATTCCTCACATGTTAGATAGAAACTGTTTGCATTTACCAAACAAAATCAGTACTGAAGCTTTTGAAACTTTTGATCACATAAAGACCGTCCAACAGCAAGTCCTTGAAAAACTCCAAAAGGCTAATGCTAAATACAAATCTGCTGCTGATAAACATCGAAGGGAGGTTAATTTTAATGTGGGTGACTTGGTTATGGCTTACTTTCGTCACCAATGATTTCCTATTGGTACTTTTAGAAAGCTAAGTAGAAAAAAATTTGGACCTTTTCGCATACTTCGAAAATTAGGCACAAATGCCTATCTGTTGGATCTACCTATTTCTGTTAGCACTTCTCCTATATTTAATGTTTCTGACCTTTCTTTATATAAAGGAGATTCTAATGATTCTGTAGAAATTGAAACTTTGTCATTCTCTACTCCTATGGCAAAAACTGAAGAACAAATTGAAGATATTATTGATGTCAAAATTTCTAAAACAAGACATGGTGAACATAAGAGGTTCTTGACAAAATGGAAGAACCGTCCTCTAACCGATTGCACTTGGATGGATGAAAGAGAACTAAAACAGCGACATCCTGAACTTTTTCAAAAAGTTACTGAAGCTTTCTCATCTGGAGATGAGACTTTCCCACCAGGGGGGAATTGATGCATTCATTATTTTGTAATTTTTATTGAACAATGGTTTTTATTTAATTTTTATATATTTTTTAGCTATCCAATGATGGAAGGCATTCGATGAACATGGTAGGTTGTGCTTGGGCTTGGTAGACCTTGATTTGCTAGCTTGGATGGGTCCCTTTTGGTGGCTGCTGGCTCTCGGGTTGGGTTTGTGGCTCTCGGTTTTGAGCTGGTGCTGAAATTTCTGATTATTTCTTTTTTAGCTGAAGTTTAGCTCAATGATTAAAGTGTTGTGGTAGCTCATTATGGTGGAATTATCTTTTCTTTTTCCCCTTGCTGCCTTCTCGGTTTCCCCCTTGACCTCTCGGTTTTTGGTGGCTTTTGATCTTCCCGTGATGTCCTGGCTGGTTTCCCCTTGTTGCCTCTTCGGGTCTCACACCTGGGTGGTTTTCCCGTGGCATTGCTGGCTGGTTTCCGTGGCTTTCTGGCTTGTTACCCGTGGATCTGTCTCTTTGTTTCCTGTACCTAATTGAGGCTGCTGTTTGGTGACCTTTGGTCTTTCATTTCCCTAAATCTAATTGGTTTAGTTGGAGGTGCTATGGATGTTTGGTTTCCTTATGGTTTGTCTATAAATATAACATGTTTTTGGATGGAAAAGGTTGTTGAAAATTTGCTTGGCATAGCCACTAAAACCTGAGGGTTTCTTCTCTTCTTGGAAAAGCTTAAGAGCTTGTTCCGTTTCCTTTTCTTCTCTATTTCGTCTGGGCTTCTTACCTCTTCTTCTCTCCACAAGTTCCATTCCACCTGTACCTTTCTTCTTGAGCGATTGATGTTGTTGGTTGGCTGATTTGGGAGCATTTGCTAGAAGAGTTGGTTGGACGATTGGACCTTCTTGCTGTGGTGGACCATTTGGTTTGCTAGCCCTAAGCACATACTTTACTTTACCTACTTTTCGATGCATGTGAGGAAACCGTTCCTACGGTTGTTCTGAGGATAGCGCCTTTTTATTTTTCTTTTGTTTCGATTGGTTTCAATTTTTCTTTTTGTTTTGAAGTTTGGTGGATGATTGCTACTATTTGAATCTAATATAGTAAGTGTTGCCTATTGTTCTCTTTATCTGGCTTTTCTCTCTAGTTTGCTTGCATCAGACTTGAAGTTCTCAAATATTTGGCAAGAAATAAGTAAATCAAATCTGATGATGATTATAATTATAAAGGATATACTTCCAATGATGATGATGATTATGATTCTAAACCATTCTCAATTAAAAAGAAAAATCAAACTCCACTTACTGAATTCATCTTCCAACATAAAGGTGTCAAACTCTAAAAAGTAGCGCCTATCAAGTAAGCAGACATGATCTTTTTGTCCTTATGCTACAAGTTCTTCAAGATATTGCATGTAAATCTATTCCTTAAGCTAATCATGCCAAGAAAAAATGTAAAACTCAATCGCTCTGGCTCAAAATTAAACCTTGCAATAAAGAAAAAAAAAAGTATCTCATGAAAGGCAACTCCTTCCACAAAAGTCCTTCCTATTAATCATCCCTTTTATCTAATTGTTCCATAACAGTAGTATTTTCTTTCATTGGCATGAGCATAGTGGACAAAATGAACTCTCTCAAGCCAAAGTACACCACACAATAACAAAATCACATCCTCTTCAATCTTTAAGGCAATAATTGTGAATGAATCGAAAATTCATTTACAACATAAACAACGGAGATGAGTGCCTCTTTCCATATTTTCTTATTAAGTTTGCGTAAAAATGTAAGGAGTCATCTACATAATGATCCTATCAATCCCCTCAACCACATGGTCCACACCATTCTTTTGATGTATGAAAACCACCATCCTCTTCTTGAAGATATGCTATTTCTAGGAAACTCATTCAACCCTACATTATAAACGCTATTCTCTACATAAATTATGCCCATTTTACCTCACTATGTGTGCATTCCATTATTTGAGATAAGTGAATGCCTAATATTTGCTCTCCAATATGTAAACCTACGTCATTTTTGACAAATCATTAATAAATATGAGAGTATACTTCACCTTTCGAAGAAAAATCATGTGTAAACCGAAAACCTATACGAGTATAGTCAAGAGTAGCTACAATATTTGGAAACACGCCTTAAGCTTATTTTCTTGTGTTATAAGGCTATTAAAAATCAAATCAAATTGAAGTAAATCTATATTAGGGAAACTTAGCTAATTAAGTTGCATTTCCATATCTTTTATAAAGCATCCATTGTTTATTGAGGAGCGTACACAAATTAATTAAAAAGAAGAGGCACATGAATGAGTTGAGTAAATACAAAAACAACAAAATTTACTGCCTTGGGGTATGCCATTTTCAAAGAACATAGTTTTGATAGGTAAGATTACTTCTTAAATAAGTGCAGAGTAGTACAACACAAAACTTTCCAAATATAGGTATTTTAAGGTTATACTAAAGATTAAGCACATGATATGCAACTTTCAATGGATGTCAAATTAATAATCAACTGGATTTGGTAGAAATCAAGTGATATTTAGGTGTGATGAGTAGTGTGTGCAAACAAGTTTCAAGATTAGAGGAAGCTACTCGAACTTACATCAGATCAATTTTAAGCTAGTAGTAGTTTGGATTCAATTCCTAAAATACAAAGAACTCAAAATTATAAATTGATACCAATCCATCATCACTTTGTCCCTCACCCCCAATCATCTCTCTTACAATCACTCACGCTCTCTGTTGCTCTACCTTCCTCTAAATCATTGATATCACCATCGTCCCAGATATTAATCATTGCCTCAAATTTCTACCCATCACACCAGAATCCAAACCTTATGGATATGGTATTGCCATCTACTTATACCATTCTTAATTGCTCTCTTCAGCATCATATTGTCCCCATCAACTATAGCTCCATCAAACAAATCTCATCCTCACATGACACCATCACCTTTATCTCTTATCCCAAATGCATTTGCCTTCCTAGTACATCCTATCATTCTTTGATAGCATCAATCACCTTTTACTTTTCAAATTTAAAAAAGATTAAAGATATAACAATAATGCATGCAGATATAACAATAATGTAAATGATTAGGAAGGAAACCTTTAAACCAAAGATAACATGTCTAAAATTTTTTCAAAGAGTATGCGCAAAATAAGATTAACAACTTATGTAGCATTCCAAAAGAATGACTAGAGATAGAAAATTCATAAACATGATCAAAAAGTTGATATAGCCCAATCTTAATATAGTTGTTGATGAAGCTCATGAGGATGATGATAACATTAAATAAGATCCACCAAAAGTAGGGCTAACATAAAGACTGCAGTTAGGCGCTACACAAGTCCTCACATTAATGTAAAGAGGTTTTAGCGCTCTATAAATAAGCTTTCAAACAAATGAAGATGAATCACTAACATGGATATACTAACGAAAAGATTGAAAGAACATGAAACATTAATTTATCAACACTAAATTATCAAAAGAAGATCCATGAAGCGTACAAGCTAACATAAACAAACCATAAGGATAGGGCCAATATACCTTCATTGCACAGTCTACCCGCGTCATTAGTACAATCCCAGGATGAACAGCATTTGGTCCATTGAAAAGTCTTGCAACCTTTTCATAATGAGGCTGTAGAGTAGCTCAAGGAGATCAAGAATTAGAGCAAGAAAAATTCTATGTCTATAATCCCCAAAGCTAAGCACGCTTACCTTATAATTTCTGCAAGCGGGACACCTACAAAATTTATAATTATAGAACATCAGCATTTTAAGTAGTATGAAAATATTAATGAAGTTCGTTTAATAAAGGATAAAGCAAATTGATGAATTAAAGAATAATTGAATCAAAACAAAGATGAGATATCATAGAGGTAGAACCACCATTGTTATAATTAATTTTGCAAAAATTGTAAGCGCATAATAAATGAATCCTTACTTTCAACTCATTCTAACCAAGCTCCACATTATACGTTAGTCATTATCTAGAAATATAACTATAAACAAGTTAATTTTAGTCTTCCAATCCCTTCCCCACTACAGCATCTTTGCTACCCATTTCCATGACTAGGTCCAACCCTATAAATAAAAGAAACTGGAGAATTACAAATCTATTAAAAATTTTAAAAAAAAAATCAACTGGATATTGATGCACATACTCTAAGAGAGAATAGCAGGAACATGGAACCGCTTATATTGATGCTAGATATCCTTCTGAGGGAATTCAGGTTTCCTTCTTTTTTTATCTATCATAGTATACAATCATTCCTTAAATTAACACAATTTTGAAAGCCAACTCTCGCCCCAAATACTAAAAGACAAATCCTCAATCTAACATTAAACGCTAAGTTTTCTCAAATAAAGTAAGAAGACTAAAGGATTGTTTAGTATTCCATTTTAAGCAGGTTATAAGCAAGGTTTCACTTAAATCCTGACAAATAGAATATGATAGATTTTAAATCATTTTGATAAATTCCATTTATTTTTATTATTGGTTAAATCCAATATTTGATGGATTTAAGAACGTCTTACCACACAAATCTTAAATACTGAAACAAAAAGCCAAATAGTATATCAAAATTTAGCAAAATTCAACAATCATCATGTCAAACAACTTTCAAGTTTTAATTCTCTTGAAATTCAACTAAATCTCGATTAACATGATTTCCTAGATCCTTCTTGAGTTAAATCCTACTTGTACCCAAACAGCCCGTTAAAGAACAGCATATAAATCTTTCAACTAATCCCCTCTAAAATAATTATTTTTCCTAAGCACATAGTACATACAACAACAATCTCCAATAGAGTTAGATAGGCTATTTTTCAATAAAAACTTCTACGGGAGCCTTGCTAAAAAAGGCATAGAATTACATTAAACAAAGACAGTCATTCCTAGTAAAGTTAAAACGCACAGATTCATTTAGAAAGCCAGCCAAATCCTACCAATCAAACATTCCAACTCAACAAAAAGACCACGCAGATTCAGAATGAAATACATCGAATAAAAAAAACTAAACTACTACAACCTCAATCAGTATTCCATGCCCAACAATAACCATACTTGATACGTCACCAATATTCCGGCACGCAACAATACTAATATCCTTTCCATTAAACAATCCCCCGGATGAAAGTAGCAGCGAACGAAAGGATCAAACAAAATCTCACGGAAAAAAGATCTTACCAGTGAGCAAAGAACTCCACGACGGCAAAGCTAGCAGGGGATTCCTTGAGGATGCTGTCAAAGGTGGAACTGTTTAGATCGACGGCGTAGTCCGGATGGCCATTACCCTCGCCTAGGGACCGAAGTAATGATCTCTGATAGCCAACGGCCGCAGCAAAGGTCTCGAAGAATACCAGGAGAAAGAGGAAAAGAAGGGTGTGATATCTCAAAAAAGACATTGAAAAGATGGAGATCGAAGAATAAGAGAAGAAATTAGAGACCGATCTTGGATTTTTTTGAGTAAAACTGATTATGCTTTCAAGTTCGAGGGATAGGGTTACAGATTGATTCAAAGTTGGGGGATTTGCTATTTCGATCCGAGGTTTTAATGGAAAACGTAAAGGAAATTTATTTTCTCGGGAACGGCAATTTTTGCTTCCTTCGAGTTTCTTCTACGTCCACCGCCCGATGTTAGGAATGAACCAGCACTAATATAAAGGGAAGTTTGAAATCGCTTTTTGTGAGCTACCAAACTTTTTTTATATACCACAAAAATAGTAATATTTGCATAATATATATATATATATATATATATATATATATATATATATATATATATATAATATTTAATATTTAATATTTTAGATAACATGAAAAAATTCTCCTTACTCTCTCCTTTAAAATTAATTAATTACATCAAGTGAATGGTGGTGTGAGACTCAAGATCATAGTTAGAGCTGGTGATGAGGTGAATGAACTGGCTAGTGGCAATAAAGTCAATGCGGCAATTATCAGAGGTGTGGTGGTTAACATCAAGCAGTACGCAATGGCGGCCTAGCGAGGAGGAGGCCAATTTAAGACATGTGTCAAAATGTTGAAATTATTCTGTCCGAACAACGTATGTCCAAACATGTGATGTACACAGTGTGTATAAAAATTTTGTACACAATGTGTACAAAATTTGTACACACTGTGTACATCATAAATCCGAACATCAGGCGTCCGGACGGAATAATTTCCCGTCAAGAGGAGGCAGATTGTTTGTACAATAATGTCTGCATCTAACTGGCTCTGGTGATTTGTCTTTAGTAAGCCATTTAAATATCTGACTCGTCACAATCGTGTATTATCCATCAAATCTATCACTACTAATGCGCCTTCCACC
Organism: Dendrobium chrysotoxum; assembly: GCA_019925795.1. NCBI lineage: Eukaryota > Viridiplantae > Streptophyta > Magnoliopsida > Asparagales > Orchidaceae > Dendrobium > Dendrobium chrysotoxum. Next base: position 36,610,336 of record CM034301.1, read on the forward strand.
TTACAGTTAGTAAAAAATGCCACTAGATATCTCTGTCGCTCCTTCAAACTCTACATATTAGGCACCTTCCACATGCAATCTACAAACCTCCAATCTAACAAATTCGCCCATGTTCCTACTTCCATCGAGATTTGCTTATCAGTAATAATATTCAAATAAAGTGCTATATTAATTTCATAGTGAATGCATTAAATATGTAAATTCTACAATATTGAGTGCTATGTACAAAAATCCCCTTAGCCCCCACCTTTTTTTTTTTTTGGAAAACCTCTTTTTATTACAAAGATTTTAATCTATGCACTTTTTGATTATCTAAGATCAATTATGAACTTAAGTTCCTATTTTTTATTTAATAGAAAGTAAGTAAAAATTTTATTTTTGTCAATTTATGAAATTAATATGGCTAATTAATAGGAACTTGAAAGCTATTATTATTTGATACGTCATCGGAAAATTATCTTGATCGGGCACGAATCTCGAGGAAAAACTCAAGTTGGAACTTCAAAAATTAATTCAGAGACTATTTAAACTCCGATTTCAGCAAGCTTACAGTCGAACTGAGCGTCTCGGAAATACGAATCCAACAACACCAAATTCGACTCAATCCGAGCCCAAACGAGTCCAAATCAAGTACCCGAAGTGCTGTTGGAAGCATCAAACAGCAATTTGAGTTACCAAACGGTCTCCGATTTTGACGAGCTTATACTCGAATCGAGCGGCTCGACGAGACGAATCCAACGAGCCCAAGATCGCAGAATTCTGATATCATTAAGACCTTCAAATTCTTGATAAACGGCTCACGATCAAGGGATTCAATATCGACCGTTCATCCGGATCACTCCTTATTTGCCCTTGATCCCTCGCATATTTACGGGCTATGCCACTCCAGAAAAACTATAAATAGCCCCTCATTTCTCTTAAGAAGGGAACCCAAGCCAAGAAGAGAAGAAGAGAAGGAAGAGAAGAGAAGCCTAGGAGGGAATAACTCCTCCTCGACCACCGCCGGAATACCGCCGGAACTCCGCCGGAACACCGCCGGAACACCACCGAAGCACCACCAGGCGCCCGAGGGACGCCGGAGCTCTGCCCGACACGGGAGCAACGTCGAAATTCTGCCCGACGCCGGAATTCTACCCAACGCCCGAGTGACGCCGGACTTCTTTCCAAGTGACGCCGGAATTCTGCCGGACACTCAAGTGACATCGGAACTCTGCTTGTCCTTGTAACTGATACTCATTGTAATCTGATCGTCCTGAATTTAAAGGACGGATCAGCCTCGTGTACTTCAAACGACACTAGTGGAACTCTTTCAACTGGGCGTGGCCCCGTGGTTTTTTCCCTTTCCAGGGTTTTCCACGTAAAAATCCTGGTGTTCTTTCATTCTTCTGTTTGTGTGCTGGATATACGTACAACGCTGAGACGGAAATTTAAACTCTATCGCCGCGTATATTTGAGTCCGCAACAGTTTGGCGCCTTCTGTGGGAAACTTATCCCACAACTTCAAGTATTGCTACGATGGTCAATAGGCGTAGCAATCGCCTCATAGGAGCCTCCCGCTCCCACTCTCCCCAATCTCGAAACCAGTCTATAAATCGTGGACATCAAGTTTCTGCCTCCTTTCTTCCTGGGGGGCAACACATTGCTGGAGAAGGAACCTCAGGGCCTTCTTTGGAGGAGCGAATCCGAAAGATGGAAGAATCTCAAAACGAGATCCTACACCTCCTGCGAGAGACTCGACAACCGACCCTAGCACCTCAGGAGGAGGTTCTTCTCCCTCGAGATCCGCCACGTGTTGAAGCTGTTCAAATCGAACATCTTCAAGCTGAGATTCCTCTTCCTCCACCCAGGAGGCGTTTGCAGTCACATCAAGATAACGAACTGGCTGATACAACAAGTTCTACCCATCCTCCGCACACAGGTTGGCAATCTCTCCTTCCTCAAGACCTCCCTGAGGAGCTAGCCCAACATCACATTGCTGAGCTCCCTCGCAATACCCTACGCCACGAACTGCGACGATTGGTTCGAGAAGAGTTCCCTATAGGAGGCGTAAGGCAACCTCTTCATCAGTGGGACTTCCAGGATTCGTCACCCCTGACGGAAGCTATTCTTCAACACCCTATTCCGACAGGATTCAAACTACCGAACATCGACCCCTATGACGGGACAACTGACCCGTACGAGCATATCGATCATTATCGAACAATTATGCATATCCAGCGAGCCTCAGACGCGCTCCTCTGTCATGTCTTTCCTGCCACCCTCAAAGGACAAGCTCGAACATGGTTCTATTCGCTTCCAGCCGGAACCATTCCAATGTTCGTCAAATTGGCAAAAGTGTTCGTCGAACAATTTGTCGCCAATCGGAGAATTACTAAGGACTCTTCTCACCTCTCGGGGATCCGTCAGAATGAAAGTGAGTCCCTCAAGGAATACTTCAAGAGATTTTCTACTGAAGCTCGTCAAATTCCGGGAGTAGATCCCGAGTTACTTAGAGGCATTTTCCTCGGAGGGCTTCGTCCGGGCCCCTTCTACTCAGCACTTATGCGAGACACGGTCCCTTCGTATGCCGACCTGATTCATCGTGTGGAGGCACAAATCTCCGCAGATGAAGCCATAAATGCTCACAGAAAGCAGTTCGAGCAGATAAATGGGAAGCGCAAAGGTGCTCCTGGGATGGATAATTCTTCCTTACAATGGAAAAAGCAAGGGAATAGCAATCTACCTCCTAGGCCCCCATTACCACAACGAGAACCTCGGCAGGAGAAAGAGTACACTCCGCTCAACACATCTCGAGCAAATGTGTTAATGGCGATTCAAGATCAGGACAAAGTGAAATGGCCGCATCCTTCGAAGCCAAATACAGGAAATCAAGATCAGTACTGTCACTTTCATCGTAGTCGTGGCCACTCTACTGAAGCGTGTTGGCAACTTAAGGATGAGATTGAAAGACTTATCCGCCAGGGCTATCTTCGACAGTTTATTGGGAACCCACCTACCCGAGAAGAAGCTCGCCCCACTGGGGGGCAAAATCAACAACAACAAAGATAACCATTGAATAATATTCAAATGGTTGGTGAGATTGAGTAATGCTGCAACTTGAACCTTTGTGTTAGTAATACTACTTGTCATGTGTCACCATGTATCTCTTCTATGATCAGTAGGATGTCATTCTAATGTCCTTAGTATTTCTACCAAGTCGAATGATGTGGTTGTCCCTATATGTATCTCTTCTGTTGTACAAGGGAATTATTGTCTTACAGTAATATAATGTGTTGTTCGTCCAGTTTTGATATTGTCTCTTTCTTTAAAAAGAATACAAATGACAGTGAAAAACTACTGACAAATATAGTCTCTTTATCCTTGATTCGAGAAATATGCAGTCTTTATTACTTCTCAATCACTGGAAGATAGATCCCAGGGGGATTCGATCCGGCCTCTTCCATACAGGTTAACGTCGTCGAGCAAAGGCTCCGACATACAACCTCAGACAGGTCTCACATCCTTGGTGGATTCTCCCGACCTCTTCCATACAGGTTAACGTCGTCGAGCAAAGGCTCCGACATACAACCTCGGACAGGTCTCACATCCTTGGTGGATTCTCCCGACCTCTTCCATACAGGTTAACGTCGTCGAGCAAAGGCTCCGACATACAACCTCGGATAGGTCTCATATCCTTGGTGGATTCTCTCGACCTCTTACATACAGGTTAACGTCGTCGAGCAAAGGCTCCGACATACAACCTCGGATAGGTCTCACATCCTTGGTGGATTCTCCCGACCTCTTCCATACAGGTTAACGTCGTCGAGCAAAGGCTCCGACATACAACCTCGGATAGGTCTCACATCCTTGGTGGATTCTCTCGACCTTTTTCATACATGTTAACGTCATCAAGCAAGGGATTTGACCTACAGTCTCAAATATGTCAAACATCCTAAAAGGATGTCTCTCACATTCGTTCAGACTAATAATACATCAAAAGCATAAAGCATGTCTTACAGATGCAATAACAATTCAGGTCTCTCTAGGGGACAAATCCTCATGTCATATACAATATCATTGGAGTTACATAAATTCATATTCAAATATACATTTCTTCTCACCAGAAGTTGAATCAAAAGGTACACTAGCGACACTCATATAAGCTAGTATCATCCAGCAACAAGTAACTTTAACACAGTCAAATATCCTTGGTGGATTTAAGTGACTTCTCCCTTACTGCACGCAAGCATCTCCTACAACTGCTCCTTTAAAGAAAGGACATAACTGGATCATCATCAGACCTCCACTCAGTTGACAATGTTAGTGTATTGCCAGAATATTGGCATGTCACACTACTTCGGCCTCTTGATTCAGTAATATCTGATGTTGGCACACTTCAGTATGGATGAATATTGCCTTAACACAATGTTACTGGACGCCGGCCATCATCTGCCCGTCGCCAGACCCTCGTCGAATTTCTACCCAACGTCGTATTTCTGCCAGTTGCGTGACTTGCCTCGGATATCTACCCGACGTTGTACTTATGCCCGTCGCGGGACATTCGTCGGACTTCTGCCCGACACCGAGCTTCCTCCCGTTGAAGGACTTCTGCCCGTCGCGGGACATTCGTCGGACTCATGCCCGACGCCGAGCTTCCTCCCGTTGAAGGACTTCTGCCCGTCGCGGGACATTCGTCGGACTCCTGCCCGACGCCGAGCTTCCTCCCGTTAAAGGACTTATGCCCGTCGCGGGACATTCGTCGGACTCATGCCCGACGCCGAGCTTCCTCCCGTTGAAGGACTTCTGCCCGTCGCGGGACATTCGTCGGACTCCTGCCCGACGCCGAGCTTCCTCCCGTTGAAGGACTTCTGCCCGTCACGGGACATTCGTCGGACTCATGCCCGATGCCGAGCTTCCTCCCGTTGAAGGACTTCTGCCCGTCGCGGGACATTCGTCGGACTCCTGCCCGACGCTGAGCTTCCTCCCGTTGAAGGACTTCTGCCAGTCGCGGGACATTCGTCGGACTCCTGCCCGACGCTGAACTTCCTCCCGTTGAAGGACTTCTGCCCATCGTGGGTCATTCGTCGAACTTCTGTCTGACACCAGACTTCTGCCCGTCGTCAGAGTTCTACCCGACGATGTACTTCTACTTGTCGTCGGACCTCTGCCCGTCATCAGACTTTCATCGGACTTCTACCCGACGACGAGCTTCTTCCCGTTGCTGGGTCTCTGCCCGTCGCCGGACTTTCGTTGGAATTTTGCCCAATATTTTCGTCGGACTTCTGCCCGACACCGTACTTCCACTCGACGCAGGACTTTTGCCAATCGCGGGACTTTCGTCAGACTTCTGTCTGACACCGAACTTCCTCCCGTTGAAAGACTTCTGTCAGTCGCGTGACTTTCGTCGAACTTCTACCCGACGCCGGACTTATGCCCGTCGTCGGACCCTCGTTGTACTTCTTCCCGACGCCTGACTTCCGACCATCTTCAGACTCCCTCCGACTAACATCTCACCTCCACATGAAGGAATGAAAAAGAAAAGAAATTTCTAACTCCTGTACAAGAGGAGGGGCGTTGTCTCAAGTAGGGAAAATCACCTACTGAATAACAACGGAATGCCTCAACTGTCAGAAAGCCAGAATGAGAGAAAAAAGAGGAAAAACCGCTAACTTCTGTGCAAAAGGAGGGGCGCCGAGTCAAGTAGGGAAAATCACCTACTCAAAAACGGCGGAAGGCCTCAAAATGCCAGAAACTAGATGGGAGAAGAGAGGAATACTCTAACTTCTGCGCAAAGGGAGGGGCGCCGAGTTAAGTAGGGAAAGTCACCTACTTAAAAAAAGCTAGAAAGCCAGAAGAAGAAGGGAAGAAGGGGCGAGTTTCTACTAAGCCTTGGGGGGTCTATTTATAGTTTTCCTTAAGGGGGGGAGGATTCCAAAATTCTATTAAATTCCCTGAAATTTTTCAAATTTTTCGGAATTTTTTGTGATTTTTTCGGAATTTTTCGGGCCCCATTTAAAAAAAAAATAATAATAATATAATATTACTAAAACCGGCCGGCGGTTCCCCTAACCGCCGGCCAAACCGCCCGGCCAAGGGGCGCGGCCAGCCAGACCGCGCGGGCCAGGCGCGGGCCGAAGGCGGGCCAGGCGCGGGCCGAGGGGGGGCCAGGCGCGGGCCACGGGCGGGCCGCGGGCGGGCCGCGAGCAGGCCGCGGGCGGGCCCAGCGCGGGCCGCGGGCGGGCCCAGCGCGGGCCGAGCGCGCTCCGGCGCGGTTCTGCGCCGCCGGCGGCGGCGGCGGCCGGCCGGTCCGGCCGGTACGGCCGCCTACCCGTTCCCGGGCTCCAATTTCGGGCCCGGACAGTCCAAATTCGACGTTTTTGGGGTCCCCGGACACGTTTTTCGAAGTTCCGGACTCAATTTTAATATTTTCGGAGCTCAACGGGGCCTCTATAATCAAGTTCGAGCAAACGTGTAATATTTGGAACGCAAATTTTTGCAATTTTGCCAAAGTGAAAAGCCGACACATATATTTTTGGACTCCTGGAGCTTTGACGTCCAAAAATAGGGGGGCAACTGATACGTCATCGGAAAATTATCTTGATCGGGCACGAATCTCGAGGAAAAACTCAAGTTGGAACTTCAAAAATTAATTCAGAGACTATTTAAACTCCGATTTCAGCAAGCTTACAGTCGAACTGAGCGTCTCGAAAATACGAATCCAACAACACCAAATTCGACTCAATCCGAGCCCAAACGAGTCCAAATCAAGTACCCGAAGTGCTGTTGGAAGCATCAAACAGCAATTTGAGTTACCAAACGGTCTCCGATTTTGACGAGCTTATACTCGAATCGAGCGGCTCGACGAGACGAATCCAACGAGCCCAAGATCGCAGAATTCTGATATCATTAAGACCTTCAAATTCTTGATAAACGGCTCACGATCAAGGGATTCAATATCGACCGTTCATCCGGATCACTCCTTATTTGCCCTTGATCCCTCGCATATTTACGGGCTATGCCACTCCAGAAAAACTATAAATAGCCCCTCATTTCTCTTAAGAAGGGAACCCAAGCCAAGAAGAGAAGAAGAGAAGGAAGAGAAGAGAAGCCTAGGAGGGAATAACTCCTCCTCGACCACCGCCGGAATACCGCTGGAACTCCGCCGGAACACCGCCGGAACACCACCGAAGCACCACCAGGCGCCCGAGGGACGCCGGAGCTCTGCCCGACACGGGAGCAACGTCGAAATTCTGCCCGACGCCGGAATTCTACCCAACGCCCGAGTGACGCCGGACTTCTTTCCAAGTGACGCCGGAATTCTGCCGGACACTCAAGTGACATCGGAACTCTGCTTGTCCTTGTAACTGATACTCATTGTAATCTGATCGTCCTGAATTTAAAGGACGGATCAGCCTCGTGTACTTCAAACGACACTAGTGGAACTCTTTCAACTGGGTGTGGCCCCGTGGTTTTTTCCCTTTCCAGGGTTTTCCACATAAAAATCCTGGTGTTCTTTCATTCTTCTGTTTGTGTGCTGGATATACGTACAACGCTGAGACGGAAATTTAAACTCTATCGCCGCGTATATTTGAGTCCGCAACATTATTATTATTATAATTAGCATAAAACTAATAAATTAATATATTATAATTTAAATTTAATAATAGTACTAATCAGATGACAGTTACAAACGATATTTATTGCAGTGTAAATAATATAAAGAAAATGAAACCGCAAAAACTTTAAAATCAATAATTTTGAAATCAATTAATTTCTGTAAAATTTTCTTTAGTATGTTCGTTCTGAATGAACTGAAATAGATGAGATGAAACGGAAATGTTAAGCCTCAATTCGGTTTCAAGGAATTAAAGAGAGGAAACGAAAATGGAAAAGAAATGAGAAATGAAATGGTCACGAAAAATGAAAAGAAAAATTTTTATTGAAAAAATGAGTCATTATATAGGAAATTTTGACATTGTATGCTCTATATTGAACAATTTTTGAGAAATACGTCCGATATTTTATTTGGATCAAAAATACCTATGAAATTTTATTTGGACCAAAATACCCACGAAATTTGAAGAGGCGCTCAAATATTATATAAGCAATATTTTGAGCAAGAATTCAATCGACCCCCCAATTCTCAACATCTTCTTCTTCTCCTGCAATTCTCGTTCATGAGTAAAGGTTCTGATAAAAAGTTCCAAGGTAGCATTTTCGCCTCCATCGCTGATTGATCAATGATTCTAGTTGAAGGTAAGTGATATTATACATCTGGAAAAATTTTCATCTCCGATTATGTTATATGTTGACACTTGATCTAAACTCTAAACCTAGAAAGCTATTAAATATAAGATTACTGGCTTCACATATTTCTTAAAATATATTCTGATTTTAATTGAAACATGTTCGATTTATTGTCAGATATTAAAATTTATTCAAATCTTGTTTGTATTTCAAAGTTGGGATCGAACAATAGTCGAAAAAAGCTTCAATCATTATTTAAAGATAGTGTGATCAATGTCCAAGAAAGTTTGATCAATAACGAGACATTGTTCAAACAACTTCTAGCAATATTGATCAAGCTTCAATTAAAATTCGAGAAAAGTTCAAATTTTGCACTTATTGTCTCTTTTGGTATCGACTCATTTTGAGTTATCTTATGTGGATGTATGTTCTGGTCATTTGTAAAACCGGCGGTGTGATGGAGAAAAATATTTAAAAGATTTAGACTAATGACATCATTATGTTAAATATGAGAGGCAAATACATAACATATAAATCTACTAATATTTACTCTAATTATATATTTGTAAAAAGGCATTACACTGCTTTTAATGAATATGTCACTTTTAATTAATTGAATTTATTATTATTTTTTTCTAACAACTTCCATTTTCTCGTTTAGCTCATGAAATGGATTTTTTTAGAGGAAAAAAAGTGTTATTATATAGAAAAAATTGATATTATATGCTCCATACTGACCAAATTTTGAGAAACATGCTCGATATTTTATTTTTTGGGGAATATTTATTTGGACCAAAATATCTTCAAAATTCGAAGAAGCTTTCGAGTATTATGTAAGCAACATTTAGAGCAAGAAGTCAATCAACCCCTCTATTCTCAGCATCTTCTTCTTCTTCTATAATTCTCATTCACAACTAAAGGTTCTGGGGCAAAGTTCCTAAGGCAGCATTTTCGTCTCCATCTCCGACTAACTAATAATTTTACTTGAAGATTAGTGATATATGGATCTGAGAAAATTTTCAACTCCGATTATGTTATATGTTGACACTCTAAGCTCCAGACCTAGAAAGCTATTAAATATGAGATTATTGGCTTCACATATTTTTTAAAATTTATTCTAATCTTAAGTGAAAAATGTTCAGTTTATGGTCAAACATTGATATAAATTTATTAAAATCATGTTTGCATTTCAAAATTAGGAGCGAACAATAGTAAAAAAAAGCTTCAATCATGATTTAAAGATGGTGTGATCAATGTTCAAGAAAATTTGATCAATACAGAGATATTGTTTAAATAACTTCTAGCAATATTGATCAAGTTTCAATTAAAATTTGAGAAAAGTTTAAATTTATTATTTTGCACTCATTGTCTCTTTTCGGATTGACTTATTTGAATTATCTTGCTATGTATGTAGTGTATGCTTGGGTTATGTATAAAGTTGACGGTGTGATGGAGATATTAGACCTTTCGCCACACATTTCATATTCGTAGGGGTAACAATTTGGATTCACTGATTGGAAGAGACTTGCATGCCACTCGGTATAGATCTTATTACAAAAGGGGGAGTCACTTTCCAAGGTTAAGCTTGTGCAAGTTAGATTTTAATTACTTCTCAATATGCCTCCCTGGAGTTTCCTAAAAATTTGAGGGAATTAAAGGGGCAAGTTAGAGTGGCGACCAAGGGTATTTTATCTTCATAGTTTCTCATCTCCCTTTAGGGTTTAGAGCAGAGAGGGATAGTTTTTGTGAGCTTTTAGAATCCTTTGAACTTGTTAGGGTGACTCGGCCAAAATAAGGAGGTGACATCGCTAAGCATAGAATACCCTTCTTCCTAAGGATTTCAACTCTCCCGCAGGTCTTTTTCCTAAGGGCTTTAGCTCATCTACTTGGAGTAGCTTTGTTGCCCTAACTTCAGGCTTAAACCTAGGCCAAGAGTTCAACCCAATCACTTTACCTCTTTTATTGTTAGTCATTGTGGACCTCCGAAAGGACTACAAACACCATCGCCCCGTGAGGGGAGACAGTATCTGGCCAATGGAAGGGCAGATTCGATCATGCATACGATTAACCATTGAGGATAGCGGCTCTCACCAGCACACCCCGATGGGTAATAATATATATGATCTGATCGTCACAACGGGTTTCCCCCACCCGATACATCAGCTCGAGTGAGGTTTATTTGAAAGTGGGATTCGGTTTCCCACGGGCGCAAGCCCCCGTGGTTAATTACATCTCAAGCCGGGGCCTGAGAAAACTCTCGATTAAGGATTCTATATTATTCTTCCCAAATTGGGATTGGTACATAGGGCGAAGACTAGGAAATCCTACTCGAAGGAAAAGAAGGGCTCAACTAGGCTTAGTCAACATGCACGGCTCAGATCAGCATCCGGAGGGACTAAGGTAGTGAAAAGAAACTGGAGAAAATAAGTAAATCATGCACTCGAAGCATGCAGGAGAGAAGGATGGAGGTGGCGTCATCCGTGTGACACGGATATGTAGGGTTTATGGTCTCTGGAAGACAGAAGACCTACCTACTGATGAGGCGTACTACGAAATAATAGTAGCCTTGAATCCTAAATCTAGGGTGGGTTTAGTGTTCTACGCAACACTAACACCCGTGTCCTAGCTAATGCATTCTGGGCTTATATCCTGCCTGAAAAGGAAAGCCAACTAACCACCTAAGCGTATAAAATCCATGCTGTCCAAGTCTTTATGAAAGATGGGTAGGTAGTTTTGTTATTGGAAGTAGGGCCGACGTCTAGGGAGTCTCCTAGATGGCCCTGGACTTATGTAGGGTGTATGCTCCTAAGACTAATGCAATTAGAATTTTAATTTAATTAGTTTCTAATGCAATGCATGCTGGTTAACGATCTCAAATCAAATATGCATAAAATTTTTAAAAAAGGCTTATAAAATAATTTTTTAGAAAAGACTAGACTTCCCCAAATCCAGCACCTCATCCTCATAGGTCGGATTATCTGGACTCTACCCGCAAGCGGGGAAGTGTCTTATAGCAAGGAGGGAGAGAATGCATCACTATGCATGCGACCCCGGACGGTTCCGGCTATTCCCTAGTTCGTTAGGTTTCTATATTATTTAATTCTTAAAATTTTAGAATTTTTATTACGAGTAGAAAAGATTTGTTCCTAAGGAGCCTAACGAAATCAGGCCAAGCACATGCAAGAAAGAAACCTAAGAAAAGCAGGCAATTTCTACTGCGCACACAAAATAAACAAATCAATATAAATCCACAGAGCAGAGTAAAGAGAAGTCCATAGTCCACGGCAAGTGCCGTATAAGTACAACCCAGGGTCTGCGGAAAAGTAATGGTGGCCAGGCCCCACCGACAACAACCTGGATTCTAATCCTACTGGATGACGCAAGTCTTAAAAGCCAGGCATTTCATCTTCAAATCTTCATCTTTGAGTGGATCATCTTCCTTCAGATCTTTCTCCTTCGGACCATCCTCCTTTGGATCATTCTCCAGAAGGGGTACCCAAATGAATAAGAATATCCCTATGAAGGGCTTTTCTTTTTCTCTTTGGGTACCGAGTATTTGAAATGCCTTGCCTTTAAAGACTTTCACAACTCGATATGAATTATAAATTACATTATGAAAAATAAAAATCTAGACTCAAACTGAACCTGCAAGGTTATCCTAATGAAAATCTCAAGCAGTTTAATATATCACATCACAAGCAGTTATATCAGTGCAGAAAAGTAAACACACTTGGCCACGCTCTTATTTATTTGGGGGCTAAGCATTTTGGAGCACCTGTAGCAAGCATTTATAATTCATGATTTATCATGTTAGCCCCCGTTTATTTTAGTGCTGCGTGAGCATGGCCACCTGCATAAGACTGAGTCAGTATAAAACGTTCCTAGCCTAGGGGTAGATCTAACGCACAAGCAGCAACATCACAAGTAAAGTGCAGTACAGTAATAAAATAAACAAACACTCCAAGTCAACACAAACAGCACACGTGCCACATGCAAGAGCGATCACAATACAGAAAACAACTGAGAAAGAAAACACCGGCCTAACCTAGATCTAGAAGTGGTGCCCTAACAATCAATTCTATGTGTGTGTAGAAAGTTTGTGTGGCATTGGATAGGTCCTATATTGGGTAGTTAGTTTGAGTTGTTTTGTGTTAATATTTGTTGAAGGTTTGAAAAGGAGGATTTGGTTAAAGTTTAAATATTAGTGAATCAGGATCCATTTTAGTCAATTTAATTTGTGGATCAATCTTAATGCTTAGGGTAATAATATTTGAAGTTTAAATTGCATTAGTGAGTTTTAGGGGGTTCGGGGTCCACCTATACACTAAGCTAAAAGGGGTCCAAAAGGGGATTATTAGAAACAGGTTGGGTCTAAGGGAGTTAGTATTTTTATTAAATACTAGACCTTACCACGAGTAATTAGACTATTAGTTTGTTGGATTTGGAGTTTTCTAGGCAAAGTTATGATTTTAGGAGTTTCGGGCCCTAGTTATTGAACTACGGTTGACCGGAGAGTTGACTTTTTAAATTAGGTTGATTTTTGGAAAGTTAGTATTTTTAATGAATAGTAGACTTTAATTAGAGTTGAGTGCTTTTTAATTTACTCAATTTGGAATTTTCTGGAGTTAGTTATGAATTTTCAAAGTTTAGACATTATGCGTCTTTTAAGTTAGAGTTAGATTTGCTTCCCAATTTTATAACTCTTTTGAATTTAAGTTTGTTTTAATGATTTTTATCTAGTTAATATTTAATTAAAGGATGATAAATAAATTAGTGAGATTTAATTCAAATTCATGCTCAAGTTTTGCCTCCTAGTGATTTCGTATGCTGGTTATAGTTTGATTCAGAGTCAAGGATTTAAATCTTTTAATTCAAATTATAATTAGTTTTATTGCTTAATTATTAATGAATTAAAATAAACTAATCTTAGGATAATATGTCGCTAAGTTTTTATGTCTTATGTCTCTATCCTAAAGGAGCATGCATCCTAAGTCTAAGTTTTCTAAGACTCAGTCCTTGATTTTTGTCCTTAGATGTCACTAATGTTGTAGGAGATGAATAGATGTTTCTAACCCTTTAGACATTCGCACATGTGTAATTGGGTTTAAGGATCTATAAAAATAAGACAGAAAGATAACCTAATAATCGGAGTTTCTAAAGGGCCCTAAAGGTAGGAGAGCGTACACACAACAAGGCTCCCTAAAGGCTATCTAAGTTTTAAGAAAAACTCACAACACTGGGGGCTATGACCCAGTGGTATCGCCCGTAGCACCCCCACCAGAATGAATGGGGGCGACTGATGCTCGGATCCGATTGTCCAAGCTCCTTCGTTTAGTGCTCCAGTTGCTCCTTGCTTTTGCCTTCCCAAGAGTACCTCACAAAGAACAAAGAAAAGAACAAAGATGGGATGAGAGCAGGATCGTGTCCAATATGCAAATAATCTAAATGAAATACTATTAAAATAAAGACATACCTTTTCTTTTGTTTGGATATTAGCTCGGCTGTTTGCTCTCCAAGACCGTCTGAGTTTATAGGAACTCTCCTTTATTGCTCCAAAAACAATCTTTATTTATTATTTTTATGGAATGTTAGCATCTCATTGATAGGCATGCTCTGTCAAAGTCCAAACATGCCTTTACCCCACCCTTATTCTCATTCAGCATTTAAGCCAAATGCAAATAAGAGGAAGGAAAATTGGGATGCTATTTACTGTCCCCACATTTTAAGAAAGCACTCGAAAGACTTGACACAATCACCCAAATCACTTCTCATATAAAACTCAAAATAGCAAAGAAGAAAGTAAATCTTAAAATCCAAAACCCGAGAACAGGACTTTCAACTTTGAACTCAAACATGCCCCCACTATACACTTTTTTTAAACTCATCTTGGAATAGAATACAAAAATGAGAAAGAAAACTTATCCATAAAAAGAGAACTGAAAGAATTATCTAACCTCAAGCTCCTAAACATAAAACCGTTCGTAAAGCCCTCGATCTCCAAAACAATCTAAAGAATCTCAAAACAAAATAACTCACAAAACCTTCAAGCAAAACAATCCATAAAACTTCCCCAATACAAAATCCACAATAGCTTCTTTCGATGCAAAATAAAAAGTATATTTCTTTAACGTGGGGTTGGTAAACTCTATGAAAATCTTCTAACAAGAAGGTTTCACAGAGCTTTCCATTGTAAAACATTCACAAAATATGTTATAGAATTTCTCAACACAAAATAAGACACTGACTTTCTCAATATAAAATAAACGATAGATCTTCTCCACAAAAGGTTACATGTGTTCATGACAAAATTCTACAAAAAAAGCTCTCAAATTACCTTAAGAAAGAATACTCTATAAAACATAAAGCACCGAGAATGTATAAAAATTACCTCCAATCCATCTCCAAAATAGTTTGGAGCATAGAGCGAATGAAAATCTGCATCTAACCCATCTTCAAATCAGTTTGGAACACAAAAACAAGTGAAAATCTGCATCTAACCCCCACAAGATCAGCGAGAAAACCCGTATATAAAAGACGCAAGAATTTCTACCAAGAAGTAATGAAGGATCCGCCCAAATGCTATAAGGATCTTTGTATAAAATCAATGAGGAAAACCCTAAAAAAAAAACTGCATTAATTATTCACAAAATTGATGAGAAAAGCTCCATTAAAAAAAAAAAACTGTAGGAAGTTTTGCATAGAAGATAGACTCGTCAACATATCTTTTAGAGAACAAGATCCCACATAAAGCTCGCTAAGATTTCAGAATGGAGAAGAACAAGGTATTTTTACAAAGCATTTCACAACATTCTCAAGAAGGGGAATACCCTCCAAACGTTAATCAAAGCCCAAAGCTCCAAAATAATAACCCCTTAACATACTCGGCCACCATTACCAATCCTCCACCAATTATGATTCAATGCAAACCCAACAACAATAATCATATGCCCTGAATGGCAACTTTACCAAACAACAATACTTTCTTCAATACTTTCTTTCCTATTTGAGAATGAAACCATAGATATGAACTCACTACTACAATAAATCATAAACAAACTAGCATGATTTGGATTTATGCAGTTGATGGAATGAACAAAATGTTTTAAGCCTCAATGCTATTTCATTCATCACATATACCCTCTCTCTTTTTTTTTTATAAGGACAGACATGCTTTCATCAAAAGCCAAAACGGATCTTGACAACATTCATTTCATCAAGAATTATAATGAGAGAAACATAATAGATAAATGAGAAATGGGAAATAATTATGACCATTTATTCTTTCTTATCATTAGTCATGGGTTCTAAGTTTAAATAAACTATATTCCGTCACAAATACAGAAAGAATTACATATTATGTAAGGAGAAAAGGGCATTGGCTGGAAAGAGAGCTATTGGAACTCTACCCGATGAATCTCGATCCACAAATTTAATCACTATAAAGAAAATACTTAGCACGCCGCATCAAATAAATCACAAAGAAGGTGATAACAAAAAGGCCCTCTAACCATTGAAATGCTTTCCGCAACATTTCAAATCTAGAAGATCATAAGGCCAAGAAGCAATAAATCTCAATAATCATAAAAGAAATATATGTATAACAATGCAAAAAAAATCCATAGAGCAAAGAATTTCTAACAATTCATAAATCGCATGATGTAGACGACAAGCAAAATATTGTAGAGCTTCCAATAATATTAACGCATCTAACCTTAAAACAATACTCATTGCATATCAGTGAAATCTTCATGGCTATATAATCAAAGAGAAACTTGTGGTGAAAACTTTCACTTGGACTCACACAATATCATTGCCAAAGAGAATTGAGAGCCCGAATATTTAACAGTAAACCCAAATTTTGATTCTACAAATTAACTGCAAGTGTTTAGAAGCTCTAGGTTGTCTCTAAGCTATCATGCCAACAATGATTCCGAGAAATGTTTTAACTCAAATTCATAAACTCGCTTTCATGCCAAACATGTTACACTTACCAAAGTTTTAAGGGCATATAGAACTTTCTAAATCAGTCATAAAGTAAGTTGTCTGTAAGCATGAGAGTATGAGGTGACAGCATATGTGTCACCTAATAAAACTATGGATCTTCAAGCTAAATATAATCTTGTGCTTTTAATATACCATAAGCGATTTGCTAGAAGAATATCATGCAATCCTCAATATTTCATTGCCAAGGCGGGATAAGAACCAAATATGACCCATACTATCAAACAACTGATCTCTCCAAAGCCAACTACAATTAAACTCTTGTCATTCAAATGAGATTTATCATACATATACATCACATTGTCTCGCTAAGGCATTTCATCGAGCAGCTAGTATGCAATGCTACAAAAATCCATGGAACAAATCAATATGAGAACCATGCTTTGTACCCTAAAGAAATAAAATTTATCCACACATTTAGCAAAACCTTCCATAGCACAATTTACACAAAGCCCACGAAGATTTTGGAATAGAGAGGAATAACTATAATCACCCCAAAACTCAACAATCACAAACAACGATGAAGGAAATAGATTAAGTACAACTTAATATCAATGCAAATACTCATTCCTCTTTTCACATTTTCCAAGAAAGAACAAAGAGAAAATTGCCCACCTTATATAATGATAGATCTGATGCATAGAAACTATTTGTAACATGTACAAATTTACAACTCATAAACTAATTTGGAATATAAAGGAAGTGAGATAAGCATATACTTCCTCAACACCTTCGCTTGGTCGAAACTTACAACATTTCTTAATAAACATTATTGCATGTGTGTATGATAACCTTGACATAAAACATATGCTCAACATGACAATATGTGTCTGTATCGAATGCATCATGATCATGATTCCAATGGTCATATGAGTCAACTCTCCAACAAACTATTGCAACTCAACATGAGAAGATCATTTGAAGAAATCCTTATGTATATTTATGCAAGTCTCAATTTTCAACATTCCTATACATATCCTTTGAAAGAAAAGTTAAAAGCATATATCTAGATATAAGCACCCTAATTGGTCATAGATCACATTGTAGTGAAGCTACCTAAACACTCCATAGGAAATCACTACTTATGGGGCAATTAAAGCATCACTATGTACAAGAACCTTCACAAGATCCACCTACGAAGTGATTAACAAGGTAATGTGCACTAAAATCCTTTCTTGTTGTTGCTGAAATCTGCACTAAAATCCTACTAAATCCATTCTATTTTTATGATGAAAACTGCAGTTAATGCTCCCTACTTGGTGCCAAAAATATGAGGTTATCATGGTATTATTGGAAAGAAGAAAATCAGCCCACGAGTTCTGAATAAAAGAAACACAATCCCTGAAGGAATAACTTTCAATATTTGCATATATTTCATAGAATGAGCAAGTCCATTTTCAGATTTTTTTTTTTTATAAACATTTAAACAAAACATTGGAGAAACCTTCATATGAAAGAAATCATTGTATAGAGCTTCAATGCAAGCAAATCAACTATGGCTTTCCCTTGAGGCATTATCACAAACATCTTAAATGCATGTTTTAGTGAAGAATCAAAATGGCCTCTTATGATTTTTTTTTTAGTTTACACCTAAGACTTCTAAATCACATGACATGCTTCAAGTATAGCCTCCTCATCAATTTCTCATTCCCAAACAATACCAATCAACAATAATCTCAAGGCTGAGAAACAACCAAACCATTCAAAGCCAAATCATCCGCATATTATCATTTAATTCAAGATCAAAAGGGATTTATAATAGAAAGAATAGAAGAAGAGTAAGAAAAAGAAGAAGAAGAGGAAGATCAAGAAAGAAGAAGGAGAAGAAGAAGAAGAAGGAGGGATATCACCTTGCAAGCAAATGGATGCCGACGGTCTGGTTTGGCTTCGCCTGGAGCTTGCGAACGGAGGAGAGGCTGAGGGATTTGGCATCGTCTGGGGGTTGCGAATAGCAGCCTGAGGCTGAGAGAGGGTGTGGCTGTGCGAAAATGGAGAGAGAGCCGAGAGGGGGAAGCTGGGAGAATCAGGAGTTGGGAGGTGGCTTCCGCCTAGGGTCTTGCGAACACTTGGAGTTCGCGAGCTGGAGCCAGAGACAGAGAGCAGGGGGGGAGTCTTACGAACACCAATGAAGATCGGAGGCTTCAATTTCAGTGGTCCGGAATATCTGTAGACTGGGAGGTCCGTCGCCTGGATGGCTTCGGCAGCCGTTGTCCTCGAATTCTCTCGGTTCCAGGCTCGTGTGCCAATTTCTGTAGTTAATTCTTTCCGAAAACGAACGAGCCATCCCCCCATCTTGCCTCTCGCTCTTTTTTTTCAAAATTCTGCCATATATGTTCCTAGCTAACGGCATAATCCTGACTGAATTGTAGATCTCGCTCGATCGCTGTCATTGACGTGATTTCTGGGTTTAGGAACAAATCCACACCTTAAGAGGAAAATCAATTAAATTCTAATTGAAATTAAATCAAGCAAATTGAGTTAGAATCGGGTTCGACTAGATCTGATTCGGGTTCGATTTAATTTGATCAAATTGACATAATTAAATTTAAATTAATCGTCGACTCGAGTCAAATCGAACTCGACACGGCTAGAACGCTTTGATCGAGGCTAATTAAACTTCGTTGGGTCTAATTCGACTCGATTCGAGTCATCCCGAGTTTGAATTAGACTAGGCTGGGTCCAATTAAGCTGATCAAAACATGCTCGAGGACGCTCGCAAGAAAATCGAGGTCAACAAACGGACCCCCAACAGGTGCGGCGAACAACCAGTGAACCGTACGTGTTGGCGTTGACCTCCCTACATCTAGGAAGGTGCAACCCAACAACCCACTAAAGAGACTCGGGAAGCATACAATCATACAACAATTATGCAATCATATAATGGT
This sequence comes from Dendrobium chrysotoxum, assembly GCA_019925795.1. NCBI lineage: Eukaryota > Viridiplantae > Streptophyta > Magnoliopsida > Asparagales > Orchidaceae > Dendrobium > Dendrobium chrysotoxum. Next base: position 36,629,448 of record CM034301.1, read on the forward strand.
CACAGAATCATGCAAGCATGGTGGGACGAAAGGAAGAGAGAAATAAGGAATTCGCCTGATCGACTCGAAACAGCGAATGAAGGAGTCTCAACGCTCACTAAACCAGCTCGAAATAGTGAGGGAGAGCCAAGGAAGGAAAATCAACCATCTGCCCGACGACATTGAAGCAGCAGAGTTGGAGGAAGAGAAAGGGACCTCATGCTCGCAGGAGCAGAATTGAGATAAAATCATAAAGAATCACGGGAAATTCAGCCATCATCTAGAATGCATGTCTAAGGTGATGTGAAGAGAAAGGAGATCCAACAATCACTCAATCAAATCAAAATAGTAAAGGATGACAATCCAAGGAAAGCAAGGAGGGTCACCAAAGGAGGGTAAATCATCTATCTGCCTTACCCTATAGTAAGGGCAGAATAGAGAAGAAAGTAAAGGTAAAAGGGTCTCACATCCACTTGATCATATCAGAATAGTGAATGTGGACAACTCGATGTTTACATGATTATATCAGAACAGTGAAACAAAGAGCAAAAAGGTAAAGTAGACCAACTATCTGCCTAACCATATCGAAATAGCATAATATAAGGTAAAAGGAGTGGTGAGGTATGCCTCCCAGGGACTCTGTCGGGCTCACTCAACCAAGTAAAGTTTGATGTCTACTCGGCGCATATGCCTGCAGTAGGATAATCAGGGGAAAGGAGTGGTGAGGTGTGCCTCCCAGGGACTCTGTCGGGCTCTCTCAACCAAGTAAAAAGTAAAGACTGATGTCTACCCGGCGCATATGCCTGCAGTAGGACAATCAGGGGAAAAGAGTGGTGAGGAATGCCCTCCCAGGGACTCTGTCGGGGCTCTCTCAACCAAGTAAAGAGTACAGTCTGATGTCTACCCGGCGCATATGCCTGCAGTAGGACAATCAGGGGAAAAGAGTGGTGAGGAATGCCTCCCAGGGACTCTGTCGGGCTCTCTCAACCAAGTAAAGAGTACAGTCTGATGTCTACCCGGCGCATATGCCTGCAGTAGGACAATCAGGAAAAAGGTGTGGTGAGGTATGCCTCCCAGGGGCTCTGTCGGGCTCTCTCAACCAAGTAAAGTCTGATGTCTACTCGGCGCATATGCCTGTAGTAAGACAATCAGGAAAAAAAGGAGTGGTGAGGAATGCCTCCCAGGGACTCTGTCGGGCTCTCTCAACCAAGTAAAGAGTAAAGACTGATGTCTACCCGGCGCATATGCCTGCAGTAAGAAAATCAGGGAAAAAGAGTGGTGAGGAATGCCCTCCCAGGGACTCTGTCGGGGCTCTCTCAACCAAGTAAAGTCTGATGTCTACCCGGCGCATATGCCTGCAGTAAGACAATCAGTGAGAAATCCACCCCCGCTCGGTGTATGTGCCTGCAGCGGGGTTCCTACCCGACGCATATGTCTGACGGTAGGATAAAGGAAAACTCAACAATCACCCGGCGCATATGCCTGCAGTGATAAGAAGAGAGAAAGTCACCTCTGCCCGGTGTATGTGCCTGCAGCAGGGTCCCTACCCGGCGCATATGCCTACAGTAGGATAAAGAAAGAACACTCTACACAATCACTTGACGCATCTGCCTGCAGTGATGTGAAGAGGAAGGAGTCACCTCTGCTCGGTGTATGTGCCTGCAGCAGAGTCCCTACTCGGCGCATATGCCTGCAGTAGGATAAAGAAAGAACACTCTACACAATCACCCGGCGCATATGCCTGCAGTGATGTGAAGAGGAAAGAGTCACCTCTGCCCGGTGTATGTGCCTGCAGCAGAGTCCCTACCCGGCGCATATGCCTGCAGTAGGATAAAGATGAAACTCAACAATCACCCGACGCATATGCCTGCGGTGATAAGAAGAGGAAACAGTCACCTCAACACCAACCTGACACAGATCTGTGTAGGAATGTGAGGGAGAAAGGAAAGATAAGTAAAGAATTCTGAGAGAGAAGTTGTCTAAGGAATCTCGAGCTAGCGCTTTTGTTACCACGTGGTAGAGGACAAATCGTCGTGGCCACGAGTATCCGAAATGCCGACGGAATTTCTTAGGCAACACTAATATCATATGAAAAGGAGGGAAACATCAGAATAATACCTCATATAATAACAGGAAGGGGTACGCCCTCAGCAGTGCGAGAGGGGCAACCCCATCCCAGGTGGACAACGACTAAAGCAGCGAGGGAGCACACCCGCTGCAAAGAAGAAAATGATATCAAGGAGAAATAATCATCAAGGAACTATAGTGGTGGGCCCATACTAACTTATGGGGACCCTGTAAGAAGTGAAAACAACATTAACAGATCCACGGGACCTCTCTGGCAGCCAGGAGTCAGGTCCCGATAGGGAAGTATATAGCACAGGAGACCGGAGAGCTGATCTTCTGCTAGAAAATCAAAGCTCAAAAAGAGGTGACAGTAACATCTGAGGCACGATGTACTTTATCACAAATGGGGAGAAGAACTGAGGTGGCAGGGAAACACACTTGCCACCCAGGATAACAACTAAGAGTATGATTAATAATCATCAAAAGATCACAGCGGTAGCACCCACACAAACTAGTGGGACCCTGTAGAAAATGAGAGTGACCTCAACTCATCCATAGAACTACTCTGTTATTTAAGAGTAGGGCATAAATGAGGAATTATGTCGGTAAAGAAACTAAAGAGCTGATCTTCTGCTAGAAAAATCAAAGCTCCTGAGAAAGTGATGCTAACATCTACGACAAGATGTACTACATCACAACAAGGGAAACAACTCAAGGTAGCGAGGGGACACACTCGCCACCGAGGATAACAACTATGGATAAGAATAATAATCATCAACAGTTCACAGCGGTAACACCCACACTGACTGGTGGGACCCTATGAGAGATGAAAGCAATATCGCTACATCCATAAGATCGCTCCAGTAGCTGAGAGCAAGATATGAGTGGGAAAGTGAGTTATTGATTGAGAGTAGAAGAGGAGGCTGATCTTTCTTTATAAAAATCTAAGCCTACGAAGAAGTGATGTTAACATCCAGAACGAGATGTATCACATCACTAATGAAGATTACTATAATCATAAAGAATCATAACAATGCAAGTGTAGGGTCATCCTTGAAGCAACCGCCGAGGCGCTTCGAAGGAGGGGAAAATAAAAGCTTGGGGAATTTGAGCTCTTAGAGAGTTTTACCGGGTTCCACCTGTGACAAGGGCAACCGATTTTGCTCAACCGAGAGCTTCCCTCTTTTTTTATCATCATTTTTTTATTTTCTTTTTCTTTTTTCTTTTTTTTTCTCTTTTTTTTAATATATGAAAGAAAGGAAGTGCGCTCAATAGGCACTACAGTGAATAAAGGAAAAGAAACGGATAAAAGAGTTGAACTGACAACTGTCGACTTGGCCTATCAAGGCCTCCTCTCAACTGTCTTTGAACTCTGAACTGCATGTCTGGTCATATTCCTTGTCTTGCGAGAGAGTGTGAACTGCCACTCTCCCCAGAACTAAGGGGTGTTCTGCTAACTGCTATCAATCATCACACTGATTGGGGCTTGCATTCATTTGCACATCCTGAGCCACTTTGCCTTGAGGCTGCACTAAATCACTATCTTGCAGGTGAATCTTTCCACTAGCCATAAGGCTCTCCACCCTATCCTTGAATACAAAACAATCTTCAAGGACATGCCCAGTGTGCCGGTGAAAGGGGCAATATAATGGGTGCTCTATCAGTCCTTCTTCATTTTTCTTCTTATTAAATGGAAATATTATGACATTATTTTTAACAAGGAATTTAAATATCTTCTGCACACTTTCCCTCTTAAAGGGATATTCCTTGTCGAGCCTCTCCTGTAAGGACAACTGACCCTCTGAAGTCCTATGGGAGGATCTATCCTGTACTGCTGACTGCCCAGGTGTGTACGATGACTGTGGTGGTACTGAACTGGCTAAGGGCTTCTTGCCCTTATCTGATGGTCTATAGGTACTGTGTACCTCCCCTTTCCTAGGCGGAGGTACCCCTGAAGACTCCTGTCGTTGAGGTCTACGTGAGGGTTGACTCTCAACCTTAGGAGGGACTGCATCGGGTATGCTGTCCTGTAAACTAACCACCTTTGTCAACAACTTTTGAAAGGTTCTAATGTTAAAACCCTTCAAGTAAGGAGCTATAGGACCATCTATATTCTTCAACAAGATTTCTACTGCATGCTGCTCCTGTAACTGGGGCTCACACTGCAAACTAAGATTCCTCCATCTGACTATATAATTTGGTAGAGTCTCACGGGGCCACTGCCTGGCCACAACTAACTCTCCAACTGTAACCCGGTGCTCTGCACTAACAAATCTCTGAACAAAAAGCTGCTCTAACTCTGCAAATGTACGAACTGAATCGTTGGGGAGGTCGGCGTACCAGGAAAATGCCACCCCAACTAAACTGCTGACAAACAATCTCAACATCAAAGCATCATTCCCTCCTATGTTGCAACATATGGCCCGGTACTGAGCCACATGCTGCCTTGGATTCCCAAATCCATCAAAAACTCTAAACCTAGGAGGGACAAAACCAGGGGGGTAAGGCTCTTGCTCGTACTCAACTGGGTAAGGTCTCCCCCTGCTAACTACATCTCCAGACTTCCTGGAGGAAATGGCCTGCTCGACCTTCTGGGCAATCAAATCCTGAATCTGTCCTGCTGACAACTGAGCTGACTGACCCTGAACTGGGGTAGTGAAAGTAATTGTCGTAGGTGACACTGGAACTGCTCTCTGGACCTTGTCCACTCCTATAGGGTCTGGTGCTACTACAGGTGGTACTTCTGGTTCATCCCTAGATGTAGTAGGAGTGCCTACGCCCGCAACTTGGGGCATGATCCCCAAGGCTGTCAACTGAGCGGTCATCACTGCCATGGTTCTAGCCATCTCTGCCATCTGAGTCTGAAGGTTTAAAACTATAGCTTCTGTATCAACTGACCTAGGAGATCCATCCACCTCGGGCTCTCCCTGCTCATCATTATCATCATCTGCCTCTCTCTGCTCATCCGAGAGACCTCGTCTAGTAATCACACACACTCGGTGCACTGGTATATCTTTATCTGACTCTTCGAGTATATCCTCATTGGAGAAGGTCTGACAGAGCGCTTCTATATATGGACCCATAGGGGAAGAAATCCTATGAGGGCTAGGAGCTGAAACTACCTCTCCCCGGGCTGGTGAACCATCGGGAGGGACTATAACATCAACATCTGCCACTGTATCATAGACCATCGGAACTGCCTCTGATCCGGAAGGAACAACTGTCTCTAACTGCCCAACTATCTGAACTGGCTGCACTGCCTCGACAGGAGAGTCTGCCTGTCGTCGTCTCCATACCCGTCCGCTACGACGGGACCCAGTGGGAATAACTGACTGCTGAGTGGCTACCATAACTGAACTAAACTGAGGTCTAGTAAGCTCCAGCTGCTGTCTTCGTCCATGACGACGTGGGTGACGTCCAACATAAGGAGCAACTGTCTGCGGTCTAACTGAAGGAACTGAACTAACTGGCTGCCGTGGCGGCTGTCCTCTCCGCCACTGGTACCTCTGCCTCTGCAAGTGAACGAATGCCTGAGAAATCTGGCGGAGTAACCTCTCCCGACTGACAGGGCCTTGACCCCGCGCTAAGCGGATAATGCTTCGAATCCTCTGAGAGAGGGTTCGAGCAGCATCATCCCTAGGAACCCTAGCACGTGGTAAAGTAGTAGTAACAGGAGGGGCCGCCGCAATGCGAGCAACGTCCTCCTCATCACCACTATGTGTCAGTGGAGAGAAGCGTCCTCCCTGAACTGCTGCTATCTCAGGAGCGACTACAATCTCTGGAATGGGTATAACTAAAACTGGTTGTCGTGCCCGCTGCTCGGGGACCACTCTCCTCTGAACAGGCTCCTGGTGAGCCAACGAATCTGCCATCCGCTGTCTATCTGCCTCAGATGCAGCCAAACGAAGTCTACGGTTTCTATTTCTCCGAGCCCTTCTCCCAAGGCCGGAGGTGGAAGACGAAGCAACATCTGAACCCACTACCTGAGCGATAGGGGGAACAGGAAGTACGGGAAGTGTCGGGGTCTGCTTGAGGGTCTCTGGGTGAGACAATCGAGTGAAAGCTGAAACCCGACGGGAGGAAGGCGAAGGAGTCTCGGTCTGGGCACCCCTCTTCCTAGAGGAAGAAGGAGGGGGAACCCGAACACGAGCTGCCTCTGCCGGAACAACAATAGGGGTAACTACTGCCTGTCGGCGTTGAGGAGCCGGGGCAGTCTGAGCAACAGGTAGAACAGGAGTAGGACGAGCATGTGCCTGGGCTGTCCGCCGAGCAATTGGACGTCCAAAGGGGCGCATGGCTGCACGAGCTCTCCTCTCGGGAGGAGAGTAGGCAGCAGCCTCAGCAGGGGTCGGCCCGCCAAGAGTGACGAAGGCCGAGTCGGTGAAGGAACCAAAAGTGATTCCTCCAGCAGGAGGACTGACCAGCAGGGACTCAGGAAGTGTCACCTGGGCGTCAGTACCAAAGCGAAAGGTAACAGAAGGCACGAAAGGAGCCATGGCACTATCTGCTAAGAAGAACAAAAGAGAAAGTTGTAATGATTAGTAGAAGATAATGATACGAAAGGAGAAGGAATGGATAAGGGACAGAATGACCCAATAGGCCGGAAGGAAAGTAACTTAGCTAGGGGGAAACCCTAACTAAGAAGGAGGAACGATCCTAACTAAGGAAGGACCCTAACTAAGAGTAGGACGAACATAATCTAGGGAGTACCAATCCCGGAGTACACACTAGAAAGAATAATATAGAATCCAAAGATGGAGAGAGAAACCTGTCCCACCGTGGTCGCCAGAAACCTGTGGACCTCCGAAAGGACTACAAACACCATCGCCCCGTGAGGGGAGACAGTATCTGGCCAATGGAAGGGCAGATTCGATCATGCATACGATTAACCATTGAGGATAGCGGCTCTCACCAGCACACCCCGATGGGTAATAATATATATGATCTGATCGTCACAACGGGTTTCCCCCACCCGATACATCAGCTCGAGTGAGGTTTATTTGAAAGTGGGATTCGGTTTCCCACGGGCGCAAGCCCCCGTGGTTAATTACATCTCAAGCCGGGGCCTGAGAAAACTCTCGATTAAAGATTCTATATTATTCTTCCCAAATTGGGATTGGTACATAGGGCGAAGACTAGGAAATCCTACTCGAAGGAAAAGAAGGGCTCAACTAGGCTTAGTCAACATGCACGGCTCAGATCAGCATCCGGAGGGACTAAGGTAGTGAAAAGAAACTGGAGAAAATAAGTAAATCATGCACTCGAAGCATGCAGGAGAGAAGGATGGAGGTGGCGTCATCCGTGTGACACGGATATGTAGGGTTTATGGTCTCTGGGAGACAGAAGACCTACCTACTGATGAGGCGTACTACGAAATAATAGTAGCCTTGAATCCTAAATCTAGGGTGGGTTTAGTGTTCTACGCAACACTAACACCCGTGTCCTAGCTAATGCATTCTGGGCTTATATCCTGCCTGAAAAGGAAAGCCAGCTAACCACCTAAGCGTATAAAATCCATGCTGTCCAAGTCTTTATGAAAGATGGGTAGGTAGTTTTGTTATTGGAAGTAGGGCCGACGTCTAGGGAGTCTCCTAGATGGCCCTGGACTTATGTAGGGTGTATGCTCCTAAGACTAATGCAATTAGAATTTTAATTTAATTAGTTTCTAATGCAATGCATGCTGGTTAACGATCTCAAATCAAATATGCATAAAATTTTTAAAAAAGGCTTATAAAATAATTTTTTAGAAAAGACTAGACTTCCCCAAATCCAGCACCTCATCCTCATAGGTCGGATTATCTGGACTCTACCCGCAAGCGGGGAAGTGTCTTATAGCAAGGAGGGAGAGAATGCATCACTATGCATGCGACCCCGGACGGTTCCGGCTATTCCCTAGTTCGTTAGGTTTCTATATTATTTAATTCTTAAAATTTTAGAATTTTTATTACGAGTAGAAAAGATTTGTTCCTAAGGAGCCTAACGAAATCAGGCCAAGCACATGCAAGAAAGAAACCTAAGAAAAGCAGGCAATTTCTACTGCGCACACAAAATAAACAAATCAATATAAATCCACAGAGCAGAGTAAAGAGAAGTCCATAGTCCACGGCAAGTGCCGTATAAGTACAACCCAGGGTCTGCGGAAAAGTAATGGTGGCCAGGCCCCACCGACAACAACCTGGATTCTAATCCTACTGGATGACGCAAGTCTTAAAAGCCAGGCATTTCATCTTCAAATCTTCATCTTTGAGTGGATCATCTTCCTTCAGATCTTTCTCCTTCGGACCATCCTCCTTTGGATCATTCTCCAGAAGGGGTACCCAAATGAATAAGAATATCCCTATGAAGGGCTTTTCTTTTTCTCTTTGGGTACCGAGTATTTGAAATGCCTTGCCTTTAAAGACTTTCACAACTCGATATGAATTATAAATTACATTATGAAAAATAAAAATCTAGACTCAAACTGAACCTGCAAGGTTATCCTAATGAAAATCTCAAGCAGTTTAATATATCACATCACAAGCAGTTATATCAGTGCAGAAAAGTAAACACACTTGGCCACGCTCTTATTTATTTGGGGGCTAAGCATTTTGGAGCACCTGTAGCAAGCATTTATAATTCATGATTTATCATGTTAGCCCCCGTTTATTTTAGTGCTGCGTGAGCATGGCCACCTGCATAAGACTGAGTCAGTATAAAACGTTCCTAGCCTAGGGGTAGATCTAACGCACAAGCAGCAACATCACAAGTAAAGTGCAGTACAGTAATAAAATAAACAAACACTCCAAGTCAACACAAACAGCACACGTGCCACATGCAAGAGCGATCACAATACAGAAAACAACTGAGAAAGAAAACACCGGCCTAACCTAGATCTAGAAGTGGTGCCCTAACAATCAATTCTATGTGTGTGTAGAAAGTTTGTGTGGCATTGGATAGGTCCTATATTGGGTAGTTAGTTTGAGTTGTTTTGTGTTAATATTTGTTGAAGGTTTGAAAAGGAGGATTTGGTTAAAGTTTAAATATTAGTGAATCAGGATCCATTTTAGTCAATTTAATTTGTGGATCAATCTTAATGCTTAGGGTAATAATATTTGAAGTTTAAATTGCATTAGTGAGTTTTAGGGGGTTCGGGGTCCACCTATACACTAAGCTAAAAGGGGTCCAAAAGGGGATTATTAGAAACAGGTTGGGTCTAAGGGAGTTAGTATTTTTATTAAATACTAGACCTTACCACGAGTAATTAGACTATTAGTTTGTTGGATTTGGAGTTTTCTAGGCAAAGTTATGATTTTAGGAGTTTCGGGCCCTAGTTATTGAACTACGGTTGACCGGAGAGTTGACTTTTTAAATTAGGTTGATTTTTGGAAAGTTAGTATTTTTAATGAATAGTAGACTTTAATTAGAGTTGAGTGCTTTTTAATTTACTCAATTTGGAATTTTCTGGAGTTAGTTATGAATTTTCAAAGTTTAGACATTATGCGTCTTTTAAGTTAGAGTTAGATTTGCTTCCCAATTTTATAACTCTTTTGAATTTAAGTTTGTTTTAATGATTTTTATCTAGTTAATATTTAATTAAAGGATGATAAATAAATTAGTGAGATTTAATTCAAATTCATGCTCAAGTTTTGCCTCCTAGTGATTTCGTATGCTGGTTATAGTTTGATTCAGAGTCAAGGATTTAAATCTTTTAATTCAAATTATAATTAGTTTTATTGCTTAATTATTAATGAATTAAAATAAACTAATCTTAGGATAATATGTCGCTAAGTTTTTATGTCTTATGTCTCTATCCTAAAGGAGCATGCATCCTAAGTCTAAGTTTTCTAAGACTCAGTCCTTGATTTTTGTCCTTAGATGTCACTAATGTTGTAGGAGATGAATAGATGTTTCTAACCCTTTAGACATTCGCACATGTGTAATTGGGTTTAAGGATCTATAAAAATAAGACAGAAAGATAACCTAATAATCGGAGTTTCTAAAGGGCCCTAAAGGTAGGAGAGCGTACACACAACAAGGCTCCCTAAAGGCTATCTAAGTTTTAAGAAAAACTCACAACACTGGGGGCTATGACCCAGTGGTATCGCCCGTAGCACCCCCACCAGAATGAATGGGGGCGACTGATGCTCGGATCCGATTGTCCAAGCTCCTTCGTTTAGTGCTCCAGTTGCTCCTTGCTTTTGCCTTCCCAAGAGTACCTCACAAAGAACAAAGAAAAGAACAAAGATGGGATGAGAGCAGGATCGTGTCCAATATGCAAATAATCTAAATGAAATACTATTAAAATAAAGACATACCTTTTCTTTTGTTTGGATATTAGCTCGGCTGTTTGCTCTCCAAGACCGTCTGAGTTTATAGGAACTCTCCTTTATTGCTCCAAAAACAATCTTTATTTATTATTTTTATGGAATGTTAGCATCTCATTGATAGGCATGCTCTGTCAAAGTCCAAACATGCCTTTACCCCACCCTTATTCTCATTCAGCATTTAAGCCAAATGCAAATAAGAGGAAGGAAAATTGGGATGCTATTTACTGTCCCCACATTTTAAGAAAGCACTCGAAAGACTTGACACAATCACCCAAATCACTTCTCATATAAAACTCAAAATAGCAAAGAAGAAAGTAAATCTTAAAATCCAAAACCCGAGAACAGGACTTTCAACTTTGAACTCAAACATGCCCCCACTATACACTTTTTTTAAACTCATCTTGGAATAGAATACAAAAATGAGAAAGAAAACTTATCCATAAAAAGAGAACTGAAAGAATTATCTAACCTCAAGCTCCTAAACATAAAACCGTTCGTAAAGCCCTCGATCTCCAAAACAATCTAAAGAATCTCAAAACAAAATAACTCACAAAACCTTCAAGCAAAACAATCCATAAAACTTCCCCAATACAAAATCCACAATAGCTTCTTTCGATGCAAAATAAAAAGTATATTTCTTTAACGTGGGGTTGGTAAACTCTATGAAAATCTTCTAACAAGAAGGTTTCACAGAGCTTTCCATTGTAAAACATTCACAAAATATGTTATAGAATTTCTCAACACAAAATAAGACACTGACTTTCTCAATATAAAATAAACGATAGATCTTCTCCACAAAAGGTTACATGTGTTCATGACAAAATTCTACAAAAAAAGCTCTCAAATTACCTTAAGAAAGAATACTCTATAAAACATAAAGCACCGAGAATGTATAAAAATTACCTCCAATCCATCTCCAAAATAGTTTGGAGCATAGAGCGAATGAAAATCTGCATCTAACCCATCTTCAAATCAGTTTGGAACACAAAAACAAGTGAAAATCTGCATCTAACCCCCACAAGATCAGCGAGAAAACCCGTATATAAAAGACGCAAGAATTTCTACCAAGAAGTAATGAAGGATCCGCCCAAATGCTATAAGGATCTTTGTATAAAATCAATGAGGAAAACCCTAAAAAAAAAACTGCATTAATTATTCACAAAATTGATGAGAAAAGCTCCATTAAAAAAAAAAAACTGTAGGAAGTTTTGCATAGAAGATAGACTCGTCAACATATCTTTTAGAGAACAAGATCCCACATAAAGCTCGCTAAGATTTCAGAATGGAGAAGAACAAGGTATTTTTACAAAGCATTTCACAACATTCTCAAGAAGGGGAATACCCTCCAAACGTTAATCAAAGCCCAAAGCTCCAAAATAATAACCCCTTAACATACTCGGCCACCATTACCAATCCTCCACCAATTATGATTCAATGCAAACCCAACAACAATAATCATATGCCCTGAATGGCAACTTTACCAAACAACAATACTTTCTTCAATACTTTCTTTCCTATTTGAGAATGAAACCATAGATATGAACTCACTACTACAATAAATCATAAACAAACTAGCATGATTTGGATTTATGCAGTTGATGGAATGAACAAAATGTTTTAAGCCTCAATGCTATTTCATTCATCACATATACCCTCTCTCTTTTTTTTTTATAAGGACAGACATGCTTTCATCAAAAGCCAAAACGGATCTTGACAACATTCATTTCATCAAGAATTATAATGAGAGAAACATAATAGATAAATGAGAAATGGGAAATAATTATGACCATTTATTCTTTCTTATCATTAGTCATGGGTTCTAAGTTTAAATAAACTATATTCCGTCACAAATACAGAAAGAATTACATATTATGTAAGGAGAAAAGGGCATTGGCTGGAAAGAGAGCTATTGGAACTCTACCCGATGAATCTCGATCCACAAATTTAATCACTATAAAGAAAATACTTAGCACGCCGCATCAAATAAATCACAAAGAAGGTGATAACAAAAAGGCCCTCTAACCATTGAAATGCTTTCCGCAACATTTCAAATCTAGAAGATCATAAGGCCAAGAAGCAATAAATCTCAATAATCATAAAAGAAATATATGTATAACAATGCAAAAAAAATCCATAGAGCAAAGAATTTCTAACAATTCATAAATCGCATGATGTAGACGACAAGCAAAATATTGTAGAGCTTCCAATAATATTAACGCATCTAACCTTAAAACAATACTCATTGCATATCAGTGAAATCTTCATGGCTATATAATCAAAGAGAAACTTGTGGTGAAAACTTTCACTTGGACTCACACAATATCATTGCCAAAGAGAATTGAGAGCCCGAATATTTAACAGTAAACCCAAATTTTGATTCTACAAATTAACTGCAAGTGTTTAGAAGCTCTAGGTTGTCTCTAAGCTATCATGCCAACAATGATTCCGAGAAATGTTTTAACTCAAATTCATAAACTCGCTTTCATGCCAAACATGTTACACTTACCAAAGTTTTAAGGGCATATAGAACTTTCTAAATCAGTCATAAAGTAAGTTGTCTGTAAGCATGAGAGTATGAGGTGACAGCATATGTGTCACCTAATAAAACTATGGATCTTCAAGCTAAATATAATCTTGTGCTTTTAATATACCATAAGCGATTTGCTAGAAGAATATCATGCAATCCTCAATATTTCATTGCCAAGGCGGGATAAGAACCAAATATGACCCATACTATCAAACAACTGATCTCTCCAAAGCCAACTACAATTAAACTCTTGTCATTCAAATGAGATTTATCATACATATACATCACATTGTCTCGCTAAGGCATTTCATCGAGCAGCTAGTATGCAATGCTACAAAAATCCATGGAACAAATCAATATGAGAACCATGCTTTGTACCCTAAAGAAATAAAATTTATCCACACATTTAGCAAAACCTTCCATAGCACAATTTACACAAAGCCCACGAAGATTTTGGAATAGAGAGGAATAACTATAATCACCCCAAAACTCAACAATCACAAACAACGATGAAGGAAATAGATTAAGTACAACTTAATATCAATGCAAATACTCATTCCTCTTTTCACATTTTCCAAGAAAGAACAAAGAGAAAATTGCCCACCTTATATAATGATAGATCCGATGCATAGAAACTATTTGTAACATGTACAAATTTACAACTCATAAACTAATTTGGAATATAAAGGAAGTGAGATAAGCATATACTTCCTCAACACCTTCGCTTGGTCGAAACTTACAACATTTCTTAATAAACATTATTGCATGTGTGTATGATAACCTTGACATAAAACATATGCTCAACATGACAATATGTGTCTGTATCGAATGCATCATGATCATGATTCCAATGGTCATATGAGTCAACTCTCCAACAAACTATTGCAACTCAACATGAGAAGATCATTTGAAGAAATCCTTATGTATATTTATGCAAGTCTCAATTTTCAACATTCCTATACATATCCTTTGAAAGAAAAGTTAAAAGCATATATCTGGATATAAGCACCCTAATTGGTCATAGATCACATTGTAGTGAAGCTACCTAAACACTCCATAGGAAATCACTACTTATGGGGCAATTAAAGCATCACTATGTACAAGAACCTTCACAAGATCCACCTATGAAGTGATTAACAAGGTAATGTGCACTAAAATCCTTTCTTGTTGTTGCTGAAATCTGCACTAAAATCCTACTAAATCCATTCTATTTTTATGATGAAAACTGCAGTTAATGCTCCCTACTTGGTGCCAAAAATATGAGGTTATCATGGTATTATTGGAAAGAAGAAAATCAGCCCACGAGTTCTGAATAAAAGAAACACAATCCCTGAAGGAATAACTTTCAATATTTGCATATATTTCATAGAATGAGCAAGTCCATTTTCAGATTTTTTTTTTTTATAAACATTTAAACAAAACATTGGAGAAACCTTCATATGAAAGAAATCATTGTATAGAGCTTCAATGCAAGCAAATCAACTATGGCTTTCCCTTGAGGCATTATCACAAACATCTTAAATGCATGTTTTAGTGAAGAATCAAAATGGCCTCTTATGATTTTTTTTTTAGTTTACACCTAAGACTTCTAAATCACATGACATGCTTCAAGTATAGCCTCCTCATCAATTTCTCATTCCCAAACAATACCAATCAACAATAATCTCAAGGCTGAGAAACAACCAAACCATTCAAAGCCAAATCATCCGCATATTATCATTTAATTCAAGATCAAAAGGGATTTATAATAGAAAGAATAGAAGAAGAGTAAGAAAAAGAAGAAGAAGAGGAAGATCAAGAAAGAAGAAGGAGAAGAAGAAGAAGAAGGAGGGATATCACCTTGCAAGCAAATGGATGCCGACGGTCTGGTTTGGCTTCGCCTGGAGCTTGCGAACGGAGGAGAGGCTGAGGGATTTGGCATCGTCTGGGGGTTGCGAATAGCAGCCTGAGGCTGAGAGAGGGTGTGGCTGTGCGAAAATGGAGAGAGAGCCGAGAGGGGGAAGCTGGGAGAATCAGGAGTTGGGAGGTGGCTTCCGCCTAGGGTCTTGCGAACACTTGGAGTTCGCGAGCTGGAGCCAGAGACAGAGAGCAGGGGGGGAGTCTTACGAACACCAATGAAGATCGGAGGCTTCAATTTCAGTGGTCCGGAATATCTGTAGACTGGGAGGTCCGTCGCCTGGATGGCTTCGGCAGCCGTTGTCCTCGAATTCTCTCGGTTCCAGGCTCGTGTGCCAATTTCTGTAGTTAATTCTTTCCGAAAACGAACGAGCCATCCCCCCATCTTGCCTCTCGCTCTTTTTTTTCAAAATTCTGCCATATATGTTCCTAGCTAACGGCATAATCCTGACTGAATTGTAGATCTCGCTCGATCGCTGTCATTGACGTGATTTCTGGGTTTAGGAACAAATCCACACCTTAAGAGGAAAATCAATTAAATTCTAATTGAAATTAAATCAAGCAAATTGAGTTAGAATCGGGTTCGACTAGATCTGATTCAGGTTCGATTTAATTTGATCAAATTGACATAATTAAATTTAAATTAATCGTCGACTCGAGTCAAATCGAACTCGACACGGCTAGAACGCTTTGATCGAGGCTAATTAAACTTCGTTGGGTCTAATTCGACTCGATTCGAGTCGTCCCGAGTTTGAATTAGACTAGGCTGGGTCCAATTAAGCTGATCAAAACATGCTCGAGGACGCTCGCAAGAAAATCGAGGTCAACAGTCATATTAAGTTAGAATCTAATAAGCATTGTCACTCACTAGTATTCAAAGTTAACCAACTTTGAACATGGCAAGACTTGACAAGACCTAATTTAGAACATCATCTTTCTACTTTTGCTTACATCAATGAGCAATTTTCTTGAGTTTTCTAAACTGAAAATAATCTCTTTGCATGTCTTATTAGTGGACGAGTCCGCTTGATACATGTAAGAAAGTCGAACGAGTTCATCAGGTTGTTATTTTATCAATATCTTTTATTGTCCACTTATGTTTACATCAGGCTCACCAAATAAAAAGAAACTTGAAAAAAAAAAGAGAAATCATTTTATTAATAAAGAGAAGATATAACATAGATACAATGACTTCCCTTAAAGATAAAAATTGTTTAGGTTTTAGTATTCAATGTCCTCGACGCCTCTTTGTATGAATGTGTCTATAGCTAGTTTATAATAGGGCTGACTTGCTTATTTATAATGTAGGGTCCTTCCCATGTTAACCCAAACTTTGCTAGCACAGATTGGTGAGCTATTGTGTCTGCTTTCCTCAATATCAAGCTGCTAAAGTAGAAGACCTCTTTGACATGTACATTGAAGGACTTCGTCATTCTTCTTTGTCTCCTCTTGCTTCAGCACTTCTTGAACTTTAAGTTCTTTCGAATAAATCACTTGTAGCTTATATGCCTCTATTTCTTTTTTTCCCCCACTTTGCATATTATTCTTCCTTGGAATCTATGATAGTGACCACTTGCTAACTCTGTAGCTCTTGCTCGATCATCAACAAGGCCTTGATTCCATGGGAGAGTGTGAAAGGTGTAACTATTCGTCGAGGATGGTGTAGTCCTTAGTGATAATATGATTAATGTTAAAGCCTCTACTTAGTTTTCTTTGGCCCTTTCCACTTTTTTTTTCTCAATAGATTTAGAATATATTTGTTTGGCACTTTGACTTGTCTTAGTCTACTAAAGCAAATTTGAGACGAATTCCCTACGATTGGCAAAATGTGACCTTCTTGTAGGCTAACAGTGACCCCATGTCGGTGATGATTATTAGAGATAATTCATACATGTAGATGATGTTGAAGCTAAGGAAGTTATGAATGACCTAGCGTTAGTCTTCGCTAGTGCCTTTGCCTTGATCCACTCTGAGAAATAATCAACTATAGCAAGAATGAATTTTTTTTGCCTGTAAGGGGGAGAAAATTTCCCAATAAGATGATCCCCAAAATGGCAAATAACTATGGGCTAGTTAATGGCTACAACTAATAAGAATGTTGCCACCGCATTAAAAAGAATTTCTAGCATTGGAGGCATCCTTTTGAAATTATTCCTAGTTTTTTTTCCTAAGAGTCAACTATAACTACCCCTATTATGTATTATGTGGGAAAGTACCATTCCTCTTGAGTGTCACTCACACTTGAATGACTGCACTTCCCTTAGTGTATTCTCTACTTCATTTTTTCGCACATCTCAGGTTTAATGAGGTCATTGATCTTCTAAACAACTTGCCCATAATGAAAAGATGTTGAAGACTTTGATTTTATATCTTTGTGGGCCTGTTATCTCATGTTAGGCTTTTCCCTCCTTTAGATACTAAATATAAGGATCTATCCAAGTCACTAAATGGTCAACCTTAACTTGCGATACATCACTTTCTTCAATATTGAACCTTAATAACCTTAGGTTGGTCTCATATCAAGATTTTTGAACTTTGATAGTAAGTCAATGAAATGATTTTGCTCCCTTGGAATTCTTATTATCTTGAAGTACTCAAATCGATCGATCTCTGCTTTAACTTTAAAAAGATATCTCTATAGGACAACATACTGCACTTCATACTTATCATTAATTTGGCTTACCATTAATTGTGCATCGCAGTACCTAGTTAAGTGCTTGGTGCCTACTCTAGCTATAAACTTTAATCCAATGATCAAGGCTTCATACTCTGTTTAGTGTTTTTAACTTGAAACTCAATGTGGATGGTATGTTTTAAGGTGATCCCTACAAGGCCTTTCAAGATCATGTATGCTCCTACTCCATAATCACCCAATGCTCCATCCACATGTAGGTTCAACACCACATCCTTCTCTTCATCTAGGAAATTGAAGTCCATGATGAAGTGGACAAGTGGTTGAGCTTTGATGGTCGTTCGTGGAGTGTATGAGACTTGGAACTCACTTAACTCGACCACCCATTTGAGCAACCTGTTAAAATAATATAGTTGAACACGTATGGCCTTGAGGGATAATTGATAATAACAATGATTGAGTGTGCTTGGAACTAAGGTCAAAGTTATCAAGTTGAGGTTATAAGTGCACATGCCTTTTTTTTTGTTGGATACCTTAATTTAACACCCCTTAATATTTTACTCATATAATAAATGGGTTGTTACATCCTCCCTTCTTCTCTGACCATCACTAAGTTGATGGAATCTTTGCTAACTCTAATATACAATAGCAGATATTCTCCCGATGAAGGTTTTTATAGTAATAAAGGTGAGGAAAAGAGAAGCTTTAGTTGTTAAAAGGCTACTTCACACTTCTAGCTCCATGTGAAGTGCTTGGCATATCAGAGTACTTTAAAGATAAGCAAACACTTCTCACCTAATTTCAAGATGAAGGGATTGAACACGACAACTCACTCAGGAAGCCAGTGCACATCCCTTACAATTTATGGCAACATCACTTTAAAGCCCGCCTTTACTTTATCAAGATTCACTTTGATCCCTTTTGGGGTGAGGAGAGATACCAAGAGATTGGTAGAATCTACTTATTAGATTGTTTATGTGCGCCTTCAGCATTTCTCTATTTTTTATCTTTTAAGAACTAATCCATGTGATGGTTAGTTTCCCCCACATTTTCAAATCAAATAGCATCACTTATTAGCATTAGAGGCCTTTTCCTGTGACGAATGATATCTTTTTACAATAACTTAGGTGCATCTTTATTTTTGTGTGACCATAGAATGCATCAAGAATATTTATAATAAAAAATCCAAACTCGAATCGACCATCAAGTAAATCATGGGAGTGGAGATCCATCCTTTAAGAAAGCCGAGTTCAAATTCATAAATTCCACACATATCCTCCATTTCTCATTCACATTCTATACCACTACATTAGAGATCCAATTTATGAGCAATACCTCCCAAATGAATTCAACATCTAAGAGTTTATGGACTTCCTACCTTACAGGTTTGGTGAGGATGGCCATCATTTTACTTTTTATTTGATGGGCCTAACATCTTTCTTTACATTTAGCCTACGATAGGAGACTTCAGTATCTATCCCTGCCATTTCGGCTACAGTTTAAGTAAAAGATGTTGATGTCATCTTTGAGAACTTGGACAAGTTTGTAACGATCTTCTAGTCTAAAGGACAAGTTTATTCTCAAGTTCTACCCCAAATTTTCTTCTACTACTAGGGCCTCTTCCATTGCCTCAAAGGTTTCTAGCCCTGGTCCCATCTCTACCTCAAGTCACAACACCTCCTATAGCAAACTTATCACTTTCATGACAACCTTCATGTAGCAAGCTTATGACTGTATTAGGTTGCCCTTTAATGTGATCACCTAACATCCAGCTAAGAATTTGACTGCCACATGATACGTTGAGACAACCATCCTTAAAGTATTATAGAATGATTGTATGTAGATTGCATTGTAGGTTGTGGGTGCATCCACCACTATAAAGTCGACCAACATTGTATATTAGCAAGCTCCCTTCCCCCAAATTATGGATAGGGTGATCATCCCCTCAGTATCTTACCTATTATCTAAAAATCGTAGTGTGAACCTGCATTAAGGGATGAGTTGGGAAGCAAGTAGATTCATCTTATCTAAAATAGATTTAAAAATTATGTTAACAAAACTCCTTGTATTAATAAGGATGCTTTTGATTTGGTACTTGATGATCAAAGTGATGACCACCACATCATTGTTGAAGGTGTTATCACTCATTAGCTTGTTCGCTTCGGTGAAGTTAATCAAAGTAACTTTGATATGGGCAGTCAGGGCATAATCATCAAGTTAACCTCTCCAAAATATTGTCGCTTGAGACTCGCCCACCTAAACGTCTTGGCTCCACCTCCTTTAACAATAACAAGTACCTTGGACATAGGATGGCCCAAGCGACAATTGGCTCATTCACCTAGCCTTTTATAGGGGCTTGCTTGCTCATCTACGCTGGTCTGTTATAATGAATTCCTTCATCTTTCATTCCTTTATCAAGTACTCCACTAGGCTTCAAAGGTATCTGCACTGCTCTATGTCGTACTCATGATCCTTATGGAATGGGCAAAATTTGGAGGTGCTAGCGTGGGTGTCTGTCTTTATCAACGTCAAATGCTTAAAAAACTCATTATTATAAAAGGCTTCCCCCAAATTGGCCATGGATATGTGTATGGTAGGGATGATCAGGTTCTGATGAAAGGGGTGCACCCACTCACCTTTTTATGGAGAAGAATGCATGGCACTTCCTCCATTCTTAAGGAAGGCGGTCCCACAATCCTAAATGTCCTCTCTAGCAAGGGCCCTATGCTAGCTATGATAACATCGGTTCTATTGTGTGTTATATTCTCTTCACCAAATGAGCCCTCAAGTGACTCCTATCATTCTCCCGATGTTGGGTTAATCATGCCTTATCAACAATTCTCTCGGGCAAGTGGCCAAGGAAGACTTGACCATATTATTGTATTCTTTAACATCACATGGATATTGGCAAGTTTCATTAACTTGGCCAATATTCATGGCTGTTATAGATCGATACCTAAATGGCCCTTTCCATAGGCCTTGGTTAGAGGGGCATGTGCGAATATCGTCTCCAAGTCTTTGGCTTCCAACATCTCTTTATAATCTGATGATGAAGCTCCTTAGCTACTCTATAGGTTCCTTCCTTATCTTTGAAAGGGCTTACAAGCTCTTAAGTGATCTTTGGGTGTGCACAAATTATGAGACAAACATCCTCTTAAATTCGGAGAAGGGTGTAATGATGCCCAGTGGAAAATGGAAAAACCATCGAATGGTGAATTCTTTGAAGGCAGTGAAGAACAATCAGCACTTCAGTACATCGTTGACAGATATGTTACTAATTCAAAGTATGTGACATGATCAATGGCGGCAAACCAAACCTCTCATAGTATAACTCAAAAGTGGGCATTTTAAACTTGGTGGGCATCCTTTCCTCTGTAATTTCTCTAGAAAATACGTTAGTGAACTCTAGCTCTCTCCTCCTTAATCGCCTAGAAGACGAATATACTCTTCATCATTGGTATAAGTATGGCTTTGATCCACAACAAGTTTTGAATTTAGCACTCTAGCATCAGGGCATCTTTGGTGGGCTACTGAGTCAAAGGATCCCTTGGGAGTAATTGCTCCCATGGCTTTAAATCATCCACCTGAGTCTTTCTTCTATCTCCATTAAATTGCTGTGGGTTGTGGGTTGTGAAGTTCTAATTTTGCATGTTCACATATGACTCCTAGTTCAGTTGCTCTTCATGTAATGCTTATCTTCTCGTCACCATCATCAATCAACACTCATCACATTTTCCAATTTTAAATATAAGTTTGCCCATGTGTGACACCTAACCCTACTAACTAGTTTGGGAGTTTAGAGAGCAGCAAACTAAGTAATCTCCGTGGATAGTGAAAATGACATGAATACCAAAATATATTTCTTAACCCCATATTTATAGGATTGAGATGGTTACCAGAAAGACTACACCTAGAAAAAATAGAAAAATAATATATCATTTGACAAGTACAGATTGAAATAGACACACAAGCTAGGCTGAAAGTTATACACATGACCATATGTTTCTAACATGGCTCTGGATGCCCCTAGGGTGTACCCTTGATGAATCCTTATGATAAGTGCCCTGATCGAGACTTCGTGGGTGGCATCTTTGGTAAGTCCATAAAGGCAAATCCCCCTAGACAAATAGTGAGTCCTTTAGGGCGAGCGACTATGAGTCTTCTAGGCAAGTGTCATTGTGAGCTAGATACAACCATAATTAATGGAGTCATGATTGTGGGCACTATAGGCTTGTGTGCCTCCTGAGCTTAGACAATAATATATGTGGTAGACAAATGGCCTTAATTAGAAAGAACTGTTGAAAGAGATAAGTCCTCATAAGGACAATGCCTCTTCGAGTGACGGCCTGCTAAGGCAAGTTCTCTAGTTGAACTCGCTCGGAATATATGCATCATTAATTGGGTTGCCCAACGCGAGCTCCTATACTGTGAACTCAATTAGGGTGAAAGCATGCATACCACTAAACTTATAAAAATGAATGATCCTCAAGGTGATGTTCATTTTGAGCGAGCACAACCCCTAACAGAGCTCCTCGGGGATGAATCTGTTATATATATATATATATATATATATATATATATATATATATATATTAATCTCCTTGCCAACAAATGGAAAGTATATATCCATCTCGGATACATACATAGCCTAAAAGGCATAAGAACGATAAAATGAAATTAAAATTATAAAGAAATTAAAATTAAATTTGTTTTCATCTATCTATAAAAATACTTCTTAAATTTCAAGAGAAATTATGTTTTTTTAATTTTTTAATGAATAAGATAATAAATAAATCATAATGATGACCTAATATTTTTGTTTAGAGCCACAGCAACTGCTTGGTCGGGTATAAGCTTAGCCTACCTTTAAAATCTTCTTAAAGCACAAATCGTTCACACTCTGAGCCTAAGCACGAGAAAAATAAGGACAGCAACACTTACGGATTATTATCTTCGCCACTTAGAGACAGCTTTCTTAATATTTTATGAAACAAATTTTTAGTACAAAATTTTCTATTCAATTTTTTTTTTTTACTAAAAAATTAATTCATAAAATAATTAGAAGTTATCCCAAACAATCCCTCTTCGCTTATCTAATTGCTTCTCATGACCTTTTGATATATTTTTTTTCAAATTTTATTGTTGATTTATACAGCTTCCTAAATTTTAAATTATATGCACATATTTTCATACTACTTACATAACACAGTGTTGTGTAAACAAATATAATATTTTAAGATTTCAGTTGGAATAACTTTTTTATCGCTCATAAAATTATTATAAAGAAAATAATTTTTTTTAAAACTATTATAAAAAATAATTATATATATATATATATATATTTGTGACTCATTGGTTTGGTACGCCCTGCTACCAGCTTGATGTCATGACCTCCTACCAGCTTGATGCCAACATACAGCTCAACTAAATGGTCACAAGGAAAGCACAAATCAACACAATCATATATAGAAAAATGCCGTTTGGAGAAGAGAAAATAAAATTATACTTTTAAAATTAGAAATAAAATTCCAAAAAAAATGAATATATTTCTACCTTCATATTTGCATGGATCAAATTAATCAAGTTATAATTAGGATTTGAATTATATTTAATAAATCACTAATTGAGAACTAGTTGTTTCAAAATCCTACAAATTGGGAACTCAGCATATTTTCAAGTTGCCCAAGCCTCAGGCTATCCAGAGTTGCATCCCGAATAAGTTAACCCTAAGTGCTAACGACGATCCACATTAGGGATGTAAATGAGTTAAGTCAGCTCACAAGTCGGCTCATGCTCCACTCGCTAACGAGCTTACAAGTCGAGTTTATTGAATTTCGAGTTCGAGCTTAGTCTAACTCAACTCATTAGCTCGTCAAGCTACTCAATTTTAAAATATATTTTTAAAAAATTTTAATATATCACTTTCTTAAGAATTTTTTAAGATAACAAAAATTCAATTCATAAATAAGTCGAGTTCGAGCTTTTCAATTGAGCCGAGCTCGAGCTTTTTAAACGAGCTCGAGTAATCGAGCCGAACTCGAGCTGGAGCTTGATTTTTATACAGTGAGTCGAGATCGAGCTCATTAAACAAGCTCGAGTCGAGCTAGAGCTTGAGTTCAATCTTAATATGAGCTAACGAGCTCAGCTCAATAATACCACTACTCGACTCGTTTACACCTAAACCTTATTAAACAAGCTCAAGACGAGTTTTTATCAAAACCTAGCTCTTGCCTCTTCTTGTTGCACCTTGAGCCTAATTCATTTTTCTAATATGATTTTGATAGGTTTTCACCAAAAAAAAAAAAAAAACCATGGATCCAAAATCATTTTTGGTGCGGTGAATTGAATGTAAATTATGTCAAAGACCAAAACAATAATATGGATTGGTCTGGTAACGAATAGATCCTTGCACATCAAATGGCCTAACAACTAAGTCATCTCATAATAATTATAGCACCAAGATGATCATTTGATAAAGATGATCATGAACATAGTTGAGCATTTTTCACACGTTCCTCCTCTTCCTCCATCCCCTTGCACACAAGTATTAGTTGTGCACATCAAGCATCAGCACTATCTGAATTTGGAGAGATTATTACATGCAGAGCCTGAATATAGAGAACCGTTCGATTTTGTTACTGTGAATAGTAAAAGCACAGTTATTGTTCACCACTACGCTTTTACTATCATCTCTGTGTTTTTACTATTCACAATCACTAATCCGAACAGGTTTCTATATCCAACTCCACACGTAATAATCTCCCCTGAATTTGAGGACTACATCCCTGAATTTTGAGGACTACATCTCAAAATGACCCCCCCCCCCCCCCCGACACCAACCTAAAAAGTGCAAGGCTTAAACAATAAATGCTTTCTCACCCAAGATTTGTAGAGAAAACCTCTACCAAAGCTTAAGATGTTGGAGTTGAATTCATATTGAGAGAAATTAGATCCCAACGATTACATTGCTCACATTGAGTCTACAATTTCTCTACTAATTAGAAGAGATGTTGTGAAATGTTGGATATTCTTTTAAAACTTTCAAGGAGACATTACTACGGTGATTCTCTCATCCTCCCCGGGGAAATGATACTTCATTAACTTCACTAATGCCCAAAATTTGTTGATGAGCTATCTGATAGGAAATACTTGAGTTCGCAAGTAACCCGAAGGGAATACTTGAGTTCGCAAGCAAACCTAGTCCAAATCGGAGATCCAAACGCAGCAAGATTGCTGCCTACCGCAGGAAATCAGCGAAACAGTAAGAAAAACAGTGGAAACTTAGAGGAAACTTGTAGGAAACTCAAGCCAAACGTGGTATTTCACTAGATGAAGGATAAAAGCAAGAAAAGATACAATAATCTTCAATTCGAGAGGAAGATTAACTCTCCCAAAATCTCTAGACAAAGATATCTAGAGCCCACACCTCCAAGAACCCTAATTTCTCTCAAAACATAACATAACATCCTCCTAATCCCCTCCCCCCTTCTAATACAAAAGCTTTCCTAATTAATTTCCCTCCCAAAGCCCTAGCCGCCCCCTCCTTTGTGATTTTGAATTTACTTAGGTGGGTGGGACCCACCCAATTGGGCGGCAGTAGTAGAGGAGGCGGACCCAGTCCGCCTCCTGTAGGTAAACAGGACCGGCCCCCCTTGGGCCGGTTGAGCTTGAGCCGGTTCCCAGTGAACCGGCGTAACAATACCGCCCTCCCAAAGAATCACCTTGTCCTCAAGGTGGAAGTCTGGAAACTGATGTTTCACCCTCTCGTATGGCTCCCACGTGGCCTCGTAGTCCGGAAGATTCTTCCACTTGATCAACACTTCCTTCGTCCCCTCCTCTCTATGGCGAACCCCCATCAGTTCTAAGGGTTCCAGAACCACCTCTAAATCCTCAGTAAGTGTCGGCGGTAACTCGGGGTTGACTGTATATTCCCCAATGGCCTTTCTCAACTGTGATACATGAAAAACCGGATGTATAGTCGCCGTGGGTGGTAAGTTCAGCCGATATGCTACTGCCCCAATCTTCTCCAGCACTTCATAAGGCCCAAAGTACCTTGGAGCCAGCTTCTCGTTCCTCCTGTTAGCGACTGTCTTCTGTCTGTAGGGTCGGAGCTTCAAGAATACCCTCTCCCCCACTTCAAATTTTATGTCCTTCCTATGCCCGTCAGCTTGTTTCTTCATAATCTGTTGAGCTCGCAGTAGATGTCTCTTCAGCTCCTCGAGCACTCTATCACTTTCCTCCAAATATTTTTCAACTGACGAAACTGGAGTACTACTACTCCCAAAGTGCACCAAATGGGGAGGATCCCGTCCATACAGTACCTTGAATGGGGTCATCTGGGAAGCCGAGTGAAACGAGGTGTTGTACCAGTACTCCGCCCATGATAGCCACCTAACCCATAGCTTGGGTGTCTCTGACACAAAGCATCTCAAGTAAGTTTCCAAACTCCTGTTGACTACTTCCGTTTGGCCATCTGTCTGTGAGTGGTAAGCTGTGCTCCTTTTCAGAATTGTCCCTTGTAGCCTGAACAACTCCTTCCAAAAGTGGCTGAGAAACACCTTATCTCTATCTAATACTATCGCCTCTGGTACTCCATGCAATCTGACCACTTCTCTGATGAAAGCTAACGCCACTGTCATCACTGTGTAAGGGTGTCGGAGGGGGATGAAATGAGCGTACTTGCTCAATCTATCCACCACCACTAAGATCACCGTGAAACCTTCTGAACGGGGCAGCCCATCAATGAAGTCCATGGATATCTCCTCCCATACGCGTCCCGGTAGAGCCAACGGCTGTAGTAGTCCTCCTGGTGACATAGCCATGTATTTGTTCCTCTGACAGACCTCGCATCTGGCTACCATCTCCTCTACATCCTTGTGCATCCCCTTCCAGTACAGCTCCGAAGCTAGCCTCCTGTAAGTCTTCTGCACCCCTGAATAGCCCCCTATAGCGCTTCCATGAAACTCCTGGAGCAAGTTCGGGATGTGGATCGAGGATCGGGGCATCACAAACCTCCCCTGATATAACAGTCTGTTCCCCTCCAAAGAGTACCCTGGGTGGCTACCCCCTTCCTTCAGCAGATCTGCCCTGATCTTCCCCAAAGCCTCATCTCTAGCACTTTCTTCTCTGATAGCCTCCCAATCAAGCATCAAAGGAACAGATAGTGTCACTGTCTGCAGCTCTCCCATACACCTAGATAAGGCATCTACTGCCTTATTCTCCACCCCTGGTCTATACTGAATCTCGAAGTCGTACCCCAGTAACTTGGACAACCACCTCTGATGTTCCTCTGTCACCATTCGCTGCTCCAGCAGGTATTTTAAACTCCGCTGATCCGTTCTGACTATGAAATGTCTCCCAAGTAGGTAGGGTCGCCACTTCTGGATGGCCAAAACGATGGCCATTAATTCCCTCTCATATACTGACTTCAGCCTGGCTCGGGCCGTCAATACCTGACTGAAATAGGCAATGGGCCTACGACTCTGCATAAGTACGGCTCCCAACCCGTATCCGGATGCATCCGTCTCCACTGTGAAGATCTGCGTGAAATCTGGCAAGGCTAGGACCAGCACCGTCGTCATAGCCTTCTTCAAACTCTCAAATGCTGATGTGGCTGCCTCCCCCCATAGGAACCCATCCTTCTTTAACTGCTCAGTGAGTGGCCACGCTATGGTGCTGTATCCCTTGACGAACCTTCTGTAATAACATGTCAGTCCTAGAAATCCCCTCAGCTCCCTTAGATTTCTTGGCATTAGCCACTTTAACATGGCCTCAATTTTAGACTGATCCGCTACCACTCCTTCTTTTGATACAACATGGCCCAAATACTCTACACTGGCCTGTGCAAAGCAGCACTTCTTCAAGTTGGCTCTCAGCTGATGCTCCTGCAGCACCTCTAATACCTTTGTTAGATGCTCCAAATGTTCTTCTTCCGTCTTGCTGTAGACTAGAATGTCGTCGAAGAATACTAGTACAAATCATCGTAGATAAGGTTTGAAAATCTTGTTCATCAGCGCCTGGAAAGTGGCTGGAGCATTGGTGAGGCCAAAGGGCATCACCAGGAACTCATAGTGTCCCTCATGAGTTCGAAAAGCAGTCTTAGGCACATCCTCCTTCATCCGGATCTGATGGTATCCTGATTTCAAGTCTATCTTGCTGAAGATCACCGTCCCACTCAATTCATCCAACAGCTCATCAATCACAGGAATAGGAAACTTATCCGGTACAGTTTCCTTGTTGAGTGCCCTATAGTCCACACAGAATCGCCAACTGCCGTCTTTTTTCTTCACCAATAGCACTGGACTAGAGAAAGGACTGACGCTCGGTCTGATGATGCTGGCCTCCAACATCTCTCTAATCAGCTTTTCAATCTCATCCTTCTGAAACTGGGGGTAGCGATAAGGTCGTACGCTGATGGGTGATACTCCCTCCTTCAGAATGATGGCGTGCTCCTGCTCCCTCTGCGGTGGCAATCCTTGAGGTGGCTGAAATACCTCATGGAACTGCTGAATCAAAGGCTGCACAGAGAGGGGTATATCCCCTCCCTCTTCCGTTCTAGCTCCCTCCAAACTGTGTAGCTCCACCAAGTATCCTCCGCCCGCCAACTGTATGTCCCTCACCATAGTTTTAAGAGAAACCATGGATTTGGATAGCCCCGCATCTCCCTTAATCACCACCTTTCTTCCATCCACCGTCAACTCCATCGTGAGTGCTCCCCAATTCACCTTGGTGTCTCCCAAAGTCTACAACCATTTCATCCCCAGGATGATATCTGTACTCCCAAGATCCAGTGGAAGAAAATCTTCCCTCACCTGAATCTCCTGGATGGTCAGTAGCACTCCTCTGCAAATCCCCTGGCCTTTCTCCACCTTTCCCGTACCCATCATCACCCCGTAACTACCGGTATCCACCAATTTCACTCCCAGTTGGTCGACGACCTGAGTGAAAATAAAATTGTGGGTGGCCCCACTATCAATCAGCACCACTACTGCTCTATCCTCTATCTCCCCTTTCACTTTCATGGTATGATTCGTAGTGAATCCGACCACTGAGTTCAGCGAAACCTCAGCAAGATCCAAGTGCAGCTTCTCTTCGTCCTCCTCCACTATCCCGCTCTCTCCTCCCTCTTCAGTTTCCTCGTCATCACAGACGGTGAGAACCTGAAGAGTTCGGTCCTTACACCTATGCCCTGGCATGTACTTCTCATCACACCGGAAACACAACCCCTTGGCCCTCTTCTCTTGTACCTCCTTTTTAGTCAGCTTCTTGAAATTTCCCCCAGACCCTCCTCCTCCAGACTTCTCCCTTGGTACATCTCGTGAACCTCCCGGTACGGCTCCTTTGGGAGCTAGAAAAGTAGTCGTCATCCTGTAAGACCCCCCGGAACTACTGCCTCGAGCCCCCCTCTCCAGATGCTTTTGGTCCTCGACCAGCTGTGCCAACTCCATGGCCTCCCCCAGGTCGTGTGGTCTCATCACTCTAACAGCTGCTCTGATCTCGGGCTTGAGCCCCTTCATGAAATTCCCCTCGAGCACAGTCTCGGAAAGGCGATCCAGTCTGCTAGCTAGGTACTCAAATCGGTCACGGAACTCTGCCACTGTTCCCTCCTGCGTCAAAGCAAAGAACTGCTCGTAGAAGTCTCCTCCCCGACTGGTTCGGAATCGCTCTAACAAACAGTCTTTGAACTCCCTCCAGCTCCGAATGGGTCGCCTCATGTCCCGCCACTGGTACCACGCCAGTGCCTTCCCTTCCAGGCACAGTCCCGCTGCTGTCAGTTTCTCCTCCTCCGTCAATCCGTTGACGGCAAAATATCGCTCCACCTTGTAGATCCAGCCATGGCCATCCTCGCCCTCAAAGATTGGCATCTTCAGTTTCCTCACCTTCGGATCTCCTCCGTATCCCCGGTATCCTCCGTAACCTCCCGCTCCTCGAATAGGGGGAGCTCCCCAAGTGTCCCGATCGTCCCTCCGACGATTGTACCCAAACCCTTCCTCGTATTCCCCTCTTCTCCCTTCAAAATCAGCACCCCTGCGATGCATTTCTTCCATCCTCCCTAAAAAATCAGTACCCCTTCGTTCGTACCCCTGTCTCATCTCCTCTCTAGAAAGCGGTTCTAGAGGCGGCATGTCGTCCTCCCCCTCAAGGATCTCCACCTCCGGATGTTTCCTCCCCCGAGGCGGGTTCGGATTTCCTCCTATGCCATGGCCGTCGGTGGTCTCTCTTACTTCCGATGTTGCCGGGTTTGTCTTCATCTCCATTAATTTCTTCAGCATCTCCTCCACAATGGTGAACTTTCCCTCCAACCTTTCATTGTTGGATGTGATCTGATTTTGAAAATCAAAGAATTTCCCTTCCAAATCGAACTTCAATTGTCCGATTTCACCTTCCAAAACTTCCACATTTTTCCCGGCCATCCTTCCTTCACGAATCACAAGGATCTCTCTTCCGGATGCCCAAAAGTTTGCTAAAATTTCTGGATTTCAGCCGCCGATGGTCCCAAAAACGATGCTCTGATACCAATTTAATAGGAAATACTTGAGTTCGCAAGTAACCCGAAGGGAATACTTGAGTTCGCAAGCAAACCTAGTCCAAATCGGAGATCCAAACGCAGCAAGATTGCTGCCTACCGCAGGAAATCAGCGAAACAGTAAGAAAAACAGTGGAAACTTAGAGGAAACTTGTAGGAAACTCAAGCCAAACGTGGTATTTCACTAGATGAAGGATAAAAGCAAGAAAAGATACAATAATCTTCAATTCGAGAGGAAGATTAACTCTCCCAAAATCTCTAGACAAAGATATCTAGAGCCCACACCTCCAAGAACCCTAATTTCTCTCAAAACATAACATAACATCCTCCTAATCCCCTCCCCCCTTCTAATACAAAAGCTTTCCTAATTAATTTCCCTCCCAAAGCCCTAGCCGCCCCCTCCTTTGTGATTTTGAATTTACTTAGGTGGGTGGGACCCACCCAATTGGGCGGCAGTAGTAGAGGAGGCGGACCCAGTCCGCCTCCTGTAGGTAAACAGGACCGGCCCCCCTTGGGCCGGTTGAGCTTGAGCCAGTTCCCAGTGAACCGGCGTAACACTATCAAACTCTCTTGAATGTTTATAAATACAAAACCAAAGCCAGGAGAGTCGCTCTACAATTTTCACATGATTCCAATCTAATATTAGCGTAAAAGACCTAGAACCCATTGTCACTCAGGTAGAACAACATAAAAGATCACAACTAAATTAAAAAACACATTAGCTTTGTCAAAATAAGACACAAACTGGTACCGTTCAAATTCTAACTAAAGAAGCAGGGTAAAAACAGACATGAAGTTACAGTAACTACTATCTTCAAATTTAGTCCAATTTTTATCAATTTGAGATATTTACACAAGATATTAACGAAGCTAAGATAGGTTCATAGTTCAGGCTCATTTCCTAAGAAAAGCAACAGTGGACACGCGAGTACCTTCCACGCCAGCAAACATGATAGACGGATATGTTCTGATATGATCAATGTACTTGAACAAAGATCCCCTGCTGGCTTCCCCAAGTACCTGGTCATGGGAGCCGAGCCTTTTTTCATTAAAACTTTCCATCTCTTGCAACAGTTCATCTTTTGTTTTATTGCATGATGTAATCACCTGAAGTTGTGAGCCAAATTGTATCATGGAATGTCTCATCAACTAGTTAGTGGTTGAGTAAAAGAGTAAGTTCGAATATCTCAGCACAAATTTATTTAAATTATAGCACACTGACCAGTATTCCAGAAGGAGCTACCAGTTTGGCAACCGAATCCCAATACATGAGCCTGTTGATTTATCAATCAGAAAATAGGAACTAGAAAACATAATAGCTAATGCTATCTAAGGTGTTCAAGAAGATTCAGCAAACCAAGAACATATGTCAAATATGGCTTAGAAACAGGAATGAACAGCAATCAGTTAAGGTAATCAACACCCCCACTCCAACCAAACAGTAGTGATCATAGTTTTAACTAATGTTCTAAACCAATACATTTCAGCCGGAATTGATCAGCTGCAGCCACATAAATCTGACTTCAACCAAGAGTTTTCAATCTGTTAGGATTCAGCCTATTTCAGCCAGCTAATCAGACCCAGTTTCAACTATTATTGGTCAATAATCCCTCCTGAACACATAATGAATTGTAGCTTGACATGCAAGGGCAACGGCAGGTTGCATGGTCAAGTGATTACAGGTGAGCAGTTCGGCACTGAAAATTGATGGCCAGCGGCAATCAAGTCATCAAAAGTCAAGGGAACAGAGTGAGCATTAAATTGCCAAGCTAGCTACCTATTAGAGCATGTATGGCTGCCAAAAAAGCTGGTTGTTCGGAAACAACTCATGGTCACTTCGCTAAGAAGCTTGTATTCATCTGGCTCATCAAGGTAGCAACCCAAACTCAGAAGCATATTTTGAGCACATTTTCTAAACAAGTTAAACACAAACAAATCTTTATTTAATCGTGTTTAGCTCATCAATTATTTGCACACAAATAATATATGTGCGTGTGTTATTTTAAATTTGTGACACTTGCTTTATATAGTATATGTTAGTGAGTTAATCATGGCAGGCCATGGCATGCTTAATTTAAAAAGAAAGAGATTTTACAATTCTCATAATTTGAGACACATTCGAGTTAAACACAAGTCAAAAAAGCCAGTTGGGTTAGAACAAATCAGTCACGAACATAATATTTACGAAAAGTGTCAAACAAAAGTTGAATTCAAACAAAATAAAATTCGAATGAGCCGAACAGAAACACATATCAAGCTCAGCTCATTTACACCCATATGTGAATGCCAGTGGCAAGTAGAACAAGTTTGTGGGCCACAAATGACATTGGTTTTATTGCAATGAAAAGACCATTCCTAAAGGGATTTGCCTCTGAAACTTAAAGCTTAACCAAAGAGCAACTTTCTACATACAATTTTTTAACTTGCAAATTATAAGGAAATATGCTGTAATTTCCATGCCATGATAAATTAACACATCCGATAAGCAATTAAAGCTTAAGAGCATCTTTCCCATGTAGCTAGGATGAAATTACCTCTTAACTGGACCATCTGGATGCAAACCAATGGCATCCAAGGTACCCTTGTCCATGACTAGTTGATATTTTTTGTCCAATTTTGTCTCCAGTACATCATCAACCTGCAAGCATATGCATTATGACCAAACCAATAAATTGCCAGAATGCTCAAAGGAAAGCAGAACCATAGGACAACAATTAAATCACAATAACTAAATATACTTTTAAGAATCAAGATTAATAACTTATAATACTTTATGATCAGATCACTTTTTCATAAACCTGTGATAGGAAATACTTGAGTTCGCAAGTAACCCGAAGGGAATACTTGAGTTCGCAAGCAAACCTAGTCCAAATCGGAGTTCCAACAACAACACTAGGGCTGTCTACAGCAGGAAAACAGCCAAAACAGTAGGAAAAACAGTAGAAATATGAGAGAAAACTTGTAGGAAAATCAAGCAAACGTGGTATTCCACTAGACGATGGATAAAAACAACAAACGATACAATAATCTTCAATTCGAGAGGAAGATTAACTCTCCAAAATCTCTAGACAAAGTTGTCTAGAGCCCAAGCCTCCAAAGAACCCTAATTCTCCACAAAACAAAACATAACCCCCTCCTAATCCTCTCCCCCCTTCTAATACAAAAGCTTTCCTAATTAATTTCCCTCCCAAAGCCCTAGCCGCCCCCTCCTTTGAATTTTGAATTTACTTAAGTGGGTGGGACCCCACTTGTTTGGGCGGAACAAGGAGAGGAGGCGGAACCAGTCCGCCTCCTGTAGGTAAACCGGACCGGCCCCCTTTGGGCCGGTGGAGCTTGGGCCGGTTCATTGGGAACCGGCGTAACAATACCGCCCTCCCAAAGAATCACCTTGTCCTCAAGGTGGAAGTCTGGAAACTGATGTTTCACCCTCTCGTATGGCTCCCACGTGGCCTCATAGTCCGGAAGATTTTTCCACTTGATCAACACTTCCTTCGTCCCCTCCTCTCTATGGCGAACCCCCATCAGTTCTAAGGGTTCCAGAACCACCTCCAAATCCTCAGTAAGTGTCGGCGGTAACTCAGGGTTGGCCCAGTACTCCCCAATGGCCTTTCTCAACTGTGATACATGAAAAACTGGATGTATAGTCGCTGTGGGTGGTAGTTTCAACCGATATGCTACTGCTCCGATCTTCTCCAGCACTTCGTAAGGTCCAAAGTACCTTGGGGCCAGCTTCTCATTCCTCCTGTTAGCGACTGTCTTCTGTCGATAGGGTCGGAGCTTCAAGAACACCCTCTCCCCCACTTTAAACTGGATGTCCTTCCTATGCCCATCAGCCTGTTTCTTCATAATTTGCTGAGCTCTCAGTAGATGCCTCTTCAACTCTTCTAGCACCCTATCTCTCTCCTCTAAATACTCCTCAACTGAAGAAACTGGGGTACTGCCACTCCCAAAGTGCACCAGGTGAGGGGGATCCCGTCCATACAATACCTTGAATGGGGTCATCTGTGAAGCAGAATGAAATGATGTGTTGTACCAATACTCTGCCCATGATAACCACTTGGCCCATAGCTTAGGTGTCTCTGACACAAAGCACCTCAGGTAAGTCTCCAGACTCCTGTTGACTACTTCCGTTTGGCCATCTGTCTGTGGATGATAAGCTGTGCTCCTCTTCAGAACTGTTCCTTGTAACCTGAACAACTCCCTCCAAAAATGGCTGAGGAACACCTTGTCTCTATCTGATACTATCGCTTCTGGCACTCCATGCAGCCTGACCACTTCTCTGATGAAAACTGAAGCCACTGTCACCGCTGTGTAAGGGTGTCGGAGGGGGATGAAATGAGCATACTTGCTCAATCTGTCCACCACCACTAAAATCACCGTGAACCCTTCTGAACGGGGCAGCCCATCTATGAAGTCCATGGATATCTCCTCCCATACCCGTTCCGGTAGAGCCAACGGCTGTAGTAGTCCTCCCGGCGACATAGCCATGTATTTGTTTCTTTGACAGATATCACATCTGGCTACCATCTCTTCTACATCTTTACGCATCCCCTTCCAATACAGCTCCGCAGCTAGCCTTCTGTATGTCTTCTGCACGCCTGAATGGCCCCCCACCGAGCTTCCATGAAACTCCTGGAGCAAATTCGGGATGTGGATCGAGGTCCGGGGCATCACAAACCTCCCCTGATACAGCAGTTTGTTTCCCTCCAATGAGTACCCTGGGTGGCTACCCTCTTCCTTCAGCAATCCTGTCCTGATCTTCCCCAGTGCCTCATCCCTAGCACTTTCTTCTCTGATGGCCTCCCAATCAAGCATCAAAGGGACAGATAGCGTCACTGTCTGCAGCTCCCCCATACACCTGGACAAGGCATCAGCTGCCTTATTCTCCACCCCTGGTCTATACTGAATCTCAAAATCATACCCTAGCAACTTGGACAGCCACCTCTGATGCTCCTCCGTAACCATTCGCTGCTCCAGTAGGTATTTCAAACTCCGCTGATCTGTCCTGACGATGAAATGTCTCCCGAGTAGGTAAGGTCGCCACTTCTGGATGGCCAGAACGATGGCCATTAATTCTCTCTCATAGACTGACTTCAACCTGGCTCGAGCAGTCAACACCTGGCTGAAATAGGCAATGGGCCTACGACTCTGCATAAGTACGGCCCCCAATCCGTATCCGGACGCATCCGTCTCCACTATGAAAGTCTGGGTGAAATCTGGCAAGGCTAGAACCGGCACCGTAGTCATAGCTTTCTTCAAACTCTCAAATGCTGCGGTGGCTGCCTCCCCCCATAAGAATCCATCCTTCTTTAGCTGCTCCGTGAGTGGCCATGCTATGGTGCTGTATCCCTTGACAAACCTCCTGTAGTAACCTGTCAGTCCTAGAAATCCCCTCAACTCCTTTAGATTTCTTGGCACTGGCCACTTTAACATGGCCTCAATTTTAGACTGATCTGCTGCGACTCCTTCCTTCGATACCACGTGGCCCAAATACTCTACACTGGCCTGTGCAAAGCAGCACTTCTTCAAGTTGGCCCTCAACTGGTGCGCCTGCAGCACTTCTAATACCTTTTTTAGATGCTCCCAATGTTCTTCCTCTGTCCTGCTGTAGACAAGAATGTCGTCGAAGAATACCAGTACAAATCGTCGTAGATAAGGTTTGAAAACCTTATTCATCAGTGCCTGAAAGGTGGCTGGAGCATTGGTGAGGCCAAAGGGCATCACCAGGAACTCATAGTGTCCCTCATGAGTTCGAAAGGCAGTTTTAGGCACATCCTCCTTCTTCATCCGGATCTGATGGTATCCTGATTTTAAGTCTATCTTGCTGAAGATCACTGTCCCACTCAATTCATCCAACAGCTCATCAATCACAGGAATAGGAAACTTATCCGGTACAGTTTCCTTGTTGAGTGCTCTATAGTCCACACAGAAACGCCAACTGCCATCTTTTTTCTTCACCAATAGTACCGGACTAGAGAAAGGACTGATGCTCGGTCTGATGATGCTGGCCTCCAACATCTCTCTGATCAGCTTTTCGATCTCATCTTTCTGAAACTGGGGGTAGCGATAAGGTCGTACGCTGATGGGTGAAACTCCCTCCCTCAGAATGATGGCGTGCTCCTGCTCCCTCTGCGGTGGCAATCCCTGAGGCGACTGAAATACCTCATGGAACTGCTGAATCAAAGGCTGTACGGAGAGAGGTATGTCCCCTCCTTCTTCCAATCTAGCTCCCTCCAAACTGTGTAGCTCCACCAAGTATCCTCCACCTGCCGACTGTATGTCCCTCACCATAGTTTTAAGAGAAACCATGGATTTGGATAGCCCCGCATCTCCCTTAATCACCACCTTTTTCCCATCAACCGTCAACTCCATCGTGAGTGCCCCCCAATTCACTTTGGTGTCTCCCAAAGTCTGTAACCACTTCATCCCAAGTATGATATCTGTACTCCCAAGTTCCAGTGGAAGAAAATCTTCCCTCACCTGGATCCCCTGAATGGTCAGTAGCACTCCTCTGCAAATCCCCTGGCCTTTCTCCACCTTCC
This sequence comes from Dendrobium chrysotoxum, assembly GCA_019925795.1. Classification (NCBI taxonomy): domain Eukaryota; kingdom Viridiplantae; phylum Streptophyta; class Magnoliopsida; order Asparagales; family Orchidaceae; genus Dendrobium; species Dendrobium chrysotoxum. The sequence goes on from CM034301.1 coordinate 36,665,923, forward strand.
CCGTACCCATCATCACCCCGTAACTACCGGTATCCACCAATCTCACGCCCAATTTGTCAACGACCTGAGTGGAAATAAAATTGTGGGTGGCCCCACTATCAATCAACACCACTACTGCTCTGTCCTCTATCTCCCCTTTCACCTTCATGGTATGATTCGTAGTGAATCCGACCACTGAGTTCAGGGAAACCTCAGCCAGGTCCAAATGCAGCTTCTCTTCATCCTCATCCACTATCCCGCTCTCTCCTCCCTCTTCAGTTTCCTCGTCATCACAGACGGTGAGAACCTGAAGAGTTCGGTCCTTACACCTATGCCCTGGCATGTACTTCTCATCACATCGAAAACACAACCCCTTGGCCCTCTTCTCCTGTACCTCTTTTTCAGTCAGTTTCTTAAAATTTCCCCCAGGCCCTCCTCCTCCAGACTTCTCCCTCGGTACATCTCGTGAACCCCCCGGTGCGGCTCCTTTGGGAGCTAGAAAGGTAGTCGTCATCCTGTAGGACCCCCCGGAGCTGCTGCCACGAGCCCCCCTCTCCAGATGCTTTTGGTCCTCGACCAGCTGCGCCAACTCCATGGCCTCCCCCAAGTCGTGTGGTCTCATCACTCTAACAGCTGCTCTGATCTCGGGCTTGAGCCCCTTCATGAAATTTCCCTCGAGCACAGTCTCGGAAAGGCGATCTAGTCTGCTAGCTAGGTACTCGAATCGGTCACGGAACTCTGCCACTGTCCCCTCCTGCGTCAAAGCAAAGAACTGCTCGTAGAAGTCTCCTCCCCGACTGGTTCGGAATCGCTCTAACAAACAGTCTTTGAACTCCCTCCAGCTCCGAATGGGTCGCCTCATGTCCCGCCACTGGTACCACGCCAATGCCTTCCCTTCCAAGCACAGTCCCGCTGCTGTCAGTTTCTCCTCCTCCGTCAATCCGTTGACGGCAAAATATCGCTCCACCTTGTAGATCCAGCCATGGCCATCCTCGCCCTCAAAGATGGGCATCTTCAGTTTCCTCACCTTCGGATCTCCTCCGTATCCCCGGTATCCTCCGTATCCTCCCGCTCCTCGAATAGGGGGAGCTCCCCAAGTGTCCCGATCGTCCCTCCGACGATTGTACCCAAACCCTTCCTCGTATTCCCCTCTTCTCCCTTCAAAATCAGCACCCCTGCGATGTATTTCTTCCCTTCTCCCCACAAAATCAGCACCCCTTCGTTCGTACCCCTGGCTCATCTCCTCCCTAGAGAGCGGTTCTAGAGGCGACATGTCGTCTTCCCCCTCAAGGATCTCCACCTCCGGATTTTTCCTTCCCCTAGATGGGTTCGGATTTCCTCCTATGCCATGGCCGTCGATGGTCTCTCTTACTTCTGATGTTGCCGGGTTTGTCTTCATCTCCATTAGTTTCTTCAACATCTCCTCCACCACGGTGAACTTTCCTTCCAACCTTTCATTGTTGGATGTGATTTGATTTTGAAAGTCAAAAAATTTTCCTTCCAAATCTGATTTCAGTTGTCCGATTTCGCCTTCCAAGACTTCCACTTTCTTCCCGGCCATTTTTCCTTCACAAATCACAAGGAGTTCTCTTCCGGATGCCCAAAGGTTTGCTGAAATTTCTGGATTTCAGCCGCCGATGGTCCCAAAAACGATGCTCTGATACCAATTTGATAGGAAATACTTGAGTTCGCAAGTAACCCGAAGGGAATACTTGAGTTCGCAAGCAAACCTAGTCCAAATCGGAGTTCCAACAACAACACTAGGGCTGTCTACAGCAGGAAAACAGCCAAAACAGTAGGAAAAACAGTAGAAATATGAGAGAAAACTTGTAGGAAAATCAAGCAAACGTGGTATTCCACTAGACGATGGATAAAAACAACAAACGATACAATAATCTTCAATTCGAGAGGAAGATTAACTCTCCAAAATCTCTAGACAAAGTTGTCTAGAGCCCAAGCCTCCAAAGAACCCTAATTCTCCACAAAACAAAACATAACCCCCTCCTAATCCTCTCCCCCCTTCTAATACAAAAGCTTTCCTAATTAATTTCCCTCCCAAAGCCCTAGCCGCCCCCTCCTTTGAATTTTGAATTTACTTAAGTGGGTGGGACCCCACTTGTTTGGGCGGAACAAGGAGAGGAGGCGGAACCAGTCCGCCTCCTGTAGGTAAACCGGACCGGCCCCCTTTGGGCCGGTGGAGCTTGGGCCGGTTCATTGGGAACCGGCGTAACAACCTGCCACTAATATACAAAGGTTTGATTGCAATGGAGTAGTCAAAAATATATTCATATTTCATAATTAACATGAAAAAAAGACCATGTTGTTAGACTAGATCCATAAAAAAAAAGGGATAATCAGATCACATGGAATTTCACTAATCATATTCATCTTGAAGACTTCCGGGCACAGAATGCATCCAAAGATCCAAATTCTTACTAAAAACCTCAGGAAGAAAAATACACTGAACATCTTGATAGCAAGAACTACCATACCAAAAAATTTATATGTGAAAATCCATTGCGAGCTGCGAGGTTCCTTGAAAGTTCAATTGCTCCTTCACTATAATCAGTCCCAGTCAAATCAGAAAACCTGGAAATAAAATTTAGCAACTGAAGTTTTTAGATGAACTGTGACAACAAGAGAAGCAACCCGTGCATGGTATAGATCCAGTGACCGTAACCAACTGAGAAAAATATCACGCCTCCCAAAATAATGTTTAGAGCAGTGAAACTTCAAAATTATTAAGTAGGCATCACGAGGATAGTTTATAAATTTGTAGAATCCACACCTGTCGTTCACAATAAGACGATCAAGAGTTAATTAGCACGGATTCCATGGGATATAACTAAATATCTTAATTTGAAAAAAGTTATGTTTGTACTTCTGTGCAGGTAGGTATGCTAGCTTGCAGAGTCTAATGAAGAAAATAGGAGTGATATGATGATGTGGATTCAACTTGCATACTTAAATGGGAAATTTAGGATGTGTATCACTCAAATCTTGTATATTTATTAAAATAACTACTTTATTTACAAAAATAACACCCAAAATTTGAAGAACACAAAAAACTACCAACTCTATTCCCAATAATTTGTTTAAAATTTTAAGACAATGAAACCAATACAATTTTGTGCTTCCTGATCACTTGATGCAAGGCATGCATGTGAGTCAAACTTATATCATACAATACAAAGTGCATACTCAAGGTGTTGAATCCGAATTTGTTTGTGGGCAATTGCAAGGCTAGCAAGGTTCCAACAAAGAGAAAAGTATATAGAGAGAGAGAATGAAAAAAGAGAGAGGAGTTCTAGAAAGAAGTCTAGGAATTCTATTACCAGCACAAAATGTCCAGAGAAATCATTATAGAAGTCACTATGCGTGTGAAAAATAGCTCTTTGAAACGGTATTTATGAAATATACAAGACAAGACCATCACAGACATATGGACATGATGGTCAAAACTTTAATGAGTACATGTGGATAGCTTCTAGCAAGTGGCTGGAAGGAATCGCAGATCATGCGGATAAGATCTCAAACTGACCTATTGATGAAGCCACTTCTTTGGAATGGCATAAGTGAGCTACTAAATTGAACAAGCAAATGTCCCCTTGGGACTAGGGCGAACGAATCTTTGGCCGAGGCAATTGCCCCTTGGTCTGGGGCGAGTGACTCCTCTAACTGAGGCAAGTGGCTCTCATGCTAGGGCGAGTAACTCCTCTCACTAGGGTGAGTAGCTCCTCATGGATACAACTTGATTAATCGGTGAGCCCACCCATTCTCCTTGACTTGCCTTGATTCGCACATTGGGGTATACTAAGTAGTTTATATGATACACTACGAAACATGTAAAATTGTAAATGATATCCAGCAAGAGTATTATTACAATGTCTAAATTATCATATGGCCTAAATTATTAATAGCAGGAATTTGTAATATTATTATTATGATATTCTCTTATTTAATATATTTTAATTAATCTAAATTTGTAGTATTTATTATTATAATATTTTTTGAATTATAATATTCTCATTTATTATATTTTATTTTATTGTTCTCTTTTCTTGCCTATACAAAGGCACGGCTATGTTTGTATTAGAGTGACAATTTATTAAAAAAACAATTCTTTTGAACTCTCCCTTCTAGCATGGTATCAAAGATAAGATGAGGCCTACAATTCTCCCAAAATTCTCTTAAAATCTCCTCATCAATTAGCACTCCTCAAACTTCCAATCTCCATTATCTTGCTCTTACGCTTCTCTTTAATTGCAACTTGCTTGTACTCTACCAACTTCTCCTTATGTGAGATCCTTACACCATTGTCAACAATTGAAGCATTGGTTCGCCTTCTTTATTTTTCACAAATGTGTACATCACTATGATCTACTTCTGTTCTCCGGTGATGGCTGCGTCAATGTCATTTATCCTTAACATGTCAACCTCTCCATCAACAATCCATTTCAATACTCTCGACGTTATCTATCGATACAGTCATCAATAGTCTCTATCAATATCTATATTTAAGGATCTTATTTGTGTCATTTCTGACACTAATCTTGTTATCCACTTTTTGTAGTTGATTCACACTATTCTCTTACAGATATTTGTCATGCTCTTATAACACTCTCAACATATGGGAAATAAAAGCTTTGAATACCTCCCTGTCCGCTTTTATTCTTAAACTTAACATATTCTATGGCACCTTGTGTTTGTAAGGAAGTGTAAATACATCTAAATCATCATATGCACTATATGCATTGTTTCTTATTATAACATTCCAAATATAAGAAGTACCCTATTTTATTATATTTTTCTTTACTGATCTTATTTCATACCAACATATAGGCACATATATGTTGAACTAGAAGAAAATTTAGTAAAATTAGTCCTTTATAATTCTCTCACTTTAACATGATATTAGTGCCAAGTCCTTTAATTTTTTTTATGTAATCCTTACTATGTCGAAACTTTCTATTAATACTTTTCATTAACATTCTCAAAATAATACTCCTCATCAACACTCCTTATTGATAGCTCCATTCAAGGATATTATCTGTATTTTAAATTGCAGAACTTATTATTAACTCTTTGTTTCTGATTCGCAATATCCTCTCTGGAGAATTAATATTAAGGATACTCTTTTTTTTGTTGTATTTTTTGTGATCAATCAAATTATGCCAAATGCATAAGAAGGTTGGATGTCATGCATATGTGTTATGTCAAATAAATCAAGAATATTGGTTTTGTCGTCAAGAAAAATCATCGGATGGGATGAACGCATGAAACGGGATAAGCTATTTAGCTTGGATAAAAAATAATTCTATTTTTGATGTAGTTAAGATCAAAATTCTTAAGCAAATGTTTATCTTATTTCTAATGTATCATTATTTTGTAATTAATTACATTTGTGAGAGCAAATGACATAAAATGGAAAATCATGATCTAGGAGGCTCTCAAGAATATTTGCGAGTTTAATCTTTTTTTTTAAGGGACTAAAAGTACAATAACTGTACTATAATTTAAATTTTCAAATAAGAAGGGGGTGGCCAAAGAGAGAGGAAAGTGAAATCAACAGAGGAAATCAAGAAAACTACCCAATATTCACTACTTATTTCTCCTCTTTAGTCTAAGGGTTAACCAATTTTAAGGGAGAGAATGTATGAGAAGTTTATTTTTTAGGGAGCGCTAATCATGATTTGAATGAATGTAGGAAGCTGATGATAAGGATTCCTATGTATGCATTTAGTTGGATTATAAATAGATATGCTTAGTTCTTACTTTTCTAGAGATTTTAGTTGGATTGTCAAAATAAGATAGGGAGACCTCCATGAAGCAAAATTCAAGTTGAAGAAAATTGAATTAAAATTCCTCTATCATACAAATTCCTTAGGTAGGATTAAAAGATTAGCCTAGTCAAATCCATATAAAAAATATTTCTTTGATATTAGGTAACTTTTATAAGTTTCATTAGCCTCTGCACCTGAATTTGGATCACAGGCATCTCATACAAATTGCATGCAAAAACATCAATATTAACTCATGGTAATTTAAAAAGTTGAATTTGGTAATACCTATCAAGAGCAATTTTTTTTTGAAAAGTTTGCGTGGAATTAGTTTTCAATGTTGCAAGCCTTCCAATGTGTCGATCAATGTTCATGGCAGCTCTAGTGCAAGTGTTCAAATGGAACTAAGATTATAGATCATTGATTGAATAAGATCCCCTCTCCAAATTCACAGGTATCAACTAAAGATGTTAAAATCACAGAGCAAATTCACTAAATTCCTATGGTAATAGTTATCCCCCACATGACTATTAACATTATGATCCCCTCCAGGATACTTGCTTCACCAAAGAACCCGATTAGTGAAACTTACATAACCTTATGGTTTTCCGTATTGACTCAGAGCTACTTTAATGAATGGACAAAGGGAATATTAATTGAACTTCTCAAATGGGCAAGCATTCATCATACTTCAAACTAATTGTGCAGTGCTTTGACGACCCTTGCATTGTTGTAAACATTGTTGGCAGGTATGACGCCTTTTATAAAAAGAAAGTGGATAATGAATAAATTTACCTCATTCACTTGTACCCTCCAAAGTTTTGGCTGGGATGCAAACTTCTAGTCCCGTTCTTCTAACTATAGCATGGATGATTTTTAATGGTTATAAGGTGGCCGAGTAAGACTAGTTAGCTGGTCTATCCTTTGGTCACTCTTAGCAAAATCTGCGACGAATTCATTTAAATATCCCTCCTTCAAGAATTGCCCCAAAAAATACCCAACCAATATGACAATCCTTGATTTTAGTATCATGATTATTATGCTTATGATAGAACATGCTAGGATCCATAATATTCAGTTGAGCCAAAAGTTTTGCGAGTTATCAACAGGCTCCTGACCTTGAATTGTTGCAACCAACGTCGATAATGGACAATTGAAAGCCTAGAGGGCTTCAATGAGCCACCAGAATGAGAAGCAAGTGTGTCTCATCATTACAAACTTTTTCAAGCGTCCATGTATATAACGAGAGCCACGAGAGCCAGTGGAGTGCTCGTTGCAATGCACTTAGCTTCTAATGTCAATCATGCCTGATTCTCGTGATAATGACGCCTTGGAACCTTAGTAAATTCTTTAGTGTTAATATATTTACTTGCCTTCTAAGATAGTTCTGAAATTGTTTCATGCATCTTCTTCACAACTGTATATTTGAATCGTACACCATGGAGTCTTTAAACTAGTGCCAATTTAGCATATGAGGGATCGAGATCTAATGAATCAAAAATTTCTTGCATAAACAAGATCATGAATGCCTAAGATCTCCTTTTTCGCCCTATTTAAGCAAAAAAGGGTGCGATAACTTTTTCTTTAATTTATGGAGCTTGAGAATTGAGCAAGGACCTGCTTTTGAAACTCCTTGTGATATGTGATTAAGGATAGAGTTTTGACAACCATCTGTGGAATCCTTTAAGGTCATGAGTTGGATTCCTCACTTGATTTGGTCAAAGCTTGCAAAGCCAAATAAGTTTTCTAATGGGTCAATTAGGTTTTTATACAAATTTATGGGGCTATAAACTAAGAGGGAAGTGGTTTCCCACTAGCAAGGAAAGTGCAAGAATGAGATATTTCATCTAGGAGAGACTGCAGGAATGAGATACTTCTTCTAGGAGAGGGCATCCACATGGTTGTCGACATTTGGTCCTTTAGGTTGGTTGTGTAGTGGTAAGTGTGTCATTTCCCCAACCTTCTAGAGGTTAAAAATAGCAAGCTTTGCACATGGAGAGGCATCGGATGCCCAATCGGTGTTGAAGGTTGCCATCATTCCCATCATGCCATAGAGCTTAAGGTTCAATTCATTGAACTGAGCCTAAGTCACAAACTCAACTGCAATTGATATCGCATCAATTGTCCCTTACTAATGATGTTCCTCTTAAAGCACAAAAGTCAACCATATCCTCTTACTAATCGGCTCTCAAAGTGTCAACTAGAGCACCAAAAAGGATGTTATCTAAATTTGGTTAGGAGTTAATAACGAAAGTCATTGTTTATGTACATAGGAAAATAACAGTCAGATAATTCAACGAGTAAGATGGTGTTGATATTGAGGGAAAGAGCAACAGAGAATAAATAAAGTTTTCTTTGAAAGTGGAGTTACAAAACCCAAGAGATGTTCCCTATGTGCCCAAAAATCAAAATTTTATATAAAGAGGTTCTAGGATTAAACTTGCTTGTAGTTCACACCCCTAATGGCTTAAATTTTCTTATATTCACCATTCAAATGGGACCTCATTCACATAGAAGGATGTTCTCCCTTCATGAAAGGAGTATGAGCTCAGCTACTTTAGCACGTGTATTGATAGCTCAAAGATGATATGATTGCACTCTTTCAGTATAGATAGATGCCACATATTTGATATTTAGTTTTTATGCATTGCATCCCCCTTGAGATTTCATATCAAGGATGTTTTCTGACAAAGGAGGCATTCTCCTGAAATTGTTGGCAACGCCTTGTATAATGGGGATGACTTTTAGCATGTAGATATTTTCATACATATAAGGATGGCATGTCTCTTCTATCAACCAGCACCATATCTAACTATTGGCATTGATTTGCTTGACTAGTGTAGGGCTAAGCATTCAGAATTTTCAATAAGAGATTGGTTGAGTAGTAGTGTGCTTAGTTGTCTTGGCCGCCAATTGACTCAGTCTCACTTAGTCGGCTCCCTAGAGTCATTTGGGTATAGTCACCCAGGACATTCTCGGTGAACCCTTCTTGGGCATCAACTCAGCTAAGTAATCGTGTAGGCATGTTTATACAAAAACTGTGTCAAGCAAATCCTCTCAAGTCTGCTTTGAAACTAGTTTTTATATGGTCTCCTTTCAAACATATCATGCCTTATTTGAGTTTAACCAAGTTGACCACACTTATACCTAGTGCATTCTATCCAACTGATTAATTTGGTACGATGCCAGTCATCGACAAATGCAACCTTATTGACTAGAGTGAGTAATACATGGACTGCTTGCCTACTTAAGAGAGCAATCGAGGATTTGATTTTGGCTAGCTACTTAATCGTAGACAACTAAGGATCAGTACATCAATTGAACAGAACTTTATGATATTCAAGCTTTAATTGCAAAGTAGCACTCAATGTTAGGAGGATACTTAGTGATCAGCTATAGAGCACTTGACCATACGAGTTTACAATCTGATGTAGTTGGCTATGCGGATGGCTCTTATCTTACCTAGTGAGGGAGCTATATTTGTCAATCTCCCTATCTTAAACACAAAAAAGCATGAAAGGTCAGGAACATCCATTGTTGAAGTTTTTCATTAAATAATACTCCTACAGATATTGTTGGCAACTATTATGTGGGAGTACTTGGAAACAATTGTAAGATTCAGATTGATCCATAGGTTGCTCTCAGACCATATGGTGGGCATCCAATGATCAGGAAAACAAGAGTGTGGCTAAACCAAGTTTTTAAAAATCAAATCAAATCAACCGGTTTGATCGGTTCAACTGTTGATCAATTATATGGTTGGTCTAGTCCATCTTAAAAATTGACTTGGCATCGAACCAAAATAAACCGGTCAAAATTGCAATTCAACCGATAAATGGGCCAATTCAATTGTTGAATTACTTAAATAATTAAATAAATAAATTTAATATAGTTAGGATAAAATATTAAATTTAACATATTTTAATTTTAAAAATGTATTAAATTCTTACAATAATTGTTTTCCAAAGAAACAACAACCAAGCATTCCACCTCCCTATATGAGTTTCTAAAACATACAAACCCAAAAAGTTATATAACCAATGCTAATAAAAGTTCCAAAGTGAAATGGGACTAAACAAATAAATTAAAGTCCTCAATATATATATATATATATATATATATATATATATATATATGTGTGTGTGTGTGTAAATTATATTTAAACTTATAATATAAATTAAAAATAATTTATATTCAATTTATAAGATTATATGTGAACTAAATTTATATTAAATGATAATTTGACTCTTAACATAACACAATGGAGAAAAATGATTCATGTAGCCGAATCCACGTAGTGGGATAAAGGCTTGATATTGTTGTTGTTGTATAAATCAAATTTAAAAATTTAAGGTATTTAAATTTAAATTTATAGATGATATTATTTGTGTATGAATTATGTTTATTTTTTAGTAATAAATGTAATCACTGCATATATTATTATTGTTATTTAAATTTTATTTAAATAATTTTAATATTTATTATATCATCTAGTCCAACACCAATAGAAGCATTAAACCTTGAAACTCTCCTTTCTTCCCATTCTATGTCTGGTCCTCTTCATAACCTTGGGCTAAATTCCAATGAAACATTAGACGGGTCTAGGGAGGCTAAGCCTTCCCGAAGAAAATCAAAGAATGATAAACAAATCGATAGATTAGTCATGGCCAATCATACAAAAGCAAAAGCCCATAAATAATAGTTCAAAAGATACTATAAGCACCACCAATGAAAATAATCTGCATAACAAGAATTCAAAATTTTTTACAGGCTGAGGTTGTGATTTTAGGTATATGTTCCCAATGGCCAATCATGCAAAATCAAAAGCCAATGGCTAAACAGCAATGACCAAATAAAGTATCTAAGAATGTAATTAAACCCTTTCCTAATGAGTATGGAAGGATGGGAAATAGGTTAGCACGGAAAAAAAAAATAGTTACTTTGGATAATATAAGTGAATATCATCTATACTTATGTTATGCACGTGGAGTAGAGCCAAACCATCAAGTATGTTGACTTACGTACTATAAAACTATTTTTTAAGGGAATCAGACTTGATTCTAATAAGACCTTGCATAATGCTAAAATCTTAATAATTCCTCATTGGAGGATTAAACCCCTCTCGCCCTACTTGGATCTTTCTTATATAATATATTTAATTTTTAGCTAAGAAATATAAATGTTTCATAAGAAATATGGGTTCTAAAACTCAACATGAAACCGCAGTACAATATTGCTCAAACCATTAGTATGAAACTCAACTACTTGATCCCAGCATCAAATCAGAAAAACTTTTAAAACAATGGTTTCTCAGCAAATAAAAATAAACTTCATACTAATGTATTAATTTTCTTAGGGAAAAAAAATTCATTAAAAGATAATGGTTTTTTGCACATAACAATGATACTTAGCAACCAATGGCACAAAAGCAAGGAAGCCTGGGCCAGGTTAAAAAGTGATGGCATCATTTAACATAAACGAAATTTTCATTTAATAAACCTAATTTTCAAAATAGCCATCGTCAAGCATATTGGAGCCAGCCGAACTTTCTCTATATTAATCTTATAAATGTTTTCTCTTTCTTTTCAATTCCTACAAAACCGAAAAGCTAATTTACTGGCTTGCTTACAAGGCAGGAAACAAAAGGAGAAAAAAATTTGTAATCCGTAAAAAAGGTGCTCGAAACTTCTCCCTTTAAAATATTTGTGATTTTTTTGTCATGTAAAGAAAGGAACAGGATGGAATTTTATAAGTTGAACAATCAGGATCTGTGACCTACCCAATCTTTGCAAGCTCTTGTAGAAGCAAACCATTCCCAGTTCCAATGTCCAATACACTCCAACCAGACAGATGATTAGAGATATCATCTGAGGCATATTTACCATCATTGTTATCAACTGCAATCCGATATTGGGGCAATTTGAGACACAAGCTTTTGGTCCATGCCACAACAGTGTCCATGACTTCAGCTCCAAACCTACAGAGAATGACAATGTTAATAGACTGCTGACTTTTGTACTTACATTCCCCTTGACAGAGAGTTCAGAGAATGAAAGTATGGATAAGATGCATGCTTTTAGCTGGAAGCCAACAAAGATCTTCAGCAGCAAACATGTTCACTGGAAAAAAGCAATAAGCTATTTATATGTGCATTTAAGCTAATAACACTCACTTTAACACAAAAAAGTTAAAGACAAGACAGGAGCAAATTGAATAGACTTTAAAAATAAAAAAAAAAACTGCAGCTGCATTTTACATAAAGAATGTGAATAATGGACTAAGCAGAAAATCCACCTCACCCCCACCTACCCACTCAAGATATCGTGAGTTACCACCTTCTCTCTCATATATTTGACTTTGAAAAGTAAACAAAAAGAACCAAAAATGCCTTGCTTGGTAATTTCCTCAGTAAAACTCTTTCCATAGTGTGAGTTACCCACCATACTTCACCAGCGTGGCCATGTTCATGAAAATTTGCAAGATCATCTGCATAAGAAGCATCCCAATAACTTTGTAAGCCAAGCATTGATGGCTCGTCCTCATTCACATCTGGCTCATCCTTATCTGAACTGCATCAACCATTGCAAACAATAAACAATTGCTAAAATATTCTAAATAAATCTAACAAATGGTTTAGCAGAAGTAGAGGTATTTTGAACTAACAAGAATGTAAATAGTAATTTTAGGAGTGCCAAAGTTAGCATAGCTTATAATAATAGCCATCATCAGAACAACTATACAAGAGAATATCAAATAAACAATAATGTTCAGAATCCCGCTCTAAATGGATATTGTCCAATTTTAATATAAAAATTAACTATGAATAATTAAATCTTTTTTATCCTTTCACAAGTCTACTTTGCTAGAGAAGTTGTGCTGTAATAAAACAAAATGTGCCGCATGCAAAGAACTTATTTTAAATCTGGCACACTTGTTGTATGCAATAAGCAATATAGCAAAAACGTAGGGATTGTTTGCTAGTTGCCAGCTGATATTTAATCCATCAAAAATTTACAGGTTGTGTAAATTATCTTTTAGATGTTGTCGGAGAAATAGAACAGTGCCGACACAACTGGAAGCTAATCTTATGCAATGCAAGACATGAATAACAAAGGGGTTCAATTTTGATAGTCAAGCATCTATGTTATGGTTCTTAAAGTTGGACAAAAGGAAATAGTTCTAAAAAGGAAGTTATGGTTGAACTTTATATTTTTCATACTATATTAACAATCTGTTTCAATCAATCACTTAGGATGATTATGAATGAGCTCCTTGACATAATCTTGACAGCAAACTATACACAGCTTTCTCCAAATGATACTATTATCAAAATATTAAATATTGTGGAGCTTCTTCAAACTATTTTCTGAACAACCCCAAAGCTTCAACTTATAAAATGCTTGGTTCAGAACCATCCCAATAAAATTTTAAAAGACATTCTCTTAGTTTCACAAACCAATTCTAACATCAATTCCATTAAAACAGACTGCTTCAACTAAAATCAGTTCAATTAGCCAGTTCGAGTTAGTAACCAACAACAATGGGATGAGTCATATGATAAAAATGTCACAAACTTTAAACTAATTTTCAAAATATCAACAAGATTGCATTGCACCACTGCTTCTAAACATGGAACTGACACAAATCTAATCAACAAAATATCAAACTAAACTAAAGGAGAACAAGAGATTGACAATACGATCGGAACAAGAACAAACCACCCAAAACTTATTAATTTTTCATTTCAAAGAGTATATAAAATATGATACACTGACAAGTCTCCTCAAATAAGCATGCAGTGTCCGATACGTATCGGACACGACATGCGTCTAACACACCTTCAATACATGTCGACCACATCGAAATTGTGTCCGATAAAAAAATATAAAAATAAATTGGACACGTGTGTCCAACACGCATGTCTAAAATATTTAATAAAAATTTTTATAAATATAATTTATTGTATCGCAAATTTTTATTTATAAAAATAAAATTCTTATTTCCTCTTGTTGACCTCGTTTTTTATCTTGTTTTTTTTCCTCGAGCGCATTCAATCTAATTGATCGAGCCTCATCGAGCTCGATCCAACTCGAATTGGTGCTAATTTAGGTTTGATTTTCGTTAATTTTATTTGGTCGAGTCAAGCTCGAGTTAACCCGAGTTTGGTCGAATTAGGCCCAATTTGAGCCTGATTTCAGCCAAATAGGTTCAATCTAATTCCAATTGAAATTTAATCAACTTTTTAAATCGATTTGAATTTGATATCATATCGGGAAATTGATCCTGCGGTCCCGATTTGATCGAAACCCGAGGCCTGTCGTCGCCATAGAGTTCAGTCGCGTGAGCCCTCGAATAGGGGATCGGTTCGAGCGACTTGAGAAAAAAAGCAGAATATAACAGGGGCCTTTTTTTTTTTTTGGTGTTCTTTGGGCGGGAGCAGGAGTTCCTCCGCTCCTTCTTGGTTCGGCCTGCCCTAGACAAGGCGGCTGGCATCCGCCCCTAGCTGACTCCCTCCCGACTCTCGCTCTCTCTTTTCTCTGTTCGCACAACCCCGACGGCAACCCCACCTCCACTTCTCCTCCGCTCGGGCCAAGCCAGGCCGAAGCTCCTCTATCGACCCCTTGCCCTAGCCGACGTCGCCCTAGACTACACCGTCGTTGGACTCGTTCGCCTTCGAGCCCCTCTTCCTCGCCATTTTCACGGCCCAAGCCGGACCCCCTCCGATCTCTCCTTCCTGCGTGAGCAGAGCCCCCATCGATCCGGCCTCCTCTGCCCTAGCCGACGCTAGCTCCCCTCCTCTAGCCAAGCCCAAACTCTTATATCGCAAGAGTCGGCCGAAGCCCCTACCTCCCATCTCCAGTTTGCTGATCTAGGAGGTCCATCGCCTGCCTTCACCTTCCCGACTTCCAGTCGAGGTCAGGCCGCAACCCTGCTCGCGTCTTCCTCTAGCCGACGAGGCACTTCAACACTACAAAGGTAGCGATCTCTCTCTTATGTTTTGCTCTAGTTAAGACATGTGTGCTAGAAAACTGAAGAGATTCATATGACTTACATGAGAATGATTGTGCCTTTGTAACTATTGGATAGCAAAGCATGTTATGTTGAAGGTCTTCTATGGATCTAGGAATTCAATCAACAGCATGATAGTGAACTTAGCAACATCCATAGCATTGCATTCTTTAATGCCCGTGGCATCCCCTACCAATCTATTGCATAAAAAGTGTCATAAATCTAAATGAATGGTAGCTGTATGATTATCTTCATTTACCTGTATTGGTTTGTGTAGTAGATTCCAATATAGAGTAATTGTAAGCTTCTTCCATTTTAATTATGGTGATCTCAAGGCTACGTCATCCTAATTATTGATATCCTGCATTAGCATGATGATGAATTAAGTATCATTTCTTTAAGGATTGGGTTCTCTTGGACTGTTATCTCGATATTGAGTTCTCCCAATTTCCAATAGATTCATCTTTAAGACTGTTGTCTGACCTGTGAAAGAATTGGAAATAACACAACGATTCAGTTTGCTTATGATAATCCTTGCTTTGTGTTGGTGAAATCTATATGGTTTGTTGCTCACAATCATAAACTAAATGTAATGGGGGGTATGAAGCATGATATGTGAAATCTCAAAATCAATTTTATGTATCTATATTTTATGTATCTATTGTATGGAGATGCTCAAATAGAGCTTTGGTTCAAAGAGGGTAAATGATGTGTTGGCTATGAACTTTTGGCAAAATGTTATATGTTTGGGCACAACAAGTTTTGTGAATTTGGGTTAGAAGCTTTCTTGAATATTTGATGGCATGTAGCATGGTGAATAAAATTTGTTAAGAAGTCTTATGAATTGTTTTATGACTGAGAGGCTTGCATGATTCATCTTATGTCGGAATATCTCATAAGTTGTCTTATGGTTGGAAAATTTTATGGCGAACCATTTTATATTGAAAGTTTCATGAATGGCTTTATGATTGGATAGTTCTATGACTTACCTCATGTTAGTTGAAATGCCTCTTGAATTTTGGGGAGCAAGCTTGTATCAAATTTCTTCCTTATAATTATATTTTGGTTGGGTTTCAAGGTCAAATAAATTGTTGGCTTATTATTTGATTTAGAGAAGCATGATCTTGGCTTTCATTCTCATGTATGCGATCCCCTTTATGGTGGCTTTAGTAGAAACATGAAACGTGATTTGGCACATACTTGGTAATTTCGTCTATGACTTTCAAGTATATATTTTGTGTGCTTCATCAACTATAAGTTGTTTGGGAAGTGAGTTGGGGATCTTTTGCAAAGTTTGATATATGTATTTATGGTTCGCCATGACGAAGTGAATATAAGGTGATGTGTGTGGTCTTATGCAATAGTTGGGAAAGAAAATTGCATTGTCTCCTTTATATGTTGTATGAAATGCTTTCTTATGAATTATGGAGAAGTGTTGGAGAATGATCATGTGCTTTAAATATGAGTCCTTGCATAGACCCTAGTATGATATTGTTTTATATCGGTAGAAGTGTCTCTTCATATTAAAAAAAAAAAAGTGAGCATTTACTTGGAGTATTTTTGTAAATGTTGGAAACTTGTTGATAAATTTTAGAAGTTGTTGGAAGGCCTTATGAGTGATTTTATGTTGAAAAGCTCTTATGATTCTCCTCATATTGGAAAATTCCATAACTTTCTCTATGTTGGAAAATCTCATAAATTGTCTTATGGTGGTGAGGTTTTATGGAGTGTTGTATGATAAAATGTATCCATTTTGGTCATGTGTTGGAAAGTATTCATTGGGATTATCTTTTATATAAAAGTTGCTATTATGGATTTGGTGCGATGATGCTATTGACCTTCTCTTTTGGTGAATTCCATAAGTGTTTTGGAGGAGGACTTAGAAGTATTTACAAGAACTGATTTTATGCATTTATGATTCATTGTGATGAAGGTGAATATAAGGTGACTTGTGTGGTTTTATATGGTAGTTAGAGAGGAAGGTTGCATTGCCTGTTTATATGTAGCATGTAATGTTTCTCATGAATTTTAGATAAGGTTTTGTGTCAAGAGGATTTATGATTGGCTTTAGATTTACTTTGCACTGAAAAGCTTTATGATAAGTTTCTTGAATGCTTTACAATGAGAGGTTTTATAAAACTTTCTTGTTGGAAAGCTTTATGGTCATACCCCACACCAAAATAAAAGCACTCAATTGTCTTGTGTCAGAAAAGACTTTTTATGGATTTCTTATGAAGAGAATTTGGGTTACTTTGTTTATGAAGTTTTATAATTGTTACTTTGGGATTGAAATTATTTCTATGCATGGTTTTGTTTTGGAGACTCTTTAAGTCCTTTTTGGGATAAAGTGATATTTCTAATAGCTCTTTACTGTCTTTTCTTGCTAGAATAAAGTGATATTTAGTGTATGAATTGTCTCTCTCTTGTTAGTATTTATTTCCAAAATTGAGTTTGGGTTGTAAGTGAAATGAAAGTTGCTTGTTCTTGTTTTAGTTTTGGGAGCTGGTTTTCCTCTTCGCCACTTTGGGTTTCGTATAGGATATAGTTTGAGTCATTGAGTCATTTGAGTGCTTATTTTTGGAATGTGGGAATAGCAAAGGGCGTCAAAACACCTTCTCTATTCGTATTATATCGAATTGGGGTGGAGGTCGTTTTAGAGACATACTTGACTTCAAAGAGGTATGCCCAATAATGAGACGCCTACATTCCTTTTATTATTTTTGATTTCTCATTCATTCCTTTCGACCTTTTATTGTCTTTCTCTTTACTTCTTTCCTCTCTACTACTATTCTACTTACCATCTTATTTTATTTTATAGATTCCTAAATTTATTGGTATATGTATGAATGTCCAAAAGGTTAGAAAAGAACTTCCTTTTGTCTCCTATAACACTAGTGACACCTAAGGACAAAAATTAAGGACTGAGTCTTAGATAACATAGACTTAGGGTGCATGCTCCTTATAGGATAGAGACACCAAAACATAAACTTAGCGACACATTTTCCTAGGTTTGTTGTGCCTTAATTCATTAATAATCAACCAACAAAATCTCTCGTAACCAATAATAGATTGCTTAATCTACTCTTCTTTTAATTTATAACAAACTAAAATTAACTCAACAAAATTGGTTACTACTGGGTAACCCAGGCCTACGAGGCTATTAAGTTAGCCCCAAGGAGGGTGAAATAAACCTCACGGCCTCGGTGAGCAACAAAGGTAGTAATCAATCAAACACTAAAATAAAATCTTTAAAATTAATCCTAAAACATTAATACTTATACTTAAACTAAAGTTTCCCCTTAGCCTCCAACAAATTAAAACACAAGCAACTTTAGCTAAACCATCCTACATAGGACATACCCAAAACCACACAGCCTGTTACACACACCTAGGCTTGTTTGTTAGGACACGACTCCTAGTCCTAGGTTAGGCTGATGTTTTGTTTTATTATTTGATGTCAATTACTCCTGCCAAGTTAGAGAACTCCTGCATTATTTTATGTTTTAGCAATAACATGTGTATGTTTTATAAATGTGAATATTAAATTTGCTGTTAGTCACATTTTTATTTACTTGCATTTATTCTCTGAATGGCATCTACGCTCATTTGTGTATTTTTCTTTTATTTTGTCTTGCGAGGTACATTGGGTCAGGCATGATCAAGGATCAGTAAATAATTTGCTCGCTTAAAGCTTTTAAGTGGCTGCGCCACAATCTTGCAGAGTTGATAATCAGTGGATCGTTTGCTTGCTTGGAATTTTTAAGTGGCTGCGCCACGGTCATGTATAATCTCTGCAACTTGTAAAGAAAATTTCTAATTATGTATCGAAACTGCTACATACCACACACATTTTGTTATTAGTTTTTAGAGTAATACACATTCTAGCATGTTTAGGTAGTTGGCCGTAGGTTAGTGCACTAACGAAGCTTTGGCCCTATAGGCCAAAGATTGCCCCCCCCCCCCTTCTGTGAGCCCTAGAGACCCTTCTGGTCACCTTAGGCCTGTAGTGTAGGCCCACCTATTTGTGCCATGGGCACCGTTGTTTTCCCACACGAAGTGGGCACCGTTAGGATGTTCCATTTTCTCTTGGTTTTGGGTATGATACCCCCCACCTTCTGTGAGCCTTAGAGACCATTAGGGTCATTTAGGCCTGTAGTATAGGCCACCTACTTGTGCCATGTGCATCGTTGTTTTCCCACACGAAGTGGGCACCGCTAGGATGATTTTCTATTGTGATGTGATGAGGATACCTTGCCTGGAGGGTATCCTTGGTGTGTTTATTTATTTATTTTCTGTACTCTGAATGTCATGCATGCATTTTTATACACTTTACTCCACAGTGCACTTCGCCTACATACATGCATTGCATTAGCATTACTCAAATAAAAATGTTACATTATCTTTCAGTAGTCTTTAGAATACTCTTACTTATGCATTTGTCTCATGCATCATATACAGCGCTAGGTATATTCTATTGCATATTATAAAGTCCTTGATTTAAACCTCTGAACTAAAAATTCTTGATTCCTTAGGATAGAGCCCCCTTATCTTGCATACATGTAGGACGATTGATTGTGTTTAGGATGTTAGCTGGCAGCTCACTCCAGGCAAGCATAAGCCCAGATTGTACACCCCTCAATGTGTTTCTTTTCATCTTTGATGAATTCTGAGTCTGTCATTTCTCTTAGGATAGTAATCTGATTTTTGATCTTCTAAACTCAAAACTTTAATCATATCTTTACTCATCTGAAAATTCTAATCATCATTAAGGATAAAGAGAAGAGTTTATCCTCTTGGAATATAACTTAGGAACTTTCTCGGAGCACCAAATTAAGAAGAGAATAATACATTATCCTTAATCGAGAGTTTTCTTAGGCCAAGGTTTAAGATGTAATTAACCACGGGGGCTTGCGCCCGTGGGAGACTGATCCCCACATCAAATAAACCCCATTCGAGCTGATGTATCGAATGGGGGAAATCTCGTGACCTTTTGGGTCATATATATTATTATCCATCGAGGTGTGTAGGCGAAAGCCGCTATCCTCTATGGCTAATCGTATGTATGACTCCATCTGCTCTTCCATTGGCCTGCTTGGGTAGAGTGTAAAGGCCTACGATCGTTTTGTCCTATGGGATAGTGCGGTCGTACCCTTTGTATTCTATTCCACACAAGTAGAGTCCTTTCGGAGACCCACACCTCTCAAAGCCACAAATTAATTGTCTGCACTCAATACAACATTTCCTAAACATTCTCATTTTCATTTATCTCTTATAAGTTGCGGCTAGGGTTTCACAACAACACTCGAAGCCAGCTCAATATCGACTTCCAATACCATCACAACATCAGCATTTCAAAATCATCTCAAAATTAAAGTCTGATGTTGTGTTTACATTGACGCTCGACACCAGCAATTTCTACACCCACAATCACGCCCCCATTCAATCTTGACATTTCACATTTGTCCAATGTCGTTTTAAAATTGACAACCGATGTCAATTCAAGATCGAAGACTGACGCCATCTTGACATTAATGCTTGAAGATCATTAAACACAACGATGCATTTTGCTTATTTAATTTGTATACACTATTTTTAATGCATAAAAATTATAATACAATGTCCAACCCATGACCGTGTCCTATATTTTCAATAATTGACATGCCTCGTGTTCATTTCATGTCTGTGTCGCCGTGTCCATGTTTGTGCATCATAGCATATACATTGTGCTTAAAGCGAAGATCCCACAAATCAGCTCACTTTAACTTAGTGAAGGAAATAACCAGCAGGGAGTTTAGCGCAAACAGATTTTTTAATCAATGCAGTTTGTCATATGATACACACAGCATGCAACCAGCATTCTGCACGGGCATGCAATAGTAATTCTAGCACAGACAAGTATTTCTCCATCCAATAACCACCTAGACCAACATAACCCAGAACGCCCAAATGTTTCGATATCAGAAAAAACATCTAAAGTGCTACATACCATAATTAATTCTAATAGCTGTCTCGGCATTAAAAAATAGCTTCCTAACCGAACATTTGCATGTGTTAGAATATGAACAACCCTCTAAACCCCTAACGAAGCCAAATACAATCGAACTTCTCCAGCTTCTAAGTGCCCTAAGATTTTCTGAGAGACCTAGCAAACCCTAGATAGATTTGACCAATTAATCCGAAGGAAAGCAAACGAAAACAAAGAAAGAGACCTGTAATCGGAAGCAGCTTGAAAGTTTCCACTGGATAGGACTTCAGCCGCATCAACGTGGCGTTGATCGTCGTCAAGCGTGCTCCCGTACTCACTCTTTATTGACCATGAATCTGCAGCCACCGAGCGATCGTCGTCCGAGATCAGGTCCGCCGGAGCCTGTGCCCGCGGTTGGGGTAAATCGGAATCATCCGGAGGCCACCTTAATCCCGCCATTGATAGCAACAAGCGATTGGAGTGCCGGAAGCTGGAATGCCTATCGCTTTCTTTTTACCCCGGCTGAGTTGCCTTCTTTGTCGATGTCTCAATTGTCGTTGAAGGATTTGAACACGATAATTGTTTTAATCTTTTGCTACGTTTAGTCCACTTTAGTTTTTTGACCATAAGAGTTATATAAATAATAACAATATTTTTTAAAAACATTACATTAATTTAATGTCATATTATTTGTAATATTCAATAATAATTATGATTTTTCATATTTTTTTTATTTTGTTCATGAGATAGTTTCATATGAATATGTCAATATAATTTAAAATCTAGATTTTATTAAATAGAATTTAATTTTAATTTATAAATTTATTATTAAAGATAATTTTCAATTGACTATTTAATGTGCACTAATAATATTGTTTCAGGTTAAAATATTTATGAAATATATATATATTTTTTAAAGTGAGCATGATCAAATAACAATAAATGGATTGTTTTTTTTTTATTTTCAACAATATTAGGAATAGTTTGTAATTTCTCATTGCATCTACAACCTCCAATATTGGTTTATTTGTAATAAATAATGGCTCCACTATAAAAGCAGAAACACCGTTACACTATTCATAATCACGTAACGGTCGAATTTTAAAAAAGATCATGATTGAAAACATAATTAGCCGAAGGAAAGTAATACATAATAAATTAAAAAAGATGAAAAATGTAAAATATAATTACATTTTCTATTAAAACGCAAAAATAAATTTGTGTTTTTCACTTAAAACAATTATATTTTGAGTTTCATGTTAAAAAAAAAATTAATGCACTGTTTTAAATTGTTGTAGGTTATGATTTTTAATATTTTGGTTTTTTAATTATTTCAAATTATATAATTAGGTTAAAGCAAAACTAAATTATGAAAAAAATTAGATTAAAGTGTAAAAGTATATTAAATTGATTGATTAAATTTAGCATTGAATTGAATTGTTTATAATAAAAAAGATTTTTTAAATTAATTTTTAACTCAAGTAATATTAACATAGTTAGATGTAAAAATTATATTTTATGGCATGCTTATAGTCAAATCGAGCTATTGACGAAACAAATCCAATGAACCCAAGATGGTTTAATTCTAGCATCATTAAGACACTTAAATGTTGTATGAACACTCTATGATTGAAGGAATCGATATGGGTCGTCCGATGGAGCTCCGAATTTATCCTTTATCTTCTTCATATTTCCAGAGCATGTCATTCTCAAAAATCTATAAATAGATACCCTCTTCTCACATGACTAGGGGGCTTGGATCTTTGGAAGCTTGGACCTTGGGCTAGAGATCAAGAGAGCTTAAGTTTCAAAAATCATGGAGCTCAACCCAGACATCACTGCTGGTGAACTCTCGTCGCTTGGCCACCACTGTTGAATCTTCGTCTGATCATCGTCATCAGACATCCATCCAGCCACCACCGTCGGGTCTACCTCTGACCATCGTTGTCTGCTCGCTATGGTCCTTCCGACCTCTATGACCCTACAACTATGATCCCTCCAACCATTGTCGCTTGCCCACTAAGGTCCCTCCTACTACAGTAGCCAAACAACTACGGTCACTCTGACCACCGTACATACTGACGATAGTCCCTCCAACCACCGTCGCCTACCGACTACATCCCACCGACCTCCATCTCTTGCTGACTATGGTCCCTCCGACCTTCGTCGCCCGCCGACTACAACTACGATCCCTCATTGATTATGGTTCCTCCGACCAGCATTGCCCATCGACTACGGTCCCTCCGACCATTATCATTCGTCGACTATTCTCTACGACCACCGTCATTGTTGACTAATGCCCCTCTAACCAACGTCGCCTACAGAATACATTCCTTACGACCTTTGTTGGCTGCCAACTACAGTGCCTCCAACCACCGTCGCCCGCCAACTACATTCCCTCCGACCTCTTGTCCCTCATCGACTACAGTTATGAAACCCCTTAAGTAAAAAGAAGCTAAACTCTAAAACGCCGAGGTGCTTTTTTATGTAATATTTGGAATTCAATTAAAAAACTTCTGAAAAGTTGCATCAACAGGATAAAATCGTAAGGCCCTTAGGCCGAAGCGGACAATATCTCGATAGTTAAGAGTTTAGACTGTTACAAATTGTATCAGCATAATACATCAACCACAAGATGGAAACTAAGTGTCATACAAGACAATGTGTTATGCTATAGGATCCACCTTTTGAATCTTGTATAGGACAAGTACTAAGTGGCGGGAGTTATCACTTGAACTCATAAGGGCCACCTCTAAAATCATATCTGTCTAATAGATGGTTCTGGGATAAAGATACTATCTCTTAAACATCGAGGCACCTTTTAGTGTAATGGTTGGAATTTTATTAAGAAACTCTACAGTTAAGCGTGCTCATCCCAGAGAAATCATGGGATGGGTGACCTCCTAGGAAGTTACACCAACAAGATAAAAATTGTGAGGCCCTTAGGCCAAAACGGATAATATCTCGATAATTAAAAGTTTAGGCTATGACAATAGTCCCTTCGACCCTGTCACCAACCAACTACGGCCCCTCCAACCTCCATAACATGTCGACTACAATCCCTCTGACCCTCGTTACACATTGTCCCTCCAACCATTGATGCCTGTGAACTACGACCCCTCCGACCTCCGTCGCCCACCGACTACGATCCCTCCTTCCTCCTTTGCCTGCTGGCTACGGTCCCTCAAACCTCTCGTCGCCTGCCAATTATGATCCCTCCGACCCTCACCACCCATTGATTATGCTCCCTCAAACTTTTATAGCTAGCCGACGTCCCTCCAACCATCATCATACATCGATTACGGCCCCTCTAACCTCCAGTCGCCAATCGACTACAGTCCCTCTGACCCCCGTCACCCACCATTCCTCCGACCACTGGCACCCACAAATTACGGTCCCTTCGAACTCAGTCACCCACGGTCTACGATCCCTCTCACCTCCTTTGCCCCGTCGACTACGATCCATTCTACCCCCGTCACCTGACGACTACGATACCTCAGACTTCTGTAGCCATCTGACTACAATCCCTCCAACCTCCATCGCCCACCGACTATAGTCCCTTCGACCATTGTTGCCCACCGACTACAATCCCTCTAACTTTCATCACCCACCGACTACGATCCCGCCAACCTCCCATTTCCCGTCGACTATAGACCCTCCAACCAACACCGTCTGCCGACTACGGTCTCTCCGACCACCTTTGCCTGCCAAATACAGTCACTCATACCATCGTCCATATATTTACAAAAATAAATAAATCCATCCAGCCAATGGGGGCATGTGCCCCCATCGTAGCTCTGCCACTTCCTGGGGGCATATGCCCCCATTGACCAATCTCGTAGTAGTTGAAAACTACATAACAAATTATTTCAAAAACTAAAACTTACAATGCGGCTCATCACAGCGTACCTAAAACCCACGTAATAGTTTATTTTAAATTTAAAAACTACAGACCCTCCAACCATCATTGCCCATCAACAACAATCCCTCCGACCTCAATCGCCAGATTACGGTCCCTTCGACCTCCGTTGCCTAACTATGGTATTACCAACCAAATGAACAGGCCAACATTCTCTTTAGAATAGCTCTCATATCATTCAATTTTTTCAACCCCAACTCTGTAATGTGTTATATATTTTTTACATTGAGCCAACATCTTCCCTCGAGGAAGGGCATCATTTGTAATCAATAATAAATATTAGTTAATCATTTCAACTAGGCAAAACCCCATAGTTTTTCTCCTCTTTTAGGATTTTTCACATAACAATTTTGGTCTATTACGGCTCTTACACCCCTTTCTCTTTATCTGTATGTGTATTGGATCTTCGTTCAAAACTAGGACGCTAAGCTCTTAATCACTATTGTCGTGAATGTTCCAAGATGCAAAAAGTATTATTAAAAAAACTAAGAAACAAACAAAAATAATGTTTTAAAATAGAATATTATTTTGATTTTCATTCTCCTTCCCCCCTCCCCCCTCAAAAAAATGTTGGTTTTTAAAAGACTTGCAAGCAACCTTTAAAGCTACGAGTAAAGCCTGGAGGAGAGAGAGACAGGACTCACTCATAATTTGTAGGAGATGAGGAAAACGGTCAAGACAAGATTTGGGAGTAGATCAATAGCAATGTGCTAGATTTTATATGTATATACACACACACACACACACACAAATTAATAAAAAAAATCCATCTGGCCAGTAGGGACATTTGCCCCCACCATGGCTCTGCCACTACCTGGGGGCATGGCCCCCACTGACCTATCACATAGCAGTTAAAAATTACATAACAATTTATTTTAAAAGCTAAAACTTACAATGCGGCCTAACACCTACATAATAGTTGATTTTAAATTTAAAAACAAAACAAATCTACTATTAGGGATCAAACCCAACACCTCTTATTTTGTTAAACAGTCTCTCATCCAATAGACTATAGTATAATTTACTCTTAAGCTTTTACTTTTTTTTTTTTAAATTACTAATCAAATTCTAAACATTAATTTTATTATATATATACTTGATACGTCATCAAAAAACTATCTTGATCGGACACGAATCTCGAGGCAAAATCAAGTTGGAAACTTCCGAAATTAATTTTGGGAACATCCAAACTCTGATTCCAGTAAACTTACAGTCAAACTGAGCGTCTCAGAAATACGAACCCAACGATACCAAATTCAACCCAATCCGAGCCCAAATGGGTCCAAATCAAGGGTCTGAAGCGTTGTTGGAAAGTTCAAACCATATTTGGATTACCAAACGGTCTCCAAAGGTGACAAGCTTATAGTCGAATCAAGCGTCTCAACGAGACGAATCCAACGAGCCCAAGATTGCCAAAATCTGACATTTCTAAGACCTTCAAATGTCCAGCGAACGGTTTATGATCAAGGGATTCAAGATCGGCTGTCCATTGAAACCACTCTCTAACTACCCATAATCTTCCACCTATTTACGGGCCATGCCACTCACGAAAATCTATAAATAGAGCCCTCTCTCCTCTTGAAAGAGAGACCTATTTCTAAGGAGAAAAAGAGAGAGCTCTTGCCCCCTCGCTCCTCCTCGACCACCGCCGGAGTTTCGCCGGACCACCGCCTGACGCCGGAGTTCCGCCGGACCACCACCTGAGGCCCTTCACTTCGCCGGACCACCACCCGAGGCTCTGCACTTCGCCGGACCACCACCTGAGGCCCTGCTCTCCGCCGGACCACCACCTGAGGCCCTGCTCTCCGCCGGACCACCACCTGAGGCCCTGCACTCCGCCGGACCACCACCTGAGGCCCTCCACTCCGCCGGACCACCACCTGAGGCCCTGCTCTTCGCCGGACCACCACCTGAGGTCATGCTCTTTGCCGGACCACCACCTGAGGTCCTGCACTTCGCCAGACCACCACCTGAGGCCCTGCTCTTCGTCGGACCACCACCTGAGGCCCTGCTCTTCACCGGACCACCACCTGAGGCCCTGCTCTTTGTCGGACCACCACCTGAGGCCCTGCACTTCGCCGGACCACCACCTGAGGCCCTGCTCTTCGCCGGACCACTGCCTGAGGCCCTGCTCTTCTCCGGACCACCACCTGACGTCCTGAGTTCTGCTGGACCTCCACCTGAGGTCCGAACTTCCGTCGAAGCATCACCTGATGTTCAAAGTTATATCGGAACACCAACTAAGGTCCTCCTAACCTCTGACATCAGATTAAGGTCCTTCTGACCTCCAACGCCGGCCAACCACGGTCCTTCCGACCTTTGTCATCTAATTACGGTCTTTATGACCAGCAACATCAGTCAACTACGGTCCTTCTGACCTCCGTCGCCTGACCAACAAAGGTCCTCCCGACCTCTATCCTCAGACTACGGTCTCCCTGACCTACAACGTCTGTCAACTACAGTCTTTCCGACTTCCATCACAAAACAACGATCTTTCTGACCCCTGTCTCCCACCAAGTACGGTCCTTCTGACCTCCGTCGTCTGCCAACTATGGTCAGCCGACCTAGCAAATGTGTATATATCAATTCCCACCATGTAATGCACTCTATATGATGTATATTGGCTATATCAAGCCAAGTCCTTTCTCAAAATGGAGGACCTCGTTTGTAAACAACTGCAAATACTAGTGGATTCATTCAAACTGGGCCAGGCCCCGTGGTTTTTTCCCTTTTCAGGGGTTTCCACGTAAAAACTCTGGTGTCTCATATGAATATTACACACTCTCTCTCATCTGATTGTGTGCTAGATCTTCGTACAATGCTAAGACGTTAAGCTTTATATTTCTCTACCGCCGCGAATACTCCAGGACGCAACAATACTAAAAAAAATTTAAAAGTATTTTAGAAATCATCAATTTGTGTCTCCACTAATAATAATTTTTAGCTCCACCCCTATTTGTTGCCGACTATTAGTTATATTATCTCTCCTCTCTCTTTCTATATCTATCTTTCTCTAAGAGAGAGAGAGCGAGCATAGGCTCTAAGTCTCTAACTACTAAAGGATTGATTCCTTATCTAACTTTGTTTATTCAATTTATCATAAGTCTATAACTTCCATTGAATCTGGTTTGCATATCTATCAGCATCAATCCTCATCACAGTGTTTCAACCACTTACGCAATTAATTATAAATTCTAATTCAAACCACAAATGAGATGGGCTTATACTTCAATGTAAGTTTTGGATAATAAAATTGATACAAAGCTGGAACTAATCAACCTCCTATTTCATATTGCTCAATTCAATTAAAAAAAAAAAAGAAATCGAAGGCATGAAGTTTAAGAGACTGTAAGCTCATACTTTAAAATTCATTCGTTTTCTTGCAAGCAACGAGCAAATCGTGCCAAAAATATTTATTTCAAAAGTTGACCCTACCCGAAATTCAACCCAAAAAAATTCGGATTCGGGTCAACCCGTTTATAAAATGGGTCGGGTCCGGGTTCGATCTTTTGACCCGTTTGAAAAACGGGCCGGGTTCGAGATGATCCGAAAAACCGAAGTTGATCTGGGTAACCCAGGTCCCGCGTGATGACTCGATCCGGATCCTGCCATTCCAGATCCTGCGCATGTTCGACAGTTGGCCCCGACCTACCACAGGACCTACACCCATGACGTACGTGACCTAGCCCAGTCTCCAGTCATCTGCAACATGCGACTGCGCCCCAATGCCTGCGGAAGAGGAACTTGCTCATGCTGCTAGCCGGCCCAGCGGCCTCGACCCCAAACCCTGCCCCTGCACCTGCTTGACTTCCTAGCCGTAGACTGGCACAGGACCCGCACCCCTCGTTCGGCACCCGCATTTGCGAATTGTGCCAAAAATATTTATTTCAAAAGTTGACCCTACCTGAAATCCGACCCAAAAGAATTCGGGTTAACCCGTTTGTAAAACGGATCGGGTCTGGGTTCGAATTTTTAACCCGTTTGTAAAGCGGGCCGGGTTCGGGATGACCCGAAAACCTGAAGTTGACACGGGTAACCCAGGTTCTGCGTGATGACTCGATCCGGATACTGCCATTCCAGATCTTGCACACGGTCGACAGTCGACCCCGACCTACCACAGGACTTGCACCCATGACGAATGTGACGTAGCCCAGTTGCCAGTCGTCTGCCACATGCGACTGCGCCCCAGCTCCTGCGGAAGAGGAACTTGCTCATGCTCCAGCGGCCTCGACCCCCAACCCTGCCCCTGCCCCTGCACCTGCTTGACTTCCTAGCCATAGACTGGCACAGGACCCGCACCCCTCGTTCGGCACCCGCATTTGCGAACTGTTTGGGGTTTGCGAGTTGGGTCAACCTGTAACCCGCATGGGTTGGATCCGGGTTGAATTTTTTGACCCGTTTGCAAAATCAGGTCGAGTTAGGGTCAACCCGTTTAGACCCGAGTTAATTTGGATTGAACCTGAACCCGACCCGTTAACCCATTTTGACAGCTATTTGTACTCTGTTTCTCCTCTCTCTCTCTCTTGAATTTAGCCTATTAAAAGGAGTTGCCGTTTGTGTATCGCTAACCATCCTAAAAACCTTTATTAAAAAACATTAAACCAGTTTTGCGTGTCTTAATTAGCCAAAATAAATCATCAATATATATATATTAAATGATTTGTACATCTCTTCTAACTTTAATTTTTATTGACAAATTTTTGAACATCAGCATCACGACCATATTTAATAACAAAACGTAAAGAAAAAGTTATAATTCTTTGAATTTATTTATTGAGATAATTAGGCGTGTAATTTTTTTTATTTATTAAAGTAATATTCAATCGATTTCCTTTTCTAAGTGACAAGGCAAATCATTAAAATTATAAAAAAAAGAAACTATTAAACGAGAGAATAAATTTTATAAATTTGTAATAATTTGGGCATATTCATGTAAATCTGTGGAATCAGGTAATTTAATTTATATAATTAGCAGCAGCAACAATAACAATAATGTCAAACTTTTATCCCAATACGTGGGTCGGCTATTATGAATGATTTTTCGGATTTTTTTTAGAAAGAAGTATGGTGGTTAATTTAAATTAGAAATAGGAGCAGAGTATTAAAAAAATTTAAAAAGAACCAAACTAGCCAAACATAATGATGCATTACATTGAATGCACCAAACAGCTTAGCGTATTTAGAATAAGTATATGCCAAATAATTTGGCACATTTAATGGAATACATCATTCTGTTTGGCTCATTCCATTGAATATGTCAAACAATTTGGCGCATTGCTACAATATTTTTATAATTTAGTTCAACTGACCAGGGTAAATGCACCAAATCATTCTTTAGCATATGCCATTCTGTTTGGGTAGTCTGCTTCTTTTTAAATATTTTTTAATGCTCTGCTCTTATTCCAAATTTAAATTAACCACCATGCTCCTTAAAAAAAAATCCTTCCTTTTCTCCATTGTGCTTCAGTAAGAGTCAAATTTTTATTTAAATCTAATAAAAAAATTATTTCTAATAGCTTTAATCAGAAGCCTTTTTAGGTCTATTTTCCTTAACACGGGCAGAATCTACTACATTTGCATTTCTAATCGGGTTATCAGATGGCCGACATTTTATGTAACTAAAATATCTAAGATGACTCTCTCTAATCTTATCTGTCATTGAAGCTACTCCAACTTTTTCACATATACACTCTTTTAACATCACAAAATAAATTTAATTAAATAAAAAGATATGGATATTCAATTTAATTTTATTTATTTATTGTTGAATTGGAAAAGGCTTGCTGTCCAACTACTAGAATGAAGCGTGGTAGAATGGCCGATCGTTTTTACCATTTGTTCATGTGGTGATGGAAAGGTAAGATTTCCAAAAGCGTGTGGATTTGACGCACGTGGGGAAGGCTTGAATGTGTGAAAATAATAAAATATATAAAAGAAAAAGCAGACAAAATAAGTAATATGATATATATTGATAAAAAGTCTTAATAAAAAATCTACAATATTATGGATTTGATTTTTCCAGCTAGAAAAATGTATTAGAACTCAAATTGAAGTCGACTTAGAATTCAAATTGAAATCTAACTTGACTCAACTTAAGTATTATTATTTTGATTATAAAAAAATATAGGCTTTATTTGAAATAGTTTTCTTTCAGCTTTCTAAAACAGATTTTTTGAACTAGAAAATTTTATACTAAAAAGCTGCTTTTAATAGTACTAAAAAAGCTGTCCCAAAAGAAGCCTCAAGGCTTCGTTTGGGACGGCTTTCTTCCTGCTTCTTAGAACAATTTTTTAGTATAAAAATTTTATTTTTTTTACTAAAAAGCTATTTTAAGAAGCAGCAAAAAAGTCGTCCCAAACGAAGCCTAAGTGTCTATTTGAGACAACTATAGTATTTTATAAAAGTGGTCATGCAGTTGTCCGAAAAATAATTTAGCTATTATGATTGTAAAAAATAACATTCCATTATAGAAATTTTTGAAAAGTTGTGAGAAAATAATAACAAAATGAAATTATAGTTGTTGTATGAAAAATAAAGCAATTAAAAAATTGTCCCAAACAGACCCAAAGTATATCTTTTGAGGAAAGGTAAGGATCTCATGTGGATTATAAAGGTTGAAAATAAGTTTATTTTTATTAGATTTGTAACGCTCAAAAGTAAATAAACTTTCAGACAAACATTGGTTATGATATGTGGAGAAGATATATTAAATTCAGGGTTCTAATGACCTTAAATCAACCAAATTAAGCTGAAGTGGTAGATATTAATAGGGGTGTCAAAAATTGACATGACACGAAAATCTGAATTGAACTCGACCCAAATATTTCATGTTAGGGTCAATATATTTGAAAAATGGGTCAGGTTTGGGTCCTCAATTCCGCTCCGTTTCAAATTTTGGGTCGGGTTTGGGTCAACTTGAAAACCCGATTGCAACCCAGATTGACCCGCGGTGCCACACAATGAACCTTCTCAAATTCCGGAGCAAGAGCTTGACTGCTTCCAACGCCTTGTTGCGGACCTTTTCTCGGATCTCTGATCTTTCGATGGCGAGGAACCTTTGTTATATACATGTTGTCGCAACACCATCTGGAATGGGATCGACCGTATTCGACATTGCCAGAAGCACATTGAGATCATCAGATCGTGCTCATTGTCCTAGATCCACACCATACCCCATCAGAGGGGGCCAGCTACATTGTAGCAAGAAGGCACTCACTCTTGGCGCTCACTCAGCTCCAGGTTCCAACAAGGATTTTGGCCACTTCCAATCCCTTTGGTGGAGCATTTCTCAATCGTGGTCACCAATGGTTTCCCTCGCAGCGAGCGAGCTCCCGCATTCACTACCTATCATGATGACTTGTCATAACTTACGATCTGACAAGAAGGAACGCTGTCAACGCAGGAGGCAAGGAAGTTTTTTAGCTTACTCATTCAAAACCCTACCTCACACGGCTACCTCAAACGGCTAGTTATCGTCCAAGCAACTCTGGGTCGAGTCGGGTTGACCCGAAATCAAACTAGTTTAGGTTCATGTTAGGGTTAAAGAAATTGACCCTAATCCTTAATTGGGTTTGGTTCGAGTCAGGTCAAAAAATGGCAGGTCAAATTTGGGTTGGACTCGAACCCGACTCCCAAACTCATTTTAACACCCCTAGATATTACATTTTAGCACAAGTCTCATATGTGTGCTTACTCTGTCAGAGATAGGACCTAAAGTAGGAGCAACATTTGATGTCATTGTTAATGCCTAAAACACTAGATGGTACATTTTTTCTACTTTAAGGGATATTGGTTATTACGAATATTGATGATTCACCCCCACTTATTGATGTCTCAAGTAGGAGTTGTTGTTGACGTTATGCATGGTGTCACAATCCTTGATGCCATTCAACATTTAATGAAGGCATTTATTAACCACAATTTGTACCAATATATCTCTTAAGAGACAGTATATGTGGTATCTAACACATACACACAATTTGCCTTTAATTGTAGCTTGTGTGCATGCAGCAATTATCAAGTTGGGCCTTACATTATTATTTCCCACTTATTTATTATCACTACAATTATTTCCTTTAAGTTAGTCACTTCATCATATTCAACTCTACCATAAAACCACCATTGAGTTTGTCATAGTAATAGCTTCTCTGCCTCCCTTAATCTTAAGTTATCACAACCTTCAAGCCTATTAATACCTTTCCTCTAGACTTTACATGGATGTTGCCTCTACTTTTATTATATTTGCTACACCCAGGCTTGTTGTTGTTGCTACCAAGGCTTGCAGTTTATATCTCATCCAAATTGATTGCAATCATCCACTTTCATAGGTTTGATATAGACTCAAGTTCCAAACTTGCCACCTACAAGCCTATAATAGTTTCCATCCATAATTTTGACATAACTTTTACATTTGGGCATACCACTACCCTTATGTTTGGCTTGGCTCAATCCTCACCATTGATCATGCCACAATCTAATGTAGTAGGCTCCAAAGTCAATCTCCCTTCAAATATAAGTCAAATTTTGAAATTAAAGTTGGTTGCCTTCAAAATTTGTCAATTTCATTGACTCCAATGTGTCTTCTTACTTTGCCTTATCTTTGTAAATTGAATTATATCCAATTTATCCATTGCACATCCTCATAATAAATATTAAAACTATATAAACACAACTAAATAATATAATCACACTACAAAGCATCATTAGTAACTAGTCACCATGCACAAATTTTAACTTCACAAGTGACATGGCTATGATAATTACTCTTTTTTTTCCGTTAGCCTAATAATAGGCTGATGATGCACTATATCACAATCGAGACCTCTAAGCATGTGATTAGTGTCTCCCTTTGATATGTGATTATCACTAACCCTTAATCATCGCCACCCCCAAAGGAGTTACCATCCTTACCTATATAATGCATGCATCCAACACCAACACCAACACCATTATTTATCCACCCTTAACACTCCACCGCTAACGCCCATCCACCAACTTTACAATCACTCTAATTAAAGCTATAACTATTTGGATTGACATCACTCATAGAGCCCTTACCTTTAGCACATATAACTAATGTGTTTGAGTACTAACATATCCACCTTTAATGTTGTGGCACTAATGATGAGTGCTTTATGAAAGAATCAAACCATTTTTTACAACTAGACAATTTCCTATTTGGCTATACATCTCTATGACTCTTACATAAAGTATTCTTTCTCCAACCATATGTGTTAATCAATCCTAAGAAGATAAACAATAAATTTCCACACTCAAAATTTTTTATTTTTTTGACAAATAATATATATTTATGAGTTAATTTATTAAGAGTATTTTGGATTTTTTTTAAATTATTGCACTAAATTTTTCTTTATGAAGGACTATGTCTTTTTAGTTGATATTGGAGATACTAAGCATGTGAAAACTCATAGTTGAAATCATAATAAAATCTTTGATGGCATCAGCAAAATAGGACTATCAATTGAGTAAATATCTATAAATTTGTTTTTCTAGATGCCTTAACTAATTTAAATTAGGTCTACCCGATGACAACCACCAGTTATTGCCACCGACAACCACCTTCGCCACCGGCGACCAGCTTAAAAAATCATCACTTTTTTCATAATACTAAGAAGATTTAACCCTACTGTTGGGTAAATTTGTTAATATGTGGACATCTACTTTTTAAAACCCTCCTTAAAAATATTAAGCCTTATTGTTGGACATAGACCATCAATATGTGAACATTTGATCTTTGTACTTTCTCTCTTCTTCAACAGTGAAGAATGAATGATCTTTGTATCACATATTACATAGTGGATTTTACAACTGGGCTAGGCATCGTGATTTTTTCTCTTTCCGAATTTTCCACATAAGAAATTCTCTAGCCTTTACTATTTTTACCTATTCGTGCTGAATCTTTGTAAACCGCTAAGACATGAAATTCATACTCTACTGACTCAAATTTTATAGCGCGCAACAAAGTTAATATTTTTGAAAAAGAGAGTTTCACTTACAGGCTTAGAAGTCATGATTTTTTTATAATAATAAATACTATTAAATTAATAAAATAATTGATTATTGTTTCTTTTAGTTATAATAATAATAATAATAATAAAGTAATACACTTTAAATGCAATGAGAAATAACAATGAGACTCAGTGCAGGCTTTACAAGTATATTCACACCCAAAAAAATGGCAGAATAAATAAAAATCTCTCAAATTAATTTTAATTTGATAAAATTCAAATACTTATTGTGAAATAAATTCATCGTTAATTAATGAACTGAACTCTATGAAACTTTAAGAAGATAATCACAATAATTAACTTTTTTATATTTAAAGAGACTGCAGACCCCACGTCATGATCAATCATCACTGAAGCCTTATAATTCACTTACAACCACTAAATCCCACATAATTATTTCTTCAGAAGAAATTATTTGTTTAGGATGTCACGATCTAATCAAATAATTGAACAACTTTCATTGATGATTCGTAGCCTATTGATTGAGAGCTTAAGCACCCACTAAATTCATCTCAAATTTAAAAATTTACATTATATATATATTTGTAAATTTATGATTAAATTGGCTCAAATTTTAAAAAATATCTGATTGATGAAAAAATCATTTAATCGGTCTTACGCAATTTAATTCCTCGTGTAGGACTGGTCATTGAAACTTAGGCTTTGTTTGGGGTGATTTTTTTACTGTTTTAAAGCAATTTTTTAGTATAAAATTTTTTTATTTTTGTACAAGAAAATAATTTTAGAAAGCAATAAGAAAGCTGTCCCAAACGAAGCCACGGCCTTCTTATTGCTTCTTAAAATATCTTTCTAATACAAAAATTAAATTTTGTGTGTTAAAAAGCTGCTCTTAGAAGTTATAAGAAAGCCATCCCAAACGAAGCCTTAGGATAACTTTCTTACTATTTTGTAACGTTGTTGTGATTAAATTAAACTTCTTAAGACTGTTGTAGAAAGTATTTTTTCAGCACAAACAATTTTTGAAAGCAATAAAAAACAATGATCAAACACAAATTAT
Organism: Dendrobium chrysotoxum; assembly: GCA_019925795.1. Taxonomy (NCBI): domain Eukaryota; kingdom Viridiplantae; phylum Streptophyta; class Magnoliopsida; order Asparagales; family Orchidaceae; genus Dendrobium; species Dendrobium chrysotoxum. The sequence goes on from CM034301.1 coordinate 36,701,621, forward strand.
GGCTATGATCTCAAAAGCAAAGTAGTAAAAAAGTTGTTCCAAATGAAGCCTTAGACTTTGGACTGCCAACAAAATTTGTTGTTTATGTTGAGCTTGATAATTCGTTCAATTTCAATTAATTTTTATAATCTTATTTATAAATTATTCAACATGAAAAAGATTTTATTTGACTGTGTTCGACTCATTAATAACTTGATTATGTTTATATATATTATATAATTTATATGCAATTTTTAAATAAAATGTTATGTTGGTGTTCATTATATAAGTTGCTGGCTAGAATATACACGGTGGTAGAGTCAGAATTTTATGTCTCAGTATTGTACGAATATCCAGCACACAAATAAAGTACACAAGATTTTTTACGTTGAAAATCCATAAAAAGAAAAAAACTACGGGGCCACGCCCATGTGGACCTCCGAAAGGACAACAAAACACCGCCTCCCCGTGAAGGGAGACAGTATCTGGCCAATGGGAGGGCAGATTCGATCACACATATGATTAACCATTGAGGATAGTGGCTCTCACCAGCACACCCCGATGAATAACAATATGTACGATTTAATCACAACGGGTTTCCCCCACCCGATACATTAGCTCGAATGGGGTTTATTTGAGAGTGGGATTCGGTTTCCCACGGGCGCAAGCCCCCGTGGTTAATTACATCTCAAGCCGGGGCCTGAGAATACTCTCGATTAAGGATTCTACGTTATTTTTCCCAAATTGGGATTGGCACATAGGGCGAAGATTAGGAAATCCTACTCGAAGGAAAAGAGAGATTCAACTAGGCTTAGTCATTATGCACGGCTCAGATCAACATCCGGAGGGATAAAGTAGTGAGAAGAAACTGGATAAAATAAATGTCATGCACTCAAAGCATACAAAAGAGAAAGATGGAGGTGGCGTCATCCATGTGACGTGGATATGTAGGGCTTATGGTCTCTAGAAGACAGAAGACCTACCTACCGATGAGGTGTACTACGAAATAATAGTAGCCTTGAATCTTGAATCTAATGGGTTTAGTATTCTACGCAACACTAAAACTCGTGTCCTAGCTAATGCAATGCCAAAACCTAGACTCACCCCGGCCTGGAAGGGGGAGTTAGCTAACCACCTAGTAGCTTCAAAACCATGATGTCCAGTCATTTTATGAAAGATGGGTGGGTAGGTTATAGTTTATCGGAAGTGAGGCCGACATCTAGAGACTCTCCTAATTGGCCCCGGACTGATGTTGGGTGAATGCTCATATAGCTAATGCAATTAAAATTTTGATTCAACTAGTTTCTAATACAATGCATGCTAGTTGAAGCTTCCAAATCAGGTATGCATAGAACTTTAAAAAGGCTTATACAATAATTTTTAGAATTAGACTGGGCTTCCCTAGGTCTGGCACCTCATCCTCATAGGTCAGATTATCCGAACTCTACCCGCAGGCGGGGAAGTGTCTTACAGAAGGAAAGAGAGAAATGCAATAATATGCACGCGACCCCGAACGATTCCGGCAATTCCCTAGATCGTTAAGTTGCTAGATTATTTAAGCCTTAAAACTTTGAATATTAGTTATGAGTAGAAAAAGTTTTAATCCTTAGAGAGCCTAACGAAATCCAGGCTAAAACAAAAGCGGCATGCAAGACTCCAGAAAACTAAGAAAAGCATACAACATATGCGTAATCATCATCACATTAAACAATAATAAATAACCAAATTAATCAATTAAATATCCATAGGCCAACTACCCTTAATTATAAACCAGGGTCTGCAGAAAATAAAGTGGCCGGGCACCACTACCAACAAACTCGGATTTCTAATCCTAGAACAGACGCAAGTTATTTTGAGTGGGATACACTTGGTCTTCATCTTCTTGATCTTCTCTTCCTTGGACTCCTTGGATCTTAGCTTCCTTGGACTCGTTGGCTCTCCTTTTCTTTGGACTCCTTGGATCTTAGTTTTCTTGGACTCCTCAGGTAGTAGAATGATTCAAATTTGAATTCCCAAATAGAAAAGGACTACCCTCATATTGGGTGTCCTTTTCTCTTTGGGATCCAACCTTTGGATCTCAGTATCCCCACTCAAAATAAACTTTCATAACTCTTAACCAATATTATAATCAATTACATTAAATGAAAGCAGTAAATCTAGACTCTCCTGCAAGATTATCCTAATAGAAATCATCCCAAGCAGTTTTATATATCACAACCAGTTATAGGAAAATAAAAGTACTTAATCACATCCACACTTGGCCATGCTCTTAATCATTTTGAGGGCTAGGCAAGCTCTGGAGCACCTATAGCAATTCATAATGATAATTTTATTTAGCCCTCATTTATTTAGGGGGGCTGAGCAATTTCTGAAGCACCTGCATAAAACAACATTAATATTTAAATCATGATTATTACCCCCCTTGTATTTAGCATTGCATGAGCACGACCACATGCAGAAAATATTATTAGTATCAAAGTCGATCCTAACCTATGGGTAATTTATCGTGCAATCACATCAGATCCCAGAGTGCAGTAAAAGTAAGCAAACACACCAATAGTTCAATCACAACATGCAGTGAAATCTGGAAAAGCTCGGCACACGACAGAAAAGTAAACACTGGCCTAGCCTAAGTCTAGAAGTGGTGCCCTAGCAAGCAATCCTACAGTGTATGTAGAGGTCTGTGTGGCTGAGGTGGATCCTAAGCTGGGTAGTTAGTTACAATTGACTACTGTCCATGTTTGTCGTAGGTATGAAAAGGGAGTTTTATTTAGAGTCCAAATATTAGTGAATTAAGATCTATTTTAGTTAATTTGATGTGTAGGTCAGTTTTAATGCTTAGGATAATGATGTTTGGAGTTTAAATTGCATTAGTAATTTTTAGGAGGTTCGGGGCCCACCTATACACTAAGCAAAGGAGGGTCCCAAAATTGATTTTTTGATTAAAGAGGATTTATTGATATTTAATATTTTTATAAAATACTAAACTTTAACCCGATCAGTTATCCTGTAAGCATGTCCAATTTGGACTCTTCCATCCAAAGTTATGAATTTCTGAAGTTTTGGTCTTCTTTTGAACTAAGTTTGACCGGATTGTTGACTTTTTGATTTAAGTTGATTTCTGGACACCTAACATTTTTAATAAATATTAGAATCTAATTAGAGTTGAATTCCTTTTAGTTTGCTCATTTTGGAGTTTTCTGTAATTAGTTATGATTTTTAGAATTGGGGCGATTAAATGAATTATCGAAATTGCCTAATTAGGGATACTTTGGGGGTTTTGGCCCAAATCAACTCCAAACTGATTGGAATCACCCCCAAAGGTCAGAAATGACCTAAGAAGGTGTTCCTAAGTGTTTGAAGAAATTTTGGAATTTTTAATAATTTTTAATAATTTAATTAAAGCAAAAAAGTAATTTTTTATTAAGGTTGAATTAAAGTCCAGATTAATATCCAATCAAAAGGCCCTAATTATCTAAGATTGGAGACTGAATTTTGGAGAGTTTAAGGTATTATGTGTATTTTTATGATTTAAAATGGATTTATTAGATTTTTCTGAAGTTTCTAAGGCTTAATTAACGGGTAAATTAGGGTTTGCTAATTAAGTATTTTAAGGAGTCCAGAAAATTCTTAGAAAATTCTAGGGGGTTCTAGATGTCACTAAATATTAGTGTTTAAAGTTTCACAGTAATCCGGGACCTATCCTAGCTTCTAGGAATATTCTAAGTTCGCTAGACGGTTCTTAATTATTGTCCTTAAGGTGTCACTACGTTATATAGGAATAAAATGAAGTAACTAACCCTTAGGCATAACATAGAGGATAAATGCAGCAAATATAAATACACCAATTAAGTCCTTAGATCTAGGAGAGCCTAGGCTATGTGCTTGTGCAACCTACACATGCAAGGACTACGAAAATACTAAGTAAAGAAGCCTAATGAAGTGATTAGTGAATGATTGGGACACAATCATTCACTAATCCTTCTCCCACATGAATGCTGCTCACACATAGGTCCTAGGTTTAAAGTTTCACAAGAGGTGGACCTCCCAAAATTAAAGGATTTAAATAATATTTAAGTTTAAAACAATTTTAAAAGACCTAAATATTATAAATATATAATAATATGGGTTTAAAAATAAGATAATTGAAATTAGTTCAATTCATAAGCATGGGAGGTCTACCAGCCACCAAGAGTTTTTTTTAAATAATTTTTTTATTTTAAAATAGCCAATTATATTAATTAAATAATATTTAAATAGCTAAATAACAAAGTAATACAGAAAACATCCAGAAAGGACAGAATCACACACAGGAAATATTTTTGAATTAAAATTCACATTTTTTTAAAAATTTCAAGGTATTATACGTAAAAATTCGATTAAAAATAAGAAAGTTATGAATTTTTGAAGTTAAATAGGTTTAAAAGTAATTTTTAAATAATTTAAAATAATTAATATTTGAAAATAATTAATAAATTTAAAATAAATCAAATATTAACATTTCTGGATTTTAAAATAAATATAAATAATAATAATTAAAATAACTTTAAAATATTATTAAAAATATAATGATAGTTAAGATAATTTTAAAGTGTTAATAATGAAATAATAATAATATTATTAATATAATAATATTAAAATAATAACAATACTATTAATATAATAATAACATTAAAATAATAACAATGATATTATTAGCATAATAATAGTATCAAAATAATAATAATATTATTAATGTAATAATAATATTAAAATAATATTATTATTAACATAATGATAATATTAGAATATTAATAATACTATTAATATAATAATATCGTTAAAATAATAATGACATTATTAATACGATAATAGTATTAAAATAATAATAATATTATTAATGTTATAATAAGAGTAACAATATTAAAATATTAATAATACTATTAATATAATAATATCATTAAAATAATATTAATGATATTATTAATATAATAATAATATTAAAGTAAATATCATTATTAAAATAATAATATTATAATGATATTATTAATATAATACTAATATTAAAGTAATTAATATTATTATTAATTAATAATATTAAAATAATAACATTATAATAATATTATTAATATGATAATAATATTAAAGTCAAAATAATAATAATAATAATAATAATAATAATAATTTTAAAAATAATTTTTAGACAAATAAATAAATAATAATAACAATAATAATAATAATAATAATAATAAGATTTTAAAATAATTTTTTAAATACAATAATAATAACTAAATAATGATAATTAAAAAAACTTAAAATATTAATAATAATAACATAAAAATGATAAAATAATGAAAATAATAACTATAATTATTAAAATATTAGTAATAATGATAACAATAATAATTTAGAAATAATAATAATAATATAATTATTAATATAATAATAATAATAATAATAATAATAATAATAATAATGGTGAAAATAATAAGAATAAAAGTAATAATATTAATAATATCAGTATGCATAATAGTGATTAAATAATTATTTAAAATTATTTAAATTTTTCTGATTTTAAAATTATATATATAATGTATTTTAAATAAATATTATTAAAATAATCCCTACGGCGGCGGCAGCGGCTCAGTACGGCGACGGTCAGCCACGTGGCGGCTTCTGGTTCGCTCCGCGGTCCCTGGCGATGATTGGAGAGAGGGGGAATGGCGGCTGCTGGGTGGCCATGCGGCAGAGAGGGATTGGATTCCGTAACCACGGGCAATGATTGCGCGGGCAATGATTGCCGCCAATCATTGCAAAATCAAAACTGCGACTACGGTTTCGACTTAGCCACGTCAGCGAGGGACTGGAACCACTGGATCTCCGCGGTTATGGAACGAACGGCTGAGATTCAACCGAACGGAAGATTTAACCACAGATGGATCCACGCGGTCGAATCAGACCGCGGAACGATGGGATCCGAGCCGTTGATCGCGAGATCAACAATTTGGCTCGCTGCTAGCTGACAGGAGAGAGAACCGAAACCCTAGAATGGGAAAATGCCTCGTTCTCGCGATCGGCTAGACCAAATCACATGAAATTTTAGACTTAAGATCTACTCATGAACATAAATCGTGTGGGACTAGTATCATGGCCTAAAACGAAGTATACTTAAAGCTATTTAGATCAATAGATTGTGACCTAGGTTAAGGGTTTTAAAGAATTTTCATCGTGGGATCTCCAAGTTCTTGGTTTGGTTGCACTTGTAGGCTGTCCTCGTATAAATTCCTAGTTGAACACGTGCTCCGATCTGCCTTGGATTGATCGGAATCCACCTAGGAAGCTTAGGGCCTTCGGTTCGCCGGAATTTGGCCGCCGGCGAGCTTTGGATGGTGGGGTCGGCTTGGGAAGGATGAAGGGAGGTAAGGGGAGTTTTCTCACAAGGGCTCTCGGGTTCTAGGAGTCTTGGAAGAGAGCAAGGGCCAAAAGTTCATAAACAAACCCTAAAATCCCCTATTTATAGTCTTAATCCTATTGTGGACAGTCTAGATCGACCCTAGAGCTATTTAGGAGGGAAAACAAGGCTCCCTTGCCGTGGTTTGAGTTTTGAACTCATTAGGAAAGGTTTCAATGCATTAAGGGGGCCTTAATGGGTCAAATTGACCCACTAATGACTTGGGTTGACCAAGTCAAGGGTTGACTTGGTCAACCCAGTCAATTAAGGTCAAGGAGGAGAGGGGTAGAGCTAGACATGGGTTTGGGATGGTCAAGATTTGATTTGGGCTTGAATGGGCCCATTAGGGCCTATTGGGTCAACCTGGGTTGACCTGATCAACCAGGTTGACCCAAGGCCTGGGTCTGATCTAAAACAAGGTCAACAGCCCAGTTGAAATGATTCTACTAGTATTTGAGTATGTTATAGTTGATTGAATCGTCCTTGGGGACGATCATATTACAATAAGTCTGGGCGTCAGTCGGTGGCTCGACAAAAGTCCAGTGTCAGGCAGTGGTCCAGCAGAAGTCCGGCGCCAAGCGGTGGTCCTGCGGAAGTCCGGGAGTCAGTTGGTGGTCTGGCGGAAGTCCGGTGTTGGTTGATGATCCGGTGGAAGTCCGGCGTTAGGCGGTGGTCTGGCAGAAGTCCGGGGCCAGGCGATGGTCCAAAAGAAGTCTGGCATCAAGCGGTGGTCCGGTAGAAGTTCGGGCGTTGGTCCGGTGGAAGTCCGGGCCTAAGTTGGTGGTCCGGCGAAAGTCCGGTGTTAGTTGGTGGTCCGGTGGAAGTCCGGCGTCAATCGGTGGTCCGACAGAAGCCCGGTGCCAAGCGGTGGTCCGGCAGAAGTTTGGCATCAGGCGGTGGTCTGGAAGAAGTCCGGTGCCAGGCAGTGGTCCAGTAGAAGTCCGACGTTAGGCGATGGTCCGACAGAAGTCCATCATCAGGCCAGGTGGTGGTCTGGCAGAAGTCCGGTGCAAGGGGTGGTCCGGCAGAAGTCTAGCGTCAGGCGGTGGTTCGGCAGAAGTTCAGGCGGTTGTCGGGAGGAGCTAGGCTGCAAGAGCGATCTCCGATCTCTCTCTTGCTTCCTTGCTTGGGGTCCCCTTTCATGAGAAGTGAGGGGTCTATTTATAGATTTCTGAGAGTGGCATGGCTCGTAAATAGGAGGAAGATCAAGGGTAAATTGGGAGTGGTTTAGATGGATGGTCGATGTTAAATCCCTTGATCATATACCGTTTATTGGGCCTTTGAATGTCTTAATGATATCAGAATTTAGTGATCTTAGGCTCGTTGGATTTGTCTCGTCGAGCCACTCGATTCGACTATAAGCATGTCATGTTTGGAAAATGTTTGATAATCCAAATTATGGTTTGAATCTTCCAACAACGCTTTGGGTCTTTGATTTGAACTCATTTGGGCTCGGATTGAGTTTAATTTGGTGTCGTTGAGTTCATATTTTTGAGACGTTCAACTGTAGGTTTGCTGAAATCAGAGTTCGAATGGTTCCAATTTTAATTTCGAAAGTTTTCAACTCGATTTTGCCTCGAGATTTGTGCCCAATCAAGATAATTTATTGATAATATATCAATATAATTTATATTTGGCTCTATTAATTAACAAATAAAATATGAACAAAATATTTTGAATCATTTGCTTAATAAGCCAATTCAAAAAAAAAAAAAAAAACTTAGAAGTATTACAATTTACAACATGGAACTCTCTATTTGCCTCGAAAATTCTTGGAGCATTTCCTGTTGTCTTCCATTGATTATATTAGCCAATACCGTCTCCTATCATTGGGGCTTTTCTTGGAACGTCGTGTGGAGTGTAACACCCTTGTAAGGCCGAGTATATTTATTCAAGCTTAAATTAAAGTTATTAGATTCATTATTTATTTTACGTTTAGTATTTTATATTCAAATTATATATAATTTTAGTGAAAGAAAATTTATACCTAATATAAGAAATTAAATAGACCTCTATTTTTTACAAATTTATGAATTCACATACTCTCTACAAATATGAATTCATTTTACATAAATTTAACAAATTTCATAAAAATTTGGACAATTTTTTTACGATCAAAATATTGTAAGAATATACATTTTCCATGTATTAAAACAAATGTATATGTAATTTAATGAAATCAAAGATTTAGGCTTCGTTTGTGATAGCTTTTTCATTGCTTCTTAAAACAGTTTTTTAATACAAAAATTATTTTTTTTACTAGAAACTTGCTTTAAGGAGCAGTAAGAAAGCTGTCCCAAATGAAGTCTTAAGAAATTTCTCTTTACCTTGCTTCTTAGATATCAATCACAATTTTATTTGACTACTAATAAAATTTCTGTGATGAAAAGCTACTTTTTGGGACTAGAGCAACTAATGATTGTTAGGGATAACTTTTTTACAGCTTCCCTTTTCAAACACAATTATAGTTTCTATTTGGGTATGATATTTTTATTACTTTCACAAAATTTTTGTGCTAGAAAATTATTTTTTACAACTAGTGGCGGAGGCAGAAAATTTTTTCAGCGGGGGCCTAAATTTACTTTGACAAATTTTTATCAACTTTTTTCATCCAGATTTGAATTAGCCTAGACAATTTTAAAGCAAAAAAATGAATAAATTCTAGCTATAATTAATTTGTTCAAATTTATAAATTATTTATAAATTAGTTAAATACCGATTATGATATATTAAAATTTTAAAAAGTAAATTTATTATTCAGATTTTTTTTAGATTCTGTATTTACTTTCAACTTCTATAGTATTTATTTTTTTAATAAAAAATATGATTAAAATTAAGATACACTCTCACAGTTACCTAGTTACCAGCTACTAGGATTTGCTACACTTTATATATATATTTTTTATAGATTAATATATATGCGTGGATATTGCTGGGTTGCTGTTGATTGGACTATTGGATCTATAGGTAGGCTTCAACATAGCGTGCTTTATTGACAAATGGCCTTAATGGTACAGTAGTTTCTCAATTTTTTTTATGGGGGCACGTGCCCCGCTGGCCCCCCCTTGAATCCATCATTATTTACAGCAATTTTCTAAACAGTAACTTTTCTCATAATAGTTTATAATGACTTTTACAAAAAGAATTGTTTTTATCTAAAGCAGACTTACAATAATTTTGCAATCAATTTTATAAAATATTACCACTGTTTCAATAAGATACTTAATCATATAATAAGTTTTTCTTATGAACTTATATTTAATTTTTTTTTTTAAACCATTAGTTTTATAAAAAAAAAACTAAAATTTAATTTTTTTTTTGGGGCATTTAGATGTGATATTATTCAAGCAGATATTGCTCGAATAAGATCACAAAAAACTAAAATTTAGATATTACATAATTTTTTTTCTTAATAAAGGACAAAATTGCGCATTGAAAATCTTATTCTAAAAAGTAAAAACTAAAAACAGAAGGAGAAGAGCTACCTTCGCTTGTTGCTGACTTGATGTAGTCAAATTTTGCAAATTCAATGACGAAATTTCAATTTGTAAACCCATATTGCCAGAATCAACCCTCGTTCAAACCCAAAATGCAAAGACGCGGTGGCGCCAACAACTGGGTGAAGTCAACAGCAATTTCCCCAATTATCTTCGCAGCTTTTATACTCTATATATTCAACGCGAGATGCCAACACTGTAGCCCTCCCTGTAGCAGCAAACTGATGCCGATGATGCTTCCAACTCCCACATGTTAATCATTTTAGGTAAAATAGCATATCAATTATGTGAATGATATGATTGGTCAAATCATATATTTAAAAAATTATTTTTTTTATTTTATTTATGCTTTATTCTAATTTTATTTTCTCAATTTTTAATTATTTTAATAAAATAATGACCTTATTATTATAAAAGTTTTTTTTATTGTTCTTCTCATCACTTACAACATAGTACTTAATGAAGTAGAAAGAGTGACATTTGAGATCCTCTCAATTAAAAAAAATAAAAATTCATAAATTTATCACAGTTCAATTTTAATTTTTAAAATAATAAAAAATAATTTATGTCATAATCAAGATAATTAAATGTAATCAGGACAATTTATTCTTATTTTGGCAATATTCTCCAGCTACTAAATCAAGAAATTTAATATTTCATAAGACCTCTTAGATAATATATTTGTTTAATATTATAATGAAATAATTTTAATCATTTTTTTGGGCTAATCAATGCTTTAATTATAATTGTTAGTATGTTAAAGGTTAATAAATTTTTTAAATATGGGAATTGAGTTGGAGAAAATGCACTATAGCAATATCTTTATTGCTTTTGTATAAATAATATATTTATTAGCCCAACAAATCTTATTTTTATGTCAATTGTTCCTTCTCTTTGGATGAATCTGTGCTTCGTTCCCTCTGCTCAATCGCTTGAAATTTATTTTCACCATCCTTATTGGCCTACAACGATCACTAAATTGTTGGTGATAATATACAAGCACCTAATTTAGGACTGATATAAAGTTAAGTTTAGATAATTTGAATTATAATTAAAGTAAATGAATATGTGGTGACTCAAATTCAAGTCAAAATTAAAATAGAAATTGAGTTAAGTTGGCTTGATACAAAATAAGTTGACTTTGAGTTAAATCAAAATTGAGATTAAGGCTTCGTTTGGGATAGCTTTCTTACTATTTTTTAAAGCAGCTTTTAAGTATAAAAATACAAAAATTTCCTGAACTAGAAATTTTTATACTGAAAAGCAGCTTTATAAAACATCAAAAAAGTTGTCACAAACGAAACTTGTTTATTTGAATTAAAATTTTAAAATTATATGAAACTACATGATTATAATATATATATATATATATATATATATATATATATATATATATATATATATATATACCCGCATAGGGGCTTACACGTTCCATAAAATAACAAAAGTACAGGAAAACCAAAAGCTCACTAAAATACAATCTTTGAAGTAAAATCTAAGTGCTGATGGTACTACCTAATACATAAGGGCATAAAATAAAAAGAAAGCACCAAAAGAGAACCAGGAAAACCAATTTAGGAGAGAGAATCATCAGCAGCCACACAACAAATAGAGTCACAACAACCACAATAGAGGATCAGCACAAACACAAAAAAATAGAGACAAGCAGCAACATGATAATATGAAGCAACCCACGCCACAATGTCGAACACTCTAAGGGAACAACCACCGAATCATAGACCACACACCAACACAACCCAACCTCAGCAAAAAACTCCTAACCACAAAACCAAACTAACAGATAATAGCCATAAAGAGGAAAATCCACCATACCCAAAGCCACAACCCTAATAACTAAGTTGAAGCCACCGACACCCCCACACAGGAGACATTAAAAACAACAACCAGTTGCCAACACCCCAAACAGAGACCAAAGAAGGCCCCACCCAGCAACACAAATGACACAAACTACTTTTTTAGATTTCTGTTTACGACACCTACCAACACGGGAGAAATCATTTTAAACAACTATACTCACATTCATGCCATACAACTCCTGAAGATCATCTTCCAAAACATCTTCACCAACCCCATAGGGCGATGAAGGAGACCCATCAAGCAGTAAGATTGCACCAGACAAGTTTCCCCCGATCTAGAAACCAACTGAGCATTCAAAACACTCGGAGAAATAAGAGCAATAGGTACATCTACAAGAGTATCATTCCCCTTCGGCCCCACAAGATAATCCAAAGGAGAAGCAGCAGATGTCTCCAAACCACTAGACAGATCATTCAGTGGCATCATATTAGTCTGACAAAAATCCCTATTCACCTCATTTGCATTTTCCAAACTAATCGGTGAGGGAGCTAAATCACGAGCCCCCTCATCACTAGCACAAGCCAAATCCAAACAAGGAGAAGAAACTTTAGAACCATCATTGTTAACCATAGGGTTAGGGCAGCCAGCATAACATAAAATAGGATTCAATACATCTAAATTCTCCTGAGCCAAGACAACAGCCAATAAAAAGGGTCCAACCGCTTGCCCCACATCACCAGACCAACAGTTTCACTTAAAGAACCATCAGCACACACAATGCCCTGATCAATGCAATCCAAAGCACTAATCCCATCCACATTTGGAGTAACAGGTTTTAAATTTTCAACATTATATCACAAAGGAACCTTAGCCATAACCCCCACATTCACATTACTAGAGGAAACATCAACCAAATGAGGATGTAAAATATGACATTCCAATTTCGAATGACCCAAATCTTTGCAATGAGCATAGTAAGAGGGAAATTATTCCATTTCCATAGACTGAATATAACCCAAGGTTTCAGAACCAAGCCAAACTTTATCAGGATAACATTTGGTAACATCCAACTCCACAAGGATGCGAGTGATCGAAGGTCTGGTACCATTAGGGGTAGCATTGTCCGTTCTTAAGGGGCAGCCAAACAAAGAGCCCAGACCATGTAGGATATATGGCAAAAATAGGTAAAGACAAGATTGGGGAAAGACACCCAAATCGGGATTGCTGGGGATTCTACATTAACATCAAAATGGGGAGTCCACTTATGCAGCTTCATAAAGTAATTGCTAACAAAATAAGAGCGGGAGAACATCCTACAGTAATCCTAATTTGATCAAGACATGCTTAGGATTGAGCAAAGTGAGAGAAAAATCACCAAACAGTTTCAAGTTGAAAAAAGATTTTGAATTGCATCAAGAGGCTGACGACGCTCAAGAAATTTCCAAACCAATGCAAACTCAAAAGGTGCCACAAGAGCAAGCATTTCCTCATCTGAAATCCACAACGACAGCAAGCCTTGGTGAGAGGTGATTTTAAGCATAGGAAACTCTGTCGAGGAGGAAACCCCGGACATAGCGTCCCTAAAAGAGCGCGATTTGGATTTCCCATCCAAAAATTCAGGGTCAATCAAATGATTAACCGCCATTCAGACCGAAAATGGGTCAAAGGAAGAAAAATCGTAAGAAAAACTAGAGAGAAAAGGAAGAAAATTACCCAAAAGAGGCTACAGAAAATAGACGTCGCACGAGAGAGGAAGCGAAGCGAGAAACCCTAGTCATCATAGAGGGTAGCCTTAGGCTTTTTTTATTACAAGAAGAGATATTTGAATCTATGCTTTATAGTATTGATGTTATACTTTAATCACTATGTAGTCTAATGAAAGTATATGCAAGTCGATTCAAATTATATTTTGAGTAAGAGGCTATTGGCTCAAAGGCAACTAAAAATAGGGTAGAGTTTAGATATCAATATAACTCAACTTAAATTTATCAAGGCAATTTTATATTGACTTAAAAATTTGAGTGAATTTTGACTTTCAAGTGCAAAATTACTAGTCTCAGAGGAATACAACCAACTTATCAAAAAAATCTAGACAAAAGGAGAAATTGCAAGTTTGATTTCATAGCCCAAAGGTCCAATTGTCTAAATCCACGGGTGCACGATAATGCTCATGACTTAGTTATTCATGTTGGTCGAATATGGATCCATGATTTGATCGTCTCTAATATATTATAGGTTATATGACATTCATAATCATGTCATTTTGCTAATCATCAATTATTCTTACTATATATTTAGACAAATCAATCGTATCACCAACAATGCAAATCAATGCTTCTATTCTAAAGCAAAATGATATAAAACCAATTAATGCAACTAACTACATCAAATGCTTGGATTGATGGAAAATGTGTAGCTTAGATTGTATCGCCAAATGCCCAATCGCCTGAAATCCATGGGTGCACCATAATGTCCTTGACTCAACGTCTTATATGATCGAATGCAAGTCCCTTAATGAATCATCTATCACAACTTAAAGAAGATATTGTTCTATTAACAGCTCTCCATGAAGTAACATCACAGCTTCTACGACATTATGGCTTCTCTCAATAAGTTCCTATTGTCATCTCACTAATCTTTTGGCTATGGCCCGACGCTAATCTTAATCCGCTAAATCCAATCTTAAGCCAACTTTGCTTGTCAATGTCTTTACTCTATACCATAACATCATTATAAATTTAAAAATGAAATGAGTAATATATTGCCTTTTTTATTGCATGATAATTAAATCTTGAATTTATTATTTTTGTCTGATATTATTTTTTTACCTATATTAGTCATCTCTCTAATTTCTATATATAATTTTGTTAAGAATATTAATTGTTGCTTCCTGGAGTATTCGCTGTTGTAGAGAAATATAAAGCTTAATGTCTTAGCGTTGTATTATTAAAGCAATTTGAAGACCATTTGGTAATTCAAATTATGGTTTGATCCTTCCAATAGCGCTTCAGACCCTTGATTTTGACCCATTTGGGCTCGGATTGGGTTGAATTTGATGTCGTTGGGTTTGTATTTTCTGAGACGTTCAGTTCGACTGTAAGTTTGCCAAAATCGGAGTTCGGATGATCCCAATTTTAATTTTTAAAATTTTCAATTGGACTTGCCTCGAGATTTGTTCCCGATCAAGATAATTTTTTGACACTGTATCATTAATAAAAAGTTAGAATATTTTAATTAATTTTTTATTAGAATAAATATTAAATTTATATTTTGAGATTACTATATATTATATTTGTTTAAAAATAAATCGAACTCTAAATTCAGCAGCAGTCCCTCACGCTCAGGCGTTAAGCGTTGCATTTGAGTTGATGGATACATAAACGGCTACATATCCAGCTTTACCCGAACTCATCCGGGTCCCACACGCAATACCAGCCAGGCGTCCACAAACACATTATTTCCTCAAATGAAAAAACCTGCCGTTTCCGCGTTCACGAATCTTCCCTCTGCCGCCCTTCTCCTTTTCCATTTATAACCGCTTACTTCTTCCCCCAACTAAACCGTAACCCTCAAATCCCCATATCTCTCCCTCTGCCTCCCTCTCTCTGTATCTCTCAAGAAGTTTCTCCATGGGCAACTACCTTTCCTGCTCCCTCTCCTCTCCGGTGGCCGGCCTCCAATCCGGCCCCAAAGTCATCCTGCCCTCCGGCGATATCCACCATCTCAGCGCCGCCTCGGCCACCGCAGCCGAGCTCATGCTCGAACACCCCGGCTTTTTCCTGGTACACTCTAGCGCCATTCTAATAAACCGCCGGCTATTTGCCCTCTCAGCCGATGAAGAACTCGAGCTCGGCGTGGTCTACGTCATGTTTCCAATGGACCGGGTTGGTTCGGCCGCCTCCGCGGCTGACATGGGTCGGCTTCTTCTCGCAGCCGGTAGGCAGGCCCGTCGGGACCGGGCTCAGGTTACTCCGGCCGCAGAGTCGTCTTCTCCGCCTTTGTTGACCGAGACGGCGGCAGAAAACCAGCTGAAGCCGGAGGAGGAGGACGATGTTTTTATTGCGGATTTTAGGTATAAGAGGAGCTTGTGCCGGTCGAGGAGACCAGCCTTGGAGACGATAACGGAGGAAGCCGTTTTTTAGATTTTTATTTATTTTTTTTAATAGTTTGGTTGTAGAAGAGGGACTCGATTCCTCTTCGGTTAGCACATGAATTGGAAGGTGGTCGTTCAAATTTATTTGGACGGCTGAGATTAATGCAATTATATCGTGCAGTTCCGTGCTAGGTAGAAGGGATCTGAACCTTGTAGAGGAGGGTTAGGTTGGGGACTTGATTGTAGTCAAGTTGCTATGTGTATCAATATATGCAATCTATTTCATATAATCTGGGAGGGCTTATCACATAGATTTTATAAATGTGAATTGGACGGAAAATAAAGCATAACTTTATATCCCGTTTGGGACAATTTTTTTACTGCTTTTTAAAATAATTTTTAGTATAAAAGTTTTTTGAAAATATCAAAAAATATTGGCCAAAAGATGGTTAGCAGGTTTTAGTACAAAGTTTTTTTGAATAAAAATTTTTGTAATAAAAAGCTACTTTACAAAGCATTACGAAAGCCGATCCAAATAAAGCCTAAGGGTTCATTTGGGACGGCTTTCTTACTGCTTCTTAAAGTAGCTTTTTAGTACAAAAATTAAATTTTTTGTACTAAAATATTATTTTAAGAAGCAGTAAGAAAGCTAGGCTTCATTTGGGATAACTTTCTTACTACTTTTTAAAATAATTTTTAGTACCAAAAATATTTGAAACTAAAAATTTTTGTATTAAAAACTGTTTTAAAAAATATTAAGAAAGCAATTTCGAGCGAAGCTTAAGCCTTAGATTAAAGTCAAGGCTATTAAAGCTTTTTTAGGTATGTATTTTATGCTTTTATTTTGTACAATGATTGTACTAAAACATTGTACAATGATTTAAGAACTTCTTTAGATAATAAGATTTATTAGGCAACATTATTGATAATCTTGTTGCTTGAAAGCTATCACATGAACAAGCACAAAATAATAATACTTCATTGTACAAATAAAATTTTAGAAAGATTTTTTATTATTATTGTGCCTATAATGATTTGAATGTTAGTAATGATGGCATCAAAAGGTAGTTGGGGTGTCTCTAACCTACTTGATTTAAAATATTATGTGGTTATATATAATATGAAGGATTTATTCTTAAATTATTTTATAATTATGTATATTACAAGAGTTTTACTCTGCTAATTTTTGGATAAATTCTTATCCTCTCTCAGTTATAGATGTTCCCCATTTCTGTTTGAAATATTAATTCTATTACTAAATGAATGGTTGGTTTTTTATTGCACTATATAAGAAGTGTTACGGACTCAAATATACGCGGCGATAGAGTTTAAATTTCTGTCTCAGCGTTGTACGTATATCCAGCACATAAACAGAAGAATGAAAGAACACCAGAATTTTTACGTGGAAAGCCCTGAAGAAGGGAAAAACCACGGGGCCACGCCCAGTTGAAATAATTCCACTAGAGTGTATGAAATACACGAGACTGATTCGTCCTTTAGATTCAGGATGATCAGATTACAATGAGTATCGGTTACAAGGCCAAGCAGAGTTCCGACGTCACTTGGGTGTCTGGCAGAATTCCGGCATCACTTGGAAAGAAGTCTGGCGTCACTCGGGCGTCGGGTAGAATTCTGGCGTCGGGCAGGATTCCGATGTTGCTCCGGCGTCGGGCAGAGCTCCGGCGTCCCTCGGGCGCCCGGTGGTGCCTCAGTGGTGTTCCGGCGGAGTTCCGGCGAAGTTCCGGCGGTGGTCGAGGAGGAGTTGTTCCCTCCTAGACTTCTCTTCTCTTCTTCTCTTCTTGGCTTTTTCCCCTCTTAAGAGAAATGAGGGGCTATTTATAGTTTTTCTGGAGTGGCATAGCCTGTAAATATGTGAGGGATCAGGGGCAAATAAGGAGTGATCCGGATGAACGGCTCATATTGAATCCCTTGATCATGAACCGTTTATTGAGCATCTTACGGTCTTAATGGTATCAGAATTCTGCGATCTTGGGCTCGTTGGATTCGTCTCGTCGAGCCGCTCGATTCGACTATAAGCTCGTCAAAATCGGAGACCGTTTGGTAACTCAAATTGCTGTTTGATGCTTCCAATAGCGCTTCGGGTACTTGATTTGGACTCGTTTGGGCTCGGATTGAGTCGAACTTGGTGTCATTGGATTCGTATTTCCGAGACGCTCAGTTTGACTATAAGCTTGCTGAAATCGGAGTTTAAATGATCTCCGAATTAATTTTTGAAGTTTCCAACTTGAGTTTTTACTCGAGATTCGTGCCCGATCAAGATAATTTTTCGATGACATATCAAGAAGAAATACAAATTAAAGAAAAAATTAAAAGTATGAGTGTTGCGGATTGGAAAATTCGCGGCGGTAGAAAAATAAAAAGCTTAATTAATATCTTAACTTTGAACGAAGATCCAGCACATAAACAAATAAAAAGAGAGTGGTGTGAGAGTCATAAGATAGCTATGTTGAATTTGAGTTACCAGGACTCAAGAGTTATTGTGATACTCTTGTGCCTTATTTGAACAAGATTTTTGTGATACCCTTGTGCCTTGTTTGAGCAAGTTTTTTGCATATTTAGTCTTCGAGATATGAATGATGATTATCTATGTCGAATATTCATTTAGGTGATTGTGGTGCATATTCTATATATTATTTTTTATGAAATATTTATAAATTTTAACACAATAATACAAAGTAAATATATACATCAATCGCACATTTCACAACTAGTTAGCATGTTTTAGATCTCATTCTATAGCTATATTATCTAAGAAAAAGTGTCTATAATAACCTATTATGTATTGAATTATTTTCTCAAAATTTAGATAAATGGCCCAAGTTATATCCAACATATTATTTTATATCAAAAATAGGTACAATAATAGTTATTTTAAAGTAAATGTTGCCTCACTAATTTTAACATATTTAAACTCCTTCAATCTAACTTCAGCAACTAATCATTTACCCATTTGATTCATTTTTATCTCCTATTGCCTTAAAAACATTCATCATGAGAAATTTGCGAAATTGTACCAAAAACATCTCTCTTAAAACACCTAAAATGCTAAAAATTGTAAATAATTGTTTTCTATAAAGCAAGTTTCTAGTACTAGGTAAGCTTTTTTATTGCTTTATAAAACGAGTTCCTAGTACAAAAATTTTTATAAAAATTTCTAGACTTAGAAATTTTTGTACTAGGTAAGCTGCTTTAGAAAGCAGTAAGAAAATCATCCCAAATAAAGTCTAAGGCTTCGTTTGGGACGACTTTCTTATTGCTTCTTAAAATATTTTT
Organism: Dendrobium chrysotoxum; assembly: GCA_019925795.1. Lineage (NCBI taxonomy): Eukaryota > Viridiplantae > Streptophyta > Magnoliopsida > Asparagales > Orchidaceae > Dendrobium > Dendrobium chrysotoxum. The sequence continues at coordinate 36,720,732 of CM034301.1, forward strand.
TTAGTACAAAAAATTTAATTTTTGTATTAAAAAGTTGCTTTAAGAAGCAGTAAGAAAGCCGTCCTAAACGAAGCCTAAATCTCCTTTGGCATTTCAAGGTAAGCTAAAAGTTGCTACATTTCTAATCTTGAATGATAAAATATTAAAGATTACCATGCTATTTTCTTTGTATAAGATCTTTAATAATTAATAATCACTAGTAGCTTTGAAAATTGTAGACCCCCCATCGAATCTAAGTTATTATTGTATCTTTAGTTGCAACGTCTTTCAATATCTCTAACCTAAAATATTAAGTTTGTATAGTTATAGCTGACCAATGAACCATGAGGATGGGGCAAATAAATAATTCTTACTAGTTCGATTAATTTCTTTTGGATCAGTGCCATTTATTCTAGTCTTAAACTCTTGAATAAAGTTTCTAATTTGATTTTTAAGGGCATATACAAGGTGAAATTCATATTGAAGTATAGTGTATTGATGAAATCATGAAATTTGATCAAATCTAGAGATGGCCTTAAGAAAGCTAAGGAATAACTGTTTATTTAAAGAGTTTTTTTTTATTGTCTTATATTCTCTTGGTTTTAATAAGCAATTATATTTACAAATTAAAACTAATTTTTAGGTGCCTAAATAGATACTAAGAAAATATTCGAAGATAAACTACTTGAATGAAATACATGTAATATTGAGAATATTTTATTTTATCAATCGAATGTAGAGATTAGACAGTCAAATATGTCTTATCTTGACAGATTGAGAGTTATGACAGATAATAGATGTACAAAAGAAAATAATATATTAAAACTGAATATTATGCCTTGCTTTTCTTAATTATACTCATGAAACTGATTGATAATATATTAAACTGATTGACAGATTGATAGCTTATACTGATATTAATATTGATACAACATAGCATAGTATATTGACATGATTCATTATGTGATAATACTCTTTACCGTATACCTTATAGTTTGATAGATCTCTTTTGATTTCACTAGTCATATTGATTTTATTATTGATTTTTGAGATTTTTATTGCTCATATTAAGAATGATTGATATTGATTAAAATTAAACATACAAATCGATTCTTTTATTTTGTATTGAAAGCAGTGATATAGTTTTGATTTTTTGCTGGGCTTTTTAGCTCGTTATGTGGATTTTAATGATTTCAAGTTAGAGAAATTGTCAGGATCATGAGCAGTGATACTGCTAAAGATCACCAATTTCTTCTTTAGATTTTGCTATGTATTTTTTTTTATTCTTTTGTAGTCAGGAGCTTATGATAAACTATTGATTGTACAGATCTCTTGATTATTATAAATTGATTTTGAGAGAATGGATATTGTACAATATTTTAAGTTATGTAATAGTTAGTTACTTTCACATGATATATATTTATTATTTTGATGATTTATAGAAGCTCTAGTTGATTAATTAAAAAGATAAAATCTATAATTCTTCTAAATTTGATTTAGTGGCATTGCAAATGGTTTCAGAGCAATACACTGGCCGGAAGAAGGGAACTAAGTGCCATATAAGACAGTGTTATGCCATGGGAGCCACTTCTTGAACCCTGTATGTGATAAATTGCTACATGGTTGGAGCTACCACTTGAACTTGTAGGAGCTATCTCTAGAATTCTATATGCATGGTGGGTGATTTTGGGATAAGGATACTCAAGAGGACGTCACTTACTTAAGTAGGGGAGATTGTAGACCCACTTAAGTAAAAGAAACTAAACTCTTAAACATCGATGCGCCTTTTGATGTAATTGTTGAAATTTTATTTAAGAAACTCCACAGTTAAGCGTACTCATTCCGGAGAAATTCTCGGATGGGTGACCTCTTGGAGTTCTTCAAATCATGCCCAAGCATATTTCAAAGTCATTTTTGAACCCTATTATAACTAGGGGTACAAACAAGTCAAGCAGACTCATGAGCTTGCTCAAGTTCGACTAATCAACAATCTCACGAGCCGAGCTTATCGAGTTTCGAGCTCGAGCCTGAGAAAATTATGAGCTCATTGGGTAATTGAGCTCGAGTTCGATTGACTTGTTGCTCGACTCGTTGACTCGTTGGGCAGAATCACAAAAGACAAAACAAAAAGTGAAAGGTTGAACCGCAAAAGGCAGAACCAGAAGCAAAAAAGCTAAATATCCATTTACTTTTGGTCGAGCCGAACCAAAACCAAATAGGGTTCTCTTTTGTTTCATGTGCAAAGTGTGAAGTGCGAACTAGGGCTTATGTTGTGGTTTGTGACTCATGAGCGAGGAGGACCGACCAAATTGTACAATAGCTTTCATTAATTTGGTAGTGCCTTTTGGCTTCACATGCGCAGATCTTTTCTTCCTCTTGCATCCTCTCCGGCTCCTTCAATGCTGCTACTATAATGTCCACCTTTTGTGTTGTCGTCCGCCCGTCTGTCGTCGAGCAGAAGCGTGCTCTTCGATCCATAATTAGGAAAGAACTCCAATCACTTCCTGTTCTGCTTACGCCTCTCGCGAATCGGCTTGCAAGCCCGCATCTTTTGCCACAAGTCGAGCTCGAGCATGCCCTTTGAGATCAAGCTCAAATTCGAGCTCGCGATTTGGCTGATGAGCCGAGCTTGAGTAAAGCATGACTCGAGCTCGGCTCGACTCATTTACACCCCTAATTCTAAAATTATCCAAACATGGTTTGAAAAATGTTCTAACATGTTCGAACTATGTTTAGACATGGCTCAAACATATTTGAAAACCGCTCGAACATGTTTAAACAAGCATATGATATAACACCATTCAAATATCATAGGGTTCGAACAAGGTTAGAATAAAAATAAGATCTTTTTTCAAAATTATCTTAATTAAATATAATAAATATATTACAGTCATGTTTTTATCATATGATGCAACATCATTCAAACATAAAAAATGATATCCACAAATGCCAAAGTCTATGTTAAACTACATTTTCGAATTCAACTTCATCTTCAAGTTCCTATTATCACATCAAACCCAAAAAAAATCACAGCAAAGGGGGATGAAATTAGCAGTGGTGAATGCCTAAAAGTGCATGAGTGAGCTAGAAAAGAGGGAACTCGTCCTTCATTCTTTTTAATGAGAAATACTTGGAAATGAAGGTATAAGCATACAAAGAATGTTTACATTAAAAAAAAATAAATTTGAGTATATATTTTTCAAATAAACAAACAGAATTTTTTTTTTCTCCAATTGAGATTATTGTGAAGCACAAAAAGGTCAAATTTCTTAATAAAATTAGAGAATAAAAGTATTTTTTAACTTAATTTTATTTTTGACTTCGAGTTGATGTGATTTCTAATTCAATCTGAAGGGATTCGACCCAATCCCACAGATGTTTGGCCTGCGACATGCCTACAAACCCCTCGTCTTTCCTATTTGATATCTTGCTTCAAACTCTCCTATTTCTATCTCTAGCCATCACCGCCGCTTTGCTTCTTATATTTCCTTGTGCTATGTTCTTTTTTAGGGGCTGTTTGACAACAAGTAGGATTTAGTAAAATTATATCCTAAAAACTATTTGGCAAGATAAGTGTTAAATCTTATTAAATTCTGTGGAATCGTTTGGCAATGTATTTGACGATTTAAGATGGTTAGTTTATTAAAAAATAAACTTAATTTGTATTTTAAATACACATTATATATTAATTATAATAATAATTATTGTCAATAAATTACGATTACAAAAATAATATAATAATTAAATAATTTATTAATTTTGATTATATTTTTAATTTTTAATTTTCAATTATCGTTATTAACTAATTAATATAAATAATATAATTAGAATTTAAATTAATTATCAATTAATTATTTGTTAATTATATTATATTCTTATTTAATTTTAATTAAATTAAATTAATTTATTTCTCTCCTATCTTTCTATCTGTTCGCCTGCTCTGCACTGTCTTTCTATCGCCGAAGATTTGCTAGGTTTAGAGTTTTGAACGAGTCGCTAAATAACTTTTTCGCCTCCTTGGACGACGTTCTTTCCTGTCGGATCCCAAATCACACCTCATCGCCGTTCGTCTGTTCGATCGGAAATAACGAAGACGACGGGAGCTTGCTCGTTGCGAAGGTGGCCATCTTTCTTCCGTTCGCGCGCTTCTTCGGCCAAATCCCGTAAATCCACCGAACTCCCGGATTTAGTAAATCCGGGATTTACGAAAAAAAGAGCGAAACGGAGGATTTAACTCGCTGTGAGATTTAACGGTTCCCTAAATCCTGTTTGGTAAATCCTGCATAAATCCTGTATCCAAACAGCCCCTTTGATCTCTAGGAGTCTAGCTTCTTATAGATCGATCCAGGGGATCATGTTTCTTCACAGGCTTTCTCGGGTAGGGTTCCGAATCGCACGAACGTCGATGCCAGGTGCCTTTTTTATTTTTTATTCTCTACTAATCTTCTTCTTAAGGCTCTGACTGAATTCAGTTATGTTGAATGACTATTCTGTAAGTTTATTCCATCCTCTTGTTTAGTGACTCTTGCACATATTTGAAAATTTCTAGTTTTTGGGAAAGAAAGGATACATGTGTAATATTGGTGAGTTGTGAGCTGTTTATGGCTGCATATGGAATGCATGTAAATTAAACTCATGCATTGTAGATGCGGCAGATTTAACTGCATTTACTTTGCAGCAGAGCTCAGAGAGAAATAAACTGTGAAGTATGAACTGATTTTTACCCATTAATTTTACTTCAAGCTAAACACAAATAACTGCCTTCCATGCGAATAATTTATGCCAAGCTTTCACCATACCAAATAGTTGAATTTGAGGTTTTTTATCTCATTTGATGGCTTACATGTTAAGAATATGCCCTGTTTCTGTTCTCTTTCGCTTCTCATCCTTCCTATTTATGACCCCTCTTTTATACGTCCTAACAAATTAAAACTATGGAAAATTGCCAATTTTGATATTTTTCTATTTTCCATACAATGTGAATGTCATACAAGGTAAAAGAACTTCTCATGCTTTACCTTTTTTTGTAAGCACGGACATGTCTATTAAGTTTGCATTTCTCTTTATTTGTACTCCTTGCAAACAAAGACATTTATCATTAAATTAGGTAAACTATCTTTCTTTCTTTTTTTAACTCATGAATTATTCTTTAGCAAACAACGATGATGAAGAATATGAAGATGCTTTTGAGCTTAATGGTCGATTAAATATCCATTATAGTCACACAAGCTTATGAGTTGACTAGCCATGGCCACACAAGCACACAACCAACTAACTATAATCGAGGAATACATGAGGCGATCAAGCATGTTTGTCAGTATTATTGTTATTTTTTTGTTGAACAACAAAGGGTTATTGACTAGCTTTTATTTGGTTGACTATGCCCATTCCACTATTTTTTTTAATTGCACGCAACCTATAAAGTCTTTTTTGGCCTATAACTTAAGAATAAATGCATGAATTAGATATGTAGGCCTAAGTTGCATCCAAATCTAGTGAACAGGCACGATTTGCATTTAAGGAATACTTATATGGGATGGATATGACCTCAACATATCTACTTGGAGTGAATTTCTTAGTCAGCCAAACAAACTAATTTGTCAACCATCGTGCTATACCTATCATTCAAGCCAAATAGGACTTTGATTGGTCAATCAAATCAAAGTATAATTTGATTTATTGGCTAATCAACTATCTTTTCCGTTATCCAATTGGTCAATCGACCAACCTGAGTCTCATTTGAGACTTTTGTTTTGTTGAAAACCAAATGAGCTCGATAACGAGTCGAGCTTGAAATTCTGCTCGAGCTCGAGCTTGAAACTCGATAAGCTCGGCTCGCGAGCTCATTAATGAGTCGAGCTCAAGCCGGCTTGCTGGCTCGGCTCGCGAGCCGGCTCGGCTCGCTTGCACCCCTAGCTGGCATTAATCGACCTTTACTTGTAGATGGCCATAGCTTGGCACTGGTAGGCTTATGACTGATAGTTATGGTACATACTTTTAGGGGTGGTGGGTGTTTTGAAATGGATTTCAAAGAAGATCAAACTAGGAAATGCAAATCATTTTTTTATGTGATTAGATGCCAACTACTTGCATTCATGTCCTACACACTTTGCTCTCTGGATGTCGATATTCCTTCACACAATGTTGATGGAGAAGCCGTGTATACAAGCCCTCATTTTCTTCCAAGGGAAAGGGAAACCTTACAACTTCTGTTCTGAGCAAAGGGAGCTGCTTCAATTCTTCACCAAGGCTTGGCAAGTAGAAATAGGGGGAGAAGAAAGTACAACTAACAATCCTTACTCGCAATGTTGGCAAACATCAATTAAAAATCTTAAATGAATTGGAAGCAAGATAAACTTGGAGAAATGAACACCTTAAGCTAGTAAAGAGTTCATAATAAAAGCTCATTCAATAGAGTTTCAATAACTAAATTAGTGTTCTTTATATAGATTTATGAGAGGGATACTAAAGGAAATTTTCAACCTACTCGAATCTCAAAATCCGCCTAAAGTTCAACTAGTTGTTGAAAGCAACTAGTCATTGTTGAGCACATCATAGCATTGAATGAGCTAATGTGGGGCCCATTCCCTGATAGAAAATAGTCATTTTTTACACATGACGTGTCTGGGTGAACATAAGAGTACATGTCTGTGGTTCCTAGAAATAAATGTTGATAACTAGCAAAAATGATATATGCTATGTATAATTTGAAATTATCTTTGTAAACAGGTTTATAACAATTTAAGTTATTTATTGAAAAAAAAAATACATTTAATGTATTTTTATAAATTTTAATGTTTCTTGGGCCATGGGACCCCTTAACCTAATTGAATCCCAAAATTCAAGTTTTCTAAGTTAGGTCTTCAAGCTTATTAGTTCTTTCAGCCTTCACTTCTAGAATGAGTTTTATTTGATTTTCACTTCTGTAAGCTTTGAAGATCTCTTACAGTTTAATGTTGATGTAAGTATGTGATACACTTGATTAACCATAAATGAACACACCAATAGGTCTTTGTTGTCATCTTAACTATTTATAAGTTTATTTTGGGCTCACATGATCAAAAATCTCCTTTTTTATAATAGCTCCTCTTTAAATATGCAATCAATTATCTAAACTATTGACATCTACAATCATATAATATGTAATCATAAAAGAACATGTTCATATTAGCTTCCCATAATCATATCATCATAACATGTAAATCACATCATAGAGTTCACAGCTCATACAATTGCCAATAAACCAACATCTAAGTTTCAAAAAAATAAAAAATAAATTAACATCTATTCTTCACCCTCTTTGGCATCATTAAGAAGCAATTTTCAATAAACATAGTGGTAGGAAACACTTGTAGATCTCAAGTATTTCCTATAAATCCTCGGAAAACAACGAGAATTCTCTACAAAAATCCACACAAAACCACAAAAACAGTAGATAATTTGTATTATTTGATAAAAGGGAAATGAAAATTATCAAGATACAATTGATCCTCAATTCAAGAAGAGGATCTAGCTCTCCCAAATCTCTAAATGCCGCTAGAGCCCAAAAGAAACCTAGGAGATCTCAAATTTCAGCCAAATTCAAGATGCCCTAACCCTAGGAAAACAAATTATTTAATGCATACAATTCAAAAGGAAATCTCTAAACAGTCCCTACATTCAAATTTCCCTCCCAAATCCCTTAAAAATCTTTCATAAATTGCTTCATCTGGGCGTTCGGATTGCACAACCTCCGCTGGAAGCGGAGATCCTGCCTCTGTTTCGCAAGCTGGTCCTATATGGACCGGCTGGACTGGTCCAGTGAACCGGTCTAACAATACTCCCCTCCCAAAGTGCCACCTTGTCCTCAAGGTGGAATGAAGGAAACTACTGCTAAAGCACATGGTTAATAGCACTGGACTGAAAAATGGACTGATACTGGATTGAATGATCCCTGCTTCCAGCATCTCATTAATCAATCTTTCGATCTCATCCTCCTGGATTCGGGGATGACAATACAGATAAACACTAAGAGGTGAAACTACTTCCTTCAAGATGATAGCATGCTCGTGTTCTCGCGGAGGAGGAAACCCTAAGGCGGCTGAAAAACCTCACTGAACTGCTGAATCAATGGCTGTACTGAAAGAGGAATGTCCCCGTCCTCCTCCCATCTGATCCCCTCCATCCTATGTAGTTCCATCAGATAATCTTCCCCCACCTCCTGTATGCTCCTCGCCTGGGTTTTAAGTGATATCATGGCTTTGGTGAGACCTGCATCTCCCCTGATCACTATTCTTCTCCCGTCCACCATCAGCTCCATCGTCAGTGCTCTCCAGTTGACCTTGGTGTGCCCCAAGGTTTGCAGCCACTTCATCTCCAAGATGACATTAGTGCTCCCTAACTCTAATGGAATAAAATACTCCCTTACCTGAACTCCCTGCATGGTCAACATTACTCCCCTATATATCCCCTGACCCGTCTCCACCTTCCCTGTACCCATCATTACTCCATAGCACCCAGTATCCACCAACGTCACCCCCAATTATTTCACGACCTGGTTGGAGATGAAATTGTGGGTAGTCCCACTGTCAATCAACACCACCACCTCTCGGTCTGCTATTCCCCCCTTCACCTTCATGGTGTGATTCGGAGGGAATCCCACCATTGAATTCAGGGAGACCTCCATCACGTCCATATGCAGCTTGTCCTCCATCTCTCTTTCTCCCCTACTCTCACCTCCCTCCTCAGTTTCCTCGTCATCATAGACGGTGAGAACCTAAAGAGTTTTATCCCTACACTTGTGCCCCTGAGTATACTTCTCATCACATCTAAAGCATAGTCCATTCGCCCTCTTCTCCTGCATCTCCCTCTCTGTCAGTTGTTTGAAGTTCCCCCCACTTCCTCGTCCTGCTGGATTCTCTCTGGGAGTCTCATTAATGTTGCTTGATGCAAGCCCCTTGGTTGCTAGAAGAGTGGTCGTTGTCCTGTAAGTGCCTCCTGAGCTGCTGTTCCTGGCTCCCTTCTCTAGATTCTTCTGATTTTCCACCAGCTGTGCAAACTTCATGGCCTCTCCTAAGTCACGAGGCATCATGACTTTCACCGCCGCTCTGATCTCTGCCTTGAGCCCCTTCATGAAGTTTTCCTTCAATGCAGTCTCTGATAATCGCTCCACCCAACTGGCTACGTGTTCAAACCGTTCCCGATAGTCTGCCACTGATCCGTCCTGCACTAGTGCAAAAAACTGCTCATAGAAGTCTCCTCCCCCGTTGGTTTTGAAACGTTCTAATAAACAGTCTTTGAATGCTCTCCAGCTCTGAATAGGCCTCCTATGGTCCCTCCATTGGTACTACGACAACTCCTTTCCTTCCAAACATAGGCCCGCTATTGCCAATTTTTTCTCATCAGTCAACCCATTGACGGCGAAATACCTTTCCACTTTGTAGATCCATCTATAAGCGTCCTCCCCTTCAAAAATTGGCATCTTCAGCTTCCTTACCTTCAAATTTCCCCCATTTTCCCGTATTCCTCCATAGTTTTCCCTTTCCCAAGTGCTTTGCTCTCTCCATGTCTCCCGGCCTTCCCTTACATATTCATCTTTAAACCATTCTTCACTTTCTTTCCTCTTTTCTCCAAAATCAGCACCTCCCCTTCCATAATTGCCATCTTTTTTCTTCCAACCAACCCCTCTTATTCTATGTTACATATTCCCACGTCTCTCTACATACCTTCCCCCTTTCTCCTCCATGATTTCTCCATCGCTTTCCCTTCTATGAAAATCAGAATTCGTAGTTCTTCCTCTCGGTCCCTTTGCCTGCGATGCCGCCGTTTGAATTTGATTGTCCAAGATCTTCTTCACCATCAGATGAGGATCGGAGAATTTGTCTTCCATTGACGACATCTTTTCTTCCACGGATGAAACCTTGTCTTCTACGAACGAGAGTCAATCTTCCATCATGGCTTTTATTTGGCTCATTTCCCCTTCAAATCATTCTTCCAACGTATCAACATTCTTGGCCGCCATAAAAAATTATGGATATTAGATCCAAAATTCAGCAAGATCCCTCTTTCCGATCAGAAATTCACTACTGAATTTTTAGAAAAATCAGCCCACAATTGTCCAGGAATTTCTCTGATACCAATTTGATAGGAAACACTTGTAGATCTCAAGTATTTCCTATCAATCCTCGGAAAACAGCGAGAATTCTCCACAAAAATTCACACAAAACCACGAAAATAGTAGATAATTTGTATTATTTGATAAGAGAGAAACGAAAATTACCAAGATACAATTGATCCTCAATTCGAGTGGAGGATCTAGCTCTCCTAAATCTCTAGACGCTGCTAGAGCCCAAAAGAAACCTAAGAGATCTCAAATTTCAGCCAAATTCAAGATGCCCTAACCCTAGGAAAACAAACTATTTAATGCATACAATTCAAAAGGAAATTTCTAAACAATCCCTACATTCAAATTTCCCTCCCAAATCCCTCCAAAATCTTTCCTAAATCGCTCCGTCTGGGCGTTTGGATCGCACGACCTCAGCAGGAGGTGGAGATCCCGCCTCTGTTTCACAAGCCGGTCCCGTATGGATCGGCTGGATCGGTCCAGTGGACCGGTCTAACACATGGATACCAAATAAAGATGCATGAAATGAAAAAACCCAATTTCTAAAGTAAGCATACTTTGTATGTGATAAAATAATTATTACATTATCAAACAATATTGGTGAACTAAATAAATTTAAGATAAACTTAGACAATCATTATGATGAGAAAAGCCAACAAAAAGGAATGCAACCAAGACACAAAAACAGAAGAAAAGAAAAACTACTTGTCATCGTCTCTTGGAGGATGTTGAGGTGAATGTTGCTGATCAACATTCATTTTAACATGTTGCCTAATTTTGAATGGTATGAGCTATCTGTACCCACTTAACATTCATTTCAAATTGTGATAACTGCTTATCTTACTTAGTGATATCAGCATTATGTTGAGCAACCAACTGGGGAAGCGGATTTTGTCTAGAAATGAGCATAGAAAAGCTATAAGGCTATTGTTGTGAAGAGTAGCCAACATGATAACCACATTGAGCGTTGAGATTTTCGATCTCATAATATGATCTAGTACTGATGGTTATACATGACCTAATGCTGAGGGCAGTTTAATTAAGTCTTATAAATTTTTTGTAAATAATTCTAACACAGATTAATATGCTAGAATTAAAAAAAAAAAGAAATAAGTAAAAAGATACAATGATAAAAGTCATAACACAATGATTTTTCTTGGTTTGGCTAAATCCAGCTTATGTCTACCTTAAAAACTCACACTTAAAATTTCACTATCCAAATCACTCATTCTCCTGCAAGTTTGTATAAAAACTATTAAAGATCTTATCGGGTTGATTAGAATGGATCTTCCTCGGAGATTGTGAATTATTAGAATTTGGGGATCGACTGATCAAGCAAACATGTTCGAAATGCTTTCTTCAAATTTCATATTGAAGAGCTCATACTCAAAAAATATGTTAATTCTAGATTCTTTAACTTCATTTGTACCCATCAGGTAACAATAAGCTTATGCTAGATCTTATTGCCACTCAACATAGAAACCCAGAGATAGTTGTTCGACTTTCGTGTAAAAAAGAAGTGATGGAATTAACATTGAGTTGAGTGAGATCTATTTCTCTTAATGTTCAATCCTCAAATCATTTCTCAATGTTAACTCCATTAATTGATTTTGAAGGTGATTTTTCATTTATAATCATTCGCTATTTGATGCTGCATATGACAATCGATTGCTTTTTGTAAAATAGACATAGTTGTCTTCCAAAAGTCAAATGGGACATCGTCAAAGAGAGTTTCAACTTTCAGCTATTCAAATGAGTGTTTTTTATGTAGGTTTATGGAAAGGATAATGTCGAAAAAATTCAGTTTACATGGATGCCGAAAATTCAGCTACAAGTCAACTAGATGTTGATAGACACATGTTGGCATGCACAGAGGTACATGTGGCCACATGCCACTTAATAGAAAAATAGTTGTTACGAATTTAGAGCAAGTGTGGGCTCGTGAACTTTCATTATTCGTTCTAGAAATCAAAATTAGCTACTAGAAAAAAATGAAATATATAATTTATTATTTGAATTTAACTTTATAATAAAATTATATAACTAATTTAGAATTACGTATAAATAAAGAATTTTAAATTTAAAGTAGTTTTATGCATGCTCATGTTTTTTGAGCCATGGGACCTCCTTAACGTAATTCAATCTGAATAATATTAGTGAAAAATACCAAAAAAGTTCCTTGAAGGTTGATTTTCTTTCTCTTCACATTCCAAAATGAGTTCTAAATCTAAATTGTAGTCCTTAAGCTTTAAAAGTATCTTTTGACTCAACCTTAACTAAGGCCTATGATGCTAATACACATGGGATGGGAGTATGGGGTTTAGTCCCACATCAAAGTTATGACATTGCATTGGTGTATTAATATCAAATGCCTTTTTACTATAGGGTAAGCTTTTGGGTTACTGTTTGAGTATTAAGCCCAATTTTGGTCCCTCTTTAGTCAACATTTCTGTCTAAACAACTCTACGTGGTTGAGTGAGCTCTTAGCGAGTTCTACTCAATGATGGCAAAAAAAAAGCTTTTGTTTGAGTACGAGTGATGGTGATGCCGAACTAAATGCATAACATGGATGAAGTAAGAGTATTGCACGATTCTTTGATTAAAGCGTTAAAGCACAATTACTAGCACATGAAACAATAAGATAAAACAAGAGAAGGGTGCCGGCGTTTAGGCCAAATCACTAGCTAAGCATTTGAATCCACAAGATAAATTAGAAACTCAATAATAACATAAGGGTAGGAGTTCACTCAACATCCCTAATCTAACAATGAGATTAGCAAGCATAGAAAAGTAATAACTCAACCCTACGTTTACTAAGCTTTAGGCAAGATTAAGCGGAGCGATTCTTTGCGTTTATGTCACCACCTACAAGGTTAGGAAAACAAAGAGATAAATTGAAAAGGGAAGAAACATCAACCCTTATGTGGAAGGAAGTTGTTGCCGAGAGAAGCCCTTTGATTTGTTAAGGATGCTTTTGATGAGTTGTAGGAGACGGTTGATATAGCCGTGGAAGGGAAACAGTGAAACCGCCGGAAAGATGGCGGGTGTGAATCGTCCGACGATAGTCCACCGGCCTTTGACCCTTTGATCGTCGATAGTGTCAACCAATGTGATGTGGATCCTCTCCAAATACTCCTCGACGGTAGTCTCGTAGCCGAATCCCACGTCGAAGAAGGGAGAACGTAGTACGTCGATGTTGTCTAGATCGTCAAGCACTAAGCCCGAATCCCATGGACGAACTTCCATTCATGCTTCTTAAGAAGTAAAGGAGGAGACGTTGGTGTAGCTTTGCTGTCCTTGAAGGTTCCTTCCAAAGGATGAGGGATTACCCTTTGAAATTCAAGTGGGAAAGGTTAGGGGAATGTGGCGGCTAGGGTGGGGGTTAGGGGGGAAGGCTTGTTTGTGGAGCTAGGGTTAGGGTTAGGATGGTTTAGAATTTCTAAACCTGAAATTTAATTTCAGATTTTGAAATTTGGGTGGGAATTAGAAAAGGAAATAGGGGTGTTGATTGGAGGAAATTGGGAGAGAGAAGGAAAGAGGGGGGGGGGGGGGGGGGGGGGGGGGCGGCGGCAATGATAGGGGCCGGCGGCTAATAAGGGAGAGAGGGAGTTGGGGGAATTAATTAGGGGTTGCCTAAATTAGGATTTGGGGAATAGGAAAGAAATAATTAAATCCCTTTCAATAAAAATTTGATTTGAATGAGATCTCAAAGCTTTCTTAAAATAGATTTCATATTTTAGGAAAGATTTTGAAATTTAAATTTTAAATCTTGAATTCAAAATTCAATCCTAAATATGGTCATTCCATATTAGGAAACAAGAGAAAGAGGGGGGAGGGGGGGAGGGGGGAAGGCAAGGGCGGCGGCTTGGGTGGAGGTGGAGGCCGTCGGGTGGGAGGGGGAGGGGGAAGGCAAGGGCGGCGGCTTGGGTGGAGGTGGAGGCCGTCGGGTGGGAGGGGGAGGGGGAGTGGGCCGTGGGGTTGTGGGGAGGAGGAGGGCTGTTTTGAGAAGGGGAAGGGGAGAAGAAGAGGGAAAGGAAGAACACGATTTAGAACCACGAATCCGACGCGTCGAAATTGGTGGGTGATGCGATTCCTTCTCCAAAGGATCTCTCCAAGCTCTCAAGCTCACACAAGAATGCCATATGCAGGAATTTTAATAATATTCATTCATTCATTAAATTAAAACAATACAATAGGGGCTTATAAATAGCCTCAAACAAAAGGCAAAAGCAAAAGACAAACATGCCCTCTTGGGCTTACAAGCAAACCACCCTAAAAGAAGGGTACAACAGGAAACAAACTAAAGGAAAGCAATAACATAATAACTCAAAAATATAAAGACTCGATCGTGGCCGTAGATCGGCGACCACGTCTCCGGTAGACTTTCCATGTGGAGATGTCCTCATCAGATGGATTATATGAAGAATTCTTACAGAAGGGAGAGATTGTTAATATATGTCAGGGTATTTGTTTTAATCTTGTATCAAATAGGTGCAATTATTTTGGTATAGAAACATTGTAGCATATGGGGTTATTGGATTCATGTAGCTGTGATTCCTTTACCAGATTTCACTATTAAATCGCTACCATGATAATAATGTGAATGTGCTTGTTCATGTTCTTTGTTGTTCATGATATTTGTTTGCCTCTATTATTGTCTAATTCAATGGTGCATCTTTATTGGTGATATTTGCACTTGTTGGCATTTTCTTATAAACGGGTTGATTAAGAGAGTACATGTACAAATACAAATTCTGAGGCATGTAATAATGGTAACTTTCTGTTTAATAAAATTTTCAAATTATTTTTCATTCTTTTGTGTGTGCTTGGCTGGATGATGAGTTCTTTGAGTGTGGTATAATAACAACCACTTACCAATTTTCCGGAGAAGTAATCTTCTTGTATGGACATGAGTGCTAGTTTCTTTGATGTAGAACTAAGTATGATTTGAATGATTGTAATAATAATTTGCATGCTTTTGAGTAAACGCAATAAGAATTAAAACGTTAGCCACTTAACGATAATAGAAAACAAAAGAGGGATGATTCCGCTTAGGCCAAATCACACGCTAATAGTTAAGATCACCAAAACAATTAAAATTTCAACATAAGCAAATTTAGGGGATTTTCAATAACATCCCTAGATTAACAATGAGAGTAGATGCATAGAAAGTCATAACTCATTCCCTACGTTTACTAAGCTTTGGCAGATAGTTTTGCATGATTCTTTATGCTTGATTCTGATAGGAAACACTTGGAGATCTCAAGTAATTCCTACCAATCTTTAGAAAACAACGAATATCCTCCACAAGAATCCACACAAAACTAAAAAAACAGTAGGAATTTGTATTATTTGATGAAATAGAAACGAAAATAGCAAGATACAATTGATCCTCTATTCGAGAGGAGGATCGATCTCTCCCAATCTCTAGACGAATCTAGAGCCCAAAACCTAAACCTAAGATATCTCCAATTTCATCCAAATTCCAAATGCCCTAATCCTAGGAAAACAAACTATTTAATGCATACAAATCAAAAGGAAATCCCTAAACAGTCCCTACATTCAAATTTTCCTCTCAAATCCCTCAAAATTCCTTCCAAAATTGCTCTTTGGAACCCGTCGGCTTGTGCGACTTGTACAGGAGGCAGAACTCCTCCGCCATTTCGCGCATGGGCCGGTCTCGTCAAACCGGTTGGACCGGTCCACTGGACCGGTCTAACAGATTCACAACCACAATCGAAAGAGACGGGAAGGAAAATGAGGAAGGGAAAGAATTCACCCTTGTCTTGGATTGGCGGTGATCTACCACTGAACGGTGGAAAGCTGCTCTTCGATGGCCTCTAACAGGGTGAATATGTTGCGCTCCAAGTATTCATCGACAGAATGATCTACCTCTGGATTGATGTCGAAGAAGGATGACTGGAGGATGTCGACGAAGCCTTTTTCGTTGTAGACAAAGCCGGAGTCACGTTCATTGGATCGGCCATGCATGAGAGACGTGGCGTTGGAATATTGTGGATGACGCCCTTTTGCTGTCCTTGAAGATTCGTGTTGCGAGGATGAAGTTTCTCCAAGAAAATCAAGAGGACGAAGGGGTGTGAGGGTGGCCGACCAAGGTGGGAGGTTAGGGAGAGTTTAGGTTCAAATTTTGGGTGGGGTTAGGGTTAGGAAAATTAGGTAAAGTGTCTCCCTAATTAATCCTCTTAATTTGAGGGGATTAATGAGTGATGGGAGAGAGAGGGGCGGTGGGTAGGGGAATAGGGAGGGAGATTTGAATTAATTCCAATGGGGGAAGCTTCCTTTTGGAAGGAATTAATTAGGTGGGGACAGGGGGTGTTCGGCCAAGAGAGAGGGAGGGGGTAGGTGTCTAGATTCAATGTATTTGGATCTAAGGCTTTAATTAATCAATTGATTCTGATTTGATTAATTGATTTGATTGTGGGCCTTTTCCAAAAATAGGATTATCGAAATAGGAAAGATTTTGAAATTTAAATTTGACTTAATTCAAATTCAAATTCTTTCCAAAGTTAGATTGAGTTAAATAAGGAAAGTGGGGCTTTGGGGACAATTTTGAAAAGGGAAGGGGGAGGCCGACAGTTTGGTGGGGAAGGGATGGCCGGCGGTTATGTGGTGGTGGTGGGGCTGTCGGGGGGGGGGGGGCAAGTGAAGGGCCAGTGGCTTAAGGGGGCTCGGCTGGGGTTCGACCGTGGGGAGGGAGGAGGCTAGGGCCGGCGGTATGAGGGGAGGGGAAGGGAGAAAATTTAAGAGAAAATGCCACGAACCCGGACGCTTCCAAGGTTGGTGGGTGATCCGCTTCCCTCTTCTAGGGAGTTCTCTCCAAAGACCCTCAAGCTCTCACAAGAACTCAATTTGCAGGAATTTGATTATAATTCATTCATTGACTTCAAAAGAAACATATGGGGCTTATATATAACCTCCTACAATGAAAGGGAACTAAAGACGACATTGTACCTAGGGCTTACATATGACAAAACCCTTAAGTAAGGGTAAAATGAAAAATACTAATAAAACAAATACATAAAACTAATACATGTGAAGACTCAAAAATATATCGGTGCGATCGTGGCCGTAGATCGTCGGCCGCGTCGCTGATATACTTTCCATGATCTGATGTCCCCATCATTCTCTTCTTGGAATTATTTTCTTATTTTTTTCATCCTTTTCTGTGATTTGTTTTGCAAGCATTCTTGATTTCAGTCCAAGTCAATACAAACTCAATTTCTTTATGGCAGTGTGAAATCGTGTATCCCCATTCTATTTGTGATTTTGTAGTTTGATATTATTGTTGATTTCTTTGATTTAAACCATCATTAGATTATCGTTTGACTTAAATTTCTTGTAGTTTCAAATACTCATCAAGAGAAAGCTAGTTGTTATTTTAGTTGGTGGTCTCCGAACTGTGAATTTCATTATTTCTTTCAGTGTGAGTCATTACGAGCTATTCATTTCTGAAATTTGGTAAGTTCTAAAGTCATCATTAAATGTGACGAGGCTAGATCATCAAATTATTCTTATATTATAGATTATCATTAATAATTTTGATTTTTCATCTAAAGATAATAATTAAAAAAAAGTTTGGAGATTGGACTTATAGGACAGTATCAATGTTTCTCTTCCTA
The DNA here is from genome assembly GCA_019925795.1 of Dendrobium chrysotoxum. NCBI lineage: Eukaryota > Viridiplantae > Streptophyta > Magnoliopsida > Asparagales > Orchidaceae > Dendrobium > Dendrobium chrysotoxum. The sequence continues at coordinate 36,738,453 of CM034301.1, forward strand.
AGAGGAGAATCTTCATTCTCCACCTAAATCATGCCCTATGCGCGCCTCTAAATCTTTTAATCAGTCATGCTTAGAAAACTCAATCGGTTTTGAGTGGCCATCTTGTTCAATTCTAAGCCGCTTGGTCTATCCAATAAAGAAAAACTGCCTTTGTTAACTGTGGCATGTCACAAAATCAGCCTACTTGGCATTTTTTGTACCCCAGATCTAACTTTCCATCAAGGCTCTTAAATCAAAGTTCCGTCAAATATGTAAGATCGAAATAATCAGTTCTCATTAGCATTATTAAAACTAGTTGCATCCACTTTTTAAATAAATTTCAATATTATTTAATCATAAATCATGCGCATCAAAAAATTTTTAATGGATGACTATGAGAAAATAATTGCAATTGCAATGCATGGCTTGTAATCAAATGTGTGGATTGTTTGCAATTATTATAGTGTATTTGATGGATTTAATTAGGGAAATGCATTTGGTAAAACTAGACTATTTTTACTGTTTTTATTTGTGGCCCAATCATTCTTGTCTTCTTCATGTGCTTAATGAATTATTAAATTATTATATATATAGATGAAACATGTTATTCAGCCTATAGATTATATAAATTGGCAGTTGTGAAAATAAATTTAGGAGGAAACTTTTAATTTCGTTATTATTTGAGCTGTTTTTCTGACCAGCCTATATATATGGTTAAATTCCAGATTTGCTCATCTTCTGTTGATTCTTATTACTATTTTTCAACTAACCGGAGTCACTGACTTATTTCCAAAATTTCATATCTGCAAAACGGCACTTTATTTGTTATGATTTCTACGTTTCTTTTGGTTAATCAAATCATATTATATTGCTTAATAAGCAAAGGTGGATTAAAAAATGCCACAAAGTGTTTTAAAGATTCTTATAATTTTTATGGTAAGTTTTATATTAGAGAAGATGATAATATTGATATTCCTGTCTAAATATCTTCCAGGCCATAAAATATGAACATTCTTGTGACTTCTTAGGGAATGTTCCTCCTTTTAGAGAACTTGATAATGATTGGTATTCAGCTAAATATTTTTTATCAGTCAATGTATCTTGATAATTGATTCATATTCTTCTACTTCATTGTGACAAGTTTACTTCGGATGTCCATGCTTCGTTCAGATTTTGGTTTCATCTTTCTTATTGAACGGAGGCTCATCCTTTTGATTGGAAACTAACGCGCACATTTTATTTCCTTACAAATTTTTTTAGCTGTTACTTTTTTCTTCTATGATTGCCTGGTTCATTTTTTTTCTTTGCCGCTTTCCCTTTGCTTTTGAGCCTTCTAATTCTTTTAAAATAATCATTTTCCTCAAGTAGTGATGGGCATGCTTAATTAGTACCAAGAATGGCAAGTTACTGTTTGCCTATGAAGTATTCCGTTCTTTTATCGAAAGTTAATGTGACCTCTATGTTGTTCTGCTTATATATTTCTTTAAACTTGTGATTGATTGTCTTTTTTCTTCTGTAGTACTGGGAGGATAAATAAAATTAATTAAACTAATTTTCTTTGCAGTAAGTCGATCCTCAACAAGCAGAAGCTATTTTGGTGCAATATTCAATCGTTATATGCATCAGATGGTTAGTTACATTAGACGTCCCTTTTATGATTATGTGGTGCCTTTTTATGCGTTAACGTCTTTCTATTCACTTGTGGATTATTTATTTTATGCTTTCAAATGTGCCTCTTGAATATGATGTTGGTAGTGAATCACATATGCCAAGCATGATAGACTTAAGCTTCATTTAAAATTTGTGTATTAAAAAGTTGCTTTAAGAAGCAGCAAAAAAGTTGTCCCAAACAAAATTTTAGTATACCTGCGTACCAATGTTTGTGCTAAACCTTGAAATATGTGGCTTGAGCCCATGACCTTAGAGAGTCAACTTTTTTTTTCTAACTGCTATGCCACTAGTTTTTTCAGTGTGTCATAGGCCTTCGTTATAGGCTATTTTTCTCGCTACTGCTAGATTCTCAGGTGAAGCTGATATCTCCTCATGTTCTCTTGCTATTATTGCTAAAATTATGAAATTATGTAATCCATGAGTTATTATTTGTTTCTTCTGTTTTCATCTTGCATGTCTTTCTAGACAACATTCGAAATCTTAGATCCTTAATTTTCCTACATCAAACAAAATCTATGATTCAATCATGATGTCATCTAAAGCAGGGCATTACACTTTATTCAATTAAAAAAATTCTAGGTTTTCTTCTCTTTGCATGTATGCTTGTTGGATATGTATTCTTAGAGTGCTTTACAGTTGTGGATGAATACTCTAGGGAGAGACTCCTTGTACTTATTTGAGACATTGTTCTTCTCTTCAGGGTGATTTTATTCTTACTCGTCTTTCAAATTGTTTGATCACTGGTTTTGTGTGATGATTGAAATTTTCTCAATATAAATTTTGAGTTCTATTTTTGAAGTATGAACTTGAATGTTGCCAAAACATTTCATGAGCTCGTTGTTTTTCTTGTGAAATTTTAAATTTGGCAATTATTAAATTATCTTTAGGGATGAGTAAAACATGTTTTTATCTTTACATTAAAAGCGATAAGTTTTTGCTAAAATTATGAATTAGTAACCCACAAATTTTTTACTTTTTTTTATCTTCACCTTACATATCATTTGGTTGCATTAGCCCTTGAGCTTAAGTGTCCTCCATCACTCACGTGGTAATGTGGTATGGTTTCTTGTGAAGGGTTATTCTATTTAGCCTTATTCATATATCATAAAATGGCTTTTTATGACTTGAACGGACAACCTCATTCACAATGGAGGTAGCATAATTATTGCCCTAAGCTATCCCTCAATAAATGGCTTGGGACTTGTTAAATAGAGCAAGAGAGAGAGAGAGAGAGAGAAATAGGAAGATAGAGCAAGAGAGAGAGAGAGAGAGGGAGAATGATGGACAATTAGGGTTTAGGGTTTTTATGGTTTACAGTTTAGGGTTTAGGGTTTAGGGTTTAGCGTTAAGGGTTAAGGGTTTAAAGTTTTTAGGGTTTAGGGTTTAGGGTTTAGGGTTTGGGGTTTAGGGTTTAGTATTTTAGGGTTTATGGTTAGGCAATGATTTGAGAGTTATTAATTTCTGAACCATTAATACAGTCATGCTAATACTTGAGCTATTTGCATGAGTTATTAAACTTTGTGACATTGTAATGCGGAGAAAGCTGCAGAATCATCTATTAGATGCTTGATCCTTACATGGTGTGACTCAAACGCACAAAATAAAGTCTGCATCCATTTACCCAGTAAATTATTCGGTCTAAAAGTTTTCCAAATATATTCATTTTACGTTTGTTTTTTCATACATGCGATCCTGCCATCTTTTGAATCATTTATCATTTTTAATTTAAATATAAATGTACATTTATGATATTATCAACCATAATTTATACTATTATATATGATGACTGATGAAAATTTTTATTAGGCAAAAATACTCAAGTCGGTTTGTGAAGTCAATGCTACAATTGTTTTTTCTTCAGACAATGCTTATTAATTACCACCACTACTTTGGGTATGCTGTTCAAGTATTCTAACATTTATCCTTTTTTTCTCTAAGCTCAGACAAATCATCATTTTTCTACTACTGCCACCAACGAGGCTTGTGAAGGTCAGGCGAATAAGGAAAAGTGAGTAATTAAAATTTTAGTTAAAATTTGTAAATTGTAAAAGATGAGTTCAAACTGTTTTTTAATCTTTTTCGTTTTAAAATGTGGACCTTCACCATTTCGAATCATTCTGCAATATTTATTTCTGCTCGGTAGTCCAACAATTATTCTGTTGTTCCTCGCATAAAGCCTACGTATACTTTTTTGATGTTTTATTCTGTAAGGGCATCTCCAACCGAAAAATTCATTTTTCACTCCAAAATGCAGTAATTTGTCTCCAACCGAACTCAATTTTCCAACACAAAAAAAAATATTCCTAATATATTCTTTCCCGTACTTCATTTTATATCATAATTTTCGAATTAAAAAAAAAAAAACAAATGGCGGGTGAACAGTGCCACGCCAGCATTGTTCACCCGCAATCAAATAGTGACAAAAATGCCAATCGGTTGGAGCGACGGGAGAACGGCAAACAGATGTATGGCGCTCCATTGGAGATGCCCTAAGCCTCTTCTTTTTTGATGTTTTACTATTCCTCCAGTCCTTTTTTTTTCTGTGTTCCTTCAAACATTATAAACAAGTCAACCTTTGCTATTTGACCTAATGACCTGACATTAGCCATTCAAGTTCTTTGATGTTCGAGGAAACTAGACATTCTTTTCCAGTACATATAGTTCCATCAAGCTGACTATATCTTGTTTTTCTTTATTTTATTCACATTTTCGCACATGAATCCTAGGAAACCAGTACTTTGTCTTGTTTATTAGCTCTTTCAAAGGCATATGGTAGAATATTTCCTTCCATTTAATCTTGATATGGCTTCTATTTTATGCAGGATATCTGTAACATTTGTTAACAAAGATGGCGAGGAAAAGACCATCAGTGTTCCTCTTGGAATGTCAATTTTGGAAGCTGCTCATGAAAATGACATAGAGCTGGAAGGTCGAGTATTATGATAGATGGATAAACAAACATAGGACAATTCTTTTCTTATTGGAAAAAGGACAACTATCATGTTCTGTTTAGTAATGCTGATAAAAAAATAATAATTGGTCAGGATATGCTTACCTAAGTTTACGTATGATGAGTCTCAAGATTGTTTTATATGATTTAAAATTAGTATAGTATTAATTTTTCACATATTTCACTTATCTCAAAGCAAATCCAAGGGCTATGAGATTCATTCTAATAAATTTTGTATTAGAATGTCGACACAAAATTCTCCCTAAAAAAAGGGGAGAACTAAGTGCACGCCATCAAATTTCAGCTACTTTTTTCCATAAAGGCAGTTTCAGGCTTCGTTTGGGATGGCTTTTTTATTGCTTCTTAAAACGAAATTTTAGTTAAAAAATTTAACTTTTGTACTAAAATTTAATTTTAAGAAGCAATAAAAAAGCTGTCTCAAATGAAGCCTCAGTGAATGAACATCCGTTATCTTCTCTCTATTCTTTACTCAAACTCAAATGTACTTTTCAAAATTTAGTGACATTTTTTGTTTGATTTCAGGAGCATGCGAGGGCTCATTAGCATGTTCTACCTGTCATGTGATTGTGATGGTACTCCCAATCAATTCTCATTAACTCTATTGTATTTTCCTTTATATTTTTAACTAAGCTCTTAACAAGTGAATGTATTTTACTGCTAGGATGTTAACTACTACAACAAATTAGAGGAACCTACTGATGAAGAAAATGACATGTTAGACCTTGCATTTGGGCTAACAGAAACGTATTTATCATCCTCCTCTGCTATTAATTCTAGTTTCTTCCACTCCTTCAGCAAGTTTCGATATTTCTTTGCAGGTCACGCCTTGGTTGCCAGGTGATTGCGAAACCCGAGCTCGATGGAATTCGCTTGGCCTTACCGTTTGCGACACACAATTTCGCCGTTGATGGATATGTACCAAAACCGCATTGACTTGACATCCAGATGAGGATTGAAGGTATTTGCTATAATGGTCTCAGTTTTGTAGCTTCAGACTATACAAAATATGCATGAGATTAAGGCTTTGTTTGGGATGGCTTTCTTACTATTTTTTAAAATAGCTTTTAGTCTAAAAATTAAAAAATTTATTCTAGAAAGCTGCTTTAAGAAATAATAAGAAAGTCGTCCCAAATGAAGCCGAAGTTTTTGTTTGGGATAGCTTTCTTATTGCTTTTTAAAACAACTTTTTTATATAAAAACTTTTAGATTAAAAAAATTTTATATTAAAAAATTATTTTAAGAGATAGTAAGGAAGCCGTCTCGAACGAAACCTAAGATGCAAAGGATTGAGATGATGATGATAGCTTGTAAGCTGTTATTTATTTATTTGAATTTTGTTCTGAGCTCTATTAAGTGGAGATTGTAGTTGTAGCCAGGTATTAGCTTTGATTATCAACAAAAAAAATAATGTATTTACATTGTAGTTCACAATGTTAAAATCTCTCTCTCTCTCTCTCTCTCTTGTTCTATTTATGAGGTTGATATTTGAAATTTTGGATTGTTACCCGCTTTACATTAGGTGAAAGTTGACGCGAGCTGAGCTATGCTGAATTTATTTATTGTTTTACATATAAGGTTTAAGACGAAGAATATGAAATACACAATTAAATAAGATAAAATATAATTTATTAAAGAATTTATGTCACGATTATTTGATAAATTTTATGCATAATTTTTTACTTTTCTAATATATTTGAGTACACAATTAAATAAGGTAAAAAGTTAAAAAATAATTATTAAATGTGTATTATATAAAGGTTTTATTGAGTGCTAATTGATGAAGAACAAGTTAAAATAAAAAAAAAACATAAATTTTAGTGAGAGAAGATTCAAATTAATTAATACAGCTATTAAGCTCTTTAAATTAAGTAAAATTTCATTTAATTACTTAAATGAATAAAGTTATGGTTTTCTTTATATTATATTTAATATATAACTATCACACTAACACTATTCTAGGTTTTATTTTTAATTAGATTTATAACATTCATCATAAAAGCTTCAGTTATATCACTCTAACTTGTTATTAAAAGCTTCATAAATTGTCATCTCACAAATTAAGGCAGCATAGCCAATTAAAGAAAAAACAGAAGGGGTCAAGTCTTTTTTTTTATTTAAATAATTGTTGATTGTACCTTTAGGATATTATAATATTCACTTAATTGCTTTTTAGTTCTCTTATATTGGATTAAATATATTTATGCTAACTTCTCAGGTTGCTTATGCAGCATTTAATCTTCGTTTGGCATTATTTTATTACTGTTATTTAAAAAGAGTTTTTTTAGTATTTTTTACTAAAAAATTATTTTATAAATCAATGAAAAAATTATCTCAAACGAAGTTGGGATAGTTTTCTTACTATTTTCTAAAATTACTTTCTAATACAAAGATTTTTAATTCAAAAAATTTTGCACTAAAAAGCCGTTTTAAAAAGCAGCAAAAAAGCTGCCCCAAACGAAGCCTTAATCTCATATAAATTATTGGAAACATGGTGAATTAAGTTTTGTTTGGGACAGCTTTTTTTAACTTTCTAAAGCAGTTTTTTAGTATAAAAATTTTTTAAATTAAAAATTTTTATGCTAAAAAATTATTTTAAAAAGCAACAAAAAAAACTGTCCCAAATAAAAATTTAGTGGCTGAAGCTATGCTGCTTTTTCTATTTAATTTCTAGCTTATATTCCCTTAGATAATCTAAAGTAGTTAGCGAGTGACGTGCCTACAGATTTTCTCTTTATTATATTATCATCAAGCACGTACCTATTCAATGTATTGTTATAATGAAAGACTTAAGATATTATGGCCTTAACATAATAATAGTTGTTAGCGTTGCATTTGTGGAATTAGATTCTATGAAAGAGCCCATCAAATTTGTATATATAATTGATGAGATGTTTCTTTCAAGACCAACAAAAAAAAAATTAGATAGCATAAAAGGCTTTTTTAAGGTTTTATAATTTTCACCATGTAAATGTCTTCTCTTAGTCACCATAGAGGAAATCTATTTTGCCATCCATTTGTTGAAAGTATAGATCTTTTGTTGTCATAGCACTCATTAGTTTAACTTCAAGAAAAAAAAAACATCTCTATAGGGTTTATACCTTTTTTTATCTACAAGGATACCTTCACAACAAGATTTGACTTGTACCTTTGTACATGGATATCATGAGTAATCATGAAGGCATCTGTCATCTTTCTATAATTTGTTGCCTAATGGAGAACAAGTTTCTCCTCGAGCCTAAGATGTGCCTAACTTTGTTGAACTTCCAAGTTGTTATTTATTATCATAATCATTCTGTCTCCATTGCTCATAATTTCTAAGTGCTTACCATCTACAAGGAATGCTTTATTATAATCATATGTGTGATAATTTATTATTTAATAGTTATTTGAAGAGTAATGAATAGATGCTCCAAAGTCTAATTTTCATGTCTACCTTAGATGGTTTGGATTGAGTAACAATGCATCTTAAGTATCTTCTATCTTCCATCATATTCTTCTATTATGTGGACAAACTTTTCATGATACTAGCATCTACTTAGGTGTCACAAGACTTGCTTTTCTCTAATTTGATTGATAAATCCTGCTAAGAGATTCTAATCAATATAACATTGTTGTTGTTATCTTTATCTTAAAACTTGCTTATTCTTTTATCATTCTTGTGTTATATAATATCCTTGCTTATGATGGGATCACTGACATCACTAAGTTTTATGAAGGACGATCCATAGGAACTACTAATAACTATTCCAAAGTAGTCCTGGCTTTCGAGCAATGATGATAGCAAATTTAAAGCTTAGATTTATGGACCTTTAAAAAAATCTAAAAATAGGGATGTCTTGCGTCAAAAATGATTCTACATTGATCTCCCTGGGAGAGACGATGATCAGGGGATATCTCAAAATACAAAATAAGTTATTTTCCAACAAATTTAAATCTAAAGAGGATCAATAAACATACCATGTCAAATATTGATTAATTTTAAATCTACATAATCAAATATCAGTCAACCCTAAAACTCTATTCAGACAAATATGATCAACTCCAAATCTATATAATAAAAACTCAGACACTCAAATCTACTCAAATTAGTCCCAATCAATCCAACGAAGGCTTAAGTTCATGAAAGCACTTAACACATAAGTCACACACAATCCTAAAAGACTAATGATAGTAAATTCGTCAGTCTACTTATCTACTGGCCAGCACAATCACTTAGTCACCCCACACGTTGGCCAAAATGCTTGCACACTCACTCAATTGTTCTGCATTCATATAGGAACATGTTCACTCACCTAGTTACTTATGCATCAATGAGTATACTCACCCAAGTGAAGCCATTAGCTTACTAGCACACTCACCCATACAAAGTAGCCTACTCCCTCAAAAAAAATTAAAAAAAATTAAAAAAAAATTTTAAAAAAAAGTAGCTTACTCCCTTGCATGCTTTCCTATTCAAACTTGCCTATATGTCTATATACTCACTTGCCTACTCACTTGTGCGAACTCACAAGCACGCTCATCAATACAAACTCATATACTCTCTAATAAACTTGCTTGTTATACATTTTGGTTGAATCAATATCCCATTTTATTAAAGCTGACTCATTTAAGTGATTCAATTGGTTCCTTATTCATGTACAAGCATCCTAATTTTACTTTATCAGTAAAGAAGCATTGTGAAGGCAACTTTTTACGACAGTTGTAGAGCTTCTTCTTCCTCTCCCTTCTCTTTATTTGTCTTTCCACATCTCTGAAGATGAAGTCTACCAACTTGGTGGGCAAATTAATAAAATATAATGTTTAACTATGTCAGTAAATCTAAAGCCAAAACTCCCATCTCCTTCAATATCCTAAACCCAAAGGGCCCAGGGTAGTCCTTATCTCGCTACTTCATAGGAAGCTTTGTAGAAGAAACAATTAAATTTGTATTTAATAATATAAGGCATTAACAATAACTTGTTTTTTACTTTATGATGAAAATATATAATATATTAAAGGGTAAGTGTCATTAGGGTACATCTAATTGGAGCTACTCTTAACATAGGTCCACAATGTAAAAATAATACACTTTGAAATGTCAAATTGTGTTAGGAAATATCCTATTGATCAGTAAACTAACATCTACTTTCTTAAACTTACATATGTGTTGTTAATTGAGATATGATTGGTTAAACTAGCATTCTACAGTTTAAGTGCTAGCCTGGCCTAAAAATTTTAAGTTCAGGTTAACCTGTTTAAAAAACGGATCGAGTTTGAGTTATACATTTCAGCCCGTTTATTTTTTTCTTTAAATTTTTTTATTCGTTAGTATAATCTTCTTAATTTTAATCAATTAACATAAAATTTATAATTAAAAAAGTTACTAAAACTATATATTTTTTATTAAAATAAATTATTAGGTCGAATTCGAGTTGCTGGAACAAGTCACCTTTTTTGACTTGTTTATTAAATAAGTCATGTTCAAGTTAAACATATTCAAGCCGAGTCAATTTTGACTCGAACTCGACCTGTTGACCCATTTTAACACCCCTAATTTTACCCCTACTAAAAAAAAACAAAAAAGTTAATTCTACTACAAATTGGATTAATAATTTATAACACAAATATCAATTACAATATTCAATAAAACAAAACAAAAAACTATGTAAATCAGCATTTAATGCAAAACTATTACTATATAAGATCAAAATTTCGCTATTTCTTTTTTAGGGGTGATTTTTTTTTTTTCAAGAAGTGAGATGTTAATATGCTCCTCATCAAATAACTATCCTTTTGTATTTTATCTCATCAAAAGTTTTCAAAACCCTCAAACAATAATACATTATTTTTTGTAATTCTGATGGGCTTATCTTCTTCAAAATTTTGGAAATCCAAAGGGCTTAAAAAAATATCAGGCTTCGCTAATTCCCAACGTCCTGTGAGTGCCTTCATTATTTTCTTTAAAGGGGGTTTTACATAAGTACCTCTTTATTTCATGCTATTTACATATCTAACAGCTGATACTTTAATATTATATTCCTACCACTCATATAAAATTTTAATATCAAATATATCACTCATATATTACATTCTTACCGCCCATACCACCTTATTTGCTTTAATATTTCATTTCATACACTCATATTTGTTCTATGAGTGGTATGCATATAATATTAAAATTTTAGGTATTAGATATATAAATAGTATGAAAGAAAATGATAGGTATATAAATCCCCCTTTTTGCACATACAACCTTCTTCTTTAACTACATCTATTTAGTACTAAAAAGGCATTAAAATTACCATATATGCTTCATTTAGGTAACAAAAAAAAGGTTCTTTTGGGCAATACAAATTAGACAATCATATATTGATTAGTCTATTTCCAAGTTGTCAATCAACCTAACATTTCCGAACCAGGCAGCAACACATACTACAACGGGGCATGAGATCTCTTCAACAGGCCTTAACCCCTGCTGCTCCACAATCTGCATTTGAGAGAGAATGTTTATTCTAAGTATTTTCCCCTGGAAACATAGCAAGTAAATTAAACAGTTTCAAAGGACAAGAAGGGAGATCAATAAGGTGCCACTCATTAAAAAACAGTTTCCATGGCCTTGACCAATTTTTAACAGCTACATTCATTTAGCAAACTAGCTGGCCGGTCGTGATTGCATAATAATAATAATAATAATTTGTATCATACATAGTATATGTGATAATTTAAATACAGTAACTGTAATAACTAAACCGGTTTGGCTTGATTCAGGAACGGGACCGAGCGAGCAAACATGCTAAGCGCTCCCTTCGCACAGGCTCGCCTCCTTTGCATGCAGCGGGACGAACGATGCCTCCAGCTCTTCCTTTCTCTCTCCAATTGCGATTTCTTTCACTATTCGAAGGATTCTCCCGCCTTGCTGCCTTCCTCTTGCTATATAAGGCTCATAGGAGATCTATGGAAACATTTTAAACCTTCGATTGCCTCTTTAAAGCGGCCGAAGTCCCTCCACCCTCTTGCAACCACCAAAACCTTGTTTCTTTTCTATTTTTCTTCCTCTCCTGCCGACATCAACCTATGGCAAGCTCCCCGTCCAATAGTAAGTTCAAACTTTTCCCTTTTCTCCTCTCCTTCCTCCTTTCTTCCTCTTTGTTCCCAAGATATAGAAGTAGATGTTCTCTTTTGTAATATTTTTGCTAGATTTGATTTGATGCTGTCTTGATATATTTTTATGATGAATTTTAACTTGCTTTCAAAGGAGGTTTTATTTAAGTTTTATGTTTGATTTGATCAAAAGCTATATTATTTTATATCCTTTAGATGTATTATTAATCTAAAATTATTTGTTGAATTTTGTTTTAGTTTTGGTTTCCATAAGGTGCCTTGTAGGTCATAAAATAGATCACATTAAATGATAATTGATTTGGTGTTTTCGGTGACTAAAGATTTTTTAGGATATTTACCATTTTGTCTCAAAGTGCGTGCTTATAAATCTTTGGTTCCACTTCTTATGTCACTTTCAAGCGATGACTCTATAGGAAATTATTGGATTTCCTTGGGTTAGTATTATGATATTTGATAAACCGACTATAATATATGTATATTATTAAATTTAGAGAATTTGAGAAGGAAAAAAGCTTAATTTTATGACACAAAACTATCCCTATTTATATATTTATACAATATGTCTTAATAAAGAAACAAATAACTACAGAATCATGCATAATTGCCTAAATATAATCCTTCCTAAATCAGCCACTCAAATATGGAAGGAGATCAGCGTGATCCTGGTGAGCCTCCCACGAATTCCTATCCTGGCCGTGGGATCAAGTGTTAAGGGACCGTTGGGATTTAATAGAGATCGGTGTAATCCAGATGAGCCTCCCATAGATTTCAATCCTGGCCGTGAGATCAAATGCCAAGGGACGGTTGGGATTTTAACACTCCCCCTCAAGCTGGGGAATATAAATATGGCATTCCCAGTTTGGTAATTAGTCACAAAAAATAGAGTTATCGAGTCCCTTGGTGCACCATAAAGCCCTCCATTTAGTCAAAACTTTGGAAGAAATTAGCTTCAGACATTGTAGTGGCAAAGGGTAGCAATGAAGGCTATATTAAGCAGGTCAACAATAAAGGGTACATTGGTTATAGATAGGATAGCAACCACAAGAGAGGGCCGGCAATGAAGGCACAACAGTAGGAAAAAAAAATATTTTTAGGGTTACGACAAGCTTCAAGGACAGCAGCAGAAAAGCACGTCTCAAGCGGCTCAGCACTTGCCATGCAAATCTCCTACCGTTCGATCGAGCCAGCCTTCAGCCCAATGCAAATTAGTCGCCTGATTCCACTCGAACATTCCAATTCGATCGACCTGGTAAATGCACATGTAAGGTCTCTTATCCTTCTAGTCTGATCTGAGAAAGGAGTACAAGTCTCGCACTCTTGCTTGTCCTGGCCCTAGACCCGCACGAGAGGGAACCCTTAACTCTTTCCAGACGTACGCAAGAGGAGCCCTCCTGCTCGATCTCTCCTCGGTCTTGGGTGCACAAAGGAAGCAGAAGGACCAGTATTCCTTAGAATTTCGACAATGAAGGCTGGTGGTGGGAACCTGTATTCCTCAGAATTCCAGCAATGAAGGCTGGTGGTGAGAACTTGTATTCCTTAGAATTTCAGCAATGAAGGCCGATGGTTGGAACCTGTATTCCTCAGAATTTCACCAATGAGAGCCGGTGGTGGGGACCTGTATTCCTCAGAATTCCGACAATGAAGGCTGATGGTGGGAACCTATAACAGCGTGCATGCCGGCATGATTTAATGCAAATGTAGGGGATGCTAGAAATTTCAGGGGCCAGAGAACAAGATGAAAGCTGTCCAGACGCACGCACCCACTTGGTCCAGATGCACGATCTCTCATCCTGTGTAGTCGCATGATCTCTCATCCAGACACAAGCTCTTGCTTGGCTCCTCTTGGTTTCGCCCAAGGTGCATGCGAGAGGAGGCTACCGCGTGTGGCAAGCTTTAGGGACACACAATCCCGCTTGGTTCTGCCCCAGACACAAGCGCATAGTCTTCTGGACGCATGACTCTCTTGTCTCGTTCGGTTGCATGCACGCGAGAGGGGTTCATGAGACATTCGCCTCTCTCGATCGAACACAGAGACCGTGGGGTTCTCGCTCGACTCCTCCAGATGAGACACATGTGACATTCGTCTCTCTCGATCGAATGCAGAGACCACGGGATGAAGTACTTTCCCTTTTCTCGGTTGGACGTACGCAGGAACGAACAAGTTGGGAAACTACTCCCTTTTGTTTCTAAAGGGAAGGTCGGGCCTTCCCTTCAGAGAGCTTGACAGTAAAAAGAAACTCAGAATTCCAACCAAGGAAATGAAGGCTCTGATACCATGTTAAATTTAGAGAATTGGAGAGGGAAAAAGCTTAATTTTATGACACAAAACTATCTCTATTTATAGATATATACAAGATGTCTTAATAAAGAAATAAATAACTACAGAATCATGCATAATTGCCTACATATAATCCTTCCTAAATCAGCCACCCAAATATGAAAGGAGATCAGCGTGATCCTGGTGAGCCTCCCACGGATTCTCATCCTGGATGTGGGATAAAGTGTTAAGGGACGACAGTTGGGATTTAACAGAGATCGGCGTGATCCAAATGAGCCCCCCACGGATTCCCATCATGGCCGTGGGATCAAGTGTCAAGGGACGGCTGAAGTTTTAACATATATAAATATATGAATATATATAATTGGACATGAATTAAAAATAATAAATGACTAATAAATCATTTTAAGGTACAAGAATATCTAATATGGTGCATTTGTAAGCATTGAAATAATTTGACATCAATAGCTATTTGGCATATATACCAACATACTAGAATTTGTTGTAGGAAACATAGCATATCTCATGACTACTTTGATATAGTAACTATAAGCTACTTCTCCCACCTTTTGATTGTTCATATTGTATGTCTCATTCATTTGACATTTATGATTTGATAGATAAGAGTTACTTGTTGAGTTTGATTTATCAAACTCACCCATTATCTCTTTTTATAGCAGTTCCTACAAGCATATTTAGCGGATCATCATCTCAGGAGCATATTTATCAGCAATAGATTATATTTTGGTCTTTTATATTTTGTAGTAGTTTATTATATATTTGCTTTGTGAGTTGGATAGTTCCTTTCCTATTATTTGTCCTATTTATATTTCTTTTGCTTGTTTTAATACTGCTACTTGGGTGTACTATTTATTTAATTTTTTATTAATGAATTGACTATTTAATTTCCCTTCCTCTTTTTACTCTGGTGTGTGTGTGTACTCTTTTGTACCACTTATATATGAATGTTTCTTTTCATGAGTATAAAACAAATCTTTATATCCCTTCATCGCATCCCGTGTTGCTGGGATGTATCACCTTCCGGACCTGGGGTGTGACATATCACTCATTGTTTCACATTCTCTAATAAGTAGTACATAATTGATAATTCGGATGGAATCAAGCCACTCATACGATTCGTGACTCCATTTGATATTTGCTAGCATTTACTATAATTGAGCAAAGTTCATAAGCAGGTGATTTCCACGATGGATTTAGATGGTAATTAACTCATGGTGCATAATAATTAACAAAAATTTTATTAAAGGCAAAGTGATAGTTGACGTAATGCGCTCTCACATCAGGGGAAATTGTTGGGTCATATGAGATTTAGTCTTATAATGGACAGTTGAAAATTTTATTTATGTAGAGATACCAAATAATTGTCCCTCATAGGCCTAAAATTTTAGGGAAAATGAGTTTGACCTCTAATGTATCTAGCTTGAATTTGATCCCCTTTGATATATGCTCCCTAAAAAATTACTTACCCAAAATGCAAGTGTTGTGAGCATTTATGCTTCAACAATAAAGAATCCAAAGTTGGTGGAGATAATTTCAAGGAGCTTGAAGAGCAAGTGTAGTGAACGTTGGGTTTGCTTTACTTCATATATAGATTTAACATAGATCATGTTCCTTAGACCTCTGTAATTTCATCTGCATGTAGTGGCTAAAGTTAGGGTGAACCGCCCTCCATCCCTCACAAACAGCAAATATCTACCTAATCATCTTCTAAAACTTTGATTAACTTATCATTAATAACGGTACAGACCCTCTATTGAGATGTCATTTAATCAGCTAAGCCAAGAATAAACCAGGGTATGAATAAATCTTCAGGATCAATCTAGGTAAATTAGAGTCTGACAGGATTGAACCCAGCACCAAATAGCCGTTTATTAGAAAAAAATACACCATATTTAGATTCACAAAAATAGCATTGACATCAAAGAAAAAGCTTTATGAGCAGAAGCATTTCAGGTTACCTCAACATAATCAATTTTACCACCAGCTTCAGATATTGTTTGCTTGACTAAATCTTTTAGGTCTTGACAATTTTTCTGTCCTTTCTCTGCAGCAAGTTTGGCTTTGGATAGAGATCTATTAATAGACAAGGCCTGCAGAGAAATCCAACACCAACATACATGTAACGTGATCTCAATTCTCAAATCAGGACTGATCAGTGCATTAAGCTATGCCAGAAAATCAAGAGATGAAAGCAACAACTTTAAATTTCCATAGAGCTTTTTTTTTCCAGCTAGAAATACTGCACAAGCTCAAATCATGAAAATAAAACAAGGATTAGTCGCATGATTTTCCACAACAAATTAACACGAGAAGGTGAATTGCTTGACAGTATAGTCAAGCCAATCGGATATGGATAAAGGCTTTCCAGAACATTTAGCCAAAGTTTAGTTGTCAGGTAAATGTTTCTTCATGAGTTAGCACCGCCTCAATATAAGTTATCGATCTTCTAAGAATTGCCTCAGTATGAGTTGGCACCCCCTCAGGTAAACGTCTCTTTTGCATTAAAGAGGCCAGGTTTGATTAAGATCAGAGCACATCTTAAGTCAGAGTGTGAGACACCCGATAAAGGCATTCCAATTGCCATTTCTTTTAGGACTAGGACGGAACCAGCATCAGACTAATTCAAACTCGATACGCGCTACTGATTGCATCATCCCACTGGAGAACCAATTGTGAGGAGAAAAATAACAAGATAAACTATAATAACTACACTGAAATAGAACAAAATTGCAGAGAGTATCATAAACATAATAAAAGAAGCTGCTGAGAATTTATGGAGCTAAAGAAACTCGAAGAGAAAGAAAAGAAAAGAAAAGAAAGCCTCGTAGCAGCGAGTCATTAAAATAATGGCAGTATTAATGTAGGCTATAGAAATATCCCCCGGCTGTCACATTTGAGCGATTTTAGATCAATTTTTTGAAAGACAGATTGAATATTATTCAAGTCAACATAAAAATTTCACCTCCCTTCAAGGATTTGTGATCTAATTCAAGAGTTCCCATTAGTGCAAGCCCATGTGGTCTCTCTATCATAACAGAGAACTTGTAATTCAGGCTAATCTATAGAGTCTACAATGCTTTAACTTAGTAGCAGCAATTTGAATTGTAAAAAAGAAGAATATATAGCTCATAGTGAATGTGAAAGAATGATGACAAATCTGATAAATGTCTGATGGTACAACATCCTGGGAAGTCATGGACCCTAGTCTACTTAATCCGTAAAGATAGTTGACCCAACCTAGCCTAAAAATCCTAGTGAACAACCATGAATTACATTGCCTATGAAAACCTCATATACCTACGATGAAAGCAACAAACTTTGGGATCTTATGTTCACAATGCAACGGACTTTAGGAACTTTTATAACATAATTAATACAAGGGTGATATAGTACATAACCCCGAGGGACGATAGAGTACTATAAATTGTAATATTTATTACAATAATAGACAACCAAACACCATAACAAGAAGCATAGTTAGTATTGCATGCCAAACGCAGTGGCAACTGGTGTTTCATATCACAAAAGCAATTGTAATAGTAGAGTTGGAAATATAGGTTGTAACAACATTTATCAATGTTGATCATAGAACCATGAATAATTACACAAAAATATGTACAAAACTACAAAATTACATGGGATTCACATCATAGCTAAGCAACTGTGTAACAAATACAAGGGGTAATACAAAATGCATAGGAACACATGAGTCAGCTCACAATACATTTAAAAGCACTCAATATCAAAATTATCTTTGATACCAATATGATGCATGTTGTGCAAGCTAGGTAAGGAATATAACACCCACAATACACTAACTCACATGACCAACAATCTCCACATAAATCCTATATACCTCACCATGCATAAGAAGAACATCATATGAGTGCATGACGTATAAGGATACGTCACCAAACCTAATTCTATATATATGTATATATATATATATATATATATATATATATATATATATATATATATATATATATATATATAGGAATACAGAAGTAACAACATGCTATAAATTTATCTGAAATATCCGATAAACATATAAAGCAACATTCAAATAAGGGAATACTATGATAAATCATGAGAGAACATCAGTTATTAAAATCCAAGGTGGAAGAAGAAAGACCTAACTCGAGCCTAACAGCTTTCCCGATTGGCCCAACTCTTGTCTTACATCGTATGGCCTCCAAAATGAGCTTTCATTCTCTAGTCTCTCTCTTTCCCTATTCATTATTTGGGCTGGTTTTGAGCTGGAATTTGAAAGGAAATGGGTTAAAGGATAGGGATGAGGGTGTTTAGGTTATTTTCCAATTATGTCATTAACAAGAATTCAAGTTGCCACGAAAGCAATGCTCGATCAACATCATTCTCTTAGAATTAAGGAAAAACTCATATAAAATACTAAATTGAGTTAAGACCATGTTCGTGAAAATTATTTGCAAAATTGACACTTTACATCTCTAGAAAGTACGATTATAAAGGCATATATCATTGGATCGTATCACAGGTTGCTGAAATAATCATATATGATTGTATGCAAGATAAGATAATCGTAAATATGATCAATCATAGATCAACTCTTGGTATTTGATTGTAGTACGCATATATAGAAGCATCATAATGATCATGTATGGAACAAACATTATATTTCTAAGAAACTCAATGTGCACACGCAAATACACACACAGTTCAAATTAGATGTAAGTCATTGCACAGATATGTCAAGTCACTATAGTAGTTGGTATTATAAAGGAGATGATAGAGAATAGAGTTTGAGGGGGGAGGGGGGTAGATAGAAGAAGTTTTAATTAAGAAAATTATTTAGGGTCAAACAATCCTCACTTGGACACCTAAAAGGTGCCCTCATAGCTAATCGAAAAGGTGTCACAAATCACGACTCAATGGGAATAAAGGGGATTAGCCTTTTTATCACTTTTATTATTAATATTTCATTTGGTCAACTACCACTCTTCATGGAGGTGGAGGACGAATGGTTCCTTACTTTGTTTAAAAAGCCAAACAGGCTCTCTACATAAGGCTTCTAACAATGGAGCCAAGAAAGATAGCTCCCTCGGGGGGCATCAATGGAGATGACACCAATCTGGGCTAATATGTGAGATGGAGCCCGTCGTGGATTGTGAAGAGAGATGGCATCCTTCAAAGGGGGTGTCAAGAGATATGGCACATATCATAGGGCATCAAATGAGATAATGCCTACCGAGGAGCGTCAAGTGAGATGGCGCTCACTTAATATTTAAAGAGATGGCGCTTGTTAGGTTTGTCAAAAGAGATGGCCTTCATTGATGGCCATCAGATAGTTGATTTGCATTGAGAGGGACGGACCCCAATGGCATGGAGGAGGGGGAACTGAGTGGCATCAAAGGAGATGATGATCATCGAGGGGTGTTGAGGAAGTTTTTTCATGTAATATGGAGCCCATCAAAGGGTATCAAATGAGATCGTGTTTAGCAAAGGTGTCAAAAGAGATGACACCTACATGAGGCATCAAAATACATGGGACAAAGTGCTCAAAGTTAAAAAACATTTATGTACATTATTCTTTAAAAAAAGTATTCTTTTGGCTTTGATTATTCATCTTCTAACTTCAAGCATATTTTCTTTTAGTTTTGACACATTTTTTTCCCGTTGATGAACCTAAACACTAATATGGTCAAGGGAGGTCACAAGTTCAACAATGAATTAACAAACCAACTTTAAGTCAAAGCAAAATATTTAATGGTTTCATAAAGAATACTATGTATATATAGTTTACATATGTTATACTAAGAAAAGGAGAATAATAATTAAGTGGGGGAGGATAATGTAATATGGCGTCTACCGGGCATCAAATGAGATCTCGTTCACCAAAAGCATCATTCTTTACTTCATAGCCTCTTGACCGTAATTGATGTCATCCCCTTGCATTGATTCTTCATATTCCAATCACTATTCATGAAAAGACAATATCAATCTACTTTCATCTTCCTTAAAAATGTGTTCCCACAATGTACTACAATAGTCATTTCTCATATTGTACTTCCTACTTTCACTACACCCATCTTAATATCCTCATTTTCATTTGGAGTGCCCTCTCTTGTTAAAAGAAAAACTAATGCCATAGCACTCGAATAAAAAAAAAAGGAATCTTTCAAGGCAAAATCATTAAAGGATTGAAAAGGCTATCCAACCATAAAAATTGCCTTTAAAATGTACACTAGTGAAATGTAAACAAAATTTGCAAGAAAGATAATCAAACACTCAAGTCCAATTATCCTCCAACCCTCCTTCCATTGATGCTAGACATTTACCTTGTTCTCCAAGACAAAACAATTCATCAAATTCTAGCAATGTATGACAATTATGAATCTATGATCCTTAGACAAATTTATCATGATTGTACACCCAATGTCGCCTAGGCCGAGTTAGCTGGGTCTCATTGATCATTCAAACTAAGTTCAAATCAATTCAATCAAATAAAGAGGATAAATTTGCCAAAAAATACAAATCGCCAAAGGATATAGTGATCTCTCAAGTGAATTCAATTTGTCAAAGCTATTTGGCACATTCCTTCAATATTTGGTAAAACTCTAACTCGACGTTAAGATCATTTGAAGTTTTCACATCTGCTTGGTATTGGGCACCGAGATCACTTCGAGTCAAGAAGACAACTCTCCGAATGAAGTCATCCAAGAAACAAAAGCTACTCTTCAGCTCAAAATAAAATCACCAATAACTTCACTCGAATTCACACTTTAATTGAAATTTGTTGTATGTATTTTAAAAGCTAAAAGCTAACTAAACTAATTCATTTCACAACAAATGCATGTTAAGCCTTGCAATATAATTTTACTTTTATTGAGCAAACGTAACATTTATTATAGAACCATACATTAATCCAAACATATTAATACGATGTTAAAGGATGGGTCTACAACACTAAGTCATGTCTCCACATTTATTCTTCTGACAACAATAATAAGGTTCCAAAGCTTCTCTCTCTCTCTAAGCTCTCCTTCTGTCTCTTCTCTTTTCTCTTTAACTTGATCCATACTTGTTATTAAAGTTCTAGTGTCACCCACGGATGCATTTGGATCCAACAATGATCACTAATGATCTTTCCATCTCTCCAAGCTAATGCTTATGAGGACTCAATTTATATGGCACAACCCTTAAAAAAGTAAAAGTTGGTCTTAAAAAAAAAATCAAGGAAACTGTCATCAAATCAATAGAAAGGGTGGTGTTCACCAAATCTAGTTTGGGGTTTGGATGTCACAAATCACTCCTCTAGTTAAAAAATCTAGACCCTCTTTCATTGCCTAAACTACAAATTTGAACTAACCCAACCAAAGGCTTGCCTCTAGTTTGAATTCAAACCATGAAAGATAGCACAACACAACACATCAATTGATAGCATTTGCCTGCTCATTCAAGTTTTACTAGTACCTAGAATAATTTTAGACCCCAACACGGGCACTAGCTAAACAAGAGTATGACCCGTTTCAAACAAAACCTCAAAACAACATAAAGCTAAAAGCAAAGCAGGACTTATCCCCAAGACTGGAAATTCAATTCCAACAATAAAAGGGAAGAAGGCAGAGAAAAGGAAGTTGAGTGAGAGGAAAAGAAAAAAGGCAGAAGGAATGAAACCAGAAGTGGGAATGGAAAGAATCAACAGTGAAGACGAAGGAGATAGAAATAACAAGGAACATAAATGAAAGAGATTCACAACTGAATGCAAAGGAGAGAAGGAAGAAACTATGCATAAATTTTGAATAAGAATTTGAGATATACTCAATTAAAGCATTGAATGAAAACATTAAGGGGTGCAAGAATCAGCATTTTGATGGATCAAAGGAAAACAATACCAAATTGAACCATAATGAAAGTACAAGACAAACCTTTTCTCTCTGCGTAGGTGATAAATGCACATTGCGGGAACTCATGGCAAGGCCATCAGCATCTCGTATAATGTTCGAACCAATCACTTTGACAGCAAAATCAAGATCACGAACCTGTAAATGATCAACTTTGAGTTACTTCCATGCAATTTGCATTTAAGCATATAGAATAGCACTCTTTCATTTAGATATTGATGAATTAACACGCAAACTTTGCAAGATAACCATTAGGTACCCACTATATCACATGCGTAAAATAATACTTTCAATTTGTCTTAATAAGACTTTGCATATCCAGTATTACTAGGTAACTTGGATTGAAATAGATTTGCATGCATGGGTCAAAGTCAGCACACCTTCCTTGCAAGATGACATGCAAGGATGCTCTAAAGGATTCAACATTGATTAGTAGTTCTCAATATTGTCTCAATATTCTAATTTGCATCATGGTACACTTCAATTTTTGAATTGCAGGTCACAACAGCCAGATTTCACCCTTCTTCGCCAGTAAGCTTCTGTTGCCTTACAATTATTTCGTATGTCAAAATAATCAAAATTATTTCTTTTATCACAGAGAGAAGCGCATGCGAGCATAGAAATGTATACAATTCAACGACATTGATGTTTGCTCAAGTAAATTATTAATTGACTGTACCTTAGCAGTTCCTACATCTATGAACAAATTAGCTTATTCAATAACGCACACAGAATCAAGTGTACTACGAAAAAAAAAATCCTGTGCGAGCGAGTAAATCTCAATGGATTTATAAAAAATGTTTTTTTTTATTGCACAAGTATTTCAGACAGACGTCCCAAGTCACAAATTCCAAGTACATAGAAGTTTTAGACAAGAAACGCCATAAATCACAGACGAGAAAAAACATGGCATACGAATCAGGATATATGAAAAGGAATTTCGTCTGCAGGGGATCTTCACTCAATCTAACAAAAACTCAACCATATATCAAAAAATGAAAATAAAATCTTTAAGTTTGCAGCCTCAAAATCATGCAAACAAGCATCTTTAGCACAAATAAGAAGGGTTAATATAAAAGTTTCTACATTTCGAATATACTTCACTGCTATTCAAATTTTGCTTCTCAGTCTGCAGTCTGCACTTCACATTTTCACCCCCATGAAAAAAAAAAACAATTAAAGTCAAAAGACCGCAATAATTTGAAACGTACCATCCGACAAATAACTCGCCACTGCTGATAATCCTTCTTCCCAAAAACCGCCACATCCGGCTCCACGATATTGAACAGTTTCGCCACCACCGTCGCAACCCCTCTAAAGAACACCGGTCGGCTCGTCCCGCACATCCCTTTCTCCAGCCTCTCCACCCTAATCCACGTCTCGTGCCCACTGCCCCCATCTTCCAGACAAGAAGCCACCTCCCTTTCGCCATTAATTGCTTCCTGATGGTCACCAAACTCATTAACCGAGGCCGAATGGTAGAGTTCACCGGGGCAAAAAACAGCGTTGACACCGGCGGCGGAAAGCTTCCGGAGATCGCCGGAGAAATCAGAAGGGTAGGCGGATAGATCCTCGGAAGGAGAAAACTGACCGGGGTTCACGTAGATGGAGACGATGATGAGGTCG
This sequence comes from Dendrobium chrysotoxum, assembly GCA_019925795.1. Taxonomy (NCBI): domain Eukaryota; kingdom Viridiplantae; phylum Streptophyta; class Magnoliopsida; order Asparagales; family Orchidaceae; genus Dendrobium; species Dendrobium chrysotoxum. The sequence goes on from CM034301.1 coordinate 36,761,983, forward strand.
GCAAGAGATTTGGCTGTGCGGATGAGAGAGAGGTGACCTTCGTGAAGGAAACCCATGGTAGGTACGAGGGCTATAGTTTGACCATTGCAACGGCGGGAGCGCGACCAGGATCGCATTAGGGCTTTGTCGCGTAATACTTCCAGCTCTGACATTTCTATCTGGTTTGGCCGTTGGGAGGAGAAGAGTGACAATGGCATTAATAAATAGCCGGATGGCGGCGGGAGAGGTCGAAGTCTTTTTTGATAAGGCAACGTGGTTCGGAACCGGCATTGAACCACCGAAAAGGACCGCGAAATTGCAAGGCGCAATTGATTGGAAAAAAAGGGCTCACAATATCCTTATATTTATTTTAAGGTAAATATCATATATTAAATTTTATATTACATAAATTTTAAAATCAAGTACTCAAATTTGAGATTCATTACAAAAATTTCATCATGATAATCTCGCACAAATTTTTTATTTTAACGTGAATGAAATTTTATTAAATATAATTATAACACAAGTATTTTTACGGATCTAATGTGGCACAATTCTTACAGTGGGCAATCAAGACACAAATTTAGGAAATGAATGAATGCAAGTTTGTGATGTGAGTCTTAAAACAAGACTGACTATGGTGCATTATTTGAAGTAGACCATTATGACATAGGTATTTGAAAAAGATATTTGAGATGTAGATTTAGATACAATGATGACTATGATGCAACTGAATGTTGTGATTCTACTTTTGATGTGTTGAGATTCCATCATAGATCTTGATGTGTTAATGTGATTTTCATGAATATATATATATATATATATATATATATATATATATATATATATATATATATATATATATATATATCAATGAAATGATGGTTGTGAGGTGAGTCTTGTTGTGATTTAACTTGACATAACTGCAATGTAAATAAAACTTATTACTCAAATCTTAAGGGGGATTGTTATTGTTGCGTCCCAGAATATTCGCGGTGATAGGGAAATTTAAAGTTTGATGTTTTAGCTTTGTACAAAGACCCAGCGCACAATAAGATAAAAGAGTAGAGATAGAGCGTTCATCAGAAATACTAGAATTTTTACGTAGAAACCCCTAAAAAGGGGGAAAAACCATGGGGCTTAGCCCGGTTTAAATGAATCCACTAGTGTATGCAATCAATTACAAATTAGGCTTTTTCCTGGCCTTGGCTTGATGTAGTAAATATAAATCATATAAAGTGCATTACATGGTGGGAATTGGAAGAACTAATATAAACATATTTGTTTGGTCGGCAAGACCATAGTTGGCGGGCGAGGGAGGTCGAAAAGACCGTTGTTCAGCAACGGTGGTCGGAAGGATTGTAGCCGACAGGCGATGGAGGTCAGAATGACCGTTATCTGGAGACGGAGGTCGGAAGGACAGTTGTCTAGCTATGTATGTTGGAAGGAACGTAGTCGACGGGCGATATTGATCATAAAGACCATCGTTTGGAGACGAAGGTCGTAAGGACCGTAGTCGGTGGGAGATAGTGGTCATAATGACCATTGTTTGATGAATATCTGAAGGACTGTAGTCGGCAGGCAATGATGGTCAAAAAGATCATTGTCTGGCGACAGAGGCCGAAAAGACCGTAGTCGACAGAGAATAGTGGTCAAAAAGACTGTTGTCTAGTGATGGAGGTCGGAAGGACCATAATCTGCGGGTGACGGAGGTCTGAAGGATCATTGTCTGGCGATAGAGGTCGGAAAGATCGTAGTTGATGGGCGATGGGGGTCAGAAAGATCATTGTCAGGCGACGGAGGTTGGAAAGTCCGTAGTCGGCAGTCGACAGTGGTCAGAAAGAATGTTGTATGGCGATGGAGGTTGGAAATATCATTTTCTGGCGATGGAGGTTGAAAAGATCGTAGTCAACGGGCGACAGTGGTTGGAAAGATCGTTGTCTAGCGACGTAGGTCGAAAAGTCCGTTGTCTGGTGATTGAGGTCGAAATGACCATAGTCGATGTGTAACGGCGGTCAAAAAGATCGTTGTCTAGCAATTATGGTTAGAAGGACCATATTCGACGGGCGACAGAGGTCCGAAAGATCATTGTCTGGCGACGATGGTCGGAAGGAACGTAGTGGGCGGACAACAGTAATTCGAGGGGTAAGTCCGATAATAATCGGTGGCCGAGAGTAAGTCTGGTGACAGTCGTTGGTCGAGCGAAAGTCCATCGATGGTCAGGACGAAGTTTGGCTTCAATCAGTGGCCGGGAAAAATTCTGACGTCAATGGTTAGCTGGGCAGAAGTTCGACGTCAATAGTTGGCAGGGAAAAAGTCCTGTGATAGTCCAACGGAGGTCGGTTGTCCGACAGTGGTCGAGGAGGAGTCCGATTGCAAGACAGCTCTAACTTCTCTCTTTTCCTTCTCTTCCTTGCCTCCCTTCCTTTGCTCCCTCCTTTCTCCTCTCTTCCATGAGGAGTGAGAGGTCTATTTATAGTTTTCTAATAGTGGCATGACCAGTAAATAGGAGGGAGATCAAGGGTACATTGGGAGTGATTTGAATTGACAGTCGATATCGACTCCTTTAATCATGAAGTGTTTACTGGGGCATTTGAATATCTTAATGATATTTGAATTTGAATTTGACAATCTTGGGCTCGTTGGATTTGTCTCGTCGAGCCGCTCGATTTGACTATAAGCATGTCATGTCTGAAAATCGTTTAGTCATCCAATTTATGTTTTAAACATTCCAAATATGCTTTGGGTCTTCAATTTAGACCCATTTGGGTTTGGATTGAGTCGATTTTGGTGTATTTGGGTTCATCTTTTCGAGATGTGTAGTTCGACTATAAGTTTGCTGAAATTGGAGTTCATATGGCACTGAATTTAATTTTGGAAGTTTCCAACTGAATTTTGCATCGAGATTCGTGTCCGATCAAGATAAATTTTTTATGATATATCAGTTATGGCTTGAAAATGGCCCTATTATACTATGATGATATATGTGCTTAATTTTTTATATGAATTTGAGCAAGTATTTCCTCATATGTATGCTATTTTTTATGATTTATAATGATAATAATTAGTCATTCCATAATTAACTTATTTTAGTTTTTATTTATATTAAGTCATAATATGCAAATTATTTTATAATGATGCTAATAATTATATCATGAAGTTCTTGATAATAAGCTCCTATTAGATTAATATTCCAATATCCTAATTACTTTAATATATTATTGCTACATGCTAGAATATTTGTAAGGGTAGAGAGATATTATCATCTTACACAAAGATACAAGAAGAGTGGCAAAAGACACTAGAGTTTTTATAGAAAAAACTCATAAAAGGGAAAAACCATTGAGTTTGACCAGATTGAAAGGATTCAACTAATATTTGTTATATGTTACAAATAATGTTCTTTCCTAAGATTGAGGACAATGTTGATGCAATGCAGTAGAGATACAATGTATAAAATATAATTTTGTGGTGTGAGTCGAAAGAACCCCGTAGCACTGGAGTTGTCTTTGATAGTTATTCTTTTTTTAAGTTCCCTGGCCCCTTGAGGAGGGGAGGGTAGATCAAAGATTAAAAATTCTTGCATAATTCTTGGTGTTAATGTTGGAGTCATATTTGATGTTGATGGCATGTATTGATTACATTGGTAATTGAGTGTATTGATATTCTTAACGATAATTGGTGCCAAAGTAAGTGGACGTCGATGTAGAGGCAAAAATGATAAAAGACTATAGTTGATTATCAGTTGTTGAAAGATTTTAGTAGGAAAATAATGGTCAAAGAACCATAATCAAGCAACGATGGCCCAAAAAATGAAATTCGGGTGGTGTTTGAAGAAAGTACTAAACGTGTACTCTTCCTATATATCAACATAGACTTCCCTTTGTAGTCGTGATGCAAATAAATTATCCTAAATTATAATTTTCCCTTTCAAGAAGTTAGCACATCAATTAAAGCATAAACTATCAAGAAATTTTGCTTCATATTCTTCAAGCTTGCTTGAGTATTGGGCTCCAAAAGTGCAAAAAATAAGTTTAGAATATCACAAAAAGGTCATAAGGCCCCAAAAATGTTAGAATATACTTAATCCAAAATAAAACCTGAACTAGGTTTAGCCGACGGCACATTAGCGTGAGTGTGCCCATACGCATAAGGCATGCTTCAAGCCATACAATTTTTTTTACTTGCCGCCATTCATTAAGCAAGCAATCCCCGCACCCTAAGGTGACAGTCGGTTTTTGCAAAATAAAATTTATATTATTTATTCTTTTCATTTATTTCTTCTTTTAAAAAATAAATTTTGATTAATCGCAAAAAAAAAAAAATAATTAAAAAAACGTCAATACCCTCTCTTTTAAATCTATCTTAGGGTTAGGAGAGAACCAGGATTCTCCAAATAGGCTCCATTCAAATCTAGGTTTTCTAAGACCTTAGAGAAACTCTATAAAACAAGCATAACCCTGGAAACACTTAAATCCAAAAGCTCTATCATAGTGTTTTTTCGCTACTTATTTCAAGACTTACAGATTTACATGGATATGATATCTTATTCTATTTATTCAATATATTTCATTCTTAATTAGACTAATAAAATCATAATTTTTATAAGATGGCATATCTATTAGTAAGTGATTGATTAATATTAAAAATAAACCACATTTAATCAAATTAAATAATAAAAACAATAAATTAATATTAATTGTTAAGATAAAGTTGAAATTTTAATTACTCTATTTGTATCTAATTTACTTGATTGAATATTTTTACTCTTACATTATAAATTTTTATCAACCCAAATTAGATTACTTAAATCATTCTTAGCATATATTAGTATTTTAATTAATCATGAATTTATAAATAATTAAACTATTTAAATATATAAGAAAATTTTAATAAGATTAAATCATAAGTAATATAATTAATTCATTTGAACATATTTTAATTAATTATTATAATTTATTAAAACTAAAATTTAAATCTATGAATTAATATAATCAAATTAAATCATGAATTAATAAATTTAATATATATTTATAAACTATTATCTACTCCTACCATAATTTTCGGAAGCCCTAGTCGCCGCCAAGCACGACGATGCGACAGTAACTCAACTCGCTAGGGTAAGGTGGAGTGTGGAGGAGAAGATAAATTTGTTACAGGAGTTGTTGAGGGAAGGCATCGACGAGACTAGTGGTGTGTGAAGGAGAAGGGGAGTGTGAAACCTCTTAAGCAAAAAGAAGCTAAACTCTTAAACATCGAGACGCATTTTGATGTACTTGTTGGAATTCCTATAATAAACTCCGCAGTTAAGCATGCTCATCCAGGAGCAAATTCTAGGATGGGTGACCTACTGGGAAGTTATACCAACAAGAAGAAAATCGTGAGGCTCTTAAGCCTAAACAAATAATATCTTAATATTTAAGAGTTTGAGTTGTTACAAATGGTATCAAGAGTAATACACCGGTCGGAAGATATGAATTAAGTGCCATATAAAACAAAGTGCTATGCCATGGGAGCCACCTCCTGAACCCTGTGTGGGATAAACTGTTGGACGGGAGCCACCACTTGAATTTGTAGGGGTCACCTTTAGAATCCTATCTATCTGGTGGATAATTTTGGGATAAAGATGTTGACGAAGATGCCAGTTACTTAAGTGGGAGAGATTGTGAAACTCCTTAAGTAAAAAGAAGTTAAACTTATAAACATCAAGGCACATTTTTGTGTAATGGTTGGAATTTTCTTAAGAAACTTCGCAGTTAAGTGTACTCATCCCGAAGCAATTTTGAGATTGGTGACCTACTAAGAAGTTACATCAACAGGACAATATTGTGAGCTCTTAGTGACAGGCTATACTGGAAGAGACGCCTTTTTTATGCGAATTAAGTTAAATATTGGGAATACTAGGATTCTGTGAAATCGGGATTTAAGGTAAAACATGGGAGAAACAGGGTTTAAGTTTTTCTAGCAAGATAATCTTTAAATTCTACTGCCAAATAGCCTTGGGGATTGTTTGGCAAAAGCTGAATTTAACTTTAGCAGGATTTGGTAAATCATGTAAATCCAGGATTTAATAAATCATGGGTATGTTAAATCTTAAAAACTGTTTGGCAAAATAGCCGTTAAATTCTATGAAACCGTTTGGCAACATAATTGAGGATTTAAGACGGTTGGTTTATTTAAAATTAAATTTAATGTGTTATGAATTTAATTACATATGAAGTACAAGTTACTTATTAATTTTAATTTTAATTATAGTTAACAATTTATGATAATAAATAATTTAATTAGAAATTTACTTAATTGTTAAATAATTTAATTTCTAATTATAGTATCATATATTAAATTATTTATTTATATGTTAATTTAATAAGTATTTGATATCTAATTATATTAATAATTATATAATTAATTAGTTAATTTTTTTAATTACTAATGATTTAACTAATATTCCTACTAATGATTTAATTAATTTTAAATAATTATTTAATTAAATTTAATTATTCATACATTATTAATTATCTCATTAATCATTTAAATATTCTAATACTAATTAATTATTTAATTATTATTTATAATATTATAGAGTAATTATTCTATTTGAAATTATATTTAATCCTACTATTAATTTAATTAATTATTTAAGTATTATTTAGTTAGTTTTAATTATAAACTATATTATTAGTCATCTTATTAATTACTTAAGAATTCTATTACTCATTAATAATTTAATTATTATTTACACTAACCATTATATATTTAATAGTTCTATTTTAAATTATATTAATTAAGCTAACTATGTTAATTTTAATTACTAATTATATTACTAACTTTTTAAATAAGTTAAATTAGATAATTAATTTATGCACTAAGTATACTATTAATTAATTAATCAATTTGCTTAATTATTAATATTTTAAATTATATTAATTAAGTTAACCAGTAATAACTAATAACTTAATGAGTCTAGGGTTTGATTTTTATCTTCTCTTTTTCGTCGTTGCTGTTCGGCTTCGTTCTGCAGGAGGTGTAGAGATTGCACGAGTCGCTTCTTCGGCTCCTTCGTTGCTGTTCGACTTCGCTCCTTCGACGACGTTATCGGAAGTTACAATATTTTGATCGGAAGCAACGACGGGAGCTCGCTCGCTGTGAAGGTAACTTTCTCCCTTTCGCCGGACAGCCAATCCATGGCTATCTGGATACCAATGCTCTCCTTTCTATCAAGTGCAATCGCCATCATCCTTGCTTCCATTGTTGGTACTGTGATCTCCTGTCTGCGGCGGCGGCGATGTGCTGTCGGTTTCTTCCACCCGTACACGAACGACGGAGGCGGCGGGGAACGCGTACTGTGGTGCGCTGTTAGAGCAGTGCAGGATGAGAACCCCGATCTCGATTGCATCATCTACACCGGTGATGATGCCTCACCGGAAACTCTTGCTGCCAGGGCGCTTGACAGATTTGGCGTCCACCTCCTTCACCCGCCTATAGTACGTCATCCCCTTACTAGGCCCTGAAGCGGTTTCAAACGTGGATGGTTTGCTTCTGTTATTTATATTGGATTGATCCTCGCAATCCGTAGTAGTTTTGGATGTCTTTCATACAATGTAACAGGATCTCAGGTCTCGTAGTTCTTGTTGCATTTATTTGAACTTCTAAATTATTTGTATTCAGGCATCATTCGGTTGCTTGCAATAGAAAATATATTTTAGAGAACGGCTATTATTTTTTTCACTCTTTCTGTGCTTAAAAATGTAATCTTTATAATCGAAGAGTTTTTTAGTTCATGCATATTTATTAGATCAAGCTAGCTTTAGTTTCTCCTCACTTAGAAGCCCATTTCCAACTTCTCTTAGGCTGTCTTTACTTAGTTGCACTCTCTTTCCTCCTCTATTTTCACCGGCTTTGGAGTTGTCGATCATTACCAAAATCTGGTAGTAACTAGTATTGAGATTGTTCTGATGGGACTCGGAATGGCTATGATGCAAAATCTAGCTTAGGCAAGTTCAATCAACCTAGTTACCTATTCAACACCAAACTTGCTAGCTTAAATTTGATCGGCCTAACCTAACCTCATAATGATAAATGGGTCGTCACTCTAATGGCTCCATGCCAATTCGGTCAGCCCAAGGCTTGTCCGCCTAACTCCTGTGAGGTGTAATTTCCCTTGGCTTATATGTCCTTGGAACAAGCCTGTCAAGCGAGATCGTCAAGGATGTTCACTTCACATTAAGTTATTCAAGTCTAGTCATGAACTGTGCGAGCCTTACCCATTGGAACTAACTGGACATTTAAAGTTTATGAAGTGCGAAGATCTTGGTCCTTACAGTATGGGATTTTGCAATGGATATTTGAAACATGTACGGAATTGCAAACAAGATAGTATTAATGTTAAAGGATTATGAAGAAAAGAAATAATAAAATTTAGCATGGCTAGCAGTAATTTTGTATACAAAAGGCATGAATTAATTAGCGTTAATGTTACATCCAATTAGTGTTAACATTACATCCGATACTTGGCCAGTGGGAGTTTCAATACGTGATTGTTAAGGTTGGCCCAACCAATTTTGACGAGGCTAATGATGGTGATCTGATAATCTTTTTTGTGTGTTTCAGAGCTTGGCATATCTAGCCAGTTTGATGAGTTGTAATTCATTTGAAAGCATTTGACAAGGTTTTGTTGCTTTCTTCAGATTTTAAGATTAGTTTTTTTTCTTAAGCCACATTTGTCTAATCTGGAATGCATTTATCCTTCATAAAGATTATGTTACTAATATTTGTTGCTTTATTGATTTTTGAGCTTTGCCGCTTGGTGTTGTCACATGCTAGTGTTATGTAAAGAATGTATTGAATATTGATTCCTACCTTCGTGGGTCAATCTCTTAATTGCCACTTTTTTTTGCCATTTTATTAAACCAAAGGAGAAAGTTAAAGCTTAATTTTTACCTAATAAATTGTTCAAAGTATGCCATGCTGTGCTATGCTTTCCTGTCATTTGAATCCAGTTTCTCATAGTGGTTTGCTATTCACGTAGGTTGTTCGCTTGTACAAAAGGAAGTGGGTAGATGAGAAATCCTATCCCCGTTTCACTATGATTGGGCAAAGTTTAGGTTCTGTCTTTCTCTCTTGGGAGGCCTTATGTAAATTTACGCCTCAATACTATTTTGACACCAGCGGCTATGCTTTTACATATCCACTTGCTCGGATTTTTGGTTGCAAAGTTATTTGTTATACTCATTACCCAACAATCAGCTCAGATATGGTCTCCCGTGTTCGTCAACACAGTTCAATGTATAATAATGATGTTCTTGTGGCTAAAAGGTATGTTAACTGCATTAACATGCTGACTTAATGATACGCTATGATTGCTGTCATCTTTGGAAATTTTGTTTGCTGTTTTGAACTATTAGAATATGAAGCTTTATTATGTTGCTTTTTGTGACAACTCCTTCTAACTGATTTTTATGGGTCAATAGTGTTCCCGTAATTAGCTCTAATTGCATTATCATTTATTATTTATACTGGGTAGGAGATTTGTAATGGTTTACCGGCAATATATTGCTTTATGATCTTTCTTTTTTGAATAAATCTGTCCACCCATTTGTTTTTCACTGCTGCAGATAGCTTTCAGCTTACAAGTCTTTTTTTGGGGCAGCATTTGGCTATCTCGTTGTAAGATTGTCTACTACATACTCTTTAGTTGGCTGTATGGCCTCGTGGGATCCTGTGCACATCTTGTCATGGTGAATTCCTCTTGGACAAGATCTCACATTGAGAAGATATGGAAAATTCCTGCACGTATTAAGAGGGTGTACCCTCCTTGTGATACTTCTGCTCTTCAGGCATGTGTTTTTGAGACCTTTATTTGATGTATATTTGGACTAACAACGCAATAGCCCCTCTCGCAATTGCTCCTCTCTTGAATTGACTTGGATGTTATTTGCTTTTGTTGTGTTGTTATGGTTCTTTATCGAACAAAATTTTCTATATCTAGAATGAAGTTGATTTTGAAGCAACTGGATGGTGTATTTTGTTATGTTTTCAAATAAGCATCTTGATGGAGTTACCTAAGATAATTATGCATGTTTAGGAAGAAATCCAGAAGTTTCTTTGTGGTTTATGTACCCGCTTTGAAGCTTGCTTTCTATGAAATCTGATTTGTTGAAGTGTGCTCTCATGGAACGACCTTGTGGTTATTATATAGGTGCTGCCATTGGAAAGACCTGCTGGGATACCTATCCTTGTTTCTGTTGCCCAGTTCCGCCCAGAAAAGGTGTGTTGATGACACTTATCTAAGATATTTTTAGCTGTTATGAACACGTCTCACTAATTATCAATATATCTCACTGTTACTTGATTCTTCTGACAGGCTCATGGTCTTCAACTTGAAGCATTTGCACTTGCTGTCAATAGACTAGGACCAGACATGACTAAACCGAAGCTACAATTTATTGGAAGCTGTCGGAATAAGGAGGACCTAGAAAGATTGCAAAAATTGAAAGTTAGAGCATCTGAGCTTGACATGGAAAAGAATGTGGAATTCTACAAGGATGTGAAGTACAGGTTTGTATTGCATATTATATTCATTTTCATGCATCTAATTGACGTACCTATACATTTGGAAGATGAGAATTGTGATTTAAAGAAGCAAAAAGAATGCATTTACTTGGTTCATTTATGGCATTTATTTTTTGGATTGGTTAGACATGGGATCCACTCAATCAACTTGATATTCTCAGTCACTGTATTAGACCCATATTGGATGGGTTACTAACTTAGAGAACTGGGTAGTCTTTTTTAATTCCATGAGAATGCCACTATACAAAACTGAAAAAAAAAGGAATAATACTAAAATCTGTCCTCTATATCTTTTGGTGAAGAACCTTCTCACAGCAACTTGAAGAAAGTATATAAAATAAATTAGTCATATGGATACCAGTTGGCTAATAATACTATAAAAAGAGCAAGAATTTTATGTGTGGTGCGGATGATCATAGGTGAAAAGAATAAGCATCAAATTATCAATCTCAAAATATTGTTGTAGAGTTCCTCCTCCTAAGATGGTGCACTAGGAAAGTACCTTTTCCTTTTGATCAATTTATCCCCCTTCAAGAAAATTGGATTCTTTTAATAACTCTACAAAGAGAAGAGCCTTTCATTTTGATTACTAAGGTCTAAGTGCACAAAAACAATAAAAATATACAAACAATAGAACAAGGAAAATGTGCATAGTTGGCATTATGAGTAACGCTTCACTTCCCAATAAAATATACACATAAAAATTTCATTTTTGTTGTTTTTTGTGCTCCAAGCTAATGTGGAGACGTGCCTCACTCTTTTTTATTTGGCCACATAGCTTGGGGCATAAGAAACAAAAAAAGAGATTTTATCTGTAAATTTATTTGGGAGTGAAGCATTACTTTTTTCCTATAGATGGATAGTCAGAAATATAGGCCAATATAATTAGAAGCTACCAGCATAGTTTATAATTTTAGTATAAATCTCTTTAACCTTTTATATAAGAACTCAGCGAAGATTTCCATTTAAGGAAATAATAATTGATATAACAACAACAACAACAACGACATCAAGCCTTTATCCCACTACGTGGGGTTGGCTACATGAATCATTTTTCTCCATTGCGTCTTGTTAAGAGTCAAATTCTCATTTAAATCTAATAAAAAAGACATTTCTAATATTTTCTTACCAAGTCTTTTTAGGTTTACCTCTACCTTTCTTAACATAAACCAAATCTAATTCATCTACTCTCCTAACTAGGTCATCGGAAGGCCGCCGTTTTATGTGACCAAACCATCTAAGATGACTCTCTCTAATCTTATCTTCCACTGGAGCCACTCCAACCTTTTCACGTATATGCTCGTTTTGCATCCTGTCTCTAAAAGCTAAGTCACTCATCTATCTGAGAACACTTCCAATCAAGGTGATTGCTTAGCTCAAGCATTTAGGATGACTTGCTAGATTTGCAAATATTGGGGAGTAAGTGTGGGTTAGGAATGGTTAACCCTACCAGGATCTCATGATTCCACTTTCCACTATTTAGAAATTATCTAGGTTTTATTGATTAATAAACTTTGATTATCATGGAGCTTTACACGTGACGACATGGCTCTAAATCAAATAGCTTTGTGTTTGTAACTACAAGTATCGAGTTATTTGGCTTTGTGTGACCATCTAGACATTAAGCTTGTTGTGGCCTATAGCTTATCAATCTTCTCGGAAGGATACTTCAAAATACCTTTCGTGTCTGTGTCAAATATGAGAACGTCTCCTACACGGCCCAATATGCGTCCAACACACTCTAAAATTATGTTGGAAGCATTTTTGAGACAAAATTAGATTCTAACACTGGTCGGAAATGGGTTCAAACACGACTCGACATGCCATAAGAACATGAGCATGCGGGACAACCTGTTCGTGACATATCAATTCTTGCCCAAAATATGCGACTAGTAGACAAATGCTAATGTTGAAGTGTTCTTAACAAATGATTGGTCGGATATGATAAATCATTTATTTTATTATTAATAGTATTTATTTTTTCTTTTGTTATTATTAAGATTCTTTTATGAAATATATATATGTGATCTTATGCTGCCCCAGGTGATGCCTTAGATAGAAAATATTGTAAATTGAATATTTTATTTTATTTATGAAATATAATATTTATTTCATGGCTTGTCGTATTCTACGTTTTACAATTATGCTGTGTAATTGTCGTAGTATAGTGTGGTGTCCGCATCACAGTGTCATTGTTCATGCTTCATAGGTTCATTCTCAATTTTACTGGATTTGCTTGCCATGAATTTGAGATATAAAAAAAATGAAAAAATTAAATCAATGTTTGAAAATTCATGATCAACTTATACATTGTTGGGGTTTCATTTCATTTTGGCCGTTCTTCAATTTAACAAAGTCTGTGTTTGAGAAGATCTCTCCGTTCAATGGTAGATTTAGAGCTTATCATGGGCTCGGGCTGTGAAATTTTTTCTCCTATGGGAAACACCACCAAGTCATATCCAGAGAAGCTTAAAACCATACATAAATGATCAGCTCTTAGACGTATAAACGAAATGCTCTCAGTAATGTATCCTATCTGATTGTGATAGGAGTATTTCAAGTAAACCCTAACAAGATTGATAAAAACAGCGGGAAAAACTCAACAATTTCAATGAAAACAATAAAAAAACAGTAGATTTTATTGTAGGAATCAAATCAACGGAAGGAAACAAAGTAAAGATACAATTGATCCTCAATTCGAGAGAATGATTGTTCTCTCCTAATCTCTAGATGAATCTAGAGTCCAAGAAACCAAGAAGAAACTCCAAGAGAACACAATCATCAAACATAACCCTAACCCTAATTTCTCCCTCATACTTAAGGCATACAATTAATCATTAAAGCAAAAAGACCCAAAAGCTCTTGCCGCCCCCTCCTTTGATTCCAAACTTTAAATTTTGAATCTAGCGGACCCCACCCAATTCCCCCTCTTTCTCTTGCCACCGCCCCTTTCTCCTGTATACATGAACCCGGCTGGACCAGTCCACTAAGGCCCGGTCTAACAGATTGTCATCTATATTGCTTCTGAGAGACCTGGATATAATAATGAGCTGCTGCTCGAGGAAACCGGTTTGTTTAAAATATATTTTCGATGTATCATTAAAGCCATGTTCAGTTATAACTTGTGTGTTTGTCCTCCCTTCTATTCTGATTTTTATTTTTTGCTGTTCTTCTTTGCGATTACCATATGCCATCAGCGAATTAGTGCAGTTATTGGGAAGCGCTATTGCTGGGCTTCATTCCATGATAGATGAACATTTTGGTATCAGTGTGGTGGAGTATATGGCAGCAGGGGCTATCCCAATCGGTAAGTCTGGCCATCTTTTTTATTATGGCAGTTTAACAGCTTCATTTAGTTTTGGTTCTCTTCCTTTTTCAAGAATTCTTTTGATTTATATGAAAACATGCTGAAAAAATCACTATTTTGCATGAGCACCTTCTTTATAATTTCATGATAATTCTGTCTTATAGAACTAGTGTATGATGATTTTATTTTATAGAACGAAATAAAAGCACAACATTCAATTGTACTAAACAATGCCTTAATTGACTGGTTTGAAATATTTAATGAACTTTTTGGGGCTAGCATGTTCAAACTTCTCATTTGAGCACACAATCACTGTATTGGAGGGGTGCGGATTCAGGCAATCAACCCCCATAGCCGCCATGCGGTTCACTTTTGATATAAGGGATGAATTTCTCTTAAAATGCAGTAATATCAAGTACTAAAAAAAATAGTGGAATCAATCTTACCCTCAGGGACACAATTTGGATTGTTTTTCAGCCTTATTTTATGGTTACATAACAATGTTTCTTTGTTGTACCGAAATTTGGAAAAAAAAAAAAATAGGGCATTGGGAGTTCTTGATGCTTTTATGTGTCAAGAGCTCCTGAAATATTTTTTAAATGCAAAAGTGTTAGACAAATGATCAAAATAGAAGTACATTTGATGGCACTTAAACTCATAGTTAATCATAACAAAATCTTCCTGTTTTGTATTTCTGATTAAGACTTCATTTAGGATAGCTTTCTAAGTGCTTTCTAAAATAATTTTTTAGTTCAAATTTTTTGAACTAAAAAACTGCTTTAGAAAGCAGCAACAAATCTGTCACAAGCCAAGCCTAAATATTCATTTTTTATCATGTTGTGCTTTTGCTGGATACTTAAAAATGCATCAGAAGCTCCTAACACAAATTTGTTCTTGAAATGTGACCTCTCAATTTTGCAGCTCATAATTCAGCAGGACCAAGAATGGACATCATTCTTGAAGAAGATGGAAAGCCATCAGGATTTCTGGCCTCAAACAAAGAAGAATATGCTGATGCCATTCTCAAAGTCCTGAGGCTGAAAGAAGCCGAAAGGCTTGAAATAGCTGCAACTGCAAGAAAACGTGCACAGAAGTTTTCAGAGAAAATGTTTTATGAAAATTTTAAATCTGCTGTTCGACCCATCTTCTCTGGACGCCATGCTCCCACATAGCATGGATCCTTTAAGACTTCCTTGAAATTTCAAATCTTCGAATGTGAAGTCGACGTCCCAGCTCATGCAGAAACTAATTTTTATCTTTTTTGTCCAAGGAGGTTTTATGTCTTAATAAAAGAGGATGTATTTGGTTTTTGTTAAATCTGTAGTAGTTACCTAAATTATTGATCCATCTTGGGCTTTTCAATTCATCTCATTTCTTGTTGATGGCAGTTTCTTATTTTCTAGTTGGATTTTTTGGGGGATATTTAGGCTAATTCAGACAAACTCGAACCCATTACATATGCAAAACTTCTCGAACAAAAGATCTCTTTGTTGATAGCCAAAGCTCCTAATCAATAGACCAAGAAGAGCAGCATTTTAGTTGGATCATTGTGAAAGGATATTTGTGTATCATCAAAATTTTAACCGCCTTTGAATCTAATATGGTTGACAAGGATAATCAATACCTTTTTGAATCAGAAGTTTTTATTGCCTCCAAATTTGGTTTGATCGATGAGAAGAATCATCACCATTTTAAAGGGAAGAATGGAATGTCGTTGTAAGGATTGAAAGTGTTCATTACCTTTGAACTCGAGATGTCTGGTGAGGACAATCAACCCCTTTCTAAAAGAAAGATTAGTGCGTTGCCATGATTTATATGAACATGACTTGAAGATTGGTGTTCAAATTAGGAGTCTTATTTCAAGTTTGCAGATGAGACTATTGAATTTACATAATATTATTTTATTCTTCATGAACATCATCAAATATTTTTTTGAACTTTTTGATAGCCTTTAAACCTTTGCCCCAGCTTACACAAGCGGTCTCTTGTCCTTTGAGAATTATTACAATTTGTCAAATTTTTTTTTTTTTTTTTTTTTGCCTTAACTGCAACACGTCTCAAATGATTATAATGCATTAGAGTCAATGCCAATGCGTGTATGTTGGAGCATAAAAGTGGGTTTTGTTCGGGTATGGTCTACCTTCAAATTTGGCCCATCAATTAAGGTTGGTCAAAACCTATTTCAAGAGAATATTAGAGTCTCTTCATAGGGAGTGAAAGTCTTAACTGCATTTGAATATCATATGCTTGACAAGGATAATCAAAGCCTTTTCAAGGGAAAACCAAAGCTTGATCTTTGGGACTAGAAGTTTTTTTTTTTCTACAAAATTGATTTGATGGATGAGAAAAATCAACACCATTTTAAGGGGAAGAATGGAATGTCGTTGTAAAGATTGAAAGTACTAATTACCTTTGAACTCGATATGTTCGGTGAGGACAATCAACTCTTTTCCTAAAGGAAGATTGGTGCATTGCCATAGAGACTAAGAGCTTTGATTGAGTCCAATAGTTTTTAAATTTTTATTGGATAATTTTTCCACCCTTTATGGGGGAAAAATTAGAGAACCATGGCCCTTCAAACCCAATATATTTGACAAGGATAATCGACCAGTTTTTCAAGGGAAGATTAGAGTGTCATCATAGGAGTTATGTTCCTTTAACTACAATCGCTTGCCTTTAGACATCCAACTACTACTACTACTACTGCTACTAGATAACGGTCATCCTACCACCGTCACTTGGCCTCCAGCCATTGTTACTCGATTATAACCTTCTGACCGTTATCGATCCCTATGATAGTCTTTTGATATGTTTTTTTTTAGAATACGATCTTTCAATCACCATCATTTGACTACATTCCTCTTATCATCAAAGGCTTCTATAGGCATCCTAAAATTCAAAAAAATTAAACTCTCTTTTCGCTATAAATATTATTGCACCTAAAAATCACGATTAGTTTGATATTATCCAAATAAATAAATGTGTACATATGCCCTATTAAACTCAGATCATTTATATAAATAGGGGGATTTACATACATAACACAATATAACATTTATATTACATATCTAACACCTAATACTTTAATATTTCATTTCTACTACCCAACCATAATATTAACCTCAAATATACCACACCGTCTATCCCATAGCTCACTCTGTCTCCTTCCCTCTGAAATACCTCTTCCCGCTCTCCTCTCTTCACGTGCTCAAATCCCTCTTCCCGATGACTCCTCTCTTCGTGTGCTCTTTCTGCGAACTCCTCTCAACGAGAAAACAATAAGTTCTCTCACAGTGAAATCCCTCTTCTCGCGCGGTCCTGTGCTCTCAGCGACCTGCAACATGTATTTTTTTTTTTCATTTTGTTGTTTAAAGATGATTTATTTTCTCTGTATGTTGAGAGACTAGGGCCAAGGGAGAATATGAGAGGTTTATGGGTTATTGACTATGAGAGGTGGCTGTGAGAGGCTTACAAAGGTGACTGTCAGAGGTTTACAGAGAAACTCTTGAAGTGGATTCTCCATTGTAAAATAGCAGTAAATGTGTGTGCTTCTTCAATGACATTAGAAATATAAATTGTTTGCAAGCATATTTAATATTACAGAAGGCTGTGAACACAGATCAAATCCACATAATTTACTATTAGAACTTACAAGAGAAGATAACGTAGATCAATAATTTCCATCATATACCCTATGTCAAGCTCAGAAGACAAAGAAATACAGTAAGAATGTATCAAGTATGTTTGATATGTTTACCAAATTTCAAAACTAAACTTAGAAATTTGAAAGACAAAATTTCAACCAAGACTGCATTAAATTTTCATCTATAAGAATATTTTCAGTTTCAAAAAAGATTAATCTGATAGCTTCAAGATCGTAATCAACGACTATTGAAATCATTTCGTGTTGATTTTTTAGTTGTGTTGTTCATATGCTACATTTGTATGCTAATTTCGCTTGGTTATTTCAGAGATAGTTTTGGAGAATTGGGTTGAAATCATTTTGCATATTTCCAAGAAGGGTGACAAAAGATCATTCATTCATTGAAATGACTTCAGTATGACATTTTTCTGAGCACTAAAAAATCCAATTACATAACTCCATATAAAGTTTGAAATGACATTTTTATCTTGGCAATTACTAATCTATGCAGGTTTATGGTGACGGATCAAGAATAGATTTATGCGGAGAAGAAAAAGAGCACATTTTTGCTGCATTTAAATTTGGAGGATTTTGGGTTGGCACCAAGGACCAATCTAGAAAGAGGTATGATGGTGGAAAACAACATACTATCAAATTTGAGAAAGGGCATATCAATCTTTTCACACTTAGAACAGAGGTTGGTATAATATGTCCGTGGCTTAAGGGGCATCAATATAATATATATTATCATATATACGAAACATCACCTAAGGAATACAAAGTTATCAATTATGATGTTGTGTGAGTGAGTTGGTTAAACTATCGAATGAGAATTTACATGCTGAGATTGTTATCACACTACAAGAAGTAGATGGAGATGAACCTAATTCATACCTTATGGGGGTTTTGAGTACCGAACAAATGGTAGAATATTCTATTACCCATAACGATGGTATTTAAGTGTTCAGACAGTATGTGTTATAGATATAGCTCTTGACACATTTTTTAATGATGCAACAAGTTTCAAGAATGCTCTCCGATTAGTTGCCCTTAAAGAGAACTTTGTGGTTAGGATAAAAGCTAGTTATAAGAAACGTGTTATTGCGACATGTTCTTATCAAGGTTGTCAATGGAGAATTCGGGCTTCCCTATGTGAAGACACTTAATCTTTTCAAGTTAGAAAAGTAGATGGAGTGCACACATGGACTGGGATAAATCGTGCTGGGAATAGACTCGTCACATCTACATGGGTTGCTAATGAGATTTAGGAGATGGTAAAGAGGTACCTAGACATCCCACCAAAAGAAATCAGTGCAAGTCTAGAAAAGGAGTATGGTTTAGAGGGCGAGAGAGCAAGCCTGTGATACCATATTTGGTTCAATTGATGATAACTACAAATGGGTTCCAACATTATGAGTGGAACTACTTGATAGAAATTCGGGCTCACATATCACATAAACATATGATAGCATCGACAATTCATTTCAGAGATTTAATGTCAATTTTAAGATGTGTTCTAACGGTTTCCTTGCTGCTTGTAAAACTCTTATCAGTTTGGATGCATGCCACCTTAAATCAAAGGACTTAGGTGTGCTTTTATCAGCAAACTCACTTGATGGTAATGATTTTATTCACATTAGCCTACGCTATTATAAAGACTAAATTGAAGCATACATGGTCATGGTTTCATAGTAAATTTGGAGAGACTATTCATGCAAACATAAATCCTCTTGATTTCATATCAGACATGGAGAAGGGTTTCAGAGAGGCTATTAGAAATGTATTTCTAAAAGTTGAGCATAGAGTATGTATTCGTCATTTGTGAAAGAATCTTAAAAAGAATTTCATTGCAAAGATGGACAAAAACTCCAAGGACTGGTTTGGGCAGCTGCTAATGCCTATATTAGCATAGAGTATATCGAGAAGCTTGCTGAACTAAGTGACTTGAGCACTATTATTTATACATACTTGCTTTCATTACCGTACAAGTGGTCAAGAAGTCAATTCATATTAGGGATATGTCCTACTGTCAATACTAATAATTTTGCTGAATCATTCAATTCATGGATTGTTGATGCTAGAAATAAACTTGTGGTGGACCTAATCGATATAATTTGAGGTAAGCAAAGGGCTGTACGAAAGATGACTTGCATGATATGGTAACAAGAATTAGTTCAAAATGTGGAAGAGTACATAATAGATATCACAATAAGAAAAGATCATCAAGTAGTTCGCCGATTTAGTATTTTCACGGTTGAGGTGGAGGGCCTCCATTCAAGACATGTTGTTGATGTTGAAAGGAGAGACTGCACATGTAGAGTATGGTGGTTAACTGGACTCCCTTGTATTCATGCCGTGGCTTTCATTGGTATGAAGGAGCACTTATTGTGGCATACATATGTTGATGAGTACTACTACGTAGCTAGGTAACATTTACCTTCTTGAATATCCACCATTGTTTGCATATTATGTATATTAATTTGAGGATGACAAGTCGTATAAGTATAGACTTGCATACGATGGAGCAATTGCCATATTACCTAGGAAGGAGCAATGGCGAGTTCTAAATGATGTTGTGCAAGTTGGAGTGCCGAATACATCCAGATCAAGAGGAAGGCCAAGAAAAAGAAGAATACTAAATTTCTTGGAGAAGGACAAGAAGGCACATAAATGTGATAGATGTGGTCTTTGGAGCAATCATTGGAGTACGTGTAAAAACTCATTACTAAATAAGAACAACGACAACACAACACTAACACAAGTAGGAGAACATCAATGAGCAAAGTTGTCGAGTAGATGGAGTGCAGATGACATTAAGGGGCATAAATTTGAGTTTTCATATATGGATGGTTTATATCATCATTTTATATCTTTAGTTTTTTGTGAAAAGACCAATT
Source organism: Dendrobium chrysotoxum (assembly GCA_019925795.1). Taxonomy (NCBI): domain Eukaryota; kingdom Viridiplantae; phylum Streptophyta; class Magnoliopsida; order Asparagales; family Orchidaceae; genus Dendrobium; species Dendrobium chrysotoxum. The sequence goes on from CM034301.1 coordinate 36,782,381, forward strand.
TTTTGTATGAGAATGCACAATTTCTGGGTGTGAACATCTTTTTTTATATCAACAAAGACCTATTTTGTATGAGTGTTGTGTTGCTTGTCTACTATTTTTTGTCTATCTTATATGTTTTCTATTATTTTCTGCGTTCAAGATATCAAAGTCTGTCATATGATAAATAAATTTATTGTGTTTTAGTTCATTGTGCAACTTATGTTGTTTTAAATATACTGGTTTCATTTACAATATGATGTTTAGATAGGTTGTCAAATGACATAGTTGGGTACATCGTTACATTGGATTACACTTACTTTTGTTTGACTTCTTTGTGTTATAGCTAGAAAAATCTCAAACAACCATAAAAACGTTATAGTTGCATTTTGGCTGACTACAACTTCTGGAGTATTTTGGATAGAATTTGTAGTATTTATCCTGTCGATTTAAGTTACCTCCATTATGTCCCGAGGTCATGGCTTGAGAGATGGAAATAATATCTTATGAAATCACATGCTACACCTGTTATCGTTTGATATCATTTAAGAAGATCAATGTTATAACTAGATTTATCATTTCATAATTACCTGCTTTCACTTGCACAATTAGTTTGAAGCTGGTTGCCTACACCATTAGTTCAATTGCACCAAGAGAGAGACTATTTTTTTTTCCTTTTTTCATTCCTCAAATTCAATAAAGATACAACACATTACTATAAGATTAGGCTTGAATAATAATAAAATACAAAAATAAAATGCGTCGATGTATATAACGCTACAACAACATTCAAAACAAATTTGGCACAACACATTACTACACAAGAGCATAAACCCTAATGATGGTGTCAATGACAACAACCACAACAAGTACTTTCATCATGAAGATGACCAAGTCAAGTTTCTTGGAAATCCTTGCCTCGACACCTTCTAATTCCTTATTTGTGTTGTAAGATGGATCTTCAACTTCATCTATCCATTTGAAGTAACTACAATTGTTATAAGTTCGATTACGAATGCACCTATAAAATTGTCTTCCACTATTAGGTCCTCTATGACAAGTATACAATGTGAAATCTCAGTAGGTTGTTAAACCTAAAGCTAATGTCCCAAGGCTAGCCAAGAGGAGGGGGGGGGGGTGAATTGGTTATTTAAAAAAAAATCTCTTGATTAATTATGAAAACTGTTTAATACAATTTATTACAATACTAAATTTTTTGCAAAGTAATTTTTTAACCACAGAAAATTAAAGTAAATGCAAAAAAATAAAGTACAGTAAAAGTAAGAATAGAAGACACCAGATTTTATAGTGGTTCGGTCCAACAAGACCTACATCCACTCCCTGAAGACTCCTTCTTCAAGTATTGTACTAAATAATAGTGACTCTCCTTTAGCCCCCACAGCAAGGCAGAGAAGCCCTTACAAACTCCCTTCCACTAAACCCCGATGCGGCAGAGAACCGCCGTCCTTTTTCATCCTCCAGGTGAAGGCATAGAACCCACCGTCCTGTCTCACCCTCTTGGTGATGGCAGAGTACCACTTGTCCTTTCACACCCTCCTGGTGTTGGCAGAGAATCGATCATCCTTTCACACCCTCCAGATGTCGGCAGAGTATCAGACCTCCTTCTGAAAATCTTCTCTCAACGGCCTTCATGGAAGTATGGAAGAATAATGAAGAACAAATAAGAGATCCTCACTATTGGGCACCTTTGTGAATCCTCTCACAAATCCCTTTCACAAGATCTCTCACTCTCCACTCTCTAAACACTCTCCCAAACACACTTTTAAGACACACTCTAGAGAAATTTTAAAGTAAAAGCACTAATGTCAGTCAGTTTTTAGGACCCTTATATGCAAAGGACAAGAAACATCATCCAAAAAAAGAAAAAAATCAAGTTTGACAGAGTCGGATCGTACTGTACGATCGCACTTCATACGTATGAACAATTTAAAAAGTGAACGGTTCGTCCCGTACAATGTTTTTGTACTTTATAAAATGATATACAAAACAATATCGTACAGTACGAATAGTTCAAAAATGAATGGTTCGTCCCGTAAGAACCTGTTTTGTACTCTAGAAAATGATGTATGAAACCACATTGTACTGTACAAATAGTTCAAAAAATGAACGATTCATCTCGTACGATCTTATTTTCGTACTCTAGAAAATGATGTACGAAACCACATTATACTGTATGAACAGTTCGTCCTGTATGATCCTATACGAACCTACTTTCATACTCTGGAAAATGATGTATGAAACCACATCGTACTGTATGATTCATACTTAGAAAAATTTTAACTCATGAAATAGTCAGGTTTCGTTCTAGAGGGGGTTTTCAATACAAATCGTCCCGTACGATTTTAAATCGTACAGTACGATTAGCTTTAAAAATCTAAGTTCTATCTCACTCCTCCAGTGTGTGTGTGTGCATGACTACCCAATTACAATCACACTCTCTTAGACTCAATAATAATAAAGAAAAATAGACTTTAATTACAATAACCCCAAATTTTATCTGTCTTGAAGTCTTTAGCAGTCTGGAGTATGATTTTATTGAAAAATATGTTAGTGTTGACCTTAAATTCTTCCAAAACCAGCTTCACTGAGATCAGTTGATCAAGCCTGACCCATTGGGCTCAGACCCAGGCCTTGGGTCAACCTGGTTGACCATGTCAACCTAGGTTGACCCATTAGGCCTAAATGGGCTCAAATCAAATTCAAGTCAATCCAAACCCATTCCTCAGCTCCACCCTCACTCCATTGGGTCTAGTTGACTAGGTTGACCAAGTTAAGCCTTGACTTGGTCAACCCAAGTCGTAATAGGTCAAATTGACCTATTTAAGTCAATTTGAACCTATTTAGAGCATGAAGAGCCTTCCTAATGATCCCTAACTCTAAACCATAGCCAACTCAAGTCTAATTCCCTCCTAATTGATCTTATATTAGATCTAGGCCGTTCATCCATAGCTTAGACCTATATGTAGGAGATTTAGGGATCTTTGAGGGGGATCTTGCTTTTGCTCCAACCCTAGTGCTCTCAGCCCGAACTTCTTCGTGGGAGAGCTCTCTTAGGTCCTCCCCATCTTCCCCACTCCAATCCCGTCATCAAAAGCCCGTCGGTGGCTGTCCTCCAACGAGATCAAGGCTAAGTATGTCCAAGGCCTCGACCCACCCGATCAAGAGCTCGTTTGATCTTGGTTTCAACTAGGAACTTGTATGAGGGCAATCTACAAGCTCAACCGAACTTAAATCCCGAAGATCCAACGGTATAATTTCTCTAAAACCTTAGACCTAGGTCACAATACATCAAGTTAAGATTTTGATACACTGAGTTTCAGGCCATGAGACTATGTCCACATGATTTCTGTTCATGTACTTAGTTTAGGATTAAAATTTTGCTCCATTTCATCCACCCGATTGAGAGAAATCGTCAAAAAAACACCTTAGGGCTTCAGTTTCGCCCCAGGTATGGGTGTAAGAGATCTCCGCCGTTGATCATCTGATCAATGGCGGAGATCCCGTCATTCCGCGGTCCCGTTCGAGCAGCGGGATTGATCCCGCGGTCTTTCGTTCTGTCCGGCTCAATCAGAGCCGTTGATCCTAACCGCGCTCGATCAGACGGCAGAGGAGTGACGCTAACGTGTTTAAGTGGACGCGCCGTCCATGGCAATCGCGGCAATTATTGTCCCGGACCGCGGGACAAATCTAGTCCTGCCGCGTGGCCCGCACCGAGCCACCGCCGTGGCATTCATTTCCGAGATCGTGGATCCAATCAAGACCCGACACGTGGCCGCCACCGTCGGATTAGCGTTTAATTAGGATTTTGATTAGTTTTAATTGCTTTTTAAATCTAATTTCTTTGGAAAATCATAATAAATTAATTACAAATCCAAAAAATACATATAACATATCAAATTGCTCGTATTTTTACCCTCTTTATTTTAAAATTAAAATTATTTTAAAATGATACATATATTTTAAACTATTATAAAACAATTAGTTTATTATTTTATTATCTTTTATTGTTATTATTATTACTTCTCTTAAAATTATTATTATTTTATTTATTATGATTATTAATATTATTCGTATTAATATTATTATATATTATTTTTATTTTTATTATTATTCCTATTAAATTTTTTATAACTATTATTATTATTATTATTATTAATTTTAAAATTATTATTATAATTATTATAGTTATTATTTGTTGTCATTATTATTATATGATTATTATTAATATTTTAAAACTATTTCAATTACATTATTATATTATTATTATTCTTTTTCTTTTTATTATTATTTTAAATTATTATTATTATTATTTTGTTATTATTATTATTATCATTACTTTCTATTATTATTATTATTATTATTATCATTATTATTTTAAAATTATATTATTGTTATTATTATTATTTTAAACTTATCTCGTTATTATTATTATTATTACTATTATATTGTTATTACTTTTGTTATTATTATTATTATTAGTATTATTATTATTTTAATCCTTCTTATTATTATTTTATTATTATTTATTATTTATTTTAAAATATAAAAAACTTTAATAATTGATTTAGTTTAGTTTAATGATTCTCTTTAAACATTAATTTTTTTAATTTATTTAAAATCACTTTTAAATGCTTTTAACTTCAATAATTCATAACTAATTTATTTTTAATCAGATTTCGACGTGTAATACCTTGAATTTTTAAAAAAATTGTGAGCTTTATTTTAAAATTATTTTTCAGAAAGTTAAACCTCTGTTTCTGACAGATTTTTGTATTACTTAATTATTTAGCTATTTAAATAATATTTAAATAACTATTACATTAATTATTTTGAATTTATAAAATTATTTTTAAAATTCTTTGAATCTTCTCTTGGATGGCTAGTGGATCTTTCCTATATATATGTACTATTATCAATTGAATTATATTTAACTATGTTATTTTAAAAATTTACATATTTAGGGGTATTTTAAGCATTTTTAAAATTACCTATATAATTAAATCTTTAATTCTTGGGAGATCCATTACTTGTCGAATTTTAAACATAGGCTATACATATGAATAACATTCATGTGGGGAGGATTAGTGAATGATTGGGCTCCAATCATTCACTAATTACTTCATTAATTTCTTTTACTTAGTGTTTTATAGTCCTTGCATGTGTAGGATGCACAAGCACATAGCCAAAGGCTCTCCTAGATCGAAGGACTTGATGTGTTTATGTTTGTATTGCATTCCTATTATGTTACTCCAAGGGTTAGCTTCAAACCTTTATTTAAAAGCCATTCAACGTAGTGACACCTTAAGGATAATAATTAAGGACCCGTCAAGTAGACTTAGAGAAATTCTAGGAGCTAGGATTTACCTCTGATTGGCTTAGAACTTAAAACATATGAATTTAGTGACATCATAAATCCCCTGAAATTTTCTAGGAATTTTAAGAGCCCTTTAAATCCCTTAATTAACAAATCCTAATTTGCCCTTTAATTAAGGCCCGGTAACTTCAGAAAATTTTAATAAATTCAAAATAAATAAAAAAATTACAAATAATAGATCAAACTCTTCATAATTCAGTACTTAATCCAATAAAATTAAAACCCCTTTAATTGGATTTTAATTTGAACCTTAATTTAATTTTAATTAAAATTATCTTTTAATTAAACTAAATAATTAAAAATTATAAAAAAATTCCAAATCTTTCCCAAACACTTGAAAACATTTCCTTAAGATAACTGTGACTAACTACCCAGCTTAGGATCTATCTCAGCTGCACAGCCTTTCACATACACTTAGATTGTTTGCTAGGGCACCACTTCTAGTTCTAGGTTAGGCTGGTGTTTTATATTTTTTTTCTTTTTCTGTGATGTGACGCTCTTGCATGTGGCATGTGTGCTGGTTGATATGATTTGCTGTGAGTATTTATTTTATTACTGTACCACACTTTACCTATGATATGATTGATTATGTGTTAGAGTTACCCCTAGGCTAGGGATGATTTATACTAACCCATTCTAATGCAGGTGGCCACGCTCATGCAACGTTAAAATAGAGGGGGCAATAATCATTAAACTTAAAATTAATATTATTTTTTCAGGTGCTCTAAAAATTGCTAAAGCGCCCTCCCTAAATTAAAAGAGCGTGGCCAAGTGTGTTTCCTATTTTTGCATAAATATTAACTGCTTGGGTTGTTATATAATTGCTTGGGATTTTATTAGGATAACCATGGAGGAGAGTCTAGATTTTCTTATCTTTATTAATGTAAATTATTTGTAATATTATTATAAGTTATGAAAGTGCACCTTTGAGTGGGGATACATAGATCCAAAGGTTTGATTCCCAAAGAGGGGAGGACACCCATTATGAGGATAGTCCTTTTCTATTTGAAAGTCTAAATTTGGACCACTCTACTACCCAAGGTGGAAAGAATAACATCCTCTTTAGGGGAGGGTTTTCTTCTCCACTCTGGGTATCCAGCTGCAACAAAATCCAAGGAGCTCGAAGAGAAGAAGATCAGGGAGCCCGAGGAAGAGAAGATCAAGAATTTAAAGATAAAGAGTATCTCCACCCTGGGTATCTGGCCACTTTACTTTTCTACAGACCCTGGTTTATAATTAAGGGCAGTTGGCCTATGGATATTTAGTTGATTATTTTATTTATTTAATGTGTTTACATTATTTACGCAGTAGAAATAACATGTTTTTTTATGTTTCTTTCTTGTATGTGCTTGGCCTGATTTCGCTAGGCTCTTTAGGAATAAATTTTTTTTACTCATAACTGATATTCAAAATTTTAAGAATTAAATAACATAGAAACTTAATGACCTAGGAAATGGTCAGAATCGTCCGGGGTCGCATGCATATTATTGCATTTCTCTCCCTCCTTACTATAAGACACTTCCCCGCCTGCGAGTAGAGTCCAGATAATCCGACCTACAAGGATGAGGTGCTGGATTTGGGGAAGTCTAGTCTTTTCTAAAAAAAATTATTTTTATAAGCCTTTTTTAAAACTCTATGCATACCTAATTTGGAGACTTGAACTAGCATGTATGGCATTAAAAACTAATTAAATTAAAATTTTAATTACATTAGCTCTAAGAGCATTCACCTTATATAAGTCTAGGGTCATTTAGGAAACTCTTTAGACGTCGGCCATACTTCCAAGAACCAAACTACCTACCCATCTTTCATAAAGACTGGACAACATGGATTTTATGCGCTTAGGTGGTTAGCTGGCTTTCCTTTTCAGGCAGGATATAAGCCTAGAATGCATTAGCTAGGACACGGGTGTTAGTGTTATGCGTATAACACTAAACCCACTAGATTTAGGGTTCAAGGCTACTACTATCGGTGTCTCGTAGTATGCCTCATCGGTGGGTAAGTCTCCCATCTTTCATAGACTATAAATCATACCTTTCTGCGTCACATGGATGACGCCACCTCCATCCTTCTCTCCTGTATGCTTCGAGTGCATGATTTTCTTTTTCTCCAGTTTTTTCTCACTACCTTAGTCCCTCCGGATGCTGATCTGAACCGTGTATGTTGACTAAGCCAAATTAAACTCTTCTTTCCCTCTGAGTAGGAATTTCCTAGATTTCTCCTTTTGTGCCAATCCTATTTTGAGAGAATAATATAGAATCCTTAATCGAGAGTCTTTTTCGGCCATAGCTTAAGATGTAATTAACCACGGGAGCTTGCGCCCTGTGGAAAACTGAATTCTATAACAAATAAACCTCACTCGAGCTGATATATCGGGTGGGGGAAACCCGTTCTTCCGATCAGGTCGTATACATTATTATCCATCGGGGTGCGTTGGCGAGAGCCGCTATCCTCAATGGTTGATAGTATGCATGATCTAATCTGCCCTCCCATTGGCAATACTATCTTCCCCGCGGGGCGGTGTTTGTTTCCCTTTCGTAGGCCCATAGTTAGTACACACAAAAACACACTTTCCAACATATATTAGGAGAAATAATAATCAAATAATAAGATTTTGATATCATCAAACTCACATAATTATAAAAATAAAATCTTAAAAGCTAATTTACAACAATCTCAACATACAACACACAATTTAGGTAGAAAATTTTCGATCAGGATAGATCCCATCGTATTGAACTGTGAGAGGTAATTCCCAATATTTAGTTTTGGAATGTTCATAGTCTCTTCTAATTTCATTTCAAATAAAACTATAGATAACAGAGCTACTAAAATATTCAAATATTGAAATTAAACTCATCCACAAATTTTATTCATTTCATTAAAATAAATATCTACACTATAGTACATGGCTATAGCCAAGAGCTACATAATTAAAAAATTAACTAATCATGAATGCATCAAAATCAAAATAGTAAAATAGCTATCAACTCAGATCTGATCATGAACTGCTAATCAACAACTTCCTTCCCTTTCTCAGACCCTAAAAATCACAAGCAACCAACAATGAGCTATAACAGCCATTGTTTTAAAAATCGGACCGGACCGGCTAGTCGGATTGGCTCAACCGTGAACCGGTCTTAAGGCCGGTCCGATCCAGCCATAAAAACTGCCTCTGCATCAAACCGTTGAGAATCGGTATGAACCGCTGTTTCAACCGGGAACCGGTGACACTACAGGAAAAATAGCTATTACCGGCGGACAAAATACACTGGTAAAATGAAAAATGCGACGGAAATAATCGGTTTCCGGCGGATTACCGGCGAAAATCTCTCCGATAGTAAAACGCGCATCGGAAAAATATTTCTGTCGCATTTTTTTCGCCGGAAGCATTTCTGGCGGATGTTCCGATGGAAATCCGGCGGATATATTTGACAACCCGGTGCCTTATCTGTCTCCGTGTTCTGGCGTAAAAACCGCACGAATTACCGGTGGATAATATCCACCGCCATAAAAGCGATTCCTATTCGTACCGTCGGATATCACCGTCGAAGTATCCATCGGAATGGCCGTTGCATATTCTGTCGGAAATGTCGTCATATCGTATTTTCGACAAGGTTACCAGCGGATAATCCATCGGAAACCTGTAGCAAAAAAAAATCTTTCTCAGTTTGAAAAATGATTTTCACATTTATTCCTGCATACAAAAAATTACAACATCAAATATATTCTACAAAAATAACAGTTACACAAACCAGAAGAGCATCATCCAGATAAGGAATAATTAAACATGTATACAATAAACATATATAAGAAGAGTGTCATTAACAAATAACTAAACATGTTCAAACACAAATAGATAAATATGTCCAAAAAATACATAAAAATAGATGTCAACATCAGTAAAACAGATAAATAATGTCTACTCTGATTTAGTTTCATCCTCAAGTGATGCTGTACTTTTATCACTACTCATCTGCTCCCTCATCTTTCTCATTTCTTCTAACATTTGAGCTTGCTGCTGCTGTATCTACATCTGCTGCTGCTGCATTTGTATTTGCCAATCAGCTTGGGGATTTTCATACCTATTCTAGCTCGACTGTAACGACAGCTATCTGTTGGGTATATAAAGATTTCTGGATACTAGATGAAAAACTACCGCCACTAGATGACTGCCCTTCATATGCATAGGCCTGCGAGCCTAATCCGTATACTTTGCTATGTTGCATTCCTCCTATCGCTTGCGACCAAGTGCGGTAGTCAGAATAGTCTGTTGATCCAGCAGAAGAACCTTCACCTGCTGCAGCCTTACTCTCTCAAAGCCGTGTATACTCCTCCTATGAAAGTTAATAAAAAGTTATGCAATTTATACATAATATCATCAAAATTAAATTTATATACTTACATAGGCTCTCCTAGCACGCTCGTCAACCCATTGCTGGTCCTCCTGCCTCTTGTGGGTATGACTATGTAATTCAACAGGAGTCGGTTCTCTACCCAGCACCTGTTTCTGTAATAGACATATATTAGTATTCTAATTAAAGTAAATTATTAAAAGATTTTAAAATTTCTTACCAAACGTCTTCTGTGCTCAGTATGAGGAACAAAACCTCTTATATGAAGGGAACTACCCAAGCCCCCAATATCAGAAGCTTTATTATGTCTATTTTGATCTCTCCTTCTGGTATAATCTGGGCTACCCCAAGTACTGCTCAACTCTGCCCATACACCCTCACCAATCCAGAGAGGTCGCTGGCCTGACTTTCTAATATCAGTAAACATGTCTCACAAACGAGTCGAGCTACGCTTGTCAAAGTTCTTTCTGATTTTATCATTATGTTGGGGAAACCAACAAAAATATTTCTGCAATTAAACACATACAATAAAGAATAAATAATTTTTTTAGCTTATATATATTAGATATAATAAAAAAAATTATATAATAACATACCTCAAACTCTCTAAACCACATGTCCCGTACTTCTTTTGGGACTTTCTTCCAAGAAATATAAGGAGCATCGTATCTGCTCCGTATTATATACTGGATTTTATGCGTAGGATCTTTTGACAGATGAAACCTAAAAGCAATATGTTAGTTGTCAAAAAAACTAATTCAATTCTATTTATATGACTGAAATAAAATTTGTACTTACGTGTCACCGTCAGGTTCAATCAACATGCGACCCTTTGTCGCCTGCTCTACTGCAGCTGGGTAGGAAGGTTCGGCTGTAGCGGGCTGAGGTGGTGCTGTAGCGGGCTGAGGTGGTGGTGGGACATATGACAGATATGGATATGGTGGATGTGCACCATGATAAGGTGAGGGTGGATAATAGGGGTAGAAATGACTAGTCTGTGTAAGGTCCGGTGAAGGTAAGTGTGGGTCTGGTGAGTAGAACTGTGGGCTACTGGCTGTAGGAGTAGGTATAGGCGGGCTAGGCTGACTCTGAGTAGCAGGCTGAGATGAAGAGGTGCCCTCAGTACATGCAAGCCTGCTAACAACTGCCTTCTTGCTGCACCTACCAAATATATTCTTGATCAGTCCTCTCTGATGGTCATTACCGATCTTATGTTTATCTTATGCGACATCTTATCAGGGTATATGGAGATCAAATTGATGTGAAATTCATGCTTTCATATCAAAAGTTGTGAAAATATTTTTATTCGTTTGAAACGACACAGGTTTTGAAACTAGATCAGGACCATAAGAAAAGAGCAACGACAAATAAGTAAAGGAAATGCACATGACAAAAAAAAATCATACAAATCAAAGCTAGCACCTACTTCTAGTCTGAAGAGCGTCGGAGTGCGAAATCACGGGAATGATCTAGCTCACGGGGCGGGGATCTTAGTGGGAGTTCTCCGACCGTGGTTTTCTTTACAGAGAGCAAATGCGAGAGATGTCCGACCGCAGTAGAGAGAGGAAGTGCACGAGAGGGATTTCAATGGGCAGTAGGAAGAGCATGTAAGAAAAGGAGTTTGTGGGAAGAGCCCACAAGCAATTTGTAGGATTAGAGATTTCAACGGGAAGGAGATGGAGTGAGCTTCGGAGAGATAGTGATATATTTGACGTTAATATTATATTTGGGTGATAAAAATGAAATATTAAAATTTTAGATGCTAGATATATAATATGCTTGTTATGTTGTGATATATATATGTATGTATTTTAAAAACAATTATTATTTCTTTTTTAAAAAAATATATGTTGAGAACGCCACCTAAAGTTTCTTAATTCTTTTTATTCAATTTTTTTACTCGACTCTTCCTACGATCAATTAGGTAAACTCACAATTCACAAAGCAGTTTACCGACACCGCGGTCGCTGGGAGCGGCAGAATTTAAAATCCAAAATCCAGGCGACCGCCTCCCGCTAGGGTCCCAAAAAGATCCCTCCTTTTGTTCTCCTCTTCCCGCCTTCTGATCCCACGTAATTAAGCTGCCAATTGTTTCCTTTACCCGACTTTCGACATAATATAGGGTTTTGCTCGATCAAAGGTCTCGATCAAAGGTCTCGGTCATAGTGAAAATACAAGTACAAAAAACTTTTAAATATAAAATAACACAACAAATAAGTAAATATAAATACAAAAATTTCATTTTTAGTCCAAATTCATTTACCTTATGTTGATTCACTTTCATATGATGAAACTTCTGTACCACTGTCAGACTTGTCATGAATGTCCTCTATGTTTAAATCCACTTCCTCTAACTGCAACTCACTCTCAGTAGTTGTAATTTGATCGTCCACGTCGTTAGGAACATCTTGTATGTTTGATATAAACTCTTCTTGATGTGCTGGTGGTATTAAAGTAGTCTTTTCAATAACTCCCCTGGGTTTGGTCTTCATAACTATGAGTCAATCTTGTTTGCCTCGTACTCTACTCGGGTAGTTAACAAAATAGACTTGGTGCGCCTGAACCCGTTTGACTTCTGTTATACCGTACAATGGATATATTCTTGTACCTCTATTCTTTACTGGATCAAACCACTCACAATTGAATAGATACACATTATTCCGAACACCAGGATATTTCAACTGTAATATTTCTTCTAATACCCCGTAATACTCAGACTCATCACCTTTATGGGTATTCCCTCTAACACATACACCAGAATTATCTATTTTTCTATCTTCACACCAATATTTGGTTTGGAATTTATAACCATTAACTAAGAAATTTTGATAACATTTTACCGCTCTATTTGGTTCCCAAGCTAGATCAAGTAGTCCAAGATATTGCAAATTACTACCTTCAGTGTGGACCTAGTTATTAGATAAAGTATGCCATTAATATGCTTAATAACTAAATAAAGATATATTAATTAAAATGAATAATCGAAATATGTATCATATTTTTAAACCAAATAGGAAAATTTGTTTCCACTATCTTCTGGACTTCTACTTGTTCTGTTGTATTCAATCCATCAATAAAACTCCTGTAAATATTAAGGTTTAGATTGAATGAAAGTATGAATAATAAATTAATGAGCAAGCTTATTCATACTTACTCGAGATATGACTCAACTTCATCACAGTTAAGCAAGACATATAAAGTGGCAACTCGCATCTCTTTATCAGTCAAATAACGCATGGTACTAGCGCCTAAGGGTTCACCACTGCCGTTGAATACAGATAAATTTGAGGATTGACCCCACTTTTTTCAGGTGCAGTGCTCTGACTTGATTGTGACGTTGTTTCAAAGTAATACGAGCAGAACTGAGTTATCTCGTACATTAAATAGCTTCGCATATTGAGCCTTCAGAATGCGCTTTATTCTTAGCAGTCTTCTTAAGTTTATTTAAGTATCTCTCAAAAGGATACATTCACCGATACTGAACTGGTCCACCGACTCTAGCTTCATATGATAAATGTACGGGCAGATGCTCCATAGAGTCAAAGAAAGCTGAAGGAAATATCTTCTCAAGTTTACACATAATAAATGGGATATGCTGCTCCATAAGAACCAGGTGCTCTGTATTTAATTTTGAAGAGCATAAATTTTTGAAGAAGATACTCAGCTTGATCAAGGGCTTCAAAATTTGATCCTGCAGATAAGTAAAGGCAGTTGGCAACAGACATTGCATGAAGATATAACAGTCATGACTCTTCATACCAAACAATCTCCCAGTTCTAATATCAACACATCTGCTTAGATTTGAAGAATATCCATCAGGTACCTGTAAACTCTTCACCCATTCACAAACAGCACGCCTCTGCTCTTAAACATGTACTCTTATTAATGACCAACATTCTGTACTTAAAAGAATTGCAGGTCTCACTACCATCATATAGAATTTTCCCTTAAGTTTGAGAGGGACTTTTTTATCACATAACAAGCCCAATGCATTCCTCCACTTCAACCATCCAACTTGAATTCTACTAATAATATCCATATCTATTTCATTACTCTGAACAATAGACCCAAGATATCTAAAATGTGTTCTCTTATTAATGACTTTGATTGCCCAAAGTTACAAACCCCACACTTGATTTATTATTACTAAAATTACACTCCATATATTCAGTTTTAGATTTACTCAAATGAAAGCTTTTAGACTCTAAGGTTGGCCTACATAGTTCAAGTTTACCTTCAGCTCCCTCTCTAGTCTTATCAACAAGAAGAATATCATCAGCAAAAAGCATACACCAATGTACATCCTCTTGCAAATGTCTAGTGAGAACATCTATGACTAAAGCCAAAAATCAGGAATGCGAAAGGGAGAAAGTTACCTAAACAGCAAGTGAGCTCCCGGCGCGACCAAACGTCAACGGAGCGAAGTCCACCAGCGCGCGTCAAGGAGAGAAGTCGATCTGCGTCCAAGGAGACAAATTCGCCAAATTAGGGCGAACTGACCGGAGCAAACGGAGCGAAGAATGTGAAAGGGAGAAAGTTACGTACATAGAGCGACCGATACGGGCGAGGCCGAAGAGGGACGTCGTCGAAGGAGCTCGATCGAGCGAGGGAGGGATGTCGTCGACGGAGCTCGAGGGCTGGTGCGTCGTCGTCGACAGAGCAGACGTCGTCAAAGCAGCGAGCGACCTAAAGCAGAATGAGCTGAAGTCGAGGGCAAGGGGCCGATATATTGAAATTACCAGCGTATTTTCCGGTGGATTATCCGCCGGTAATACTTCGTCGGGTTTTAATTAACCCGGCGATAAATCCGCCAGAATATCCGTCAGATATTACCTGCGAAATATGCGTCGGTATATTAAAAACACCAGCAAAATTTCAGCGGTTCCACCGCCAGAAAATTACCGACGGTCTTTCCGCCGGAAAGTCCGCCGTAAGAGTACCGACGAAACAATCCGCCGGAAATGCCGTCGTTGATTCCGGCGTAACTATTTCCGCCAGAAATTCCACCGGTATTTCATTATTTTCTTGTAGTGTGAACCGGTCCCGATTTTATAGAACCGGCAGGTTCAAATTTGACTCATAATTGGGTTTGAGTCGAGCGAAGCTGCTCGAAATTTAAGAAAAATTTTTTTATTAAGTTCAGCCCAACCAGCCAAGAATAACTGCTCTACCAACTCATTTGGCTATTTTCTAACATATGCCATTATTTTTATATAGCAAAGGTTTGTTCCTCCAGGCAATGTGGGACTAAACCACACAGTTTTTTTTAATTTGTGTTGCCACGCAGGAGAGAGGCGAGAGAGAAAATTTCAGAAAATTTAGAGAGAGAGAGGGCGGGAGGTCCACGGGAGAGGAAAAAAATAAAAAAAAAATTTAGAAACATTTAGAGAGAGAGATAGCGGGAGAGAGAAAATTTCAATAAAATTTTTAATAAATTTTTTTTATTAATGATATTTAATTTTTATCTTAATAAATTTTAATATATTTATTATTTAATTATATCTTATAAATAATTATATTTTTCATTGTGAGTTTTTAAAATAATTTATTATAAATTATATCTAAATATATAATATAAATTAATAATAAATTATTTTAAATTATATGGTTATTATATTTCATTATTATATAAATTTTATTAATTTTTTTATAATAATATTATTATTTATTACGTCGTCCGGTTCAACCCCGGTTCCACCGATCGAACCATGAACCTCTCCTTCTTCCGGTTCGTTGTTCGGTCCGATTTTTACAATCTTGATAACAGCTCAACAAATCATAAAAGTCAATATAAATTTTTAAATTCTTTTTTATCAATATTTTTGAATATTTAAAAATAGGTGAATATATTACTGGTTGTATTGGGAAAGGAAATCAAAGCATAGCAATTATCCAATTTACTTAAACAATAATGTTGAACAAATAAATCATAAAGCAATTTATATCACATAACAATTCATATTACATATCAATTCATATCACATATCTCGATCTCAGACATAATCTCAAAGGATTATGGCTTCTTATGTCTCCCTTTTATGCTTATAGCACTAGAACATGCCCGTAGGCACCAGAACATGGCTTATAGCCACCAGAACATACCTTATAGGCACCAGAATAATCTCTAACACAGACATAATCTCAAAGGATTCTGGCTTTTTATAACTCCTAACTGATGATTTTAAATCATATAAACATACATTTCATTATAGAAGCATATATTTCATCACATTGTAATAGTTAAAGCAGAATTAAACACATGTCAGAATTGCACAATATTGTATAACGGTAGACAACTGAACTTCCTAATGAGCAAATTTTTATAATGTCAAAACGTAACCAAATTACAAAGGAATGTGTAAAACACTATTTTAAGATATTAAAATCACACAAATTTCAACATAACTGGTATAAAATTTACAGAAAATATTCAAAATGTTCATAATCATGTTCTCTATAACATATAAAAAGATACGTGATAAAAATTTTACCATTGTAAAGTTATACGCATTTTTCTCTAACGAAAATACAATTTTAATCGATAAATTCAATAATATTTTATATTTTTGAAATTTGAGATAGACATAATTTGACTTACCTCGATCCGTGCAACTTTTCCAATAAGGCTTACGGCTAAAAATGGCCCGAAGCGGCTCAAAACATGAAATTTCTCTCTCCAACCTCCCTCTTTCTCTCTCCTACATGCCAGCTTCTTGAAGGAAAGTGATCAGATTAAATGAAAAGTTTTAATATTTAATAAGTTCATAATGGCCTAGCACTGCGGCACTCAAATTGGAGAGCTGCGACGCTAAAAAAAACTGCAACAACCTGAGAGTTGGCGTCGCAATGCCACTTTCTGGCGTCTTGGCTGAGTGCAGCACCGCTGCGCTCGAACACCCAGTGCCGCTGCGCTCCAAAAGTGACATTATAAAATTTTGTCAAAATTCAAACGCAACACTTGGGACACATTATAGAGCACACCCAATCAATTTCATGCATTTAAACACTCCCAAAGATATACAAACAGTTGAAAAACTCAAAAGTTCAAAATATTATCTTTTTCCAATCGGGTTGAAACTAGCGAAACTGAATGCTGAGCCTCTAGGTGTCACATTTCAGCGGGAGCAAGATGGAAACAACAGATATATTGTTGTCCTTTTGTGGCAATGTCTTTTAATTTCATGATCTTTGTTGGGATAATCATGGCAAATAAATTGGTAGGTCAATGAGAATCTATTGACATATAATTTGAATCAAACAATACAAGGGCATGCCCATTCTGGTTTTCTCTTTTTGTTCAATTCCTAGTTCTTTGTTTTTAGATGAATGATATTTTGCAGAGCCGATCTTATGTTTATCTTATGCGACATCTTGTCAGGGTATATGGAGATCAAATTGATGTGAAATTCATGCTTTCATATCAAAAGTTGTGAAAATATTTTTATTCGTTTGAAATGACACAGGTTTTGAAACTAGATCAGGACCAGAAGAAAAGAGCAACGACAAACAAGTAAAGGAAATGCACATGACAAAAAAATCATACAAATCAAAGCCAGCACCTACTTCTAGTCTGAAGAGTGTCAGAGTGCGAAATCACGGGAATGATCTAGCTCGCGGGGCGGGGATCTTAGTGGGAGTTCTCCGACCGTGGTTTTCTTTACAGAGAGCAAATGCGAGAGATGTCCGACCGCGGTAGAGAGAGGAAGTGCACGAGAGGGATTTCAATGGGCAGTAGGAAGAGCATGTAAGAAAAGGAGTTTGTGGGAAGAGCCCGCGAGCAATTTGTAGGATTAGTGATTTCAGCGGTAAGGAGATGGAGTGAGCTTCGGAGAGATAGCGGTATATTTGAGGTTAATATTATATTTGGGTGATAAAAATAAAATATTAAAATTTTAGATGCTAGATATATAATATGCTTGTTATGTTGTGATATATATATGTATGTATTTTAAAAATAATTATTATTTCTTTTTAAAAAAATATATGTCGAGAACGCCGCCTAAAGTTTCTTAATTCTTTTTTATTCGATTTTTTTACTCGATGCTTCCTACGATCAATTAGGTAAACTCACAATTCACAAAGCAGTTTACCGACACCGCGGTCGCTGGGAGCGGCAGATTTTAAAATCCAAAATCCAGGCGACCGCCTCCCGCTAGGGTCCCAAAAAGATCCCTCCTTTTGTTCTCCTCTTCCCGCCTTCTGATCCCACGTAATTAAGCTGCCAATTGTTTCCTTTACCCGACTTTCGACATAATCTAGGGTTTTGCTCGATCAAACGTCTCGGTCATGAGTGCAGTGAACATAACTAACGTGGCAGTTCTCGACAATCCGGCGGCATTCCTCAACCCTTTCCAGTTCGAGATCTCCTACGAGTGTCTAGTGCCTCTTACGGACGGTGCGGATATCATTCGCTGTGTTTTCTTTTTCTTATGCCGGTTCTGTGCGCTTTCTATTGATGCTGTGTTTGTTTTTAGCCTGGTTGAACCGATTAGGACGGTCATTTAGGGCATGGATATGTTCCTGTTCATATGTTTGTGCTCATGAGGTCATGTGCATCGTGTTGGAAGGAACGAGAAATGATATATGGTGATGAGTGATTTCAGTTTTATGGACGCACCATACTGTTTTCTTTCCACAGAACAAACGTGGTCAAATTGGCTGCATTTGCTATGCAGGAGATTATTTTGCTTGAATTTGAAATGTGGCAGGTCATTGAAATTGCCCGTGCCTGGGGAGTTTCTATATATTGTGATTTGCTGGTTACTGTGCTTTGGTGGATGGTCTCTAGTGAGTTTTGATTAAGTATGAGTTGAAGACCTTGGTGAGTTTTAGATTTGTACTGGAATGATACAGCTTGTACTGCTAGTAAGGAGACGAAATAAATTCTTCTTTTGCTGGCTGGTCCGATGTTTATAAGTAAATTTCTTGGTTGTTGATTCTGCAAGTGTGTTGGTGTTTTTATTTCATTTTGATGATATATTTTCAGAACCAGTGGAAACTTGAGCACATGATGCTACCTTCCCATTTCTGGACATATTTTGGAATGTAATGCAAAAATACTTTAAAGTTGTTGACAATATTTTCAAAAGTGCTAGTCACTCTAAATTTCAAATATGAGATAGGTCAAACTTTACTTATATCTGCTAAATGTATAGTAGGGGTAATCTAAATCATAGTCTCTTTCCCTCTCTTTATTATAGTTGAACGACTAATTATCTTTCGGAATGCTGATAGCAATTTCATTGCCTCGTTTTGCTTATTATTTTTGCACATAATATTTAACTGTGTCTATTACTAATGCTTCTCACTCTAGATCACTTATTATTTTACAAAAAGATTATGATGGATTGCTTCAGCACTCACAAACATCTTTTTCAACATCTTATGCCATCTGTTCCTTGATTTGCTACAATTTCCTTTGTTGGTACATCCTGAGTTGTAGATTTAGATGCCTGTTATAATATGATAGGTAATCACCAATTTTTTAATTTCTCCATGTCGCCCAACTACTTGTCAATTGTCATTATTGCTAATCGTTTCCTCTCTCCTACCTCTTGAAAGATCAATTGTACATCTTGTAAAAATTTTCTTTTATATGTTTATATTTCCCACAATTTCTAATCAATCTTTTTATTATAGGAAAATAACAAAATTCTACTGTTATGAAAAACACTTAATTAAGGAAGCTACATTTTTGTCATATTTTACCGTTTTAATTGATGATATTTACCTTATTATCTTTATCCTTTTGTACTCACCTTGTATACCTGTATCGGCACATGCTTTCAGCTAATAATATGTAAGAGTTGTCCCTCATCACCTGATATCATAGCCATGAAACCCTTGCCATTTTCTTGTCCTGTTTGATCCTATTTCAGTCTAGTTAGTTGCTTAGAAGAACAACAAAAAACTTCCTCCTTATGCTTTTCTTTGCTCTTTCCTTATTTTGCAAGTTGCTATCGCTCATGCATGCTTCAGTGTTCTCTTGGTGCTTGTGCATTGTGTGTGCAAACACTTCTTGTACACAAGTTACTTTCTTGCGTTCTTGCGCATTGTTGCTCTTTATTGACCATATTCTATTTGCACCTCCTCTTGAGTGTGCTACTTGTTGTGCCCACACCTGTTGTGCGTTGTTGTCCACTACAATCTAGCACCTGTGACTCCCAATGGATTGCCCATGATACACTCCACTTCTGCTAGCTATGACTTTCATTATCATACTCACCATACAAGTTTGAATGCTTAGGGCGTAAGAAACTTGTGACTTGCACAACTTATGTTGCATGAATCTTCTTTCTCCTCAAATGGTGTCATGTCTGCTCACACTTATTTGAAAGAGTAATACTTCTTTTCGCTAGTACTATTTATCTCATTGGATCTAGGACCTTTTGTTTCCTTGTTTGTTCTCATGAGAAATTCCATCACATTGATGTGTCACCTCCAGATAGCTTTGATACTATCAGGTTTTTATAGTGTTAAGCTTTCGATTATGCTTTTTTTTATATGGTTACTAAATAGTTCTAAATCTTCTCTTGTTACAATTGTTATGTGTTAGGACTTTGTCAAAATATATGGGTTTATTTTTACTCCATATACTTTAAGAAATGAGTATATCTCATATTTATGCTATATTTTGAGACTTCTTTTTCAGCAAAAGGATATGCAGACTTGAATTATTTCATCACCTTCTTTTTGCTAATCTAATTATTTGAGATAAACAAAATGAAGAATTTTTTATTGCCAAAATTTTCTATGATATCTTTCTTTGTGGGGCGCGAGGGCGCACTCTCTCAATTGATGGTTGACTCCATAGTTCTTAATTTTGTGATCATTCTCTCCTAGACTTTTTAGGTCCCCAAACTCTACCCGTCAACTGCCTACTTCTAACCAAACAACCTTGATTGTTGGCTCTCAAAGTGGTTGTGGGAATCAAGGATGTTTTGATTAAATCCTTTCCAGCTTGCCGCCATTAAAGCCATACCAATCATTATCCTGAACAATGTTTGAAGAAATTTGGTTATCCCGTCATTTCTTACTTTTTAGTATATGCCAACATCAAACTTCATTTTAGTTACTTTTGGTGCCACAAATTCTTGATTTGTTTTTCTCTCTCAAGAAGATTATGACCGGCTTCTCTAAAAAACTTAGTCATTTGTTTTAACATATCTTGAGATCTCTTCCTCACGGCTTGCTACAATTGTCTCAATTGGCATGTCTTGGGTCTTATATTCTAGCATACTTCCCCCATATGGAAGGCAACCAACAATTATTTTCATACCTTATAATGAACCCTCTCCCACCAATCACTTGTTAGACGGCTCAACCTTTGACCTATGCATTGTCAACAAAAACTCATAACTACTAAATAAAAAATTATCCTACTCATTATGGCTTTTAGGATTTTAGCATGAAGAAAATGATTGATGAAGACATTTAAGCTAATGATATTTATTATCTTAATGTTTCTGATTTCATTGTCTTGTCTACATTTGCCCTTATCAATGATACTATTGTATGGGACCGGCAAAGCCAGTGGGCCCCACTAGGGTTGGCAGCGGGCAAGAAGAGAGAGGGGCTCAAAGGGGAAAGATTCCACCTTTAATTCCTTACCATAGAAAACTAAAATTGGGAGGGAATTATGGAACTTTATTTAGTGAAAAGTGGCTGATTTGAAGTCAGATTTGGTAGGGAGTTATGAAAGATTTATTTTGGGAAATGTGGGCTGATTTGAATTCAAATTTGGAGGAAAGATTTATTTAAGGAAAGGGGGCTGATTTGAATTCGGAATTGGGAGGGAAGTAGGAAGATTTATATTAGGGTTAATAGGGTTGTTTTATTTCAACATGCTATTGGTATTTTTCTGTAGTCTTTTCTAGAGTTATTCCTAGCGGCACCTAGGATTTGTGGAGAGCCGATCTACCTGTTTAATAGTAGATCAACTTATATCTTGGTTTGTTGTGCTGAAATAAACATCTTTCTCGCTAATTTCTTCTGTGTTTTATCTTTTTTATTGCTGTTTTTGCTGCATGGAGGTTATATTCCTAGCAGTCATCCTCCTCATTGTATTTGAAATTTCACACATCTTAACATCTTATATTTAAAATTTGAATGTGATGCTTGTGAGTTTAGCAAATTTCATTTTCTCTTTTCCTTTGTTTTTGTGTTTTATTATAGTAGCGCCCCATTTGAGTTAGTTCATTCTGACATACCTGGCCAAGTCTTGTTATTGCCTATCTTATTTTTTAACTATTTTATTTCTTGCTTGATGACATTCCAAAGTCACTTGGTTCTACTATTAAAATATTGATGCGATGATTTAGTTGCATTCAGATAATTCTATCAAAAAATTCATGATAGTTTTTTATTCCCGTCAAAGCTCTTCACTACAATAATGCTGGTGAATTTATATAATCTTTTTTTATCTTTTAATGTTGAGAATGTCTTTATACATCATTCCCTATGTTCATATATATATAAACAAAATAGGGTAGTTGAGAATAAGAACTGCCATCTCCTTGACGTTGCTTGCAACTTAAATGTTTCATATGCATGTTCCTTGGCATCTTTGTAAGGATGCTATTTTACTGCATACTACCTAATCAATCACATTCTCTTTTGTTTTTAATGATGCTACTCTATTGTTTGCTTTCCATTTTTATAAATATTCTTTTCAATTAGGGGCTATTTTGCTTTGTGAAAAAAAAAAATGCAGAGTAAAATGATTACAGTGAAAAGTAAATTTAATATATTGAAAATATTTTTGATTTTTTTGGTTGAGTGCACTACAAATGCAGAGGTTTATCTATTTTATGTTTGGTTTGAATATACTTATCAACGTTGAATGGCACACCACGGTGCAAAGTTACCCGTGGAGCTATGATGCATAGTGCACAGCACAGTGCACGCTATTTTTAAACATGACACACATTATAAAATAATTTAAAAATATATTTATTAATATTAAATGTCATTAAATAACAAATAATAGGTTGATTAGAGCAAAATTTAAGCATAAATATCCTGCCAAAGAACAAAAATGATAATTTTAAATCCTACAAAAACTTACATCAATAGATTTGAGCAGGATTTAAGCATAATTTAACATAAATCCTGTCAATAGTAAAAATGATAGATTTAAATCCAACAAAAAGGTAAATTCTTTATTTTATTTTTTTTGATATTTCATTAATTTGATGTTTAATTAATTGTGATATTAATATATAAACCTTAAAAAAAATAATTATAATTTATAATTCAATATTTATAACATTTTAACCAAATAGTGCATGCCATTTGCGCCATTGCCATGCATGACATAAATAACACATTCTATTCTAATGTGCGGCGCCGCATCAAGCAAAAGCGTCGTATGTGCATCGTGTCGTGTGACATGACACGTGCCATTTTGTGCCATTGATATATATGTGTCTGAAATAAAATTAATTCAGTGGAAAAGCCGATAGCGATATCAATGGGTTGGCGAAGAACGGGGGCTGGCTAGTGGCGGCGGTTGGTTGGTGGCGGCGACCAATGATCGATGGTGTTGACGACAAGTGGAGGGGCATCAGCCGGTGGCAATGGGCCATGCTTCACAGAAATTATTTAGTTGGAATATGCCCAAATCGGGCTAATTTCAAATACATTGAAAATGAACTAGATAGGGTGTTACAAATATAATGAAATTTTACTCTTCATTTGCTTTTCTTCCAATCAAACACCAAAAATTTCACAACATTTGCATTTTATTTGTTTTAAACTAGGGAAGCTTGCAACCAATAGCTCCTTTTTTAGGAAGGAAAAAAAAAAAAAACTCTTTCCGTAACCTTTTTTTCTCTTCAACTGTGTACATTTTGTTGTTTATTTCCTCACCCAGGCTATGCCAATCTATCCCCTCATGTCATTTGATGCATTTTTTTGGAGTTATTTCCCTACCCAAAAATATTATCAATGTTACGATCATTATATTATAAATTTGTGTATCCTATTATCGCTTCTCATCTCATACAAGTTTATGCTCGCATGTCTTGATTGTCTCCTTCTGCAACACCTCCTTCCATCTGGTCAATTATGACTTGCATAAACTTACCTTTGAGCTATTAGATGTACTTTTTTTTTTTCAAATTTCTCTTCTCAAGGTAAATGCCAATACATTAGCCATCCATCACAATCTTTTATGTCTTTTGATTTTCTCTCTTCGTTTCGTTGGTTTGTTTTGTCTTGTTTATTGTTTCTATTTTCAAGCTATATAAAGATGCCTTTTCTGAGCTTAAGTGGAAGCAAACTGTAGACAACAAAATGGGTATTTGAGAATTTGTTACATCACCTTTTAGGGTTAAATTTATTTTATATAGATGTGAATTCACTAATAAGTTCCATCATGATAGCTCTATTGATTGTCATAAGATTATAGCTTGGTGGTGAAAGGATGTACTCAGCTTCATGGTATTAACTTTGAGATTTTTTTACTAGTTGCCTGAACAAACTCCGTTTGCCCTCTTCTATTATTTGCCATTAATCAAGATGTATTATATTCTAAATGGTTGCTAGTAATGCCTTTTTTTAGGGATTTTATCAAACAAGTTCATATGGAGCAATCTCTTGGATCTGTTGTTAAGGGGAAAATAAACTTGTAAAGCTTTTGAAAGCTATATATGGATTGAAAAAAATCCACATATTTGGTTTGAGTTTTTTATAAAATACTTTGTTGACATTGGATTATGAAATACTATGAGTGATCATTCTATCTTTATTCAATGCTCTTCCTTGGCATAGTGACTCTGGTTTTATATGTTGATAACATACTTCTCAATGAAAGTCATATATATCGGGCATCATTGAAATAAAATAATATTTGCAGAAGGTAAAATTTTTTCAAAGATTTGGGTGTCAAAAATCTTTTTTTTTTTGCATCAAGTTTACATATAAAAAGGAAGATATTTGTCTTTCTCAAAGAAAATGCATTAGTCTTTTTAGGTGTAAGCCTGCTAATTCTCTTATGGGAAATTAGCATTTTCGAGAACTATGAAGATCATCCTCAATATCGACATCTTCTCGACAAACCCATCTATCTTATTGTTACTCAACTTGACATATCTTTTGTTATTAGTACGATTAGTTGGCATATGCAAATTATAAAGATTATCCATTGGGAGGTTGTCTTAAGAATTTTGAGATATATGAAAAAACTTTGAATAATAAATCTGGTCTATTAAAAACATAATCATTTAATGATCAAAACCTTATTTGATTTAGACTATGCTATATATATTGAAGACTAAACATCTACTTTAGGATACTTTATTTTTGTGCGTGAAAATCTCATATCCTAGAAAAGTAAGAAACAAACCATTGTAGCTTGATTGAGTGCTGAGGTTAAATGCAGTGTCATGGTTCATTTTGCAATTGAAATAATGTAGATAGAAACTCTTGTAAAAGAATTTTTCTTTCTTGCCTCTAAACCCTTGATCCTTAATTATGATAATGTCAACTATTTACGTTTGCTAGCAATCTTATATTTCATGAAAGAACTAAACATATTAAAGTAGGTTCTTGCTTTATCATAGTTGTAGTGTTGTAAAATAAGATCATAGCTCACGTTTCAAGTGAAGAAACAATTGGTTGCTATCTTTATTAAAACCATGGACCTCTTTGTTTTTTCAATATTTGTGACAAGGTGAAATTTTTTATATATACGCTCAAATTTGAAAGTGAATGTTTTTATAGGAAAATAGCAATATTGGAAAGTGTTGTCTTTGAAAAACAGTGCATTTGGGAAGATATATTTTTATCATGTTTTATGTCCTCTTGATTGAGTATATTTATCTTATTATTTTATTTATTTTTGTAGTTGTTTTTAGTCAATAATATACAAGAATTCTCTACTAACAAATCTATTAACTATTTGTTATTTTTTTAGATTAAGAACTATTGTCACATTTTATTCCTGTCACTATGTTTTTCAAACTCTCAACTCAAGTAAAATGATTATTGGAGGTGTTTAAGCTGGTGGAGTCTACTACTTGATAATCTATGTTCTTTTCACTCTTTCTTCTAACATTACTCCATATCACTTATCTTGTTGGTCGGGTCATCCCTCCATAAGACTTTAAATTTCATTTTTATCTTCCTGTCTCTCTCTGAGGCTGAGAATTTATGAGATAGGTAAAGCTCCACCATCTGCCTTTTCTTTCTTCTATCATTAATTCACAGACTATTCTTTTTGAGTTTACCTAAGATATTTTTGGTCGTAGTCTTTTCCTTATTTAGGTTTTTTATATTTTTTATCATTCATTGAAGATTTTTAGGATCACTTTGATCTATTTACTCAAATGTTAGCCCAAAGTCCTTTTCATTTTTCAAAAGTTTTATTAAGAAATGAAAGTGCATTTTTCTATTGTCATAAAAAATTTATGCGCTGATAATGTTTTGATATTTATGTAGTTTGAGTTCCACACTTTTTCACTTTGATAGCTATATTATTCATCAAATTTCTTATTTCTGATAACAAAATGATATCACCAAACTTAAAAGCTACCTTCTTTGATGTTCTCAAGATTTTAATATTTAATTTGAATGTCTCTCATCTATGCTAGGGGAGTGAGGTTTCAACAATTTGTTATCTCATCAATCTATGTCCTCTTTTGTCCTATATAAAATTTCTCTAATCTCTCTTTGTATCTGAGTTGGATTGCTTGTCCTTATATATACCTGTGATAATTGGACGTGTTCACTTTGTTTATGCTTTTCGTCCTTCGACAAGCTCTTCTTTCATGCTATTTGATGCGTTTCTCTTATATTTTTGCACTAAAGAGGATATAAAATCTGTATCTTCTTACCTGATATTTATAAACTTCAGTTCGTCACGTTTCACACTTTTTCACTTTGATAGCTATATTATTCATCAAATTTCTTATTTCTGCACCTAACAACAAAATGATATCACCAAACTTAAAAGCTACCTTCTTTGATGTTCTCAAGATTTTAATATTTAATTTGAATGTCTCTCATCTATGCTAGGGGAGTGAGGTTTCAACAATTTGTTATCTCATCAATCTTATGTCCTCTCTTGTCCTAAATAAAATTTCTCTAATCTCTCTCTGCATCTGAGTTGGATTGCTTGTCCTTATATACCTATGATAATTGGACGTGTTCACTTTGTTTATGCTTTTCGTCCTCCGACAAGCTCTTCTTTCATGCTATTTGATGCGTTTCTCTTATATTTTTGCACTAAAGAGGATATAAAAGCTGTGATCTTCTTACCTGATATTTATAAACTTCAGTTCGTCACGTTTCACACTTTTTCACTTTGATAGCTATATTATTCATCAAATTTCTTATTTCTGTACCTAACAACAAAATGATATCACCAAACTTAAAAGCTACCTTCTTTGATGTTCTCAAGATTTTAATATTTAATTTGAATGTCTCTCATCTATGCTAGGGGAGTGAGGTTTCAACAATTTGTTATCTCATCAATCTTATGTCCTCTCTTGTCCTAAATAAAATTTCTCTAATCTCTCTCTGTATCTGAGTTGGATTGCTTGTCCTTATATACCTATGATAATTGGACGTGTTCACTTTGTTTATGCTTTTCGTCCTTCGACAAGCTCTTCTTTCATGCTATTTGATGCGTTTCTCTTATATTTTTGCAATAAAGAGGATATAAAAGCTGTGATCTTCTTACCTGATATTTATAAACTTCAGTTCGTCACGTTCCATGAAACCAGTCTTTTTTCTACCTCTTCGTTTGAGGAATCACTAGTATCGATCTGTCTTCCTCCCATAAAAGCTATGAGATCTCTTCCATTCTCTTAATCACGTAAAAAGCTGGAGCTAATTGATATATATGCTTTAATTTGAGATGGAGTGTTAGTGTATGAATATTTCATTATAGGACGATGCTCTGTAGATACTGAGTGGTGATGATTTATTTATACCTTGGCAGGTTATGTTCATTTAGGTTCTTTATTGAAAAATGTATGCAACCTTCTCTACTCTAAGATTTCAAAAACCTCAAAGTTGTTTGAGCGTAGGCTTTCCCTGAGAATAAACTAATTTCATCGTCCATATTTTTATGGGGAATAGGAACCTTTTTGGCATGTATGGTGACTAATGCAACTAGAACCACAGTATAATTTGTCTTTTATTGGAGTACTCCTGCAGTATGAGACCTACGACAAGGCTTTATTTTGGAAGATGAGTGCAATATCTTATAAGAATGCTATAATTCCCTGCATTTGTTTAACTCAGTAATTTTGTATGTAATTCGGTACCTATTTTGGTGCCTGAAGGAAGTATTTCAGGCTGCCTTTGTCAATACCTTTTCTTTTCAAGATTTTACCACTGTTTGATTAGAGTTACTCCGAAGTTATGCACAATTTAAATTGTTGCTCAAAGAAAATTAAGGATCTAGTTTTTATCTCCAAACACCAGTGAAAATTAATCCATTCCTATTGTTATGTGTTTTGAGCACCGAGCGTTCTGGAAGGCCTTCATGAGTCTTGGACTTCGATCCTGTGGTGGAAAATATTAGCTTTTAATGAATTCCATCGAGCCTAATTTTACTTCTAACTTTATCTGAGTTACAAACTAATGCAAAAGTTCTCTTTGTATCTCAGATCTAGAATGGAAGCTCATATATGTAGGATCTGCCGAGGATGAGAAATATGACCAGCTTCTTGAGAGTGTACTTGTTGGTCCTGTCAATGTGGGAAACTACCGGTTTGTGTTTCAGGCAAATTCCTAGACTTAATACCTTAAAATTTGCTTAATTCTTTACAGAAGGCTAACATTTTCTGATTTTGCATTCCAGGCAGATCCACCAGACCCTACAAAGATCCGGGAAGAGGACATTCTTGGTGTGACTGTGCTGCTTCTGACCTGCTCGTACATTGGCCAGGAGTTCATAAGAGTAGGCTACTATGTAAACAATGATTATGATGATGAACAACTAAGGGAAGAACCTCCCACTAGGGTATTGATTGATCGAGTTCAGCGGAATATATTGGCCGACAAACCCCGTGTTACTAAATTCCCAATCAATTTCCATCCTGAAAGCAATGAAAATGGAGTCCAACCTGCTGTAAATCCTTCACCCGAAGCTATTAATGGTGATGAACAAGAGAATGATCTTGAGCTAGAAATCAAGGTAAAGATAGATGCTGGAGTCCAGCCTGCTGGACATCCTTCACCTGAAGCTAACAATGCTGATGGACCAGAGAATCATTCTGCTTTAGATATCAAGAAGAAGATAGAAGTGTAAGGCAATAGACTGAGCATCACAATTTTTGTAAAAATGCGAGTCAAATGTTTCTTCAACAATAATCTCTTCCATGGCTGAAGTTGATCAAGCTTAACTTCACCTTTAATCAAGAATTAGGTAGAGTTCAACTTTGCTTGGGGAGGTTTAGCTGGTGAGCTGAGATCGTCTCTTGGCAAGTTGGGATTTGAGCTTATGAAGAAGGGGAGGTTAAAGGGACCATGAAGGCACCTGCTCTTCACTTTTGTTCACTCTTTTCTATTGGAGAGAGAGCTGCTGAAGGAACATGTGAAATTTTTATTAGTATATTTAGCATGCAAGTCTTTGTTTAACTGGTGTCATTGTAGTTTGCAGAATTATTTTCATGGTTGCTGAGCTTAGATTCTTCTGTTTCTCAACTGTAAAAGCTTTGTACATTTGACAATTGGCCATTGTATTTGGACCAATTGTTGTTTCCAAGAGAATTTGACTTCAGAAATAGTTGAGTTAATCATGTTGGAATTATTTTATCATTGCTAGTCAATTGCATTGTCGTTGCTCGTCACCTGTTGTCAGTCACTGCTTGCTAGCCTCTCGTCGATTGCCGCTCGCCGCTCACAGGCAATTGTTGTTGTTGCTGCCCATATCCACCTATCGATGGCCATCGACTTTGCCGTCATCGTTGTTGTTGCGACTCACTGCCATCGTCGACAGCCGTCACGTAATAGCTGTCGAAAATTTTCTTATATTTATTGATTCTATTATGTATAACTGAACTTAAGGTGATTGAGCACACCATTTAGGATATCCTAACCAAATTTTATTTAGGTAAATTTTAAAATCATTAAATTTATTTGATGAGAAGCAAAATATATAAAAAATTAGTTAAAATTTATATTTAACTTATCTCAAAATTATTACAATAATTTTAAGGCATACATTATAAAAAAAATTTGATTAAGATATCTTGAGAATTAGGGCATGTTTAGAATTGTTGCGGATTAGAATATACGCGGCGATAGAGTTAAAAATTTTCGTCTCAGCGTTGTACGTATATCCAGCACACAAACAAAAGAATGAAAGAACACCAGAATTTTTACGTGGAAAGCCCTGAAAAAGGGAAAACCACGGGGCCACGCACAGTTGAAAGAGTTCCATTAGTGTTGTTTGAAATACACGAGGCTGATTCGTCCTTTAAATTCAGGACGATCAGATTACAATGAGTATCAGTTACAAGGCCAAGCAGAGTTCCGACGTCACTCGGGTGTCCGGTAAGATTCCGGCGTCACTCGGGCGTCGGGTAGAATTCTGGCGTCGGGCAGAGCTCCGGCGTCCCTCGGGCGCCCGGTGGTGCTCCGACGATGCTCCGGTGGTGTTCCGGCGGAGTTCCGACGGTGGTCGAGGAGGAGCTATTCCCTCCTAGACTTCTCTTCTCTTCTTCTTCTCTTCTTGCTTAGGTCCCTTCTTAAGAGAAAAGAGGGGCTATTTATAATTTTTCTGGAGTGGCATAGCCCGTAAATAGATGAGGGATCAGGGGGCAAATAAGGAGTGATCCGGATGAACGGCTGATATTGATCAATCCCTTGATCGTGAATCATTTATTGAGCATTTTAAGGTCTTAATGGTATCAGAATTCTGCGATCTTGGGCTCGTTGGATTCGTCTCGTCGAGCCGCTCGGTTCGACTATAAGGTCGTCAAAATCGGAGACCGTTTTGTAACTCAAATTGCTGTTCGAGGTTTCCAACAGCGCTTCAAGTACTTGATTTGGACTCATTTAGGCTCGGATTGAGTCGAATTTGGTGTCGTTGGGTTCGTATTTCCGAGACGCTCAGTTCGACTATAAGCTTGCTGAAATCGGAGTTTAAATGGTCTCTAAATTAATTTTTGAAATTTCCAACTTGAGTTTTCCTCGAGTTTCGTGCCCGATCAAGATAATTTTTTGGTGATATATCAAGAATCACTTTTATATATGCTGCTCGTGACTGCCACCTTGATCATCATCTCACCGGCCTGTCTTCATTGCTCCAATGATGATTATTATCACCACCACATAAATTAATTTATTTGTTATTCATTAAAAAAAAAATTGACATATTAACTATATTTTATTTCATTTTAAAAGTTTTTAATAATAAATAAATAAATAAAAACAAACTTTATAGAATGGCTCCTTGGTAAGTCATAATCAACTTTATAAAATACTATAGTTGTCCCAAACAGAGCCTTACTCTCTATCGAGAATTTCTTCAAAAGAACAAGAAGTAGACAATAAAATGAATAAAAAAAAAATGAATATTCTAATTAAATTTTTAATTAGGATGATTTTTAAAACTTTAAATCTGCTTTAAGATGAGTGCAACACCTATTATTTAAGAATTATGCTAAGCTAATCATAATGTAGATCTAGAGTTTTTAAAATTCATCTGGTTCATTTTTTATTAAAATATCTCGTCACCTTTTCGTTTCCTATGAAAATATTATAATATTCTAAGATTTCTACATCACAATTACTTCTAACTACTTGTACTAATACGTTGATATCAAAAACACTTTATTTATCGACTATAAATACGTGAAATATATAACTTTTTTGTCCATTACAATGCACGCACTTAGATTAATATTGATGACATATTATTATTTATGTAAATATCCTCCAAAATATTTTTGATATAAAAACAAAAATAAATTTCACATTGATTGTAATAGGATGTAGCCTTGTTGCGGGCTAGCATATACGCGGCGATAGAGTTGTAATTTTCAGTCTTAATGTTGCACGGATATCTAGCTCACATAGAGACAAGAGTTTTTTACGTGGAAAACCCTTGAAAGGGAAAAAACAACGGGGCCTAGCCCAGTTGAAAATGATTCCAATAGAATTTGAGTTGGTTACAATGGGCTGACTCGCCTCCAAGGGCGATCAGATTACAAGTAACAATTGTACGGTAGAAGTCCGAGTGTTAAGTGATGGTCTGGCAGAACTTCGGGCCTCAGATGGTGGTCTGGCAGAGCTCCGGGTCTTAAGTGATGATTCGGTGAAGGTGAGGGCCTCCGGCGGTGGTTCGGTGAAGGCGAGGTCCTCCGGCAGTGGTCCGGCGAGGGTGAGGGCCTACGGCGGTGGTCCGGTGAAGGTGAGGCCCTCAAGTGGTGGTCCGGCGAAGCTCCGGTGGTGGTCCAGCGAGACTCTGGCGGTGGTGTGGCAGAACTCCAGTAGTGGTCGAGGAGGAGCTAGGCGGTTGGAGCTTTCTTCCTTCTCTTCCTTCTTCTCTCTTGGCTTCGATCTCCCTTTTCAAGAGGAAATGGGGTTCTATATATAGAACTCTTGAGTGGCATGGCTTGTAAATAAGTGGAAGATCAAGGGTAAATTGGGAGTGGCTCGGATGGACGGCCGATCTTGATTCCTACGATCATGTACCGTTCAATGGTCATTTGTATGCCTTAATGATATCAGAATTTAATGATCTTGGGCTCGTTGGATTTGTCTCGTCGAGCCGCTCGATTCGACTATAAGCATGTCATGATTGAAGACTGTTTGGTAACTCAAACTATGGTTTGATCCTTCCAAAAGTGCTTCGAGCCTTTGATTTGGACTCATTTGGGCTCGGATTGGGTCAATTTTGATGTCGTTGGGTTCGTGCTTCCGAGACGCTCAGTTCGACTGTAAGTTTGTAGAAATCGAAATTCAGATGGTCTCCGATTTAATTTTTGAAGTGTTCAACTTGATTTTGCCTCGAGATTCGTGCTTGATCGAGACTATTTTTTGATGACATATCAGTTACCCTCTATTTTCGGATGTCAAAGCTCCAGAAGTCCAAAATTATATATATTTGTACCCTCTTCTCTATATTGACCATTATAAATAGTTTAAAAAATTGCAAATATAATTTATAATTAATTTGTTCGAATTTATAAATTATTTGTTAATAAGATGAATATTGATATATCGCCAAAAAATCATCTTGATCGGGCACCAATCTCGAGGAAAAACTCAAGTTGGAAACTTCAAAAATTATTTCGGAGACCATTTAAACTTCGATTTCAGCAAACTTATAGTCGAACTGAGCGTCTCGGAAATACAAATCCAACGACACCAAATTCGACTCAATCCGAGCCCAAGTGAGTCCAAATCAAGTACTCGAAGCGCTGTTGGAAGCATCAAACAGCTATTTGAGTTACCAAACGGTCTCCGATTTTGACGAGTTTATAGTCGAATCGAGCGTCTCGACGAGACGAATCCAACGAGCCCAAGATCATAGAATTCTGATATCATTAAAACCTTCAAATCCTCGATAAACGATTCATGATCAAGGGATTCAATATCAACCGTTCATCCGGATCACTCCGTATTTGCCCCTGATCCCTCACATATTTACGGGCTATGCCACTCCAGAAAAACTATAAATAGCCCCTCATTTCTCTTAAGAAGGGACCCAAGTCAAGAAGGGAAGAAGAGAAGAAGAAGAGAAGAGAAGTCTAGGAGGGAACAACTCCTCCTCGACCACCGTCGGAACACCACCGGAACTTCGCCGGAACTCCGCCGGAACACCACCGAGGCACCACCAGGCGCCGAGGGACGTCGAAGCTCTGCCCGACGCCGGAGCAACATTGGAATTCTGCCCGACGCCAGAATTCTACCCGACGCCCGAGTGACGCCAGACTTCTTTCCAAGTGACGCCGGAATTCTGCCGGACACTCAAGTGACGTCGGAACTCTGCTTGTCCTTATAACTGATACTCATTGTAATCTGATCGTCCTGAATTTAAAGGATGAATCAGCCTCGTGTACTTCAAACAACACTAGTGGAACTCTTTCAACTGGGCGTGGCCCCGTGGTTTTTTCCTTTTCCATGGTTTTCCACGTAAAAATCCTGGTGTTACTATTTCGATTCTGTTTGTGTGCTGGATATACGTACAACGCTGAGACGAAAAATTAAAATCTATCGCCGCGCATATTTGAGTCCGCAACAGTTTGGCGCCGTCTGTGGGAACTTCCATCCCACAACTTCAAGTATTGCTACGATGGTCAACAGGCGCAACAGTCGTATCATTGAAGCTTCTCGCTCCAACTCCCACCAGTCCAGAAATCAGTCTATGAATCATAGACGCCCGATATCTGCCTCCTTATACCCCGGGGGGCAAAACGCACCTGGAGAAGGGACCTCGGGACCCTCTTTAGAAGAGAGAATTCGAAAGATGGAAGAATCTCAAAACGAGATCCTACAACTCTTGCGAGAGACTCAACAGCCGACCCTAGCACCTCAAGAGGAGGTTCTTCTCCCTTGAGATCCACCACGTGTCGAAGCTGTTCAAATTGAACATCTTCAGGCTGAGAATCCTCTTCCTCCACCCAGGAGGCGTTCGCAGTCACGTCAAGAGAACGAGCTGGCTGATACAACAAGTTCTACCCATCCTCCACACGGAAGTCAGCAATCTCGCCTTCCTCAAGACCTCCCTGAGGAGCTAGCCCAACCTCACATTGCTGAGCTCCCTCGCAATGCCCTACGCCACGATCTGCGACGATTAGTCCGGGAGGAATTCCCTACAGGAGGCATAAGGCAACCTCTTCGTCAGTGGGACTTCCAGGAGTCGTCACCCCTGGCAGAAGCCATTCTTCAACACCCTATTCCGGCTGGCTTTAAGCTGCCAAGCATTGAATCCTACGATGGGACATCCGACCCGTACGAGCACATCGACCATTACAGGACCATCATGCATATTCAACGAGCTTCAGATGCACTCATTTGCCAGGTTTTCCCTGCTACTCTTAAAGGACAAGCTCGAACATGGTTCTATTCACTTCCAGCCGGAACGATTCTCATATTTGTCAAATTGGCCAAAGTATTTGTCGAACAGTTCGTAGCCAACCGAAGAATTGCTAAGGATTCTTCTCACCTTTCTGGGATTCGTCAGAATGAGGGAGAATCATTGAAAGAGTACTTTCAGCGGTTTTCTATCGAGGCTCGACAAATCCCAGGAGTAGACCCAGAATTGCTCAGAGGGGTCTTTCTTGGAGGACTTCGTCCTGGCCCCTTCTATTCGGCACTCATGCGCGATACTGTTCACTCATATGCCGATCTGATCCATCGTGTGGAAGCACAGATATCAGCAGATGAGGCAATAAACGCTCACATAAAATAGTTCGAGCAACCCACTGGGATGCGCAAGGGAGCACCTGAGATGGATAATTCATCATCACAACGGAAAAAGCAAGGGAAGAGCAATCTACCTCCTAGACCCCCACTGCCACGACGAGAACCCCGACGGGAGAAGGAGTACACTCCGATCAACACATCTCGAGCAAATGTGTTGATGGCGATTCAAGATCAGGACAAAGTGAAGTGGCCGCATCCTTTGAAGCCAAATACAGGAAACCAAGATCAGTACTGCCACTTTCATCGTAGTCGTGGCCACACTACTGAATCCTGTAGGCAACTTAAGAAGGAGATTGAAAGACTCATCCGTCAGGGCTATCTTCGACAATTTATTGGGAATCAACCTACCCGAGAAGAAGCTCGTCCCACTGGGGGGCAGAATCAACCACAAAGACAGCCAGTGAATAACCGGATAACGGTTGGTGAAATTGAAACAATCGCAGGAGGCCCCTTACTATCCGACCAAGTCTTTCTAACTGTGGAAGAAAATCCAACTCCAAAAAAGGCTCGTATCGATCATTCCATCACATTTGATGATTCCGACCTGGAAGGAGTAAAAACCCCCCATCAAGATCCGCTTGTCATAAACGCAGGCATTGGTGACCCGTGTTACAATGTCAAAAGAATTCTTATGGACAACGGAAGCTCCGTAGATGTCCTGTTCTACGCTACTTTTCTCAACATGGGTCTCTCAAGAGAAAAACTTCAACCTGCTGCAGGTCCTTTATATGGATTTGATAATCGACCTGTACAAGCAGAAGGAATAATCAGTCTCCCGGTAGTCCTGGGAGAATTTCCTCGACAGACTACACACTCCATTCAATTTATCGTGGTAAAATCAAAATCAGTTTATGACGCCATCTTCGGGAGGCCGCTCCAGTCAATTTTTGGGATCATCGCATCCATTCCTCACCTCAAGCTGAAGTTCCATACCCCATCAGGAGTCGGTGTAGTATGCGGAGATCAGCAAATAGCGCAAACCTGCTATCTTAGGCAGATCAAATCTCGTCCAACGATTACCCTGAGCATCGAGGACTTTGATCTACGGAATGAAGATATTTCTTAGAGAGCTTCCCCTGTGGAAGACCTTACTACTGTATCTATATCTGAAGAGCATCCTTCAAAGACAGTGCGAATTGGATCACTTCTCTCAGATGATGAGAAGAAAAACTTTACAGCTTTTCTACGAGAAAATCAGGATATTTTTGCATGGAGTCCAGCAGATATGCCTGGAATTGACCCCGAAGTGATCGTTCACTCCCTCAAAGTCAATCCAACATGCAAACCAATTATCCAGAAGAAGAGAAACTTTGCACCAGATTGCCAGCAAGCAATTGAACAAGAAGTAGATAAGCTTTTAGAAGCTGGATTCATATGAGAGGTGTACTATCCTACTTGGTTAACAAATATATTCATGGTACGGAAGGGGAGTGGAGCTTGGAGAATGTGTATAGATTACACTGATCTCAATAAAGCTTGCCCAAAGGATAGTTTCCCGCTCCCTCGCATCGATCAGTTAGTTGATACCACCTCTAGTCATCAGATGTTGAGCTTTATGGATGCCTACTCCGGCTACAACCAAATAAAAATGAATCCTGCTGATGAAGAAGCAACAGCTTTTCAAACAGACAAAAGATTGTACTGCTATCGGGTGATGCCCTTCGGGCTCAAAAATGTTGGAGCAACTTATCAGCGTCTCATGAATAAGGTTTTCAAAAGCCTTATTGGACGTAC
Source organism: Dendrobium chrysotoxum (assembly GCA_019925795.1). NCBI lineage: Eukaryota > Viridiplantae > Streptophyta > Magnoliopsida > Asparagales > Orchidaceae > Dendrobium > Dendrobium chrysotoxum. The sequence continues at coordinate 36,819,230 of CM034301.1, forward strand.
TATGGAGGTGTACGTAGACGATATGTTGGTAAAAAGTCTGGAAAAAATACAACATATCTATGACCTAAAACAATATTTCCACTTATTAAGGCATTATAATATGCGACTCAACCCCGCTAAATGTGCTTTTGGAGTCGCTTCTGGAAAGTTTTTAGGGTTTATGGTAACCCATAGAGGAATCGAAGCCAATCCGGAGAAGATCAAGGCACTAAGGGACATGGTGCCGCCAAAGAACATCAAGGAGGTCCAAAGGCTGAATGGGAGAATTGCGGCACTATCTCGTTTCCTGGCACGTTCAGGAGACAAATATCTGCCCTTCTTCAAGATACTTAGAGGTGCTCGTTGCTCCGGGTTTCAATGGACAGATGAATGTCAAGAAGCCTTTGAACAATTACGAAAGTATTTGGCATCCCCGCCACTACTTTCTAAACCAATACTAGGAGAGAGATTGTAGTTGTATATGGCTGTATCTATCAAAGCCATTAGTTCGGTTCTGGTCCGAGAAGAAAATGCTATACAACGTCCTATCTACTATGTTAGTAAGATTTTATCTGAAGTAGATGGACGTTATCCTTTGTCAGATAAGACAGCATTGGCGTTAGTTTATTCCGCCAGAAAACTACGCCCTTACTTTCAAGCCCATTCCATTGGAGTTTACACGAATCTGCCGCTAAAAAGCATTCTGCAAAAGCCAGAAGCATCAGGCAGGCTTGTTAAGTGGTCTGTAGAACTGGGAGAATTTGATATCCACTACTTGCCTAGACCTTATATTAAATCTCAAGCACTAGCGGATTTTGTAGTTGAATGCACCGTTCCAGTATCTGATGTACAACCGAGTGCTTCACCTTCTTCTCCATGCTGGACATTATACGTCGATGGAGCTTCAGGGAGTTCTGGGACTGGGGCTGGGGCTGAAATTTTATTAATCTCTCCACAGAAGGTTACCCTTGAGTACGGGCTTCGACTCAAGTTCCCGGCAACCAACAACATAGCAGAATACGAGGCCCTTGTTGCTGGGTTGAGACTAGCAATTGACTGTGAAGTCCAGAACCTAATAGCCCACACTGATTCCCAACTAGTCGCCTCTTAGGTAGAGGGGGATTTTGATATTCATAACCCACAATTGGCTCAATATTGTAGCATTGTGAAGCTACTCTTAGCCCGTATAGGGGAGCATCAAATCATACATATCCTCCGAGAACAAAATGCAAGAGCAGACGCTCTTTCTAAACTTGCTACATCAACAACGGGGGACATCTATAAGAGAAGATGTATCGAGGAAATCCACTTTCCAAGCATTCAGGGTCCATGGGTCATACAGTCAATTGACGAGCCAAGAGAGATGTCTTGGATCGAACCCATCTTGTCTTTTCTGAAAGATGGGGTGCTACCCGAAGATCCTATAGCTGCAATACGACTTCGGAGACGAGCTGTAAATTTCACCATTATCAGCAACGAGTTGTATAAGCGCTCCTTAATTGGGCCGTACCTCAAGTGTCTCCCACCATCAGAAGCTGATTACGTGCTTCGGGAAGTTCATTCAGGAGTATGTGGAGAACATCTGGGAGGAAGAGCGTTAGCTTACAAGATCATGAGACAGGGATTCTATTGGCCTACAATGAAACAAGATGCACTTGAATTCACACGAAAGTGTAAAAACTGTCGACTACATTCTAACCTCACTCATACACCCGCTCTGGAGCTTGCATCCCTTCAAAGCCCCTGGCCTTTTGCCCAATGGGGGATTGACATAATGGGACATTTTCCTATAGCGACTGGACAACGAAAATTCATTATTTTGGCTGTAGATTACTTCACCAAATGGGTGGAGGCGGAACCTTTGGCGAAGATTACTGAAGCAAATGCCTAGCAATTTTTATGGAAGAACATAATATGTCGCTTTGGCATTCCCGCAAAAATCGTTACTGATAACGGGACACAGTTCACTGGGAAGATCTTTACATCTTTTTGTAGGGATTTTCATATTCAGCTCATTCACACAGCTGTTGCCCATCCTCAAACTAATGGGCAAACAGAGGTTACAAACCGAACAATCCTGAAAGGGCTGAAGACACGTCTAGGGAAGGCTGGGGGGCAATGGGCCGAAGAACTCCCCAATGTCCTCTGGGCTTATCGGACCACCGCTAGAACTCCTACAGGGGAAACCCCATATAACCTTTGCTTTGGTACAGAAGCAGTCATACCGGTTGATATCGGAGTTCCTAGCCACAGAGTTCAGACTTTCGACTTCAAAAGTAACGAGGAGAAGCTTAGAGAAAATTTGGATCTCCTCCCAGAAGTAAGAGATGGAGCCTCACTCAGAACCGCTGCATACCACCAAAGAGTTGCCCGTCACTACAATTGAAGGGTGAAACCTCGCCCTATCACTATTGGGGACTTAGTACTACGAAGCATTGAAGCTGCTGGAAAAGGCCCTCAGCGAAATAAGCTCTCCCCCCTCTGGGAGGGTCCTTATTTGGTAGCAGCTATGGTCAAGCCTGGAACCTTCAAACTGAAGGATGCTGGTGGAAAAATGCTTCCCCGAACTTGGAATGTGGGCAATCTTCGCAAATATTATCAGTAGGAGTTGATACTGCTATCTGTCTATGTGTTATGTTTGTCTTATATTTTATCTTCTCCTGTAGTCATGTTATAAAGTTTTTTGTACATCCCTTATGTGTTGATTATAAAAGAACTTTTTTCTTGTACCCTAAGTTATTCTAGGGAACTGCTATCTCATATTACGAAGCAATATGATATTCACTTTATCGTGCTAATGTTTCTTCTCTCCAAACTCTTTTTCTGTGATTCGAGAAGTACACAATCTATATTGTATCTCAATCACTGAATGATCAATCACAGGGGGATTTGATCCGACCTCTTCCGCACAGGTTAATGTCATCAAATAAAGGCTTTGACTAACAACCTCGGATATGTCAAGTATCCTAGGAGGATATCTTGAATATCAAAATCATTCGATGATCAATCCCAAAGGGAGTTGATCTGACCTTTTTCCGGATAGGTTAAGGGTATCGAGCAAATGCTTTCACTAATAACCCCGGATAGGTCAAAATCTTTAAAGAAAGGGATGTCTCACATTTGCTCAAGTCAAAAAAAAAAGAGCTCATTAGAATACTCTCATCCAAGCTGAAGTAAAACTAAGTGAATTTCATTTGCATGTGAGTAAAGAACATCAACAATATCTTTATATATCACTGAACATCGAGTACACCAAATAGAAACAAGAACATCGAGCATACATACAATCACTAGAAAGAAAGCAAAGAGATACAAAACTACATCAAAGACATCCTATAGAATCTCAACATCATCCTCGTCCTCCTCCAAGGCAAAAGCTCGTTGCAATTCACTCTCCAGCTCTTCACCACCAGAGTCTAAAGAAGCATCACTAGAAGCCTGGCTGGGAGTCAGTCCCTCGATCTCTGCTCCAGTCTTGTGATGTACTGTCCGAACACCCTTCATGAAGCCCCTGATGAAGCCATCCTCTGCGCACTCTGCCTCCAAGGCCTTCACCTCCACATCATAAATATGACTGCGAGCTTCCTGAATGTGGTCCTCAATGATGATCTTGAAAGCATAAGATTTCTTGAACTCTTCAATAACTGCTGACGGCAACTGCTGGGCCTCCTTCTCGGACAGTACACTCTGAAGCCTCTCATTCTCGGCCTCAAGGACCTGCTGAGCCTTTTCCTGCTGCTTGATCGTCGCTTGTGCCTCCACCAACTCTATATGCAGACGATCCATCCGTTCATTCTGAGAAGAGACTGAAGTGATCTTGTTCGCCAACTCAGTTCTACACCCCTCAAGCTGATCCTCCACCACCTTCATCTCCTTCACTTTACTGTCCTATTTCTTCTTGTACTCTCCCTGAAGGTATTTAACCTTCACAAACTCTTTGTTCCAATCGTTCAGAGTCTTGGTCATCTCAAGCTTGAAATCAGAATACTGAGACAAGAAAAATATCAGAAATATATTCCTTAAGAAATGTAAAAAAGGAGAAGAAGTAAAAGAGAACTCACCAACTCCTCAGCCCGTCGGCGGCCGATGCACTGATGGTTCAACACCTCTTCTGGAATATATGACTTGGATGGAGAAGCTCGAGGACCTTTACTAACAACTGTCAAAACTTCATCTGTCCTCTTCTTCCTCGATGCCTGCAAACCTTCCTCGCTCCCTGGTCGCTTGGAGTGGTTCTTTTGGGGAACCACTTCTGGAGCTCTAGCAGACTTCTTCAACATTTGAGCATGTGATCTCCCTGCTTGAGTAGATAACCCGACCTTGAACAAGTACTCCTCATCTACATATCTACTCAAGTAACGCACCTCGTAGTGTAGAGCATCTAAATCAGGGAGTTTGAGTATCCTCAGCAAATCTTCTGCTCCAATGTGAAGGGGGACAGGTAGCTCTTTCAACTTCCCCCACTTCTCCTGAAGACCCTAATCATTCTGCACATAAAAGAAGTTGTTGATACAACCTTTCGAGGGGTCTCGAGTGCGGATGTCCAACCACTTGGACCTGAATGAAATATGACCCTGCGCATCGCTAAAGAGACGCCCCATCCGAGAAAGGCACTCTGAGGAAAGTACCACTCCACGGTCTCTGAAAAGCACGATCAGGCCCATCACGATCGACATTGCTCTGTAGGAAAATTGAGACAAGCATACCCCATAAATCGTCAGAATGTCGATCAGTTCAGAAGAAGGAGGAAATCGTAGTCCCGCTCGCAGACTAAATTCATACACCGTCACATATCCAGGGGGAGGGAAGCAGACACGATCAGTTCTGGCCGGCACCTTCATCACCAAATCATTAGGAAAATGAAATTTTTTCCTAAATGAAATGAAAGAGTCCTTAGTGACGGTGGAAATCACATCGTCAGCCTTCGGCGCCTTTTGGGTCCTCTTTGGAACTTCAGATCGTTGCACAGGACGGTCTTCTGAAGAAAATTTTGAGGAGGCAGGATCACCCATTTTGCTTCCTTTACTAAAGAGGGGCGCAAATCCAAGTAGGGAAAGTCACCTACGAAAGACTGCGGAAAGCCTCCGAAGTAGGAAGAAAAAGGGAGGAAAAATGGAGGGAGGAGGGGGGAAAGCCGCTAACTTCTGTGCAAAAGGAGGGGCGCCGAATCAAGTAGGGAAAGTCACCTACTTACAAACGGCGGAAAGCTTCAGAATGCCAAAAGCTAGAGGGCTAGGAGAGGAGGAAGAGAGGAGCATTTTGACCCCTACCCCAAGGGGTGTATTTATATGATGAAAAGAGAGGGAGTTATTGAAGAAAAAGGGGGGAAAATATTTAAAAATTGGAGGGAGAGGGCTTCTAGAAGGAAGTTTGAATTTTTCTGAATTTTTTTAGAATTTTTTGAAATTTTTTCGGATTTTTTAATCCCATGTGGGCCCCACATTTAAATATATATATATATATATATATATTTAAAAAAAAGGGGGGGGGGGGGGGTAACCGCGCGGTTCCGCGCAGTTCTGCGCGGACGCGCCTGTTGGCGCGGGCGCCGCCGCAGGCGGCGGCGGCAGGTGGCGGCCGGTCGGCCGGCCGGCCGGTTCGGCCGCCTACGCGTTCCCGGGCTCCGATTTCGGGCCCGGACGGTCCAAATTTGACGTTTTTGGGGTCCCCGGACACTTTTTTCGACGTTCCGGACTCAATTTTGACACTTTCAGAGCTCAACGGGGCCTCTATGATTGGGTTCGAGCAAACATTTAATTTTTGGAACACAATTTTTTTTGATTTGGCCAATATAAAATACCGGAACAAGTATTTTCGGACTCGTGGAGCTTCGACGTCCGAAAATAGGGGGGGCAACTGATATATCGCCAAAAAATCATCTTGATCGGGCACGAATCTCGAGGAAAAACTCAAGTTGGAAACTTCAAAAATTATTTTGAAGACCATTTAAACTTTGATTTCAGCAAACTTATAGTCGAACTGAGCGTCTCGGAAATACGAATCCAACGACACCAAATTCGACTCAATCCGAGCCCAAGTGAGTCCAAATCAAGTACTCGAAGCACTGTTGGAAGCATCAAACGGCTATTTGAGTTACCAAACGGTCTCCGATTTTGACGAGCTTATAGTCGAATCGAGCGTCTCGACGAGATGAATCCAACGAGTCCAAGATCGTAGAATTCTGATATCATTAAGACCTTTAAATCCTCGATAAACGGTTCATGATCAAGGGATTCAATATCAACCGTTCATCCGGATCACTCCGTATTTGCCCCTGATCCCTCACATATTTACGGGCTATGCCACTCAAGAAAAACTATAAATAGCCCATCATTTCTATTAAGAAGGGACCCAAGTCAAGAAGGGAAGAAGAGAAGAAGAAGAGAAGAGAAGTCTAGGAGGGAACATCTCCTCCTCGACCACCGCCGGAACACCACCGGAACTTCGCCGGAACTCCGCCGGAACACCGCCGAGGCACCACCAGGCGCCCGAGGGACGTCGAAGCTCTGCCCGACGCCGGAGCAACATTGGAATTCTGCCCGACGCTAGAATTCTACCCGACGCCCGAGTGACGCCAGACTTCTTTCCAAGTGACGCCGGAATTCTGCCGGACACTCAAGTGACGTCGGAACTCTGCTTGTCCTTGTAACTGATACTCATTATAATCTGATCGTCCTGAATTTAAAGGATGAATTAGCCTCGTGTACTTCAAACAACACTAGTGGAACTCTTTCAACTGGGCGTGGCCCCGTGGTTTTTTTCCTTTGCAGGGTTTTCCACGTAAAAATCCTGGTGTTACTATTTCAATTCTGTTTGTGTACTGGATATACGTACAACGCTGAGACGAAAAATTAAAATCTATCGCCGCGTATATTTGAGTCCGCAACAAATATCAATTTAGATATATAAAATTTTAAAAAAGAAAGTAACTATTGAAATGTTTATGAGATTCTGTACTTAATCTTAATTTTTATATATTTTTGTTTTATTTTATTTAAAAAATTGGTATGACACGATGTGCATATTTACTTCAACATAATGTGCATTGTTGAACTAAGAGTAGTTTTCATGCAAACTATGAAATCTCTACATTTGCCTTAGTTGTTTTCTCTCTCCCCTTTGATAATGAGTTTTACATTAATCGAGGAGAAGCAGCAAGAACTAATGATAGCAGGCATTATCTTTTTTCTTAAAAAGTGGATATGTAATTCCTGAATGATTCACTTACATTAAATGCAAAGTGCTTACCTTGGAATATTAGGCTTGTAAATATCTTCAGAATTCTTAAATATTTCAGAATTCAATAACGATGAGAATTAATCAATATGTTAATTTATTAACGCATATTTAACTAATACCGAAAAGTAATATTGACCGCGATACTGTTAATATATCATTAATTTAATATATCGCCTTTCGAGTGCTTTTAATTCTTAGTTAACGGGGATTATTTAACATCTTAATGATCATTATTTATTTTATTTTAAACATTTAATATTTTAGCCCTTCAGCTTTCGCCTTCAAAGAATCAAATTTTTTTTATTTTTTATTTTTTTTGGCAAGGCCGCTTGGCCTTCCACCTTTTGAATGATTGTATTTATATTTATTATTATTTGATGTGTTTTCATTTATTTAATGTTTGTTTTAAAAAATTTTGAAATGACTCTTTGAATCCTTATATTTATGAAGATAATTAATTTTTGTCTTTTAGAATTCAAAAATTTAATTTAATTTAATTTTTAAAATTTTTAGAAAGACTCTTCATTTACCCTTCATGCAACTATAAATACCCCTCTTTGGGGTATGAAAATTTGCATCTCTCACTCTCCCTTTATTCTTACAATTGAGGCTTTCCCTTGGTCCTCCAAGGCTCCTCTCTTTGCAAGAAAGTCCGGAGATCTCCCCTTCTCCCTCTATTCTTACAATTGAGGCTTTCCCTTGGTCCTCCAAGACCCCTCTCTTTGCAAGAAAGTCCGAAGATCCCCCCTTCTTCCCCCAACACCCTTGAGTAGGAGAAATGTCGGGTGATCGTCTTCCATAAAAAAATCCTGTGATCAGGGGAGACCCCATCGCACTGTATGATTGCGAGTGAGGGCAAAATAAGGAAGCGAGGGTAAATGAGACAGCGTCGACTGTTACGAGTGACTTCCTTATCCTTTTCCGTAAGAATTTTCATTTCCCGAATGATGTGGTGACGATTGTTCCTAAGAGGTATGATTGAGCTAGCCTTCCTCCTCCCGGGTACTTGACCGTTTCTGAGACTAATTTGCGAGCGGGGTTACGCTTTCCACCTCTTGCTGAGTTGATCAAAATTTTACGGCGGTGTGGGGTGAACCTATCCCAATTTTCATTCAGAGTGATGTCGGTGACTGTGGGATTGATTGTGCTCTTTAGGGATCGAGGAGCTACTCTGACACCTGAACACCTTTTACGGATGGGTCGATTTACTAGTGACATGCATGGGCGTGTCACATTCAGATCCAAATGGTTGGACTTGCGTACTCGTGATCTTTCAAAGAACTGGGCCAATGCATTTTTCTTTGTGAAAAATGATTGGGGCCTGTTGGAGAAGTGGGGAAAGATGAAGGATCTGCCATCCCCTCTGCATGTCGAGGAAGAAGACATAATGAGGATCCTCAAAGTTCCTGACATTGAACATCTTCTATTCGAGGTTCATCACATGAGTAGGTACATCGAGGAAGAGTTCTTATTCAAGGTGGGGTTGTCGTTCCACGCTGAAAGATCTGATGCAAAGATGTTGAAGCCGACTTCCAAGGTTCCCGAGTCCCCTGCCCTAACTTCAAAGGTGGCTCCTAAACGACCGACAAGAGGTGAAGACTCCCAGGTTTTGCAGAAGAAGAGGTTGGAGGGTACATCGACAAATACCGACAAAGCTCTACCTGACTCTTCCCCAGCCAAGTTCCACACCCCTGAGGAGGTTTTGAACCATCAATGTATCAGATGCCGTAAAGCTGGCGACTTGGTGAGTAATACCTTCCCAATACTTTTTCTCTTTTTATTCTGGGGTGGATTCTAATACACTTTTCTTCTTATTTCAGTCGTCGCGCCTTAGGATCGAGTTTACCGATGCTCTGAATGAATGGAATAGTAAATTTGTGAAGATCCAATATCTTCAAAGAGAGTTTAAGCGGAAGTACGATCATAAGACCAAGGAGGCAAAGGTGCTTGAACAGGAGTTGAGCGAGTGTAGGACTGAATTGACCAACATAATGCAATCCATTTCTCTTCAAAATCACCAGGCAGATCAGCATCAAATTGATCTGGCGGAGGCAGCGGAAGATCGAAGCCCAAGTCGAAGGTGTGACCCTTAGGCAGACTTCAGATGACTTTTCTTCAGGTTCTGATGGCGACGAGATAGAGAGTGAGCTTCAAAAGGCCTTTGACCTTGACATGGATGATGAGAATGTAAATATCGAGTAGCATTTTTATTTTCTACTGTTTGTATTGCTTTATCTATTTTAACGATTGTGATGTATTAGATGTTTGTACTGATATATGTAATCTTTTATGATAAAAATTATTGGTATTTTTATCTAGTTAATGAACATTACAGTGCCTTTGAGTGAATTTTATTTATACTTGTTTAAGGTGCTTGACTTATCGGAAGCTTCTAATTAATACGTTCCTACCTGTGTGGAGGAGGTTAGAAGAATCTAATAAGGATGTGTGACTTATCTGAGGTTGTTTGCCAGAGTATTCTCGATGGCATTAACTTGTGTGGAAGAGATTGAAAAAATCCATCAAGGATGTGCGACTTATCCGAGGTTGTTTTCCAGAGTTTTCTCGATGGCATTAACCTGTGTGGAAGAGATCGGATCAAATCCCCTTGGGATTGATCATCTAGTGATTGAGGAGCAACAAAGAGAGCATATGCCTTGAATAAATGATATAATAATTAAGTAACACCCACCTAGGATGTTTGACCTATCCGAAGTTATTGATTAAAGCATTGTCTACTGCTTTTTAACCTGTGTGGAAGAGGTCAGATCGAATCCCCCTGGGATTGATCATCCAGTGACTGAGCTATAATAATGATTGTGTTGCTCGAATCAAGGATCCCAAGATCGAAGTTCACAGCTTGTGCGAATCTATCAATGTGATTTTACTTGAAGAAGATAATAATATATTTCAATATAGCTATACTGCAAAGGCATAGTTCCATGAGATAACTTAGGGATGAAGAAGCTACAAACACCACAAACAACATCGTTCAGAACATACAACACAAGACATATAACACTTAAAATGAGTAGCACTACTGTGCTCTACTAATAGTACTTGCAAATATTATCTACATTCCAGGTTCGAGGAAGCATCTTTCCTTCAGTATCCTTTAATTTGAAAGTCCCGGGCTTCACAACAGTTGCTACTAAATATGGACCCTCCCAAAGGGGGTAAAGTTTATTGCGTTGAGGACCTTTTCCTGCCGCCTCGATGCTACGCAAAACTAGATCTCCAACCGATATACGCCGTAGTTTCATCTTTTAATTATAGTGACGGGCAACTCTCTGATGATATGCAGCAACCTTAAGCGTTGCTTCATCTCTTACTTTTGGAAGGAGGTCTAGGATGCACCTGAGTTTTTCGTCGTTGTTATTGAAATCAAAAGTTTGAACCCTATGACTTAGGACCCCGAATTTCAACGGGAATAACAGCTTCTGTGCCAAAGCAGAGATTGTATGGGATTTCTCCTATTGGAGTTCTTGCAGTGGTACGATAGGCCTAGAGGACATGTGGGAGCTTATCAATTCACTACCCCTAGCCTTCTCCAGTCATGTTTTCAATCCCTTCAGAATAGTCCGATTAGTGACCTCTATTTATCCGTTAGCTTGAGGATGGGCCACAACCGTGTGTACTAGCTGAATATGGAGATCTTAGCAAAATATGGTGAAGACCCTTCCAGTGAACTGCGTTCCATTATCGGTGATAACTTTCGTAGGAATGCCAAAATGACATTATATTCTTCCAAAGGAACTGTTTGGTATTTGCTTTGGTGATTTTTGCAAGAGGTTCTGCCTCCACCCACTTTGTGAAATAGTCTACAACCAAGATGATGATTTTCTGTTGACCCGTGGCTATAGGTAAGGGTCCTACTATGTTAATCCCCCATTGAGCGAAAGGCCAGGGACTCTGTAATGTTGAGATCTCTATGGCAGGTAGATGGGTGAGATTGGCATGTAACTGACAACTATTATATTTTTGCACGAGCTCTAGCACGTCATGCTTCATTGTTGGCCAATAAAATCTCTGTCTTAGGACCTTTTGGGCTAGCACCCTTCCGCCCAGATGTTTCTTGTAAATGCCTGAATATACTTCTCGGAGTGTATAATTTGCCTCTGAAGGAGGAAGACATTTGAGGTATGGCCCTGTGAAAGATCGTTTGTATAACTCTCCATTAATAATAGTGAAGTTTGTTGCCTGCCTCCGAAGTCGTATTGCCACCATCGGATCTTCAGGAAGAACACCCTCTTGTAAGAAAATGAGAATGGGGTCGATCCAAGAAGCTTTTTTTGATTCATTTATTGATTGAATCACCCATGGGCCTTGAATGCTCAGAAAGTGGATCTCCTCAATATGTTTTATTCTGAAAATATCTCCTGTCATAGAAGTGGCCAACTTGGAGAGAGTGTCTGCCCTTACATTCTATTCCCGAAGGATATGAATGATCTGATGCCTCTTTATTTGGGCTAACAAAAATTTAACTATTTGGCAATACTGGGCCAATAATGTATGGTGGGCATCAAATTCTCCCTCCACCTGAGAGGCGACTAGTTGGGAATCGATGTGAACCACCAAGTCTTGCACTTCGCAATCAATTGCCAGCCTCAATCCGGCGATCAGAGCCTCATATTCGACGACATTATTTGTTGGCGGGAACTTCAATCTAAGCCCGTATCTGAGTGTAGCTTTCTATGGCGAGATTAACAAGATTCTAGCGCCGGCACCAGAACTCCTAGAAGCTCTATCGACATATAAGGTCCAGCACGAGGAGGAAGGAGATGCATCTAGCAGTTTATTGGAGGTATGGTTAGTACATTCGACCACAAAGTCGGCCTACACTTGTAACTTAATGTTGGGTCTAGGTAGGAACTGGATATCAAATTCTCCAAGCTCCACTGACCATTTGATCAATCTTCCAGATGCCTCGGGCTTTTGGAGAATACTTTTCAATGGTAAGTTTGTATAGACCCCGATCATGTGTGCTTGGAAATAAGAGCGTAACTTTCTAGCTGAGAAGACTAACCCCAATGCTGCTTTATCTGTTAATGGGTAGCGTGTTTCTGTCTCTGAAAGTACCTTACTAATATAATAGACTGGGCGTTGAACAGTACCATCTACCCGGACCAAGACTAAGCTTATAGCTTGGGAGGAGATAGCCATATACATATACAAAATTTCCCCTGGAATTGGCTTCGAGAGTAGTGGCTGTGAGGCTAGATAAGCTCGGAGTTGCTCGAAAGCCTCTTGGCATTTGTCAGTCCACTGAAATTCTGAGCTACTAGAACCTTTGAGAACCTTGAAGAAGGGTAGATATTTGTCTCCTAAGTGAGCCAAAAAATGAGAAAGTGCTGCAATCCTTCCGTTTAATCTCTAGACTTCCTTGATATTTCTCGGGGGTAGCATGTCCCTTAGGGCCTTGATCTTCTCAGGGTTGGCCTCAATCCCTCGGTGGGTAACCATGAATCCCAAAATTTTTCCCGAGGTTACTCCAAATGCACATTTGGAGGGGTTAAGGCGCATGTTATAAGATCGAAGGAGGTAGAAGCATTGTTCTAAGTCAGATATATGCTGGGATTTCTCGAGGCTTTTAGCTAATATATCATCCACATATACTTCTATAGAGCACCCGATAAGGTTCTTAAAAATCTTATTCATTAGGCGTTGGTATGTTGCCCCTGTGTTCTTGAGCCTGAATGGCATTACTAGATAATAGTATAACCCCTTATCTGTTTGAAAAGCTGTCGCCTCCTCATCAGTAGGATCCATTTGTATTTGATTATAACCGGAGTAAGCATCCATGAAGCTTAATATTTGATGTCTAGAGGTGGCATCAACTAACTGGTCAATATGGGAAAGTAAAAAACTATCCTTCGGGCAGGCTTTATTGAGATCAGTATAGTCTACGCACATTCTCCAAGCTCCACTTGCCTTTCGAACCATAACGACGTTTGCCAACTAAGTGGGATAGTGTATTTCCCTTATAAATCTTACATTTAAAAGCTTATCAACCTTCTGCTCAATTGCTAGCTGACGATCTGGTGCAAAGTTTCGCTTCTTTTGGATCACCAATTTGTATGCTATGTTCATCTTGAGGGAGTGCATGATTACTTCAGGATTAATTTCAGGCATATCAGTCGGACTCCATGTAAATACATCTTGGTTTGTACGTAGAAAGTCTACATACTCCTTCTTCTCTTCATCTGAGAGGAGTGATCCAATCTGTACTATTCATGAATGGTGTTCATCTGATAGAGAAATACAAGTAAGATCTTCTACAGGGGAGGCCCTTTGAGGGATATTTTCGTTCTGAAGATCAAAGTCCTCGATACTTAGAGTAACTGATGAGCGTGATTGAGTCTACCTAAGATAATAAGATTGTGCTACCTGTTGATCTCCACGTACTGTTCCAATCCCTGCTGGGGTAGGAAACTTCAGCTTTAAGTGGGGAATTGAAGCAATAGCCCCAAAGATTGTTTGGAGTGGCCTTCCTAAGATCGCATTGTAGGCCAATTCTGATTTCACTACAATGAATTGGATAGAATGCTCAACTTATCGGGAGAATTCTCCAAGTATAACTGAGAGACTGATGGTTCCTTCTACCCTTACAGGTCGATTGTCAAACTCGTATAGTGGACCTGCAGCTGGCTGGAGCTTTTTGTGGACCTCCGAAAGGACACAAACACCATCGCCCCGCGAGGGGAGACGGTATCTGGCCAATGGAAGGGCAGATTCTATCACACATATGATTAACCATTGAGGATAGCGGCTCTCACCAGCACACCCCGATGGGTAATAATATATATGATCTGATCGTCACAACGGGTTTCCCCCACCCGATACATTAGCTCGAATGGGGTTTATTTGAGAGTGGGATTCGGTTTCCCACGGGCGCAAGCCCCCGTGGTTAATTACATCTCAAGCCGGAGCCTGAGAATACTCTCGATTAAGGATTCTATATTATACTTTCTGAATTGGGATTGGCACATAGGGCGAAGACTAGGAAGTCCTACTCGAAGGGAAAGAGAGGTTCAACTAGGCTTAGTCAACATGCACGGCTCACATCAGCATCCGGAGGGACTAAGGTAGTGAGAAGAAGCTGGAGAAAATAAATAAATCATGCACTCGAAGCATGCAGGAGAGAAGGATGGAGGTGGCGTCATCAGTGTGATGCGGATATGTAGGGCTTATGATCTCTGAAAGACAGAAGACCTACCTACTGATGAGGCGTACTACGGAACAATAGTAGCCTTGAATCCTAAATCTATGGTGGGTTTAGTGTTCTACGCAACACTAACACCCGTGTCCTAGCTAATGCATTCTGGGCTTATATCCTGCCTGAAAAGAAAAGCCAGCTAACCACCTAATCATATAAAATCCATGCTGTCCAAGTCTTTATGAAAGATGGGTAGGTAGTTTGGTTATCGGAAGTAGGGCCGTCGTCTAGAGAGTTTCCTAATTGGCCCTGGACTTATGTAGGGTGTATGCCCATAAGACTAATGCAATTAAAATTTTAATTTAATTAGTTTCTAATGCGATGCATGCTGGTTAACAATCTCAAATCAAATATGCATAGAATTTTAAAAAGGCTTATAAAAAATAGTTTTTTAGAAAAGACTAGACTTCCCCAGATCCAGCAACTCATCCTCATAGGTCGGATTATCTGGACTCTACCCGCAGGCGGGGAAGTATCTTATAGTAAGGAGGGAGAGAATGCATTGATATGCATGCGACCCCGGACGGTTCCGGCTATTCCCTAGTTCGTTATGTTTCTATATTATTTAATTCTTAAAATTTTATAATTTTATTACGAGTAGAAAAGATTTGTTCCTAAGGAGCCTAACGAAATCAGGCCAAGCACATGCAAGAAAGAAACCTAAGAAAAGCAGGCAATTTCTACTGCGCACACAAAATAAACAAATCAATATAAATCCACAGAGCAGAGTAAGAAAGAGTCCACAGTCCACGGCAAGTGCCGTATAAGTACAACCCAGGGTCTGCAGAAAAGTAATGGTGGCCAGGCCCCACCGACAACATCCTGGATTCTAATCCTACTAAATGACGCAAGTCTTAAATGCGAGGCATTTCGTCTTCAAATCTTCATCTTCGAGTGGATTGTCTCCCTCCAGATCTTCTTCCTTCGGATCATCCTCCTTTGGGTCATTCTCTAGAAGGGTACCCAAATGAGAAAGAAACTCCCCGAGAGAGGGCCTTTCTTTCTCCCTTTGGGTACCTAACATTTGAAATGCCATGTCTTTGAAGACTTTCACAACTCAATATGAATTACAAATTGCATCATGAAAAAGAAAATCTAGACCCAAACTGAACCTGCAAGGTTATCCTAATAAAAATCTCAAGCAGTTTAATATATCACATCACAAGTAGTTGTATTAGTGCAGAAAAATAAACACACTTGGCCACACTCTTATCTATTTGGGGGCTAAGCATTCTAGAGCACCTGTAGCAAGCATTTATAATTTATGATTTATCATATTAGCCCCCATTTATTTTTAGCGCTGCATGAGCGTGGCCACCTGCATAAGAGTGAGTCAGTATAAAATGTTCCTAGCCTAGGGGTAGATCTAACGCACAAACAACAATATCATAAACAAAATACAGTGCAGTAATAAAATAAACACCCACATCAAATCAACACAAACAGCACACGTGCCACATGCAAGAGCGATCACAACACAGAAAACAACTGAGAAAGAAAACACCGGCCTAACCTAGATCTAGAAGTGGTGCCCTAACAATCAATTCTACGTGTGTGTAGAAAGTTTGTGTGGCATTGGATAGATCATAGATTGGGTAGATGGTTTGAGTTGTTTTGTGTTAATATTTGTTGAAGGTTTGAAAAGGAGGATTTGATTAAAGTTCAAATATTAGTAAATTAGGGTCCATTTTTAGTTAGCTTGGTTGGTTAATTCATTTTAATCCTAAGGATAGTAATATTTAAAATTTAAGTTGCATTAGCAGATTTTAGGAGATCCGGGGTCCACCTATACACTAGGCTAAAAGGGGTCCAAAAGGGGATTATTAGAAACAGGTTGGGTCTAAGGGAGTTAGTATTTTTATTAAATACTAGACCTTACCACGAGTAATTAGACTATTAGTTTGTTGGATTTGGAGTTTTCTAGGAAAAGT
Organism: Dendrobium chrysotoxum; assembly: GCA_019925795.1. NCBI lineage: Eukaryota > Viridiplantae > Streptophyta > Magnoliopsida > Asparagales > Orchidaceae > Dendrobium > Dendrobium chrysotoxum. Next base: position 36,835,595 of record CM034301.1, read on the forward strand.
TATGTTTATAGGAGTTTCGGGCCCTAGTTATTGAACTACGGTTGACCGGAGAGTTGACTTTTTAAATTAAGTTCATTTTTAGAAAGTTAATATTTTTAATGAATAGTAGACATTAATTAGAGTTGAGTGCTTTTTAATTTACTTGATTTAGATTTTCTTGGAATTAGTTATGATTTTTTGAAGTTAGAGTATTAGAAGGTCTTTTAGGTTCGAGTTAGATTTGCTTCCCAATTTTATCACTCTTTTGAATTTAAGTTTGTTTTAATGATTTTCATTTAGTTAATGTTTAATTAAAGGATGATAAATAAATTAGCGAGATTTAATTCAAATTCATGTTCAAGTCTTACCTCCTAGCGATTTTGTATGCTGGTTATAGTTTGATTGAGAGTCAAGGATTTTGAATCTTTTAATTTAGATTATAATTAATTTTATTGCTTAATTATTAATAAATTAAAGCAAACTAATCTTAGGACAACATGTCACTAAGTTTTTATGTTTTATGTCTCTATCCTAAAGGAGCATTCATCCTAAGTCTAAGTTCTCTAAGACTCAGTCCTTAATTTTTTATCCTTATGTGTTACTAGTGTTATAGGGAATGAAAAGAGGTTTCTAACCCTTTAGACATTCGCACATGTGTGATTGGGTTTAAGGATCTGTACAAATAGGACAGAAAGATAACCTAATAATTGAAGTTTCTAAAGGGCCCTAAAGGTAGGGGAACATACACACAACAAGGCTCTCTAAATGCTGTCTAAGTCTTAAGAAAAACTCACTACACCGGGGGCTATGACCCGATGGTATCGCCCGTAGCACCCCCACCAGAATGAATGGGGGCGACTGATGCTCGGATCCGATTGTCCAAGCTCCTTCGTCTAGTGCTCCAGTTGCTCCTTGCTTTTGCCTTCCCAAGAGTACCTCGAAAAGAATAAAGAACAGAACAAGTATTGGATAAGAGCAGGATCATGTTCAATATGCAAATAATTAAAATAAAATGCTATTAAATAAAAAAATATACCTTTTCTTTCGTCTGGATGTTAGCTCGGCTGTTTGCTCTACAGGACTGTCCAAATCTTAAGAACTCCCCACATTGTTGCAAAAACGGTCTTTATTTATTATTTTTAAGGAATGTTAGCATCTCATTGATATGCATGCCCTGTCAAAGTCCAAACATACCTTTGCCCCATCCTTATTCCCATTCAGCATTTAAGCCAAATGCAAATAAGAGGAAGGGAAATTTGGATGCTATTTACTGTTCCCACGTTTTAAGAAAGCACTCAAAAGATTTGACAGAATCACCCACATAAAACCCCATATGAGACTCAAAGCAGTAGAGAAGAAAGCCAATCATGAAATCAAAGCCCAAACTAGCTCTCCCACTCTCCACTCAAACATGCTATAAACCCACATATTTAAACTCATCTTGGAATAGAATTAAAATATGAGAAATAAAACTTATCCATTAAAAGAGAACTGAAAGAATCATCTAACCTCAAGCTCCTTCAAACATAAAACCACTCATAAAGCCCTCAATCTCCAAAATAATCCAAAGAACCTTCCAAATGAAGCAAAACATAAAACTTCCCAGCATAAAACCCACTAAAATCTTTCGATGCAAAATAAACAATAGACTTCTTTAACGTGGGGTGACTTCATGAAAATTTTCCAACAAGAAAAATTCGTAAAGCTTTTTTTTGTCGTAAAACATGTTGTAGAATTTTTTAACACCAAACAAGTCTAAGGACTTTTCAACACGAAACACTTTCCACGAGATTTCAAGTCTAGATGATTATAAAGCCAAGAAATGATAAATCCCAATAACCATAAGGGACACACATATACCAATGCCAAAATCCATAGAGTAAAGAATTTCTAACAACTCGTAAACTCATAAATTGCATGATGTAGACCTCAAGCAAAATATTGCCGAGCTTCCAATAATATTAACACATCCGATCCTTAAAACAATTCTCATCACATATCTATAAAATTTTCATAGCTAGTGGCATGTAATCAAAGAGAAACTTGTAGTGAATAGCTTTCTTATCATTTCTAAAACAGTTTTCTAATACAAAATTTTCAAATTTAAGAAATAAATCAGACTAAGGACAAGGAAAGCTCAACCCTCTCCACTGATAGCTGGCAATCAGTAGCTGCATAGACATAGTTATAAACAACATATGTGCTGATCATTTATATATCTGAAAATAACCACAATAGAAGAACTTGGTGCAATAACCCAAAAAGCCGTGCTTCCTTCACAACAAACCCATCCACTATAAATAGACATCTGACACAGCCTTATAATTTCAAAGGCAGTAATACCTACCACATTGCACATTGTAAAGCACCCACACGAAAAAAATAAAAATCCAAAAAGACATATTTCAAAAAAAGGAAATAAGGTGATTAAGAAAAGAAAGAAAAAAAAGAAAAATAACATGTAGCCCAATTGACAATGAGATCCATGAACAAAGAAAAGTAGAGTAGTGTTCTTCAGGTCATAGTACATGAATCCCCATAGTGATCACAGTTGTGGTTCCTTGAACTTTCAAACCATTCCAAAATCAATAGTGGAGTAGGAAAAGATTTTCAATGGAAGCCATCAGCAAATTGGTTCAAGCTAACAGTTACAAGAAGAAAAAAAAAACAACTTTTCCCTACCAACATCATCTCTCCAAGTGCAAACCAAACCCCATGAAGCAAACAAATTCTATTGGGAATGATTGACCACACCGTCATCCATGTGTAAACCCAATTACATTTCTCACTCAATTCACATTGATTTCTAACTGCATCCAAACAAATGAAAGAATATAGCAAATTTTGCCAAACCTAGAAATATTTTCCAATTTCAAACAGCCAAAAGAATCCCTTATAAGAATTCTATTGTAAACATCTTCAACTGACATGCAAACGCAAATGAAAACCAATTAGAAAACTCCTACTTACAGCCATAGCACATGAGTCCAAAGGTAATGTTAGCTTTCACCATCATGATCACCACTACCTCTATGAAGCCAAAGGAGAAGAGCTTAGATCATCTCTAAGAATAATGATAGCTAATACACCATAGAGGAAGTAGGGAGCAAGCTTCAACTTGAACCAAAACATCATAATTTTCTTCTAATGGCATTTCAACAAACACTTGATGTGTAATATTCATAAGACCACATAAAACAAAGTAACTAGAAGATCATGATTCACACCTATGCTTAATTGAATTCATTCAAACATTCTACACAAGATTCTCATGATTCATGTACCAATCATTCACAAATCGTTAACAATTATGCAACCAACATATCCACCAACATATCAATCATTAATTAGGAGGAAGAAGAGAAAGTAATAGAAGAAGAAGAAGGAGAAGAAGAAGAAAGTTTGGGAGGAGAAGGAGGAGGGGAAGGACATATACCTGCTGTAGAGAGGAAGAAGAAGAAGGAGAGGAAGAAAAAGAAGAGGAAGGAGATCACCTTGCAGGCAAATGGATGCCGGCGATCCGGTTTGGCTTCGCCTGGAGCTCGCGAACGGAGGAGAGGCGGAGTAGGGGCGAGCGAGGGCAACGAAGGGGAGCTTCGGCTCCGTCTGGCTTGTGAACAGGGAGGTCCGCTTGGGACTCGCGAACGGGAAGCCGAGCGGGGTTGGTCAGCTCGCCTATTGAATGCGATGGATCGGTCCCAAACCAAGAGGGAGGCGGCGGTGTTGCCAATCACCAGGAGGCGGAGAGATATCCATTCAATGACCGTTAATGCCGAACGCCAAAAATCAGGAAATCAAATCCCTTGATTAAGGATATTGAAACGGCTAGATCAAATCTTTGACGAAATCTTGACCGTTAGATCTGATTTTGATTTTTGGGAATAATTTTAAATCATTAAAAAAAAGTTGATTAAGTCATAATTGGGATTAAATTAAATTAATTGAGCTAAAATCATGCTCAAATCAAATTCGATTTGGCTCGGTTCGGGTTTAATTTGAGTTCAACTCGACTCGACCAAATTTAATTAATGAAATTAAACAAGAACCAATGCGAATCCCACTCGAATCGTGCTCGACGAGGTTCAAATAAAATAATCTAGTCTAATAAAAAAAATATTGGGTCTAATTTGGCTCAATTTAGACCGATTTGAGCTCGAATTAGACTCGACGGGGCCAAATAAATTAATCGAACAAGCGTGAGAAGAATGCGAGCAAAAAGCGAGGTCAACAAACGGACCCCCAACAGGTGTAGCAAACGACCTGTGAACTGCACGTGTTGGCGTTGACCTCCCTATCTCTATACAATCTACAAACGAGGCCCACTTAGAAAGATGCAGTCCTAGAATCCACTAATGAGAATCGGGAAGCATACAATCATTCAACAATCTTGCAACAGTAATGATCATGCAATCAACCAATCAACCACTCAGTCATGCAACAATCATACAATTATGCAAGCATGGTGGGACGAAAGGAAGAGAGAAACCAGGAATTCGCCTGATCGACTCAAAATAGCGAAAGAAAAGAAGCTTTGCACTCACTAAACGAGCTCGGAATAGTGAGGGAGAGCCAAGAAAAGAAAATCAATTATTTACTCGACCACATGTAAGCAGCAGAGTAGAAGAAGGAGAAAGGGATTTCATGCTTGCATGAGCAGAATCGGAACGAAAATATAAAGAATTACAGAAAATTCAGCGATCATCTAGAACATGTCTACGATGATGTGAAGAGAAAGGAAACCCAACAATCACTTGATCAGATCAAAATAGTAACAAATAACAATCAAAGTAAAGCAAGGAGTATCACAAGAGAAAGGGGATAGATCATCTATCTGTCTTACCATATAGTAAGGGCAGAATAGAGAAGAAAATAAAGGTAAAGGGTCTCACATCCACTTGATCATATCAAAACAGTGAATATGGGCAACTCGATGTTCACCTGATCATATCGAAACAGTGAAATAAAGAGCAAAAAGGTAAAGTAGACCAACTATCTGCCTGACCATGTCGAAACAGCAGAACAGAGGGTAAAAGGAGTGGTGAGGTATGCCTCCCAGGAATTCTGTCGGGCTCTCTCAACCAAGTAAAGTCTGATGCCTACCCGGCGCATATGCCTGCAGTAAGACAATCAGGGAAAAATGAGTGGTGAGGAATGCCTCCCAGGGACTCTGTCGGGCTCACTCAACCAAGAAAAGTCTGATGTCCACTCGGCGCATATGCCTGCAGTAGGACAATCAGGAAAAAGGTGTGGTGAGATATGCCTCCCAGGGACTCTGTCGGGCTCTCTCAACCAAGTAAAGAGTAAAGTCTGATGTCTACCCGGCGCATATGCCTGCAGTAAGACAATTAGGGAAAAAGGAGTGGTGAGGAATGCCTCCCAGGGACTCTGTCGGGCTCTCTCAACCAAGTAAAGTCTGATATCTACCCGGCGCATATGCCTGCAGTAAGACAATCAGGGAAAAAGGAGTGGTGAGGAATGCCTCCCAGGGACTCTGTCGGGCTCTCTCAACCAAGTAAAGTCGGATGTCTACCCGGCGCATATGCCTGCAGTAAGACAATCAGGGAAAAAGGGTGGTGAGGAATGCCCTCCTAGGGACTCTGTCGGGCTCTCTCAACCAAGTAAAGAGTAAAGACTGATGTCTACCTGGCGCATATGCCTGCAGTAAGACAATCAGATAAAAAGGAGTGGTGAGGTATGCCTCCCAGGGACTCTGTCGGGCTCTCTCAACCAAGTAAAGAGTAAAGACTGATGTCTACCCAGCGCATATGCCTGCAGTAAGACAACGAGGGAAAAAGGAGTGGTGAGGAATGCCTCCCAGGGACTCTGTCGGGCTCTCTCAACCAAGTAAAGAGTAAAGTCTGATGTCTACCCGGCGTATATGCCTGCAGTAAGACAATCAGGGAAAACTCCACCCCCGCTCGGTGTATGTGACTGCAGCAGAGTTCCTACCCGACGCATATGTCTGACGGTAGAATAAAGGAAAACTCAACAATCACCCGGCACATATGCCTGCAGTGATGAGAAGAGAAAAAGGTCACCTCTGCCCGGTGTATGTGCCTGCAGCAGAGTCCCTACCCGGCGCATATGCCTGCAGCAGGATAAAGAAAGAACACTCTGCACAATCACTTGGCGCATCTGCCTGTAGTGATGTGAAGAGGAAAAAGTCACCTTTGCCCGGTGTATGTGCCTGCAGCAGAGTCCCTACCCGGCGCATATGCCTGCAGTAGGATAAAGCAAGAACACTCAACACAATCACCCGGCGCATATGCCTGCAGTGATGTGGAGAGAAAAGAGTCACCTCAACACCAACCTAACATAGATCTGTATAGGGATGTGAGGGAGAAAGGAAAGATAAGTAGAAGAACTCCGAGGGAGAAGTTGTCTAAGGAACCCCAAGCTAGCGCTTTGGTTACCACGTGGTAGAGGACAAATCGTCGTGGCCACGAGTATCCAAATGCCGGCGAAATTTCTTAGGCAACACTAATATCACATGAAAAGGAGGGAAACATTAAAATAATACCTCATGGAATAACAGGAAGAGGTACGCCCTCAGCAAAGTGCGAGAGGGGCAATCCCATCCTAGATGGACAACAACTAAAGCAGCGAGGGAGCACACCCGCTGCAAAGAATAAAATGATATCAAGGAGAAATAATCATCAAGGAACTATAATGGTGGGCCCATACTAACTGATGGGGACCCTGTAAGAAGTGAAAACAACATCAACAGATCCACGGGACCTCTCTGGCAGCCAAGAATCAGGTCCCGATAGGGATGTATGTAGACAAAGAAATTAGGGCATTGATCTTCTGCTAGAAAATCAATGCTCATAAAGAAGCGATGCTAACACCTGAAACTAGGTGTGTTACATCGCCGTTTGGGGAAATAACTCGAGGTAGCAAGGGGACACACCCGCCACCGAGGATAGTAAATATGAATAAGATTAACAGTCATCCGAAGATCATAGCGGGAGCACCCACACAAACCAGTGGGACCATGTAAAGAGTAAGAGTGACCTCAACTCGTCCATAGAACTACTCTGATATTTAAGAGTAGGACATGAATAAGGAATTATATTGGTAAAGAAGCTAAGGAGCTGATCTTCTGCTAGAAAATCAAAGCTCCTAAGAAAGTGATGCTAACATCTGTGACAAGATATACTACATCACAACTAGGGAAATAACTCAAGGTAGCGAGGGGACACACTCGTCACCGAGGATAACATCCATGAATAAGAATAATAATCATCAACAGTTCACAACGGTAACACCCACACTGAGTGGTGGGACCCTGTGAGAGATGAAAGCAACATCACTACATCCATAAAATCGCTCTAGCAGCTGAGAGTAGGATATGAATGGGAAAGTGAGTTACTGATTGAGAGTAGAGGAGGAGGCTGATCTTTCTTTAGAAAAATTTAAGCCTACAAAGAAGTGATGTTAACATCCAGAACAAGATGTACCACATCACTAATGAAGATTACTATAATCATAAAGAATCATAACAATGCAAGTGTAGGGTCATCCTTGAAGCAATCGTCGAGACGCTTTGAAGGAGGGGAAAAGAAAAGCTTGGGAAATTTGAGCTCTTGGAGAGTATTACCGGGTTCCTCCTATGACAAGGGCAACCGGTTTTTCTCAATTGAGAGCTTCTCTCCTTTTTTTTTATCATCATATTTTTTGTTTTTTTTTTATTTTTATTTTTTTATTTTTTAAAAGTACATGAAAGAAAGGGAGTGTGCTCAATATACACTACTGTGAATAAAGGAAAAGAAACATGTAAAAGAGCTGAAGTGACAACTGTCAACTTGGCCTATCAAGGCCTCCTCTCAACTGTCTTTGAACACTGAATTGCATGTCTGATCATATCCTTTGTCTTGCGAGAGAGTGTGAACTGCCACTCCCCCCAGAACTAAGGGGGTGTTCTGCTAACTGATATCAATCACCACACTGACTGGGGCTTGCATTCATTTGCACATCCTGAGCCACTTTGCCTTGAGGCTGCACTAAATCACTATCTTGTAAGTGAATCTTTCCACTAGCCATAAGGCTCTCCACCCTATCCTTGAATACAAAACAATCTTCAAGGACATGCCCAATATGTCGGTGAAAGGGGCAATATATCGGGTGCTCTATCAGTCCTTCTTCATTTTTCTTCTTATTAAATAGAAATATTATGACATTATTTTTAACAAGGAATTTAAATATCTTCTGCACACTTTCCCTCTTAAAGGGATATTCCTTGTCGAGCCTCTCCTGTAAGGATAATTGACCCTCTGAAGTCCTATGGGAGGATCTATCATGTTCTGCTGACTGCCCAGGTGTGTGCAACGACTGCTGCGGTACTGAACTGACTAAGGGCTTCTTGCCCTTATCTGATGGTTTATAGGTATTGTGTATCTCCCCTCTCCTAGGCGGAGGTGCCGTTGAAGACTCCTGCCGTTGAGGTCTACGCGAGGGTTGACTCTCAACCTTAGAAGGGACTGCATCGGGTATGCTGTCCTGCAAACTGACCACCTTTGTCAATAACTTTTGGAAGGTTTTGATGCTGAAACCTTTCAGATAAGGTGCTATAGGGCCATCTATGTTCTTCAACAAGATTTCTACTGCATGCTGCTCCTGTAACTGGGGCTCACACTGCAAACTAAGGTTCCTCCATCTGACTATATAATCCGGTAGAGTCTCACGGGGCCACTGCCTGGCCACAACTAACTCTCCAACTGTAACCCGGTGCTCAGCACTGATAAATCTCTGAACAAAAAGCTGTTCTAACTCTGCAAATGTGCGAACTGAGTCGTTGGCGAGGTCAGCGTACCAGAAAAATGCCACCCCAACTAAACTACTGACGAACAATCTTAACATCAGAGCATCGTTCCCTCCTATGTTGCAACATATAGCCCGGTACTGAGCTACATGCTGCCTTGGATTCCCAAATCCATCAAAAACTCTAAACCTAGGAGGGACAAAACCAGGGGGGTAAGGCTCCTGCTCGTACTCAACTGGGTAAGGTCTCCCCCTGCTAACTACCTCTCTAGACTTCTTGGAGGAAATGGCCTGCTCAACCTTCTGAACAATCAAATCCTGAATCTGTCCCGCTGACAACTGAGCTGACTGACTCTGAACTAGGATAGTGAAAGTAACTACCGTAGGTGACACTGGGACTGCTCTCTGGACCCTGTCCACTCCCATAGGGTCTGGTGTTACTGCAGGTGGTACTACTGGTTCATCCCTGGACGTAGTAGGAGTACCTACGCCCGCAACTTGGGGCACGACCCCCAAGGCAGTCAACTGAGCGGTCATCGCTGACATGGCTCTAGCCATCTCTGCCATCTGAGTCTGAAGGTTTAAAACTGTAGCTTCTGTATCAACTGACCTGGGAGATCCACCCACCTCGGGCTCTCCCTGCTCATCATCATCATCATCTGCCTCTCTCTGCTCATCCGAGAGACCTCGTCTAGTAATCACACACACTCGGTGCACTTGTATATCCTCATCTATATCCTCCTCGAGTATATCCTCCTCAAAGAAGGTTTGACAAAGCACTTCTATATATGGACCCATAGGGGAAGAAATTCTACGGGGGCTAGGAGCTGAAACTACTTCTCCCCGGGCTGGTGAACCATCGGGAGGGATTATAACATCAACATCTGCCACTGTATCGTAGACCATAGAAATTGTCTCTGATCCTGAAGGAACAACTGTCTCTAACTGTCCAACTGCCTGAACTGGCTGCACTGCCTTGACAGGAGAGTCTGCCTGTCGTCGTCTCCATACCCGTCCGCTACAACGGGACTCAGTGGGAACAACTGACTGCTGAGTGGCTACCATAACTGAACTAAACTGAGGTCTAGTAAGCTCCAGCTGCTGTCTTCGTCCATGACGATGTGGGGGTCGTCCAACAGCGGGGGCTACTGTCTGCGGTCTAACTGAAGGAACTGAACTAACTGGCTGCCATGACGGCTGTCCTCTCCGCCACTGGTACCTCTGCCTCTGCAAGTGAACGAATGCCTGAGAAATCTAGCGGAGTAACCTCTCCCGACTAACAGGGCCTTGACCCCGCGCTAAGCGGATAATGCTTCGAATCCTCTGAGAGAGGGTTCGAGCAGCATCATCCCTAGGGACCCTAGCGCGTGGTAAAGTAGTGGTAACAGGAGGGGCAGCCGTAATGCGAGTGACGTCCTCCTCATCACCACTATGCGTTAGTGGAGAGAAGCGTCCTCCCTGAACTGTTGCTATCTCAGAAGCGACTATAACCTCCGGAATGGGTATAACTAAAACTGGTTGTGGTGCCCGCTGCTCGGGGACCACTCTCCTCTGAACAGGCTCCTGGTGAGCCAACGAATCTGTCATCCGCTGTCTATCTGCCTCAGATGCAGCCAAACGAAGTCTACGGTTTCTATTCCTCCTGGCCCTTCTCCCAAGGTCGGAGGCGGAAGACGATGCAACGCCTGAACCTACTGCCTGAGCGACAGGGGGAACAGGAAGTACGGGAAGTGTTGGGGTCTGCACGAGGGTCTCTGGGTGAGACAGTCGAGCGAAAGCTGAAACCCGACGGGAGGAAGGCGAAGGAGCCTCGGTCTGGGGACCCCTCTTCCTGGAGGAAGAAGGAGGGGGAACCCGAACACGAGCTACCTCTACCGGAGTAACAACAGGGGTAACTACTGCCTGCCGGCGCTGAGGGGCCGGGGCAGTCTGAACAACAGGTGCGGTAGGCACTGGTCGCCTAACCGCTGGACGAGTGGGCTGAACTGGGAGTGGTCTAGGCACTGGCTGCCTAACCACAGGGTGTGCCGGCTGCACACGAACAGGAGTAGGACAAAAAGGTGCCCGGGCTGTCCGCCGAGCAACTGGACGTCCAAAAGGTCACATGGCTGCGCGAGCTCTCCTCTGGGGAGGAGAGTAGGCAGCAGCCTCAGCAGGGGTCGGCCCGCCAAGAGTGACGAAGGCCGAGTCAGTGAAGGAACCAAAAGTGATTCCTCCAGCGGGAGGACTAGCTAGCAGGGACTCAGGAAGTGTCACCCGCGCGTCAGAACCAAAACTGAAAGTAACGTAAGGCACGAAGAAAGCCATGGCACTGTCTGCCAAGAAGAAGAAAAGAAATTTAAAATGATTAGTAAGAAGTAACGAGAAGATGAAGATAGATAGGGAACGAAATGACCTAGAAGGTCAGAAGGAAGGGAAGCTTAGCCAGGGGGAAACCCTAACTATGAAGAACGGAAAGAAAGAATCCTAGCTAGGGGGAGAACCCTAACTAAGAAAAAGAAGGACGATCCTAACTAAGGAAGGACCCTAACTAAGAGTGGGACGGACCTAATCTAAGGAGTACCAATCCCGGAGTACATAGAAAAAAGAATAATATAGAATCCAAAGATGGAGAGAGAAACCTGTCCCACCATGGTCGCCAGAAACCTGTGAACCTCCGAAAGGACACAAACACCATCGCCCCGCGAGGGGAGAGGGTATCTGGCCAATGGAAGGGCAGATTCGATCACACATATGATTAACCATTGAGGATAGCGGCTCTCACCAGCACACCCCGATGGGTAATAATATATATGATCTGATCGTCACAACGGGTTTCCCCCACCCGATACATTAGCTCGAATAGGGTTTATTTGAGAGTGAGATTCGGTTTCCCACGGGCGTAAGCCCCCGTGGTTAATTACATCTCAAGCCGGAGCCTGAGAATACTCTCGATTAAGGATTCTATATTATACTTTCTGAATTGGGATTGGCACATAGGCCGAAGACTAGGAAGTCCTAATCGAAGGGAAAGAGAGGTTCAACTAGGCTTAGTCAACATGCACGGCTCACATCAGCATCCGGAGGGACTAAGGTAGTGAGAAGAAGCTGGAGAAAATAAATAAATCATGCACTCGAAGCATGTAGGAGAGAAGGATGAAGGTGGCGTCATCAGTGTGACGCGGATATGTAGGGCTTATGGTCTCTGAAAGACAGAAGACCTACCTACTGATGAGGCGTACTACGGAACAATAGTAGCCTTGAATCCTAAATCTATGGTGGGTTTAGTGTTCTACGCAACACTAACACCCGTGTCCTAGCTAATGCATTCTGGGCTTATATCCTGCCTGAAAAGGAAAGCCAGCTAACCACCTAATCGTATAAAATCCATGCTGTCCAAGTCTTTATGAAAGATGGGTAGGTAGTTTGGTTATCGGAAGTAGGGCCGTCGTCTAGAGAGTTTCCTAATTGGCCCTGGACTTATGTAGGGTGTATGCTCATAAGACTAATGCAATTAAAATTTTAATTTAATTAGTTTCTAATGCGATGCATGCTGGTTAACAATCTCAAATCAAATATGCATAGAATTTTAAAAAAGCTTATAAAAAATAGTTTTTTAGAAAAGACTAGACTTCCCCAGATCCAGCAACTCATCCTCATAGGTCGGATTATCTGGACTCTACCCGCAGGCGGGGAAGTGTCTTATAGCAAGGAGGGAGAGAATGCATTGATATGCATGCGACCCCGGACGGTTCCGGCTATTCCCTAGTTCGTTAGGTTTCTATATTATTTAATTCTTAAAATTTTAGAATTTTATTACGAGTAGAAAATATTTGTTCCTAAGGAGCCTAACGAAATCAGGCCAAGCACATGCAAGAAAGAAACCTAAGAAAAACAGGCAATTTCTACTGCGCACACAAAATAAACAAATCAATATAAATCCACAGAGCAGAGTAAGAAAGAGTCCACAGTCCACGGCAAGTGCCGTATAAGTACAACCCAGGGTCTGCAGAAAAGTAATGGTGGCTAGGCCCCACCGACAACATCCTGGATTCTAATCCTACTAAATGACGCAAGTCTTAAATGGGAGGCATTTCGTCTTCAAATCTTCATCTTCGAGTGGATTGTCTCCCTCCAGATCTTCCTCCTTCGGATCATCCTCCTTTGGGTCATTCTCTAGAAGGGTACCCAAATGAGAAAGAAACTCCCCGAGAGAGGGCCTTTCTTTCTCTCTTTGGGTACCAAACATTTGAAATGCCATATCTTTGAAGACTTTCACAACTCAATATGAATTACAAATTGCATCATGTAAAAGAAAATCTAGACCCAAACTGAACCAGCAAGGTTATCCTAATAAAAATCTCAAGCAGTTTAATATATCACATCACAAGCAGTTGTATCAGTGCAGAAAAATAAACACACTTGGCCACACTCTTATCTATTTGGGGGCTAAGCATTCTGGAGCACCTGTAGCAAGCATTTATAATTTATGATTTATCATATTAGCCCCCATTTATTTTTAGCGCTGCATGAGCGTGGCCACCTGCATAAGACTGAGTCAGTATAAAACGTTCCTAGCCTAGGGGTAGATCTAATGCACAAACAGCAATATCGCAAACAAAATACAGTGCAGTAATAAAATAAACACCCACATCAAATAAACACAAACAGCACACGTGCCACATGCAAGAGCGATCACAACACAGAAAACAACTGAGAAAGAAAACAGCGGCCTAACCTAGATCTAGAAGTGGTGCCCTAACAATCAATTCTACGTGTGTGTAGAAAGTTTGTGTGGCATTGGATAGATCATATATTGGGTAGATGGTTTGAGTTGTTTTGTGTTAATATTTGTTGAAGGTTTAAAAAGGAGGATTTGATTAAAGTTCAAATATTAGTAAATTAGGATCCATTTTTAGTTAGCTTGGTTGGTTAATTCATTTTAATCCTAAGGATAGTAATATTTAAAGTTTAAGTTGCATTAGCAGATTTTAGGAGATCCGGGGTCCACCTATACACTAGGCTAAAAGGGGTCCAAAAGGGGATTATTAGAAACAGGTTGGGTCTAAGGGAGTTAGTATTTTTATTAAATACTAGACCTTACCACGAGTAATTAGACTATTAGTTTGTTGGATTTGGAGTTTTCTAGGAAAAGTTATGTTTATAGGAGTTTCGGGCCCTAGTTATTGAACTACGGTTGACCGGAGAGTTGACTTTTTAAATTAAGTTCATTTTTAGAAAGTTAATATTTTTAATGAATAGTAGACATTAATTAGAGTTGAGTGCTTTTTAATTTACTTGATTTAGATTTTCTTGGAATTAGTTATGATTTTTTGAAGTTAGAGTATTAGAAGGTCTTTTAGGTTCGAGTTAGATTTGCTTCCCAATTTTATCACTCTTTTGAATTTAAGTTTGTTTTAATGATTTTCATTTAGTTAATGTTTAATTAAAGGATGATAAATAAATTAGCGAGATTTAATTCAAATTCATGTTCAAGTCTTACCTCCTAGCGATTTTGTATGCTGGTTATAGTTTGATTGAGAGTCAAGGATTTTGAATCTTTTAATTCAGATTATAATTAATTTTATTGCTTAATTATTAATAAATTAAAGCAAACTAATCTTAGGACAACATGTCACTAAATTTTTATGTTTTATGTCTCTATCCTAAAGGAGCATTCATCCTAAGTCTAAGTTCTCTAAGACTTAGTCCTTAATTTTTTGTCCTTATGTGTTACTAGTGTTATAGGGAATGAAAAGAGGTTTCTAACCCTTTAGACATTTGCACATGTGTGATTGGGTTTAAGGATCTGTATAAATAGGACAGAAAGATAACATAATAATTGAAGTTTCTAAAGGGCCCTAAAGGTAGGGGAACGTACACACAACAAGGCTCTCTAAATGCTGTCTAAGTCTTAAGAAAAACTCACTACACCGGGGGCTATGACCCGGTGGTATCGCCCGTAGCACCCCCACCAGAATGAATGGGGGCGACTGATGCTCGGATCCGATTGTCCAAGCTCCTTCGTCTAGTGCTCCAGTTGCTCCTTGCTTTTGCCTTCCCAAGAGTACCTCGAAAAGAATAAAGAAAAGAACAAGTATTGGATGAGAGTAGGATCATGTTCAATATGCAAATAATCAAAATAAAATGCTATTAACTAAAAATATATACCTTTTCTTTCATCTGGATGTTAGCTCGGCTGTTTGCTCTACAGGACTGTCCAAATCTTAAGAACTCCCCACATTGTTGCAAAAATGGTCTTTATTTATTATTTTTAAGGAATGTTAGCATCTCATTGATATGCATGCCCTGTCAAAGTCCAAACATACCTTTGCCCCATCCTTATTCCCATTCAGCATTTAAGCCAAATGCAAATAAGAGGAAGGAAAATTTGGATGCTATTTACTGTTCCCACATTTTAAGAAAGCACTCAAAAGATTTGACACAATCACCCACATAAAACCCCATATGAGACTCAAAGCAGTAGAGAAGAAAGCCAATCATGAAATCAAAGCCCAAACTAGCTCTCCCACTCTCCACTCAAACATGCTATAAACCCACATATTTAAACTCATCTTGGAATAGAATACAAATATGAGAAATAAAACTTATCCATAAAAAGAGAACTGAAAGAATCATCTAACCTCAAGCTCCTTCAAACATAAAACCACTCATCAAGCCCTCAATCTCCAAAACAATCCAAAGAACCTTCCAAATGAAGCAAAACATAAAACTTCCCAACATAAAACCCACTAAAATCTTTCGATGCAAAACAAGCAATAGACTTCTTTAACGTGGGGTGACTTCATGAAAATTTTCCAACAAGAAAAATTCGTAAAGCTTTTTTTTGTCGTAAAACATTCGTAAAACATGTTGTAGAATTTTTTAACACAAAACAAGTCTAAGGACTTTTCAACACGAAACACTTTCCACGAGATTTCAAGTCTAGATGATTATAAAGCCAAGAAACGATAAATCCCAATAACCATAAGGGACACACATATACCAATGCCAAAATCCATAGAGTAAAGAATTTCTAACAACTCGTAAACTCATAAATTGCATGATGTAGACCTCAAGCAAAATATTGCCGAGCTTCCAATAATATTAACACATCCGATCCTTAAAACAATTCTCATCACATATCTATAAAATTTTCATAGCTAGCGGCATGTAATCAAAGAGAAACTTGTAGTGAATAGCTTTCTTATCATTTCTAAAACAGTTTTTTAATACAAAATTTTCAAATTTAAGAAATAAATCAGACTAAGGACAAGGAAAGCTCAACCCTCTCCACTGATAGCTGGCAATCAGTAGCTGCATAGACACAATTATAAACAACATATGTGCTGATAATTTATATATATGAAAATAACCACAATAGAAGAACTTGGTGCAATAACCCAAAAAGCCGTGCTTCCTTCACAACAAACCCATCCACTACAAATAGACATCTGACATAGCCTTATAATTTCAAAGGCAGTAATACCTACCACATTGCACATTGTAAAGCACCCACACACAAAAAAAAAAAATCCAAAAAGACATATTTCAAAAAAAGGAAATAAGGTGATTAAGAAAAGAAAGAAAAAAAAAAGAAAAATAACATGTAGCCCAATTGACAATGAGATCCATGAACAAAGAAAAGTAGAGTAGTGTTCTTCAGGTCATAGTACATGAATCCCCATAGTGATCACAGTTGTGGTTCCTTGAACTTTCAAACCATTCCAAAATCAATAGTGGAGTAGGAAAAGATTTTCAATGGAAGCCATCAGCAAATTGGTTCAAGCTAACAGTTACAAGAAGAAAAAAAAAACAACTTTTCCCTACCAACATCATCTCTCCAAGTGCAAACCAAACCCCATGAAGCAAACAAATTCTATTGGGAATGATTGACCACACCGTCATCCATGTGTAAACCCAATTACATTTCTCACTCAATTCACATTGATTTCTAACTGCATCCAAACAAATGAAAGAATATAGCAAATTTTGCCAAACCTAGAAATATTTTCCAATTTCAAACAGCCAAAAGAATCCCTTATAAGAATTCTATTGTAAACATCTTCAACTGACATGCAAACGCAAATGAAAACCAATTAGAAAACTCCTACTTACAGCCATAGCACATGAGTCCAAAGGTAATGTTAGCTTTCACCATCATGATCACCACTACCTCTATGAAGCCAAAGGAGAAGAGCTTAGATCATCTCTAAGAATAACGATAGCTAATACACCATAGAGGAAGTAGGGAGCAAGCTTCAACTTGAACCAAAACATCATAATTTTCTTCTAATGGCATTTCAACAAACACTTGATGTGCAATATTCATAAGACCACATAAAACAAAGTAACTAGAAGATCATGATTCACACCTATGCTTAATTGAATTCATTCAAACATTCTACACAAGATTCTCATGATTCATGTACCAATCATTCACAAATCGTTAACAATTATGTAACCAACATATCCACCAACATATCAATCATTAATTAGGAGGAAGAAGAGAAAGCAATAGAAGAAGAAGAAGGAGAAGAAGAAGAAAGTTTGGGAGGAGAAGGAGGAGGGGAAGGGCATATACCTGCTGTAGAGAGGAAGAAGAAGAAGGAGAGGAAGAAAAAGAAGAGGAAGGAGATCACCTTGCAGGCAAATGGATGCCGGCGATCCGATTTGGCTTCGCCTGGAGCTCGCGAACGGAGGAGAGGCGGAGTAGGGGTGAGCGAGGGCAATGAAGGGGAGCTTCGGCTCCGTTTGGCTTGTGAACAGGGAGGTCCGCTTGGGACTCGCGAACGGGAAGCCGAGCGGGGTTGGTCAGCTCGCCTATTGAATGCGATGGATCGGTCCCAAACCGAGAGGAAGGCGGCGGTGTTGCCAATCACCAGGAGGCAGAGAGATATCCATTCAATGACCGTTAATGCCGAACGCCAAAAATCAGGAAATCAAATCCCCTGATTAAGGATATTGAAACGGCTAGATCAAATCTTTGACGAAATCTTGACCGTTAGATCTGATTTTGATTTTTGGGAATAATTTTAAATCATTAAAAAAAAGTTGATTAAGTCATAATTGGGATTAAATTAAATTAATTGAGTTAAAATCATGCTCAAATCAAATTCGATTTGGCTCAGTTTGGGTTTAATTTGAGTTCAACTCGACTCGACCAAATTTAATTAATGAAATTAAACAAGAACCAATGCGAATCCCACTCGAATCGTGCTCGACGAGGTTCAAATAAAATAATCTAGTCTAATAAAAAAAAGTATTGGGTCTAATTTGGCTCAATTTAGACCGATTTGAGCTCGAATTGGACTCGACGGGGCCAAATAAATTAATCGAACACGCGTGAGAAGAATGCGAGCAAAAAGCGAGGTCAACACTTTTCCCTATCCATGCCCATCTTGTGGAAGGTGGAATAAAACAGGACGTCCACCGAGCTCCCATTATCAACTAAGATCCTTTTGACATTGAAACATGGGTCACCAATTCCCGCGCTAATTACAAGTGGATCGTGATGAGGGGTCTGAACTCCGTCTAGATCAGTATCATCAAAAGTAATAGAGTGGTCAGCATGAGACTTCTTTGGCATTGGCTCCTTACTAGCTACAATTAAGACTTGATTGGGTACTGAGGGGATCCCAGCAATAGTTTCAATCTCTTCAACCATTTGACGATTATTTGATGGTTGCCTTTATTGCTGATTCTGCCCCCAGTAGGACCAGCTTCATCCCGAGTAGATGTGCTTTGGATAAATTTTCGAAGATATCCTTGTCGGATCAGCCTCTCAATTTCTTCCTTGAGTTGTCTACAAGCTTTAGTTGTGTGTCCCCAACTACGGTGGAAGTGACAATATTGCTACTGATTTCCTACATTTGGCTTCAATGGATTCGACCACTTTATATTCTCATGATCCCGGATGGCCATCAACACGTTGGCCCGAGATACATTAAGCGACGTATGCTCCTTCTCTTGACGAGGTTCTTGTCGTTGCTATGAGGGTCGAGAGGGCAAGTTATAGTTTCCTTATTTTTTCTGTTGTGATGATGAAATATCCATCCCTGGTGCATTTTTACGTTTTCCAGTTATTTGCTCAAATTGCTTCTTATGAGCATTTATGGCCTCATCTGTCGAGACTTGGGCCTCCACACGATGAATTAAGTCCGTATAGGAATGGACTGTATCTCGTATAAGTGCTGAATAAAAAAGTCAAGGATGAAGTCCTCTAAGCAGTTCAGGATCCACCCCTGAAGTTTGTCGAGCCTCCGTAGAAAATCTTTGAAAGTATTCTTTAAGTGTCTCATTTTCATTCTGTCGAATTCCTGAGAGATGGGAAGAATCTTTAACCATCATTCGATTGGCAATAAATTGTTCAACAAACACTTTGGCCAGTTTGACGAACTTGGAGATGGTTCCGGTAGTAAATGAGTAGAACTATGTTCGAGCCTGCCCTTTAAGGGTAGTAGAAAATACTTGATAGAGGAGCGCATCTGAGGCTCTTTGAATATGCATAATGATTCTGTAGTGATCAATGTGCTCATAGGGGTCGGATGTCCCGTCATAAGAATCAATGTTTGGTAGTTTAAACCCTGTAGGAATGGGGTGTTGAAGGATGGCTTCGGTTAGCGGTGAGGTCTCCTGGAAGTCCCACTGATGGAGAGATTGTCTTCCACCCCTACTGGGAATTCTTCTCGGACCAACCGTCTCAGTTCATGGCGTAGGACATTACGCGGGAGGTCAACAATGTGAGGTTGGGCAACATCCTCGGGAATATCCGATGGAATGCGGACTACCTGATTGGGTCGAAAAGGATGAGTAGAGCTAGCGGTATCGGCAAGGTCAATATCTTGTTGTGTTTTAGGACGACCCCTTGATTGAGGGATAGGGATGTCTGCCTGAACATGTTAGGGTTGGATACCTCTGGCCAGTGATGGTTCTTGAGGAATACGAATCTCCTCTTGCTCTGTTAGCATGGGTTGTCGGGTCCCTCATAGGAGTCGAAGGATCTCCTTTAGAGATTCCTCTATTCTTCGGATGCGATCTTCCACAGATGGTCCTGATATTCCTTCTCCAGTAGGATTTTACACACCATGGTAAAAAGAGGCAGATGCTTGATGTCCCTGATTCAATGACTGATTCCTGGACTGGTGAGAGTTGGAGCGAGAGGCTCCCTGGTGGCGATTGCTACGCCTGTTAGCCATTGAAATACTGATTAATATTGTGGGATTATCTTTCCCACAGACGGCGCCAAACTGTTGCGGGCTAGTATATACGTGACGATAGAGTTGTAATTTTCAGTCTTAGTGCTGCACGGATATCTAGCTCACACAGAGACAAGAGTTTTTTACGTGGAAAATCCTTGAAAGGGGAAAAACCATGGGGCCTAGCCTAGTTGAAAATGATTCCAATAGAATTTGAGTTGGTTACAATGGGCTGACTCGCCTCCAAGGGCGATCAGATTAGAAGTAACAATTATACGGTAGAAGTCCGGGTGTCAAGTGATGGTCTGGCAGAACTTCGGGCCTCAGATGGTGGTCTGGCAGAGCTCCGGGCCTTAGGTGATGATTCGGCGAAGGTGAGGTCCTCCGGCGGTGGTTTGGTGAAGGCGAGGTTCTCCGGTAGTGGTCCAGCGAGGGTGAGGGCCTACGGCGGTGGTCCGACGAAGGTGAGGCCCTCAAGTGGTGGTCCGACGAAGCTCCGGTGGTGGTCCAACGAGACTATGGTGGTGGTGTGGCAGAACTCCAGTAGTGGCCGAGGAGGAGCTAAGCGGCCGGAGCTTTCTTCCTTTTCTTCCTTCTTCTCTCTTGGCTTCGATCCCCCTTTTTAAGAGGAAATGAGGTTCTATTTATAGAACTCTTGAGTGGCATGGCTTGTAAATAAGTGGAAGATCAAGGGTAAATTGGGAGTGGCTCGGATGGACGGCCGATCTTGATTCCTATGATTATGTACTTTTCAATGGTCATTTGAATGCCTTAATGATATCAAAATTTAATGATCTTAGGCTCGTTGGATTCGTCTCGTCGAGCCGCTCGATTCGACTGAAAGCATGTCATGATTAAAGACCGTTTGGTAACTCAAACGGGGGTTTGATCCTTCCAAAAGTGCTTCGAGTCTTTGATTTGGACTCATTTGGGCTCGGATTGGGTCGATTTTGGTGTCGTTGGGTTTGTGCTTCCGAGACGCTCAGTTCGACTATAAATTTGCAGAAATCAAAATTCAGATGGTCTCCGATTTAATTTTTGAAGTTTTCAACTTGATTTTGCCTCGAGATTCGTGTTTGATCGAGACTATTTTTTGATGATGTATCAAGCCTAAAGCCTTGCATGGGGTTCTGGTTGGGTACCCAATGGGTACCCATGCTTTATGAGCGCAGGCTTCGCCCACTCACGCCCACTTTCAGGATGCCGCACCCATCCATACCCACCCATTTTTCGAGCTTTTTGAACACAATCCGTCATAGACTGATGGCTTTGAGGCTTGTTGCCCCTTGGTCTAATCGCGAACTTTCAAGCTGCATATAAGAATTTATCGTGGTCGCAGCACGGTTCAGTATTGCACACTACATAGTGAGGATTGTTATAATATACGACATACAGTGATTAGTAATATAAATTAGTTTATCCCTCAAGTTGAGTACCCACCCACGAGATCATGGGCATGCCTATACCCACCCAATGGGTATGGGTGTGGGTATGGGTGGGTGCATGGGTGGGTGTGGGTATGAGTACAATGTTGCTCCATTAATTAAATTATATTTTTAGTTTAAGAAAATAAGAAAAAGAATCAAGTTGACAATTAGCAACCCAAAAAATAAAAAATTACATAAATAACCTTGAATGTCAAATACTGTGGAATCAAAAGCTTAAGATTTTCTTTCATTTGGCTGTTGCTTTCTGGAAAATTAGTCGAGAAGAAAAAAACTACTTTGCTATAGCTATTGATCATATTTTATTGGACCTGTGATGGGACTGCCGTGCATGACTGGAATATGATCTCAATTGTTTAGTAGAAATGAAATATATGCAATGAATTGGCAAATGTCTAAAAATTTGATCCATTTTTTAAATAAAAAGTAATTTTAATTGGTCAAGATTCTTAAGATTTTATTTGAGATATCTTTCTTATTTTTTCTAAAATAGTTTTTAGTAAAAAAATTATAATTCAAAATATTTTTGTAAAAAAATTATTTTAGAAAATAGTTAGAAAGCTCTCCCAAAAAAAACCTTAAATTGAATTTCAGCCTTCTCTAATTACATGAAAAGGATTTGATTTGATTCTGCACAATATTTTTTTCTTTATATTTGTGGCCTTCAAGCAAATTTAGGGTTCAATTAAGATAGCTTTTTAAAAAAAAAAAATATTTCACCCCTGACCTCAATCTTATTTTACCTATCCTAAAAAGAGAGGCTAACTCTGCTCACACTAAGGTTTTATTTGGGACGGCTTTTTTACTTTTTCTTAAAGTAACTTTTTAATACAGAATTTTAAGTTTTTGTACTAAAAAACTATTTTAAGAAACAGCAAGAAAGCTACTCCAAACGAAACCAAAAACTTCGACTAAATTGCTTTTTTACTATTTTTTAGTATATAAGTTTTTAAACAAGAAATTTTTTTATTATAAAACTGTCTCAAATGAAACTATCCCAAAACGAAAGTTTCATTTGAGACAATTTTTGGCCATTTATATTTTACTACTTCAAAACTTTTTTATACTAAAAAAATATTTTAAAAAATAAATCCAAAAAATTATATATTTTGTTGGGTCCTGGAGTATTCGCGGCGGTAGAGAAATATAGAGCTTAACGTCTTAGCATTGTACGAAGATCCAGCACACAATCAGATGAAAGAGAGAGAGTGTAGTACTCATAAGAAACACCAGAGTTTTTACGTGGAAACCCCTTAAAGGGGGAAAAACCACGGGCCCTGGCCCAGTTTGAATGAATCCACTAGTATTTGCAGTTGATTACAAATGAGACCCTCCTTTTGGGGGAAGAACTTAGCCTGATATGGCCAATATACATCATATAGAATGTATTACATGGTGGGAATCAATATATACATGTTTGTTGGGTCGGCTGGCCATAGTTGGCAGGCAACAGAGGTCGGAAGGACCATAGTTGGCGGGAGACCGGGGTCAGAAAGACTGTTGTCTGGTGACGGAGGTCGGAAGGACTGTAGTTGACAGACGTTGTAGGTCAGGAAGATCGTAGTCTAATGACAGAGGTGGGAGGACCTTAGTTGCTCGGGCGATGGAGGTCGGAAGCACTGTAGTTGATTGCGTTGGAGGTCAGAAAGACCGTAGTCTGGTGACAGAGGTCAGAAGGACCTTAGTTGATCGGGCGACGGAGGTCAGAAGGACCGTAATCTGGTGACAGAGGTCAGGAGGACCTTAGTTGGTCGGGCGACGGAGGTCAGCAGGGCCGTAGTCGGCTGGCGTTGGAGGTCAAAAAGACCGTCAGGTGGTGGTCCGGCGATGAGCTGGGCCTCAGGTGGTGGTCCGGCAGAGTGCAAGGCCTCAGGTGGTGGTCCAGTAGAGTGCAGGGCCTCAGGTGGTGGTCCGGCGGAGAGCAGAGCCTCAGGTGGTGGTCCGGTGAAGTGCAGGGCCTCCAGTGGTAGTCCGGTGAAGATAATGGCCTCAGGTGGTGGTCCGACGAAGAGCAGGGCCTGAGGTGGTGGTCTGACGACGAGCAGGGCCTCAGGTGGTGGTCCGGTAGAGTGCAGGGCCTCAGGTGGTGGTCAGGTGAAGAGCAGGGCCTCAGGTGGTGGTCCGACGAAGAGTAGGGTCTCAGGTGGTGGTCCGGCGACGAGCAGGGCCTCAGGTGGTGGTCCGGCAGAGTGCAGGGCCTCAGGTGGTGGTCCGCCAGAGTGCAGGGCCTCATGTGGTGGTCCGGCAGAGTGCAGGGCCTCAGGTGGTGGTCTGGCAGAGTGCAGGGCCTCAGGTGGTGGTCCGGCGGAGAGCAGGGCCTCAGGTGGTGGTCCGACAGAGTGCAGGGCCTCAGGTGGTGGTCCGGCGAAGAGCAGGGCCTAAGGTGGTGGTCCGGTGACGAGCAAGGTCTCAGGTGGTGGTCTGGCGACGAGCAGGGCCTCAGGTGGTGGTCCGGTAGAGTGCAGGGCCTCAGGTGGTGGTCCGACAGAGTGCAGGGCCTCAGGTGGTGGTCCGACAGAGTGCAAGGCCTCAGGTGGTGGTCCAGCAGAGTGAAGGGCCTCAGGTGGTGGTCCGGCGGAGAGCAGAGCCTCAGGTGGTGGTCCGGTGAAGTGCAGGGCCTCCAGTGGTGGTCCGATGAAGTGCATGGCCTCAGGTGGTGGTCCGGCGAAGAACAGGGCCTGAGGTGGTGGTCTGACGACGAGCAGGGCCTCAGGTGGTGGTCCGGCAGAGTGCAGGGCCTCAGGTGGTGGTCCGGTGAAGAGCAGGGCCTCAGGTGGTGGTCCGGCGAAGAGCAGGGTCTCAGGTGGTGGTCCGACAGAGTGCAGGGCCTCAGGTGGTGGTCCGGCGGAGAGCAGGGCCTCAGGTGGTTGTCCGACAGAGTGCAGGGCCTCAGGTGGTGGTCCGGCGAAGAGCAGTGCCTAAGGTGGTGGTCTGGTGATGAGCAGGGTCTCAGGTGGTGGTCTGGCGACGAGCAGGGCCTCAGGTGGTGGTCCGGCAGAGTGCAGGGCCTCAGGTGGTGGTCCGACAGAGTGCAGGGCCTCAGGTGGTGGTCCGACAGAGTGCAGGGCCTCATGTTGTGATCCGGCAGAGTGCAGGGCCTCAGGTGGTGATCCGGCGGAGAGCAGGGCCTAAGGTGGTGGTCCGACGAAGAGCAGGGCCTCAGGTGGTGGTCCGATAGAGTGCAAGGCCTCAGGTGGTGGTCCGGCGAAGTGCAGGGCCTTAGGTGATGGTCCGACAAAGTGCAGGGCCTCAGGTGGTGGTCTGGCGAAGAGCAAGGCCTCAGGTGGTGGTCCGACGAAGAGCAGGGCCTCATGTGGTGGTCCGGCAGAGTGCAGGGCCTCAGGTGGTGGTTCGGCAGAGTGCAGGGCCTCAGGTGGTGGTCCGGCGGAGAGCAGGGCCTCAGGTGGTGGTCCGGCGAAGAGCAGGGCCTCAGGTGGTGGTCCGGCAAAGTGCAGGGCCTCAGGTGGTGGTCCGGCGAAGAGCAGAGCCTATGGTGGTGGTCTGGCGAAGTGCAGGGCGTCAGGTGGTGGTCCGGCAGAGTGCAGGGCCTCAGGTGGTGGTCCGGCGAAGTGCAGGGCTTCAGGTGGTGGTCCAGCGAAGTGCAGGGCTTCAGGTGGTGGTCCGGCGAAGTGCAGGGCCTCAGGTGGTGGTCCGGCGAAGTGCATGGGCCTCAGGTGGTGGTCCGGTGAAATTCCGGCGGTGGTCGAGGAGGAGCAAAGGGGGCAAAAGCTCTATCTTCTCTCCTTAGAATTAAGTGCCTTCTTCCAGAGGAGATGAGGCTCTATTTATAGATTTTCGTGAGTGGCATGGCCCGTAAATAGGTGGAAGATCAATGGTAGTTAGGGAGTGATTTGAATGGACGACCGATCTTGAATCTCTTGATCATAGACCGTTTGCTGGACATTTGAAGGTCTTAATGATGTCGGAATTTTCCAATCTTGGGCTCGTTGGATTCATCTCGTCGAGACGCTCATTCGACTATAAGCATGTCACATTTGGAGACCGTTTGGTAATCCAAATTATGGTTTGAACTTTCTAATAGGACTTCAGACCCTTGATTTGGACCCATTTGGCCTTGTATCGGGTCGAATTTGGTGTCGTTGGGTCCGTATTTTCGAGACGCTCAGCTCGACTATAAGTTTGCTAAAATCGGAATTCGGATGGTCCCAATTTTAATTTTGTAAGTTTCCAACTTGATTTTGCCTCGAGATTCGTGCCTGATCAAGATAATTTTTTGATGATATATATATATATATATATATATATAACTAGAATAAAAAAATCCCAAAGATATATTAAAATGAGTAGGTTAGAAACACTTTAAGAAAATCTAAATGGAGCCATCGATAATGTCCACAAGCTTAAAGCACGAGATGACAAAAACTGAATAAAAAATTTCTCGTAGAAACTTCAACGGGATGCAGGCAAGCGTCACAGGGCAGATCATTTATTTGCTGTCGCTGCCAACTCTTAAAAATTATTGATCTTCAAAACTTTTAACCATCAATAACTTTTGTCGGCATTAGAAGCCGAGTTAAACATTTAAATGTGCTGTGTCTTTCATCGAATGATAATTATTTGCTGCATTCAACGCTTATTGGTGGGTGCTTTGAATATGTTTATTGATGCAACTTTTTTTATCTGTTGGTTGGATATTTTGACTATCAATCAATATTTTATTTGAGACGATTTTCTTATTGCTTTATAAAACAATTTTTCAGGACAATATAATTTTTTACTGAAAAGCTGCTTTAAGAAGCAGTAAGAAAGCCGTATCAAACGAAAGCTAAGAGATTTTGGATTCGAGTCATGCACATGTGTTGTGTATGTGAGTCCGAACGACGCCCCTTAATTCTTAAAAAAAAAGTTTTTTGATGTATTTGATATATATATTATTTTAAAAAGAAAAATTTATTATGAGTCAGAAGCGTGAGTCAAATCAATTAGAGCTCGGCTCGATAAATAAATTGTAAGCTGAGCTCTATGAACTAACGATCGAATCATGAGTCAAATTTGACTCGACTAATTAGCTCATAAGCTATCTCGTTCAAAAAATATTAATATAAAATGTACCTAAAATATGTTAACATTCAGAATTTTAAGTGCAAAATTATTAAAAATATTTATCATTATATCCCATTTTTGTATATTAAGTAATTATTTATTATTATTTAATTTTTTTCTTCTTGTTATTATTTTTTATAATGATTTTTTAATTAATTTTTTCCTTTTATAATAAACGAGCCGACAGGCTCAAATTTATAGAATAAAACAAAAATTAGATTAGTTAATCATGCTCCTGATTGCGATTAAAAGCTTAATAACAATTATATATATCTAATTACTCACAGCG
This sequence comes from Dendrobium chrysotoxum, assembly GCA_019925795.1. Taxonomy (NCBI): domain Eukaryota; kingdom Viridiplantae; phylum Streptophyta; class Magnoliopsida; order Asparagales; family Orchidaceae; genus Dendrobium; species Dendrobium chrysotoxum. The sequence continues at coordinate 36,862,309 of CM034301.1, forward strand.
AACGTCCAATCAGATATTGTTAAGAGAGGCTGCGAGTTTTTCCCTCGTGACCCTCCGTTCCGCTGCTAATTTTATAAATACGTAGAAGGTACTACTGTGAGGTCATTTAAAAAAAAGGGGAAACCAGGAGGAGGAGAGGGACAGCTTACGGAAATGGAGGAAGTGCTTTTGGAGAGGGAGGAGGAGAGAACGGTGAGGGGATGCTACTGTGATTTTACAGCCGAGGCGCGGAGGCTGGGTTACCTGGCCGGGCCGATGGTGGGGGTGACGCTATCGCAGTACCTGGTTCAGGTCACCTCGTCGATGATAGTCGGACATCTCGGTGAGCTCGCGCTCTCAAGCTCCGCCATTGCCACTTCACTCTCCGGCGTTACTGGATTCAGTGTCCTTGTAAGTTCACTTTCTTCATTTTCCGAACGCTTATTCCGTTATCCGCACGTAATGTTTTTGTTGCGGGATGTGAATCCCCCTTCTGGACGATCTCACTTCCGATTTGGATCGGGTTTCTCTCTTTTCTTGGTTGTTTAGGGCGGCCTGTTGGCGGTAAAACTTTTGAAATGATGGAGCTTGGAAACAAATGGGCCGATCGGGTTTGATTAGGAAACCGGAAAAGTCGAGCTCATGTCTAATATTATTTCTTTGAGAATCTGTGTGATGGTAGGGGAAAGTTATGCTAACTAGCTAATTTATTTAGATATAAATTAAGGCCAAGTTTAATAATGTTTGATTTTGATCGAGACTTCAATTTTTTTATGAATGTTTTATGCCAAAAAAAAAAAAGGACATTAAAATATTACATTATTTCAATCCTATGGCATCGTAATTTCACATAAAGCATGTTTGGTTTGATGGAATTTCGATTTACTTCGAAATTCCTTCTTTGTTTTTTGGTTTCAATGTAATTAAAGAATTAATTGGATTTAATTAGGCGTTGCATGCTAGAAAATTAATTGCGACAAAGACTTGGGTTCAAGTGATCTTAGCTTGCGTTTATGTTGAAGTTGGTGGATGTAGGTTGACTGCTAACAGGGGCGAAACCAAATATCTCTCTCTCTCTCTCTCTATATATATATATATATATAAGCAAAGTTCTAAGTAATGCATTGTATGTCATTATAGTTTATGAAATAAAAAAAAATTTACAAACTTTACATTTTCTGATAATATTGGTATAATGATTTCATTTGGAATAGAATCAAATACTTCTTTCTCAATATATGTCACTAGACAGTCATTAAGCCAAGCATCATCCATTTTGCTACACAGACGATGCTTAATAATCTTCATTGTAGAAAATGCTCTCTCCACATAGCAATAGAAACTGGTAAAGTCAGTGCCAAAATAATAAGTCTATAAACCAGGAGATATATAATATTTTTTTTGTCCTTTACAATATATTTTGCAAGAACAACAATACTAGTCAAAGATGTAAACTCATCACTAGTACGCATATCAATAATATAAGTAGATAACTGATATTCAAGAGACACAAGATTAACCATAGAGAAATCAACCAAATATAACTCTGCAAGACGAATTAACTTTTTCTTATCATAAGCAAAGAACATATTATTCAGATTTAGACATGCCACACAAAGAAGTAATTCGGTACTAGTTTTAGAGAACAGGTTATTAAGTTCCAGAAGTTGCATATTAACAACAGTGTAGAATAAATCTACTCGATAATAATGAAAGTTTGTTATTTATGCACCTCTTCGTACTGACCGTCCACAAGCCTTAAATTTATAATACATATTTGAAACTTCAATTTCAAAAACATTACAAAAGCGTGACACTTCTTCATGTAAAGGTTCTCATCTATTTTTTCTAAATATCTGCAATCGTTGCTTGGCCACTTGTACCAATTTCATTGCTTTTATAATATCTTAATACTTTCTTTGTAAGGCTTGTGATAATTCATTTGTAATCCCTAAAACATCAATCATTAAATACAGTGCCAAGATAAAGTCAAATGATTCCATAGCATGTATTAAAATACATGCTTCAACTTAATTTTGATCATATATCCCCTATTCCTTGACAATTTTGTGTGCTCCAAAAATTCGGCCCAAGCCTCCGCCCGACTTTTGTTTTTCAAGGGGGGAGTTTTAACGGATTAAGTTCCGGGGTAAATTTTGGAAGGCAGATGGATTGTAGATAAGACACTACCCAGAGATTTCGCCCTCATTTTATGAGGACTTTATGATCTGAGTTCTGGTTTCCTATAGGCGCAAGCCCCTATAATTAATTACCCCTCCCAGTAACGAGAGAGAACTTTCGATTAAGGCTAGTCGTCGATCAGATACGTATAATCACATGAATCTGGCATATAGTAGCAGCATGGTTTGAAGGTTTGAAATTTTGGAGATTTGATATTTAAAATCAGAAATTTCATCATTTTGCACTTAAAGCGGATGGTGCGGGAATAGATGATAGACCCGATCAAGATCCCATGGTTCCGTCGTCCCGGGCCATCGTGGTCCCTGGTCTACTTAGTCAGAAGAGGTAGTCGACCCAACCTGACAGAAGGATCCTTGTCGGCAGCCATGGGTTGCTTCGTCCAAGGGAACCTTGTAGACCTGGGGTGGGTGCTTGTCTAAGGGGACAAGTTTGAATCCACCTTAGCTAACAGAGGGCTTTGTGCCCTATCGATCATATCCTATTGATTCATATCTCAAGGATTTGATGCCATTGGGGAGCATACGGGCTCTGGCCATAACCATAATATAATGGTGCCATTTGGCAGCGACCACCTGGTTCAGAGGGCCCCGAGTCATAACGTTTATCCTGCAGTGTCATTTGGCGGCGAAACTACCGGTTAGAGGACTCGTACCACGTCCTTACTGGCATGAGATTATTTGAGAATGGATCCTAGTGATATTTTCGACCAAGCATTAGCTCTATGTGGGCTAAAATAAATTTTAATTTGTCCACCTCGGCAAACTGTTGCGGAGGGTGGATGAGTTTCGCTTTAAATGTTTGAATGATTGAATTTTGATTTTTAAATATTTTGGAATTTTGATGATTTTTGGAATTTTTGGAGATTTTGGATTTTAAGGGAAACTTGGGAAGTTGGGAGACATTTTGAAGTATTTGAAATGGACCCCTCCGGTTCATATTTTCATTCAACACGGTCATCATCGGAGTGTTTGGGGGTCATTCATATTTATGGGTTGAATCTTGTCCACTCTGTCGAGCTGTCGACAGAGGATCAGGTTTCGTAGGCTTTGTGCTTTTGTAAGTGAATTCTCTTAATTATAGGCCTTGAAGGCCTAATATGAACGTATAAAATAAATATCTCAGTCGACCTCATGACCGTATATTTATTTAATAGTTCGAGCCATGTCAACTCATATCTACCTGAATAGAATGATCAAGCTCGAATCTTGAATTCACTTATTGACCCGCGCAACATCCCTAGACGTCACGTGTGTACCAATAACACGCTCGCCGGGGCCCATGCTGGTTGTGACTGTATTTACCCCTTTTGTGTTCCTATGTGTATACAAATTAAGGTGCACATATGCGGGGGTACTTTTAGAATATTTGTAAACGCCTTCTATCCGCTTGCATGAATGTTGCGGATCCGGTGGCGTTATGCAGCAGCTTGGGAATTGAGTGGTTTGCTTCCTTGTACAGGTAGACTGTCGTGCACTACTTGCATGATTTACGCAGGTAGATTGTAGTACACTAACGAATCTCCTGCTTTTGGATCGTAGGAGCTTTTCACTTGTTGAGGCTCTTCTATGCTTGCTTGAGGATAACACTCTGTGGACATGATAGTTCATAGGAACTTATATTTATCGTGGTCCTTTGGCATTTTGCTTGTGGACACCATTTTGGGTATGCGACAGGTCTTCTACAAGGGCCAATAGGCATTTGCGTTCGATGTGTTTATTTTGTATCCTACTGGTCTTTGGCCTTTGCAGTGCATTCGCCGTTGCTGTAGGTAGGAAGGTGGATGTATTCGTTCACAGACTGAAATTGACTTCAAGATACTGCATTTACTGAAGTCTTTTTGTATTCACCGATAGATGGCGTGTGGTGCGTACATCTGTATTTGTAGGGGACTTGTATGTATTGCAGATCTTTTTTCTATTGATACATATTTTGCGCGATGACTTGCCGCATCTTCTACGATTCATATGAGTTATTTCTTATGGATGAGTCAAAAGCAATGATCATGATTTTATAATCAAACCATGTCTCCTGCAGTCTTTTTGTTGCTTGAAAACAAACTTCACTTGCAAGCTTTTTGTCTTCATAGGTAGCTTAGCTCTGCTTGTAAACTCTTCGTTCTCAAAGATGACTCATAAGATACATGACGAGTTTGATACCCATCCCTTCATTCCGATTGAGATGGTTGTTGTAAGCTGTCATGTTCACTACAAGTTTCACACTCCTTTTCATAAATATGAGTGTTGTATGTCACTTGCCATTCTTCCACAAAAGACTTATGAAGGTTATGTACATTCACTTGCAGTAGCACCATTCATTCTCTTTGATTTCATTGCTCTCTTGCATAATCATGCTGTGGCTATGGAGATGTTATTGCATTCCTCATGTGTCGATGGAACCTCACTATCACTTACAAGTGATTTATATTTGCGAGAGTTTAACATGTCAGCTTGTAATTCTTGTTGATCGTTGCTTGGGGATGAGTTGTGTCTATTATCACAAGTCAATTATCATAACCCAAAAAAGTATCTATATCATAGCTTTGACGTCAAGCCATACCTTCCAAACTCTTCTTGTCACTTGCAAACAAATGACACTTACAAGTTCTTTGTTTTCAAAAGCACTTTGCAGTTTGTATGGTGTACTTGATATTAAACCCTCAATATCTTCACTCTCATCGAGGTGATCATCACAAGTCAATTGTTATTATTCAAAAAGCAATTTCATATCAAAGCTTGTAATTCATATTTATTGCATAGCTCTTTACTTATTCATTTCCTTTTGATTTTATCATTCTCATAATTCATGAATCTTCATTTTCAAATGTTATGATTTTGGTCCAAATTCTAGTTAATTGTTTTAAGTTTTGTTCAAGTCCCCTTGTGGTATTCATTCAAGTTCAAATCAAATCCAAGTCTTTGTCATTGGTCCACAGTGCAAGTCTAAATTTAAGTTCTTGCAAGTTCTTTTGTTCTTTTGAATTCAAATTATGTCCAAGTTCAAGTTTATGTTCATGTTCACAAGTCCCTTGTTGTTCAAAAATTTAAGTCCTCTGTTCACTGAAAATTTCGGCAGCCTCCCGGCGTCTCCCCCATTTAGGGGAAAAAACCAAGAGGCGGCCTTCCCCTCGACGCCACATGGGTGCTTTGGGTAGATGTCCGTAGACATCGCGGCGGCATTTTTCTTCAATCCCTGCTACGCTAAATGAGTGTTTAAGGGTCTCGGACACCTGTTATAAAGAGCACAAAGATTTCCCCACGAATGGGTACTTATTTTTGTCCCCCTCACGCTACATGAGCTGTCCGGGGATTACCTACCTCGTCGCAAACGCCGCACCGGTTTCCCTCCCTACTACGCTACGTGAGCGCGTAGGGGGTTTACCGGCTCGTCGCTAGCATCGAGGATGGGGTTTAATGCGATTGCCCGCCTCGTTGTAGGCATCGCGTTAGCTTCCCTCCCTACTACACTACGTGAGCGCGTAGGGGGTTTGCCAACTCGTCGCCAACAACGAGAAGAGAATCTAAGTGAAATGAGCAAAAAGGATCCCCCTCTCCCTCTTTCTTCTTCTTTTTTTTTGGAAAATATCTCTTTTTTTGTCTCTTTTTTTTTTGGAAATCTTTCTCTTTTTTTCTTTTTTTTTTGGGAAAATATCTCTCTTTTTTTTGTCTCTTTTTTTTTTTGAGATATTCTTCTTCTTTTTTTTTTTGAAAAAATATCTCTTTTTTTTCTCTTTTTTTTTTTGGAGATATTCTTCTTCTTTTTTTTTTTTTGCATATAAATAAGATACATATATAAATGACGATATGCATACACAAGCATGAATATATATATATATATATACCTATATGACAATATCAACTAACAGACTTTAACTATATCTATATTACATCATATATATGCAACACTATGTGTATAACAACATATTTACATAACAGTATATGCATGAATTTTAATAGAAAATTGTTATAGCAAAAATAATAATAATAATGAAATAAAGGTTGCTAATGCTAAATTATATTAATGAATAGTTCGTGAAATAAACAAAACGAAGTAAAGCAAAAAAAAAAAAACAGTGAACAAATGTCTCTCTCCCTTTTTTTTTTAAAGGATATTTTCTGGTAGCTTTATAGGTTTATTCTTATCATTATATTATTTAATCTATAATTACAATAACTATTAATACACATAAAAGAAAGCAAAATAAAAAAAAGAAAAAGACAAAGCATGCAATGATGATAGAACAAATGAAAAGGTCAAAAAGAAAAGAAAAAAAAAATCAAAAAGTGGAGAATATCTCCTCTACCTTCACGAGTTGTTGGATATTAAAGATGATAGCTTCTGTCTTGTTAAGAGCTAATGACAAAAGAGGAGAAAACTAGCAGGCTGACTGTCGTGGAAGACTCGACGGGAGGATCTTCTTCAGAGATTTTTTTTTTTAGTGGTGGATCATGGGAAGGGAAGTTCGAACAGGTATGGGTTACGACAAACAAGGAATGGACACTTGAAGAGAAGTGTTGAACTTGGAGGGATCTAACAGGTGATCGGATGAGTTGCCAATGTAGAAGTGGAAGGTGAGAGGTTCGCCTGAACTGGGACAAGCTCTAACGAGAAGAGAGGTTTGGACATGGAGCTCAAGTTTGGGTTGCTCGGCTTGAATGTGAGGAGGCCTACTGGAGTTTGTTTTGCTTAGAGTGTGATCATGTGAGAGATGGGGAAAGACTTGGACGGGGAGCTGTAGTCAGACGAAGTCCTCAAACTCAGAAGGCAGGACGGTGGTCGGCCGAGAGTTTTGCGTGGGAAGGAAAAATAACCGCCCATAAAGTTCTATTCAGCCTTGTTTTAATGAAGAGGAGAGGGGTTTCATCCGAAGCGTCGCGGGATTTACGGGATATAGCCAGAGATTCGAAGCAGGAAATCGGTTCAGAGCATATACAGAGATACGAGGTATTCAAATTAATTGCGATTTGATTTCATCTGATTTGTTTTCCCTTTTTAGTTAGATTTATGTGTAACACTAATAATAGGTTGCTACAATTAGTATTAGCATTAAATAAGCATGGCAGTGATGCATTGGTCAAGGGAAATGATCTCGATTTACGTGTATTTCTTTGGAGTTCGCGCATTTCACCTCGATATACGTGTCGAATTTGCCGAATATTAAAATTAGACAAATTGATAGTGTATTTAGGGTATTGCCGAGGTTCCGGTCGTAATGACGCAGTCCATTTCGTGATCAGACGTCATTTGGTTGACGCCGAGCGTTAATTTCCTCGAAATACGCGTTATCGTATTAGAACCTTCATCGGTCATGGCATAATTTTAGTTTGGACAAATTGACAGCCAATTTAGAGTATTGATAGTGTTCCGGACGCAATGACACAGTCCGTTCGTCGATCAAAGATCATTTGGTCGACGCCGAGGACTAAATTCCTTAGCATGCGCATCATTATTTTGTGATTTGTGCTTTTGCCTCGCAATTCATGTCGACCTTCTCGTACGTCATTTAATTCAATCAAATTAAAAGTCATTCCTAAGTATTTGAGGTGTTCCAGACGCAGTGGCAAAGTCCGTTTATCGATCAGAGATCATTAGGTCGACGATGAGGCTGATTTTCTTGAACTGCGCACTGTCGCATTTGAATCACTCCGGTCGCGCCGCCACTCTGAATGCTTTGAATTGAATAAACAAAATATAGTTTTAAAGGTTGAAAGCATTCCAGATACGGTGGCGAAGTCCGTTCGTCGATCGGAGATCGTTTGGTCGACGACGAGGTCAATTTTTCTTGAAATGCATGTTATTGCATCGCATTAGGATTGCTTTGATTTGGGTGCCACCACCCCGGTTGATCCAAATTAATTAAATAGAATGTAGATCTTTGATGTTGACGACGTTCTGGACGCAACGACGCAATCCGTTTTGAGATCGGACATCATGTCGTCTCCGAAGAGGTAAATTTCCCCGATATGCGCGTCCTTACATTTGAATTATTTCGGGATTCGTGCCACCAATCCAAATGCTTCAAATTCAATAAACAAAATATAATTTTTAGAGATTGATAGCGTTCCTGGGGTGGTGGCGAAGTCCATTTCGCAATCGGACATCATTTGGGTGACGACGAGGCCACTTTCCTTGAAATGCGCATTGTTGTATTTGAATTACCTCAGTCGCGCCGCCAATCCGAATGCTTCAAATTAAATAAACAAAATGTAGTTTTTACAGGTTGAGAGCATTCCGGATGCGATGGCGAAGTCCGTTCGTCGATCGGAGATCATTTGGTCGACGCCGAGGGCCAAATTTCCCTCAAAATGCGTGCTATTACAATCGAATCACCTCGGAGATCATTCCATCATCTAGAATGATCTAAATTAATTGAATAAAATGTATATCCTTAACGTCGATGATGTTCCAGACAAGGTCGCAAAATCCGTTCGTCGATCGGAGATCGTTTGGTCGACGCCGAGGGCTAAATTTCCCTCAAAACATGTGCTATTGTATTTGAATCGCTTCGGAGATCATTTCATCATCTAGAATGATCCAAATTAATTGAATAAAATTTATATCTTTAACGTCGACGATGTTCCGGACACGGTCGCGAAATCCATTCGTCGATCGGAGATCATTTGGGTGACAACGAGGCCAATTTCCTTGAAATGCGCGTTATTGTATTTGAATCACCTCGGTCACGCTGCCAATCCGAATGCTTCAAATTAAATAAAAAAAATGTAGTTTTGAAAGGTTGAGAGCATTCCGGACGTGATGACGAAGTCTGTTTCACAATCGGACGTCATTTGGGTAATGATAAGGCCAATTTTCCTTGAAATGCACGTTATCGCATCGCATTAGGATTGCTTTAATTTGCGTACCACCACCCCGATTGATCCAAATTAATTAAATAAAATGTAGATCTTTAATATTGATGATATTTCGGACGCAACAACGCAGTCCGTCTGGCATTCGGAGCTCATTTGACCCTTCAAGTAAGGTGTCGGACCAACCCGCGCACTACTTGTTTCATCATTTTTGTCCTTTTATGCGTGGTTTTAGATATAGGGGTCAACAGATTTCAAGTACTTTGATCACAGAAGTATACATTTTTGTTTGATTGATTAATGTTTGAAAATGCGAACTCCAACGGGTGTCACGAGCTTAATTCAAATTGGTTTCTTGGTTCAAGCCTCGACCACTAATTAACTTTCAACTGCTTAAATAAAAAACTATTTTATCATGCCGAATAGCTTTTAGAGTATCATTTTTCTTACATGAAGCTTCAACAGTATTGAAAATTCTTAAAGTGATCTCAAATAAATATTTTATTTGCCAATGCTTTTTTGCAACATACACTAAACATAATTAGAGTCGATGAGCAAAATAATAAATATAAAATGTCTGAGGATTATCTTTCAAAATAAGTGCTTTCAAACCATTAAACTCACCCCGCATATTAGATGCCATCGTAACATTGTCTCCATATGCTATGTATACTTAATGAATGTTTTGCATGATGCGCTTCAACTAATGCCTTGAGTGCTAATGCATTTGTTGAAGATACATGACTAATGTTAATGAACCTCTCAATTACCTGGCCCAATTTGTCTACGTATCTCACTGCAACAACTAACTATTCTTTTGTAGACACATCGAGAGACTCATCAACTAGAATGGTGAAGTAAGAATCATCAATATTATTCATGATTACAGTCAAGGTCTCAACAGTCATAGAACTGTAAATCTCTTTTGAACTTTTGGTGCAATCAACTTTAACTTAGCACTTGCATTTTCAAATGTCACTTTTTTAATCTCTTCATTATGATCTGGAAGAAACTGAAATAGTTCTATATAATTTTTTTGGTTATCCGAGCTAGATGACTCATCATGCCCACGAAATGATAGCACTTGGCGAATAAAAAATCGAACACAATCAACAGCTGCAGTTAACATGATGCGATATTCTTTTTTATTCTTGTCTTCCTTGCTCGACCATAAAGCGAGAATACTCTTTTCTTGAAGCTTCATTAAAGACTCACATTTCTGTCTTGCTTTATTATGTGCACTGTTGTGTTCTTCGACATGACCTGATAGCTTCTCTTTTCTCTTCCAGTTCTTAAGTCCCTCACCAACAAATGCATCTCCACCGCCTTGGCTAGTATTAACTTGCTCTTGAGGCTTAAACAAGTAGCAATAAAGACAAAATATAACATCTTTTTGTACATTATATTCTATCCAATCAGGATATTATTCAAACCATTTGAGTTAAATCTACGAGCAATATTTTCTATCATTGTTTGAGGAAAATGATCATTTTTGATTGATGTGGTCCCTTCAACAAATAAGCTCTACGAATTTTATCACGCTCATTCACATAATAACTCTATATTGATGGTCGAAGACCAGGGTCGACAAGGAGATTGTTAATATCAATTTTGACCTGTTCTTTTCATTTCAAGAATCGTTCCATTTCTATAAAGCCTAACAGAAAATTCAAAGAATGAAATGTAATGCTCTACAATGATTTTACATATACATTTAATTTTGTAGATATTTTAAATGCCCATGCTCTACAATGATTTACATATACATTTGAAGGCCCTATGTTCCAATACCTAAGCCCAAGCGCAAGCCCAAACCATAAAACAAATAAATAGAAAAATGATGTTTTCATCCATTCAGATCAAAGCAAATTCAACATTATTTTTTGAATTCTATATCAATTGAAGTTCTAATGTCAGCACTCAGCTAAATTTCATACAGAAACATATACTACAAAAGGATTTATCTCAAATCTTCTATTTGTGTTGACATCGTCTTCGATTAACAGGCATAAAAATTGCTAAAAAAAAACTAAACAACAAACGCAATAATCAAAGCAAGAAGATAGCACCGATAATAAGTTTATAGAACCAAGTTATTATTGTATAACTTGCAACACCAAAAACCACTAGAATCTACTAAGAAACTACAAGTTAGCCATTTTAAAGCGTCAACACAGCAAGCACAATCAAATATCAAGAAAATTGATATCATGATTCTCCTCCAAAAGACCAAAATAGAGAGAAAAAATAAAAGCCTTTATTCAATTAACAATAACTGTGTACAACTAACCAACTATACAAAAAACAAATATTGAATATAAGTACATAATGGAATGCAAAATCCTTCCAACTACAAGAACTAGCGAACTACCATAATTTTTTCAATATGCAGTCATGAAGATGAGGAAAAAAGAGAAGCAAGAACAATATGCAGATAAGGAAAAGAGAGAAGCAATAAATAAGAGAAGCAATAAATAGAGCAAGTGGAGTAGTAGGGAGGTGTTTTTACCTTCAATAATGCCGGAAGGTGGCTGCGATCCGGGAAGACCAGAAACAGAGAGATTCACGAATGGTAACAGGGAGATTAGCGAAGATGAAGGCTGTGGGGCGAAGGCTGTGGCTGCGAACGAGAAGGCTGCGGCCACCACTTGCGAAGCCGGGAAGGCGACACTTGCGAACGAGAGGGCTGCGACCAGCGACTGTGAACGAGGGGCGCTGCAAGAATGCGAAGACCTCTTGCGAATAGGCCGAACTGCCGAAGGCGTGATGGGAAAAACTGTCGCACAATTGATTAATTTAGGGCAAAGAGGATTTTTGAGGAGGGGCAAAAACCCGAAATGCCCCCTCTGCTGAATTGTTTTTTGTTTTTTTCAGGGTGCCCACCCTCACTTGGGGAAATTATTCCGTCCGGATACCAGACGTCCGAATATATGATGTACACAGTGTGTACAAATTTTGTACACACTGTGTACATCACATGTCCGGACGTACGTTGTCCGGACAGAATAATTTCACCCTCACTTGACAGGGGATCCGCCCTTGATTGCTAAGTTGGTTGGTGGGCACTTGGTGTTGGTGAGTATTGGGAGTCGGACGCGTACAAATAGCAATTGACAGTGGAGTCAAGCAATATTGGTTGGCATATCTTTGGTGTCAACGAAAGGTGGCATGGGGTGTTAAGAGTTTGAAATTTAGTGAATTAGGAAATAATAAGGTCATCAAGCAATATTGGTTGGCATATCTTTGGTGTCAATGAAAGGTGACAAGGGGTGTTAAGAGTTTGAAATTTGGTGAATTAGGAAATAATAAGGTCATCACTTGGTGGATCTAGAAGAAATTGAAGCCTCACAACATCTGAGATTCTAGAGCGCTCCTAATTTAGAGTAATTTACAGTAGTGAAAAATAAAGAATAATGATGCCTATCTATAGTTCGGCCCTTACTCAAAATTTTTCCAAAATATTCTTAATTCTTTTCAACAATTCAAATGGTTGTTTTTTTTTGATAAATTGAGCATTTTCACAAAGGCTTTTTAAGTAGCTCATTTGCTCAAGGTAGCTGAAGTGACATTTTGGTATCAAACTAGTAACATTTTTGAACAGGCCAAGTGAGGTCGATGACCACTCCAGAACTGATGAGTAGATTGACTTTGCACTAATAAGTTTCCTATTCTTGTTCAATGCTTCTTAGATTCATTAGCTAGCTAGAATGTGGCAATGTGGTGTCTATTATAAATATAAGGTTGACTTTTCAAAGTTCCTTAATTTGAATTTTCTTGTATGTTTTTCTAATTTCTTGCGTTGCTGCAGGGTTTTGCACTAAACTTCTAACTAATTGCATTATGAATGAAGATTGAGATTTCTTATAAATGTTTTATGGCTCATAAACTATGATAGAGAGGCTTGCATCTTATTTCAATATATTCTAAATGTCATCAATCTATTTTTCAATGATGGCAGCTAGGAATGGCTAGTGGCTTGGATACTCTCTGTGGCCAAGCATATGGAGCAAAACAATACAAGAAGTTAGGAATCCACACATACAGAGCCATACTCTCACTTGTATTAGTCTGCCTCCCAATTTCTCTCATTTGGGTATCCATGGGGAAACTTCTCTCACTCATAGGCCAGGATCCCCTAATATCCCAAGAGGCTGGCATTTATGCAGTATGGATGATCCCTGGCCTCTTCGCCTTTGCTATTGCCCAACCTCTTATGAAATTTCTTCAATCTCAGAGCTTAATTCTTCCTATGCTTCTGAGCTCATTTGTAACCCTCTGCGTCCACATTCCTTTGTGCTGGGTCATGGTGTTCAAAACAGGGTTGGGCAACGTTGGAGCAGCACTTTCTATAAGCATTTCCTATTGGATCAATGTGTTGATTCTTGCATTGTACATCAAATATTCAGATTCTTGCAATGCAACTCGTGCACCGCTATCAATGGAGGCATTGAGGGGTATTAATGAGTTCTTGAGGCTAGCAATTCCCTCAGCAGTAATGATATGGTAAGATTGATTACTACCTTTTCTTTCTTTTCATTTGGTTGGTGAAAAATGGGCATTGATATATGGATTTTATTCTATAACTTGAAATAAAAAAAAGGGTCAATATATCATGTTTACATTTTAAAATTAGAATGATGAAGCATTTCTCTTAAGTATGGGAATATAATATATACAATAGGATTATTATTAGGGGTGCTAAATTTGGCGAGTTGGATTTGTGTCTGATCTGGAGCTGACTTGACCCGAATATACTTGATCTGAGTTTGTTCCGACTGTTATATAGATTAAAATGTTTGACCAAACCTGACTCAATCCAAATCCGACCCATTTAACTCATTTTTTATATGTATCATTTAATTTTTTGTTTTAACACGACCTATTTAACTCAAACCTGAATATTAATTAGGTCAATTCGAGTCAACTTAGATTTTTGGTTCAAGTCAAACTTGACCCAAAATTTAATTGGTTCATGATTTTAAATCTGAACCTCACTTGAAATTTAATTGGTTCAACCAGAATACAAGTTTTTTGAGTTGGCTCCGTGCCAAATTTTTTATTAACACCTCTAATTAGTATGCTTTTGATATTTAAAATAGGTGTATTTTCCATACTTATAAAAGATATGAAAATTTTAAGCTTTTTGGAACAATTCAATCCTATACATGTATTTAATAGGCTTGAATAATACACAAATATTCCAAAAGTTTTACTTTTATTTCCTTTTCTACTCTTCTCTTCCAATAGTCTTTAGGGAATCTTTGTGTATGGGCCTGAGCTTTAATTCATCCAAAAATTGCTGTGTAAATTGTTCTTTCTGTTCTCTCACTTTTATAATGATAATAATTACTCGATCACAGCCTTGAATGGTGGTCCTTCGAGCTTCTTGTCTTGCTCTCAGGTCTCCTACCAAATCCAAAGCTTGAAACCTCTGTTCTTTCTATATGGTATGGAACAAGTCATTCACAAGAACTGAAATAAAAATAAATACTTTGCCACAACACACATGTAATCTTTTGCTCATGCAGCCTCACAAGCATTTCATTGCTCTACACCATACCATATGGACTTGGTTGTGCTGCAAGGTATGATTATTCCTATCTGCTTGTCTTCTTATAAATTTCCACAATGGAAAAACTTCATCAAATTTGAACTATATAAATCTGTTAACTTTGTGTTCATAGCACACGCGTGTCAAACGAACTAGGAGCTGGGAATCCAGAGCAAGCTCACCTGGCTGTTCGTGTGGCTACATCAATCACAATTACAGAGGCAGTTTTGGTGAGTTTAACGCTCTTCACCCTTCGCCGACTAGTTGGCCATGCTTATAGCGATGAGAAGGAGGTTGTGGATTATGTTAGGGAGATGACTCCTCTTGTTTCTATCTCAGTTATCTCCGATGGCTGTCTTGGAGTGCTCTCTGGTAATCTTATTCCTCCTGTATTATGATGCACTCAAAGAGAAGCATTACAACTCACTGTTTTTTGAACTAGTTGAAACTTGAACGACAGGAATCGCTCGCGGATGTGGATGGCAGCACCTGGGAGCCTATGTGAATCTTGGAGCATTCTATCTCGTCGGAATCCCAACCGCAGTTTTGTTAGGCTTTTTCCTCCACATTGGAGGCAAGGGTCTGTGGATTGGTATATTATCAGGTGCTGTGATTCAAAGCCTTCTTCTCGGAATAATAACTACTTTTACTAATTGGCAACAACAGGTATGCCAATCAATAAATTTTGTTATGGTTAATGAGCTCATTTTAATAACTTGTTAGCTATCTTTATGATTTACAATGCTGTTCAAATGTTATGGGGTTAATCTTGCAGGCAATGGTGGCCAGGGAGAGGGCATTTGGAGAGAGATTGCCTTTGCAAAGTGTACTGAAATGAGTTTTAATTTTCAATATGTTCTGTCAGTTTTTTATCATTTTCATTCGCTTCTATTTGAACATAGGAAATTTAGGAAAAATTTTGGGTCATGATATTTTGATCGTTTGATCAAAAATTAATTGCATAATCTCAAAGTAAATCTTATCTATTTGAGGAGAGATTATTCTGTGTGGACGCCGAACGCAGCTCTACGTCCGAATACCAATCAGAATGAGCCACGTCAGTAATACCAAGCAGCGGTACTGAGCCTTGATACACGGTACCGAGCGGTACCGAGCCGCGGACTTAGGCATCCGAACGGTATTCGGCTTCCGCAAAGAGTAATTTTTCTTATTTGAGACATTTTGATAAAATTTTTTTATCAGGATGTCCTGATTCTTTTTTTTGGATAAATCTATGGCTGACACCCACAAACCAGGAATGGCATAGGCAAATGTGTCCTGGATTTTGGAATCATTTACACATGAAAGTTTAATAGTGGTGCATTTTCAATTACTGTCATTGTTAGGTAAAAATGAAAACTTTTGGCTTTTTTTCTTTTAATATTGAAACTGAACCAAAGGACAGTTAAATCATAATTTTGTTCTATCTATAAAAAATGTTTTCAGGTGCTCCATTATGATCTGGAATTGGGAAAATATCCTCTTTTGCAATGTAGTATTAAACCCTCATTGGCTCTGCCTTAGCAAGAGCTTTTGCTTTGGGTATGCCCAATAGAAAGTTAATTCATTTTGTTATTGAAATCGTTTGGAAAGGAAAGTTAAGACTTTCTTTGGGGTAGCTTTCATACTATTTTATAAAATATTTTTTCATATAATAAAAAAATTATCCCAAATAAAACCTAAATCTATTTCTGTTGGTCCTTCTAAAAATTTTGTTAGAAGGTTAAATTATGATGTGAAAAGCAATGGCTTCTCAAATTATGTATTCATGCTTTGTATAGTACTCCATATAGGGTGTTGTGGAAATATCTGTATGAAATGCCTATGTAATTTGACGCCTTTAAATGGTGAAGAGGGGATGCGAATTGAAGGAAGAAGAATCAAGAGATTCACGTGTCTAATATTTCTCATTCCTTTGTTTGATTAGTTTAGAGCCTGATGATATTCTTTAGCTTAGAAAAGGCTGGGGAAAATGATAGGTATCAAAAGAGTAAAAATTATTTTAGATTATTTTAATATAATTTAAATCAAGTTGGGCTTGAAAATTATTAATTTTGCGTTGGGCTGTTTGGTTTGATGTAAGAGGGGTGTAAAGTATTTCAAATGTAAAGATTTTAAATATATCGGTATTTGGTTTAAAGTAAAAAATTTATGGTAACGTTTTAATTTATTTGGAATGCATAATCTACTATAAATTTGATGTATTTGAAAATTATTGAATTTGGGCAATTTTTAAATTTATAATAAATTCTTTATCATTGCTGCTAGTTGCGATCAGCTACCACTGGTTGTTGTTGGCCATCATCGACTTGCCTGCATGTTGTCACCTCTAAACATTGCTGTTGGTGGTCAATGTTTATCGTTAGTTGTTGCTCGTTATTGTTGGCCACCATTGATCGTTGTTGCTGCCACAATTGCCCGCCGTTGACACCATTGATCGCCTCGCCGGCCACTACTAGTTGGTAGCCAAAACATATAACTAACAAATCAAGTGTAACAATATGAAATTTTGAAAATAATTGAAAATGAAAAAAATCTGAATTCATGTTTGAATTGCAGCATAGTGGAGAGAAAGAGAAATTTGAATTTTTGATCTGCTAATCGCTTTGCCACTTTTACGGTAGTTGTTCAGATTGAGGTAGGTGATTCTAGTCCTATCTTAGTTTTTAATTTTTTATAGATTTTGATTTTAACGGTTTGATTCTCCCAAGAATTGATTTTATTGTATTTTTCTTAGATTTATTGAACTTCTACTGCATAACATTTTATATGATATAGTATTGATTATTCTGAAGATTTTGATTGTAATATTCTGAATTTTATCTGATAAAATAGAAGTTATTGAATTTTGTATGATTTTCCCTGAATAGAAGTATGTATTTTTATTTAAGCATATGATTAATACAAGTATTGTGAATGAATATAGAAATATGGTTGAGTAATAGCTAGTCGTTATTATTGTTAAAAAAATGTGATATTAATATGTGTGAAAAATAAGTAAAAGGCTAGTTTAACTGATGTTAGGTGGAGACTGATTGATCTGTTCAAGATGAAGGGTCGACGGGCTTTCCTTTAAATAATGTGGTTTGGTGTTATCTTTTATCGATTCATGCGATTTACTGATTGAGAGTCATAAAGAGTTTTTATTGTGCCGACGGGCAAAGGGTGACGATTCTATTTATTGAGCCAACAGTTACTGACTATGAATTACTGATACTAAAAAACAATACTTAAGCCAGGGCATCTTACTTGATTAATATGATTACTGAAATGCATATTACTAATTCATTATTATTGTATGGCTTTACTGTTCATTATTTAATGATTTATTATCATTGTACGAATTTACTATTACTATCGCGGGTTTACCAATATCGATACAGATATCGATACTATTACGGACAACACCGTTTATTGATTTATTATACTACACTAATACTGTCATCGATATTGATACTAATGCTACTACTTATATAATATTATTATTGTTGCTGCTATTATTGATTCACTGATTATATGACGTACTGAGTATGTGATTACAATATTGCACTAGTATAGATATATAATATAATGTGATTACTATTATTAGTTTACCGCATTAATATTACTACTCCTGGTTTACTGCATTGATATGATTTACGATAATCTTTACCGATTTTTTAGTTTTATCGATCTATACGATTCATTTACTGATTGTCACTGATTGATAGTACTAATACGATGACTGTTTTATGGATTTGACACCTGTACTAATTTATTGGTTTCCCCACTGTACTATTTTACTGGCTTCCGTACTGTACCATTTTACTGTTACAGATTCTACTACTATTGTATATAAGTTTTATTATTTCTTTACTAATTCTTGATTATATAACTATTAGTATTATTAATTGATTGATGACATGTATATTGCTTATTTACCGTGTTTTGAATTCAGTTGTAGGATTTAGTTATTTGCTAGGCTCTTGAGCTCATTATATGTGATTAAATGATTTCAGGTCAGGGCAAAGGAGCATGAGTGTGAGATTGACCAGGATCTTTTAAGTTCAGATTCTTATTATTTTAGTTATTCTCTTATACTCAGGACAGAATAGATATATTATAATTGTATAGATCATGAGTAGTGTACATAATTTTTAGGAAAAAATTATAGATGTCTATATTAATGTTTTGATTGATAGTTTTATTTTTGTTGGTATTTATATTGATAAAAGAAATTAGATAGCTCTAGTTATAGTTTATTAAAAAATAAAAGAATAATTCTTCCAAATTAGATCCGAGGGCATCATAATAAGTATCAGAGCAATGTTGTTGGAAGAAAAATTATCTCTTTAATTTATTTCTTATAATTTATATCTCTTAACTAAAATATAATAAACTTGTCTTAATTACTAAAATATTTAAAATTAAATTTATACAGTTGCATCTGCCTATATATATAATTATTTAATTTATAACAGTTAAAAATTTAAAAAAAAAATCAACATTCTCCGTGCCAAAAAGCAGTCGCTTTACTATGTTTAACATATCTATTAATAAAATTTGTCCATTTTCCCAAAAATAAAAATAAAAAAATTTGTCCTTTCTTCAACATATTGTATAAAATCGACCTATACCAGTCATAATTTTTAAGAAGAGACATTGATTAAGATAAATTATTGATATAACACACAAATGAATTGCATGACAGTTTTTTTTTAATAAAAAAGTTACTGTAGTATAAATAGTAATAGAACTAATGATTATGATTGAAACTTGAAATGTGAATTGCTTCGATTCATAAAAAATATGGAAAATTCACAATTAATTTTTTTTTTGGAGAATTAAGAGAAAGCGTGTCAGATTCATACATACAACATATATACATGACTCGAATGCATGTGAAATTATTCTATGCGGACACCGGACCATTAAGAGCCAAATCAGAACATGCCACGTCATCCGGTACACAGGGATAAACAGCTGCGGTACACAGCAAAGGGGTGATATGGTGTGGTCTGATTCGCCTCCGAACGACGTCTGTATCCGCACAGAATAATTTTACCGAATGCATGTCCTCTTAGTTGATAACCAAAGCACCTAACCAACAGACCTAGAAGAGCTGCGTATTTCACAAATTGAATCATTTTATAAAGGGTTTGACTTAACTATGATATTCTCTTAATATTGGACATATTAAAGTTGAAAGCAAACCAAATAGAATTGTTGCGGGCTAGAATATACGCGGCGGTAGAGTATTAATCATATGTCTTAGCGTTGCACGAATATCCAGCTCACACATAGAGAACACAAGATTTTTACGTGGAAAACCCTGAAAAGGGAAAAAACCACGGGGCCTGGCCCAGTTGAAATGATTCCACTAGAACTTGAGCAGATTACAGGGGACTCACTCGCCTCTAAGGACGATCAGATTACAAGTATCACCCGTAGGGTGAAAGTTAGAGGCTTCTGATGGCCTAAGGTCGTGTTTGCAGAATTTCGGGGTCTCCCGGTGGTCTGGCAGAATTTCGGTCCCTAGGTAGTTGTCGGGCAAAAGTAAGGACGTTAGATGGTGGTCTAGCGAAGAGCAGGGCCTCAGGTGGTGGTCTGGCCAAGAGCAGGGCCTCAGGTGGTGGTCCGATGAAGTGCAGGGCCTCAGGTGGTGGTCCGGCGAAGTGTAGGGCCTCAGATGGTGGTCCGACGAAGAGCAGGGCGTCAGGTGGTGGTCCGGCGAAGTGCAGGGCCTCAGGTGGTGGTCCGACTAAGTGCAGGGCCTCAGGTGGTGGTCCGGCGGAGCAACGACATCAAGGCGGTGGTCCGGCGATGGTCGAGGAGGAGCAAGGGGGCAAAAGCTCTCTCTTTTTTCTCCTTAGGATTAGGTGTGTTTTTCAAGAGGAGAGGGGGCTCTATTTATAGATTTTCGTGAGTGGCATGGCCTGTAAATAGGTGGAAGATCAAGGGTAGTTAGGGAGTGGTTGAATGGACGGCCGATGTTGAATCCCTTAATCGTAGACTGTTTGATGGACATTTGAAGGCCTTAGAAGTGTCGGATCTTGGCGATCTTGGGCTCGTTGGATTTGTCTCGTCGAGACGCTTGATTCGACTATAAGCATGTCACATTTGGAGACCGTTTGGTAACCCAAATTATGGTTTGAACCCTCCAACAGCGCTTTAGTCCCTTGATTTGGATTCATTTTCGGCTCGGATTGGGTTGAATTTGGTGTCGTTGGATTTGTATTTCTAAGATGCTTAGTTTGACTGTAAGTTTGCTGAAATCGGAGTTCGGATGGTCCCAAAATTAATTTCGGAAGCTTCCAACTTGATTTTGCCTCGAGATTTGTGCCCGATCAAGATAATATTTTGATGACGTATCAAGAATATAGGTTTGCAACAAGTTATTATGGTTTAAACTTAAACGAATAGCGTATATATTGGTTGAAAAAAGATTTGAGAAGTCTGAGGGATTGGGTTTGAACACCCACTATACTAAAAAGAAAAAATAGTGTCTTAAAACTATGGATCTACTCGGGGCTAATTACTCAAAATTTTATTTACTGAAAATAATTGAAAATGAAAAAAAAAATTCAGGTTTGAATTGCAGCGCAGTAAAGAGAAAAAGAAATTTGAATTTTTGATCTCCAGATGGCTTTGCCGCTTTTGCGGTAATTGTTCAGATTGATATAGGTGATTCTAATCCTATCTCAGTTTTCAAAGATTTTGATTTTAAGGTTTGATTCTCCCCAAAATTAATTTTATTGTATTTTTCTCAGATTTATTGAATTTCTACTGCGTAATATTTTATATGATATTGTACTGATTATTCTCGAGATTTTGATTGTAACATTTCTGAATTTTATTTGGTAAAATAGAAATTAGTGAATTTTGTATGATTTTTCCTGAATAGATGTAGGTATTTTTATTTAAACATACTATTAATGTAAGCATTGTGAATGAATATAGACATGTGGCGGAGTAATAGCAGATAGTTATTATTGTTAAAAAATGTGATATTAATGTGTGTGAAAAATAAGTAAAAGGCTAGTTTCACTGATGTTGGGTAGAGACTGATTGACCTTTACTGATTCACGTGATTCACTGAAAGTTGTAAGGAGTTATTACTATATCAACGAGCAAAGGGCGACGACTCTGTTTACTGAGCTAATAGTTACTGACTATGAATTACAGATACTAGAAACACTGCTTAAGTCAGGACTTGTTACTTAATCAATATAATTATTAAAATGCATATTAATGATTTATTATTATTGTACGGCTTTACTGTTCACTATTTACTAATTTATTATCATTGTACGGATTTAATGTTACTACTGCGGGTTTACTGATATCGATACGAATACTTATGAATTTATTGACGACATGCATTTTACTTCTTTTCTGTATTTTGAATTCAATTGTTTGCTGGGCTCTTGAGCTCATTATATATAATTAAATGATTTCAGGCGAGGGTAAGGGAGCAAGAGTGTGAGATTGATTAGGATCTTTCAAGTTCAGGTTCTTATTATTTAGTTTTTATTATTTTTTCTTATTATTTAGTTATTATTTTATACTCAGGACAAGATATATATAATATGATTGTATAGATCCTGAGTAGTGTAAATAATTTTAGGAAATGAATATAGATGCATATACTGATGTTTTGATTGATTTATTTTCGTTGGTATTTATATTGATAAAAGAAATTAGATAGCTCTGTTTGTTGTTTATTAAAAGATAAAAGAATAGTTCTTCCAAATTAAATTCTGGGGCGTTACAATTGGTATTAGAGCAATGTTGTTAGAAGAAAAATTATATCTCTTGAATTTATTTCTTATAATTTATATCTCTTAACTAAAATATAATAAAATTTTCTTAATTACTCAAATATTTAAAATTAAATTTATACAGCTGCATCTGCCTATATATATAATTATTTAATTATAAGAGTTACAAATTTGGAATTTTTACATACATAACACCTAAAACTATTGAAAATGCATATTTAACACTTAAACTTCTATATTTACTAATATACCACCTAAAATCCTCCTTTCCTTCTATTCTACCACTCCGTTTTATCCGTGTCGTCTTCCGTTCGTTGCACGGCCGATGTCCACGACGAACTCAATAGCCAGCTGATTTCCGCAGCCGCCGACGGTGAGTTGCTTTGAGCTATTCCGATTTACCAATGGGTTGGACTACGTGCTGCTGGTTATTGGCACCGCCTTATCTCCGCATTCATCTCTATCCTTCTCAGCCCCTGCTCCAGCTCCGCCAGAATCTCTAGCTCCTGGTACAAATTAGCCCCAGCAGCAACAAACCTCTCCAATTTTCTCAAGCTCCTGGTACATAACCGGGTCACGGAATGCGCAAGGGAATCAACAGAGTCCATAGTCTCAGCCAGAGCTAACCCAAGAAGGAAGTTATCGTCATTGGAAACAAGCTTCCTCACTCCTTCAAGGTGCATGATCTCCTCTCTAAGCCTGGCGATCTGCTCTTGGCTGAGTGAGCGCCAGAGATTAACGGCTTTTGACATATAGCATGCCACTTCAAATGTGAGCACACCAATAGTCGATCTCTCATCTACTGTCACCCCCTTCTTCCTTCTCCTCTAATGATTCAAAATCCCAAGATCCCACTAGATCTAAATGCGCCGAAAATCCTAGATCTCTCTCATTAGCTATAGAATTGGGCAGCAGCGGTGGCATCAAATTGAGAAGCGACTGAGGAAAGTGATTTTTGACAGAGGCTTCCCCAAGTACGCCACGATCCCTCATGGCTTCCCTTCTCCCTACTTTACGCTCCGGTGATGTTTCGGACCATCGGGTTCAAGGAAAGACAGTGAAAGGATGCCATTGACGGGGAAGAAAGTCGCCGACAGTGATTTTTGAGGGAGGGTTTAAATGGAAGGTTAGAGTTGATTAAAAGAGAGGTTTTAGGTGGTATATTAGTAAATATAGAAGTTTAAGTGTTAAATTTGTATTTTTAATAGTTTTAGGTGTTATGTATGTAAAAATCTCTAAAAATAAAAAAAAAAATCAACATTCTCCCTGCCAACAAGCAGTCGCTATACTATTATTAGCATATCTATTAATAAAATTTGTCCATTTTCCCAAAAATAAAAAAAAAATTAAATTTGTCCTTTGTTCAACATATTTTATAAAATAGACCTGTACCAATCATAGTTTTTAAGAAGAGACATTGTTAGGACAAATTATTGATATAACACAAATGAATTGCATGAGGATGACAGCTTTTTTTTAATAAAAAAGTAACTGTAGTATAAATAGTAATAGAACTAATGACTATGATTGAATGTTGAAATGTGAATTGCTACTATTCATAAAAAATATGAAAATTTCACTATCTGTAATTTTTTTGGGAGAATTGAGAGAAAGTGGCGGACTCACACACACAATACATATGCATGACTCGAATGCATGTGAAATTATTCTGTGCGGACACTGGACCGTTCGGAGCCAAATCAGAACACGTCACGTCATCCGGTACACAGCGGGTAAACAACTGCGGTACACAACAAAGGGGTGACGTGGTGCGGTCTAATTCGCCTCCAAACGACATCTGTATCCGCACAGAATAATTTTACCGAATGCATGTCCTCTTAGTTGATAACCAAAGCATATAACCAACAGACCTAGAAGAGCTGCGTATTTCACAAACTGGATCATTTTATAAAGGGTTTGACTTAACTTTGGTATTCCCTTAATATTGGACATATTAAAGTTGAAAGCAAACCAAATAGAATATAGGTTTGCAACAAGTTATTATGGTTTAAACTTGAACGCATAGCGTATATATTGGTTGAAAAAAAGATTTGAGAAGTCTGATGGATTGGGTTTGAACACCCACTATACCAAAAAGAAAAATTAGTGTCTTAAAACTATGGACGTCTTAAAACTATGGATCTACTCGGGGCTAATTACTCAAAATTTTATTTTTTAGATTGTTGTTACATATCTATTTGGTTGCTATTTTTTTTATTGCTTTTTTAATTGGGAAGCTGCTTTTGAGAATTAAATTTATTAGAGTATGATAGTTATAAGAAAGTTATTATCCGTCCTTAAAAAAAATGAATTATAATGTCTATAACAGTTTTTTAAAAATTAGGGTTTGTTTGGAATTGCTTTATAGCTGCTTTATTTTTCAGATGGCATAATTTTATTTGGCTATGATTTTATAAAAATTTCTATGTTAGGAAGTTAATTTTTACAACCAGAATAGCTAAATTATTTTTCCCATAATAATTTCACAATTAATTTTCTAAATCAGTACAGTCGTCCCAAACAAACTTTAATTATATTATCGATATGGACATCGATATTATTTGATACCACTGATTCACTATATTGATACTGAATAAATTGAGCATGTGACATACTGGATAGCATGTGTACTAATGCTTTGGTTTTACCGCTTTATATGATTATAGGATTTTACTGTATTGATATGAGTTCGACAGTGATTTACTAATGCTTTGGTTTTACCGTTTTATATGATTGATTTACTGAATGGTAGTATTGATACGATGATTGCTTTATTGATTCGACATCTGTACTAGTTTACTGATTTCACCACTATAATATTTTACTGGCTTATATACCATACTATTTTATTGTTTGCAGATTCTACTCCTACTACTTGTGAGCTTTACTATTTCTCCATTGATTAACAGTCATGTGATTACTACTACTGTGATTTGACTGCCGACATGCATATTATTTCTTTGACGTGCATTGAGTTCAGTTGTAGGATTTGGTTAGCTGCTGCGCTCTTGAGCTCATTATATATGGTTAAATGATTTCAGGACAGAACAAGAGAGTAGGGGTGTGAAATTTATCAGGATTCCTTAAGTTTTATTTCTTTTTATTTTAGTTATTCTTTTATACTCGGGAATGAAAGAATATGTTGTGATTATAAGATTCTTGAGTATTGTATATGATTTATTTTTAGATCAATAAATATAGATGTGTTGATTTTTTTATTATAGAATTTTTTTCACTAATAGATAAAGTTAGATAGCTCTGGTTATATATAATAAAAGATAAAAGATTTTTTTTTCAAATTAAATTTTAGGGCGTTACAATGCTACTCTCAAAATCTATAAATAGATCTCCACTCTTTATATAAAGAGGGACCTTTGGTTGTAAAATGGAGAAAACTCTGAGGCATCAAAGATCTGGAGCTTCACCTAAGCACAATCGTAGGCAAACTTCCGTAGGCCGACTAGAGTGCTGCCCGACATCCGTTTGCCGCCAGACGTAAGCTAAGACCACCTTCCGGCCTCTAATCGTCATCGGAACTCCGCCTGCCTGTCTACTACCGTCAATCCTCCACCCAGCCACTGATTGCCTCCAAACCACCTCTTGGTCGTCGACCGCCGCAGGACCACCACCTGGTCGCTGACCACCGCCCGGCAATCAACCTCAATAAGATCTACGCCCGATCGTTGACCGTCGCCGGACCACTGCCTGACCTCCACACCTTCGCCCGGCCTTCAATTGAAGTCAAACATCCGCCCGACCTTTTATTGTAACCGGACCATCGCTCGACCATCGACCGACGCCGAACCTCCGCCCTATCACCACCACCTGTTGGATTTTCTCCTAGCTGTTGCTACCAGATTCCCAACTTTCGTCGCCTAATCATTGTCATTACAAGCCCTTGAGTACTTATACAAAGTTCGACTAAACTATTGTAATTTCACCGTCTCCAAATTAAGGGACGAGTCAAATTTTGTAACTCAATCAAGTATAGTGGAATTTTCTTATCTGAGCAAGGCCCCATGAAATTTCCTTTTTTGGGTTTTTCATGTAAAAAAGTTTTGATGTTTCTTTGCTCTCTCAAATATCTATTTATGTGCTGGATATTCATATATCATGAGGATAAAATATTCTCTCACTCTAGCGTCTTGAATAAATTAGCCCACAACAACTAGTATTATTAACTCTATCAGAATATTATAATACAACACAGAACATATTTAAATTATAATGTCATTATTTATACGAAGGCTTTCTTGGACAGAGTTGGATTGATTGTACCAACCTAGAATATTTCAAAAGAAAAAGGCTCATTATAATTTATTTTGTTCACCGTCACCATCCATGTTCCATTATCATGGTCCAGCGCCACAGCATATCGCTGCTTCATTTGTTATTTATTAGATAATATTATTTCATAATACACTCAAAGTGAAGGCCAGAAGAAGCTAAGAAACAGTTATTGGGAATGGAGGAAAGGCTTTTGGAGAGAGAGGATGAGAGATCGGTGAGGGGATGCTGCGGTTATGTTACAGCTGAGGCGCGGAGGGTGGGTTACCTCGCTGGGCCGATGGTAGGGGTGAGCCTATCACAGTACATGATTCAGGTCACCTCCTCGATGATAGTCGGCCATCTCGGTGACCTCGCGCTCTCTAGCTCCGCCATTGCCACTTCTCTCTCCGGCGTCACCGGCTTCAGTCTCCTTGTAAGTTTACTTCCTTCACTTCCCGACCTACTATTCCGTTTTCCTTTGAGAATCTTTATGATAGCAGAGAAAACTTAATTGGGGGATTTACATATATGCCACTTAGGGGTGCGAATGAGTCGAGTCGAGTTCGAGTCAGGGGGTGTTCGAGTCGAGCTCGACTGTCAAATATCGAGCTCGAGCTCGAGCTCACAAAATGAGTCGAGTCGAGCGGCTCGTCGAGCTCCTTCCCGACCTGCGTCTTCCGCGGACAGCTATGTCGACCTCCGTCGACCGTCGTTCCGTCGTCGGAGCCGCAAGCTCGTCCTTCCAAGCCGTGAGCTCCGTCGTCCCGTCGAGCTCTGTCATCTGTCGAAGCCCGCTCCCGCCTGCGAATCCTCCTCCCGCCTGCGAATCTCGCTCCCGCCTACGAAATCTGATTCACGAATCCCGCTCCCGCCTACGAAATCTGATTCACGAATCCCGCTCCCGCCTGAGAATCTCGCTCCCTCCCGCCTACAAAATCTGATTTCTGAATCCCGCTCCAGCCTGCGTCGTCTTCTCTTACGCGAGCTACTCGACAATCTCTCGAGTTGAACAACGAAGTGTTCGAACTCAGGCTCGTTAAGCCTTCGAGCTCGAAATTGTGTTCAAGCTCGGCTCGCGAGAGCTCGACTTGTCGAGTCAGTTAACGAGTTGAGCTCGAGCCGGCTCGCGAGCCGGCTTGACTCGGTTGCACCCCCAATGCCTCTAGGTTCTTATCTATTTATGCATGTAATATTTTAGTTTTTATATTTATTACATTTTAATATGAGAATGTCATATAAATAAATATAAAATTTTATTTATTATATATGCAAATAATGCTCCTTAATTGATTTGTGCATAAATTGAAGTTTAAAAATGTTCTATTGTGATCGAGAATTTTATGTTTTTTATGATTTCAAGGCGTCATTAAAATTGTAAATTTATTTCACATTTTTAAAAAATTAAGAAATAATATTATTATTTAGAAATTAATATTTGTATTCGGGATTGTTAATAAACAATATTATTATTTTATTTCCCAAACTATACGTATGTATATGGCTTCTTCTTTGACGAATATCTGAGTGAAATATATTATTTATGTTGGGAAGTAAATCAAGAATGAAACAAACAACTAAAAGGAAAATAACAGGGAAGTATATCAGGATTTAATGTGAAAAAAATTTAAAAAAAAGAAAAAAATACAGAACCACGCCACAATAAGAAATTCACTATGAAAAATGAAAAAAATCATACACATCTTCACACTCACACTCTCATCTTCACTTCACACTCATGTCCACCATCTCCAGACGCTAATACAAGAGTTTCTCACAAGTTATATATCCTTCAATTGAATACAATTCTTAGAAAAGAAGATGAAACTGGCTAAACCAAGCCACAAATAATGTTGTACGTACAACACCTCGATGCTGACTAGGTGACTCCTCTATTTCAAAACACCTCTGCAGCATTGTTGCGTTGAATCTACATCGCAGTGACACTGAGTTCATACACAGTGGCGTTGGAACTACAGCTTTGTGGCGCTGCATTCTATGTCTTAGAGAGATTCCATAGCGTCTTGGCCCTCGATTTACATCGTTGCGATGCTATACATAGGGGTGTCAAAATCGGGTTTCGGATCGGGTTCAGGTCGAACCCGTAATGACCCGCGTTCAAACGGGTCGATCCTAACCCGACCCGGGTAGGAAAACGGGTCAGAAATTCGGAGCCGGACCCAACCCGTCAGGTTGGCGGGTTGACCCGACCCGACCCGGGCGAGCGAGGCAGAGCTTGCGGGCTAGCGCGGGCGAGCGCGCAGGCAAGCGCGGACGCGCGTGGGCATGCTAGGGCATGGCGGGCAGGGCGCGAGCAGAGCGTTTTAAACGGGTTTTCGGGTTGACTCGGCAACCCAACGGGTCAACCCAAACCCGACCCGTTTTTCAACGGGTCGAATTCGTGAACCTGAACCCGACCCGTTTTGAACTCGGGTCGGGTCTAACCCGAAATTTTCGGATCGAGTTCGAGTCGGGTTTTCGTGTCGTGTCAAATATTGACACCCCTAGCTATACATATAAGAATTTTTTTGTTGTGAACTTTGCCCCTGAAACCCCAAACAAGGGGTGCACTACCCCCAATGAGCTCTTGGCCAAACTTAATTGGCGAAATTAATGTCTGGGTCAATAATATAATCTGACACACTCAGATATCACAAATAACTAACCATTTATTTAAATTATCACATGCAACGCAACATTTTCGATTTTGGAACTTAATTTATTGGATTTATATTTAAATGATTATTATAAAAGTGGAAGGTTACGGGGCAAAGCTGGCAAGGAAAGAGCGTGGCTACCATTTGTTTTATCAAAACCTGGTTATGATCTATCTTCTTAAATAGGGGAAACAAGGGGTAATTGATTATGTTCTTTTATTACTTAATAAATGCTTTCTATAGTCAATTTTGATGAATTATGAGTTAAATTTGGGCTAATTTTGACTTGACTCGTCAACCGGTTTATTTAAAATATAAAAATAAAATATAATTAAAATATATTACTATTGCGGGCTAGAATATTCATGGTGTTAGAGTGAGTAAATTTTTTATCTTAGCGATGCACGGATATCCAGCACACAAATAAAGAGAGAGAAATAAAACATCCAATCTTTTTTACATGGAAAGTCAGAAGAGAGAAAAACCACGGGGCCTCGCCCAGGTGAAAAGATCCCATTAAACTTGAGTGAATTACAAGGGTTGACCCATCCCTCGACTTAGAGGCGGTCAAATTACAGTAGTTTGAAGAGTTAGGCAAACATCTGGCGACGATCGTGCGGAAGTCCGACGGCGTCCGTGCAGAAGTTCAGCTGACAGGGAATGATTTGACAAAGGTCGGGTGGAAGTTCGGCGATGCTAGTCGGCCAGGTGGAAGTCCGGAGGCGGTCGGCGGCCGGGCAGTTGTCCGACGAAGGTTGGGCTAAAGTGCGGCGATGATTGGAGGCCGGGTGGAAGTCAGGCAGCGGTCGGTGGCTGGGCGGTGGTTCGACGATAGTTGGGCTGAAGTCCTGCGGCAATCAGGGCAAGGCGATGGTCCAACGATGGTCGGGCTGAAGTCCGGGGGCGGTCGATGGCCGGGCGGTGGTCCAACGACGGTCCAGTGGAAGTCCGACGGCTATGCTGGAGCTCTTGAAGCTTCAGAGCTCTCTCCAATCTCTAACCAAAGGTCCCCTTCATATAGAGAGTGGGGTTCTATTTATAGATTTTCATAAGTGGCACACCCCGTAAATATAGAGAAGATCCGGGTCAGGTTCTGAGTGCTCCATCGGATGGCTCGTATTGATTCCCCCGACCATAAAGAGTTTTTCAATTATTCAAGTGCCTTAACGATGTCGGAATTCAGCGATCTTGGGTTAGTTGAGCCGCTCAATTTGACTATAAGCATGCCATATTTGGATATCATTTTGTCATCCAAATAATGCTTTGATCCTTCCAAATGAGGTTCGCGCCCCCGATTTGGACCCATTTGGGCTCGGATTGGGCCGAATTTGGTGCCGTTAGGTCCGTCTCTTTGAGACGTTCAGTTCGACTATAAGTTTGGTGAAATTGGAATTCAGATGATCCCAACTTTAATTTTGAAAAATTCCAACTTGAATATGCCTCGAGATTCGTGCTTGATCAAAGCAATTTTCGATGACATATCAATTACAATTTAATAATTTTAGATTAAATTATTAAAAAAATTTAAATTTATATCTCTATTCTTTATTTCAAATGATTTTTTATTATTTCTAATTTAATTTCTTATTATTTTTATTTTATTATTATAAAAATAACTTGAATAAGTATGATCTTCTCTCTTTTATAATAAATGAGTTGGCTGATGTGTTGACTCGAATTTGTGAAATCAAGTTCGAGCTCGAGCTCAAATTCGATTAATTAATCAAGCTTAAGCACAAATCAAAGATGACTTGAGCTCGGTTCGACTCGTTTACATCTCCAGAGGAAAGAATGACTTGTTATATAAAATTCCAAATTAAGCGAAATTTTATAAAAATTAGCATAAATTGTTTATTTTCATGCATTAGTCCAACAAAGTAGAAAATTATGAAAACAAACATAACCTTTTTTTCCTGAGTTTTTTGCAATCTGAATGTGATCAAGTGATTGTTCTTCCTAATTTGGTAGGTAGGAATGGCTAGTGGCTTGGATACTCTCTGTGGCCAAGCATATGGTGCACGACAATACAAGAAACTAGGAATCCACACATACAGAGCCATCTTCTCACTCATACTAGTCTGCATCCCTATTTCTCTTATTTGGGCCTCCATGGGAAAGCTTCTCTCGCTCGTAGGTCAAGACCCCTTAATATCGCAAGAGGCTGGTAAATATGCAATATGGATGATCCCTGGCCTCTTCGCCTATGGTACCGCTCAGCCTCTTATGAAGTTTCTTCTATCTCAAAACTTAATTCTTCCAATGCTTTTGAGCTCAGTTACAACCCTTAGCATCCACATTCCTTTGTGTTGGGTCCTGGTATTCAAAACTGGATTGGGCTATGTCGGGGCGGCGCTTTCTATAAGCATTTCTCATTGGATAAATGTGTTCATTCTTGTATTATACATTAAGTACTCAGATTCTTGCAAAGCAACTCGTTTACCACTCTCAATGGAGGCTTTCAGAGGTGTCAATGAGTTCCTAAGACTAGCAATTCCCTCTGCAGTCATGATATGGTAATATAGATCAATAACTTCTTCTTCTTTTCTTAACTTCACTTGGAAGTTTCTTTTTGAATGGTTACTTGGGTTCCCCTTGTTTCAATGTTGATATTAATTAGTTGATCACAGCCTTGAATGGTGGTCATTCGAGCTTCTTGTCTTACTCTCAGGTCTCCTACCAAATCCAAGACTTGAAACATCAGTCCTTTCTATTAGGTATCCAAAATTCCTTCCAGAAATGAATTAGAATCTAGTATTTGCCTCAACAAAATCTCTATCTTTTGCAGTCTTACAACTATTGCACTCATCAACACTATATGTTATGGCATTGGCTGTGCAGCAAGGTATGATCATTCTTCATAGTTTCACATATTCAACATGATAAGATTCTATCCAATTTTAGCTATAGAAATTGATAAACTTTGTTTATATATATAGTACTCGTGTATCAAATGAACTAGGAGCTGGGAATCCAGATGGAGCTCATTTGGCTGTTCGTGTGGTGATATCGATTGCAATTGTGGAGGCATTAGTGGTAAGTGTGACACTCTTTGGCCTCCGTCGAGTCATCGGTTATGCTTATAGCGATGAGGATGAGGTTATAGATTATGTCAGGGAGATGGTTCCTCTTGTTTCCATCTCAGTCATCATGGATAGCTGCCAATCAGTGATGTCCGGTAATTATCTTCTTCCCCATACCCATCTATGATAGGGAATCATTGCTGCCTATTACATCATTGAACTGCAGGAATCGCTCGTGGATGTGGAAGGCAGCAGATTGGAGCCTATGTAAACCTTGGAGCATTCTATCTCGCCGGAATTCCAATCGCTGTTGTGTTGGGTTTTCTCCTCCGCATTGGAGGCAAGGGTCTATGGATTGGTATATTATCAGGTGCTACGATTCAAACCATTCTTCTTGGAGTAATAACAACTTTAACCAATTGGCAACAACAAGTATGTTAATTTCTCAAACATGACATGGTTCTTTAGGCTCATTTTATTAGCCGTTAATGGTCTTTAAAATCTTAAATGCTCGGCAACTTCTATGGTTTATGTTGCAGGCAGTGTTGGCAAGGAAGAGAGTATTCGAAGAGAGATTGCCATTGGAAAGCGCTCTCAAATGAGCTTAGATTTCAATGTATTTTGCTGAATAATCGTCCATTTCTGACTGAGACCACTTCAAAACTAAGAGAGTGAATGAGCAAATTCACCTGCACTTACTATAATCGTTTACCTAAGCAAGCTAACAGCTGTGATGATTGTTTTACATTGAAAATTTCTATATAAACATATATACTAAAGAAGCTAACATCTTTAAATGGCGATGAAGGGATGAGAATTGGATCCTCAAGTTTTGCAGAAGGCTGGAGAAGACATTAGTTACAGAATATGTTTCTTCATTTCTCATGGCAGTTACATGACTTTTTATTGCTTTTTAAAATAGCATTTTAGTATAACTTTTATATTAAAAATTTATTTTAAAAAATAATAAGAATGCCATCCCAAACGAAGCATAAGAGCAGTCTCCCTTATGAAAACAAGTGAATTATTTCCAGCTTTATGTTGCCAACATCAAAACCTGAATCATTTATGTTAAGCTTTATGATGGAAAGGAAGAAACTACTAATGCTGAACTATTCAAATTAAAATCTTCAGAACAAAATGAGGCTTTAGTTGCTATGCCACAGAGCAGTTGTTCATTTAAGTTCATTTATGAGCATCATAATCTTAGAACTAGAGCATCTTTAACCGAAAAACTCATTTTTCACTCCAAAATATAGTAATTCATCCCCAATCGAATTCCATTTCTTCTCCTCTTCCGCGCGCTTCTTCCGCAAATCCCGTAAGCCAATTTTTTTGGCGTAGGTGAATAGTGTGACGACAATATTGACATTGCACTGTTCACTCATGGAGATTAGCGGACAATTTAGCATTCGATTAGATCGTTTGGCGGACGGCATACACTTATTTACCGTTCGATAGTGAATGGTCTTAGTAAAGAAGGATGTAATGCAAATTTTTTTTTAATTTTTTATTTACTTCATCATTGTTATTGTTGTTATTTTTTTAATTATTGTTATATATTTATTTAGCTAATTTTTTTATATTTCTTTCATACTTAAAAAGTTTCTTCAAAGAATAATATTTATTAAATTATGATAATTATAAAAAATATATTATCTTGAGAAAATAAAATATTTATAAATGCTCACTATAATTTAAAAATAATAATTTCTCTGCAATAAATTTTTAACAAATTTTACAAAAAAAATTACAGTTATACCAAATGGATCATTGAACTTGTAAAATTTCAGGGATGCAACCAAAATTTATAAAATTCCACTGTTAGAGATCCAAAATTAATATAATATAATTATCTTGGCAGCATGCGGCTTATAGCTCTCGATTTAAGAACACCTTATGCTACAAGTTGTGAAAGATTCTTATTATAATTTTCATCTTATGGTCTTACATTCAACATATTCCTTCTGACAGGTAATGCTTTTAATCAAATATATTATATAATATTTTCGATTGCTGGTTTCTATATATATCCTCAAATTAGACTCAGCTTACCTATGACTTTGTCTATATTTCCAATGACAAAAAATATGTTATAATTTTTCGATACAAATTCTATTATAATAGATTTAGGATCTATTTGAGATAATTTTTTTTATTATTTTATTTTTTAATCATAATTATAATTTTATTTTGTATTTATTTACATGTTGCTTAAAAAATTTTATGTATCAAAAATCTACGTTTTATAGCAATTTTCAAAAAAGTTATTTTCTCCACAACTGTTTTACAATCATTTTTATAAAAAGCTGTAGTTGTCTCAAACAGACTCTTAAGCTTCATTTGGGATAGCTTTCTTTGTGTTTCGTTTGGAACAGCTTTCTTTCTTTTTTCTAAAGCAACTTTTTAGTATAAAAATTTTTAATTAAGGAAATTTTTGTACTAGAAAGTAGTTTTAAAAAGCAATAAAAAAATTATCCCAAACGAAGCCTTAGACTTTATTTAAATCAGCTATTTGATTGTTTTTGTGATAAGAAAATAGTTAGTAAAAAATAATGTATATTTGAAAGACAGTTTTTCTCTGTTGTTTCAAATTTTTGTCTTTAAAAAACTATTTTTTAAAAAATAGTTTTGAAATTATGAATGAGAAATGATCTTTTAAAAACAAAAATAGAAAAGCATCAGACGCCCCAAAATGAAACCTTAGAAAACCATCCGATTTATTTTGAGATTAGCATTATATTAATAATTTGTGTTATATTAATTCCAAAATTTTTAAATCTATTCTGATATAGATTTCTAATAATCTCAAAGCTACTTCAACCTTCATATGACAGAAGATTATTAGAACATTAAAAATTAATATAAGTTATATAATTATGAACTATATTATTTTTTTCCTCTCCCAAGAAATACGTAAGCATCATTGATCTTGATTCATCCGATTGTTCCACTCAAAAGGACTCAAAAGGCTATAATTAATTTACTTACATAGTTCTTAAACCATTATCTCAGGTAATTATTCTCTGCGGATTCCGGACGTAGTTTTATGTCTGGACTCTAATTAAATTAAGGCGAGTGGATTTCTTAAAACCAGACGACTAACCCAGCCCAGCAGTACACAGCGGTACACAGTAGTACACAACATCAAAATGAATAAAATATCACATAAACGAAAGAAAAAATGCATAATAATTACAGCAGAGAAAATAAATGAACGTAAAAAAAATTGTCATTTTACATAGGTCGTTTACACAAGCATGCATTTTCGCGGCATTCGACATATAAATTTTTGAAGAATACATTCTAAATGAATATGTGTGAAACATCACAAAAAACACATAAACCATTGCTGTCGAGTTTATAAATTCATCGTTGAAGTATTTGGGCTTATTTGAGAACTTGATATGCCTTGAAGGTGAACACAATTCTGTTGTGTTTGCCTTTACGAAAGATTTCTCTGTTGAAAAACTAAGCTCAGCAAAACATATATTGCCTCATAATATACATTGAAAAAAATTATTAGGTAAGTAAAATACACCTAACTCTTAAGTTTTTTCTTCTTTTCAAATGACTCTTTATTTTCTCAATCTTCATCGTCTGTTTTTCATTTATTTTCTCAACATACGCCAAAATTTTTATTCCTCAAGAACCCTAAATATTTGAGAGCTTCCGCGGGTTTCTTTTTTAAAAACATAAAAAATGAGTGGGCTATCGCGATTTCAAAATTTTCATAGCTGGGCTGGATCGGGTCGTCGCGTCTTAAGAAATCCACGTGTCTTAATTTAATAGGAGTCCGAACCTAGAGCTACTTATTCATAAAATATTTTGCTAAATTTATTTCCTTACTGCTCAAAACAGAAAGTAATTCCAAAATGCAACGTTTTACTAAAGATTCGTGTGAGGATTTAGTTGTAAGCAATCACCAGTATTAAGCGATTAATGTTCTTTTAAATTTTAATTGATTAAAATTATTTTTTCATTATTAGCATAAAGTTGATCGACAACTTATATAGACCTATTAACAGAATGTGCAATTAATGGAGTGGCTCAAATTTTATCTGAATTTGATCAGACAAGAAGGAAACAATCCATTATCCCTAATCAATTCATCTATTAAAGTTTTTGAAATCTTTAACTCAAATTTAATGAAATTGTGTGACCAGGGTGTAGCTAAGCCTTCGTTTGGGATAATTTTCTTACTATTTTGTAAAGCAGTTTTTTAGTACAAATTTTTTTAAAAGTAATGAAAAAACAGTGGCCTAAAGTTTTCCCAAAGGAAGCCTAAGTTAAGCTGACTCGTGAGCAGGCTCAAATTTGACTTGAGAAATGAGTTTTGAATTAGGCTCGATGAGTTAATGAGTCAAATTTTAGTCAACTTCAACTTAACATTTTGGTTCGTCAGGCAACTCGCTTAAAAATGTTAATATAAAATATACTAAAAATACAATTAATTTATTAGTATCTCATCTAATTTTTAATTTTTTTATCATTTTATTATGACAATAATTTAAATCAAAATTATTTTCTCTCTGCTTATAATAAATGAGTCAGCTAACGAGCCAGCTCAAATTAATTGAATTGAGCTTGGGCTCAAATTTGAACTCGATTAATTAATCAAGCTCAAATCCAAGCTAAAAATGGCTCTAATTTCACACAACTGGTTCAAAACCAAACATCACCGCTAATATAGAATAATCAAATGAGGAAGGAGCTAACAACAAATCCAAAAATTTCAGTATAATGTGATGAAATTTTTTATTTCTTTTATTTTACATTTAATTTTTAAGATTTTAATAATATATTATTATTTTATAAGATTATTTGAATTAGAAAAGCAAAGGACATAGATTTGGTTTATGATATCATTATTTATGTATGGTTTGTTAGGTAGATCCAAATGGCATAAATAATTAATACAATTTTATGGGGACCATCCGCATAAATGCTCAAAATCTACGCCACGAATTGCTCATACTATAGTAGTAGTAACATGTAAATTTTAAATTTTAAAATGGCAAATAAATTGATACATTCTAAAAAATGCACAAAATAATTTGATGTATTTTAAAGAATGTGTCAAATGATTTGGTGTGGCGCATTCACTTGCCGTCAAATCGGCCGAGATAAATTTCACAGAACTGTCGCAATATATCATACTAGGGGTGCAAACGAGTCGAGTCGAGCTCGACTGCTAGATACCGAGCTCGAGCTCGAACTCGAGTCGAGCTCAAAATCTGAGCTCAAGCTAGACTCGTTTCGCTGTCGAGCGGCTCGTCGAGCTCAATCCAAGCTTAAAATGTCGTCGCGCACTAGCATTCATTGTCGTGCCGAGGTTCGTCGTCATCAGGTCCACTATAGTCCCGAGGTCCGTCATCGTCGTCGCGTTCGCTGTCTCGCGGTTTGTCGTTGCGTTCGCTATCGAGGTCGCATCCGTCGTTGTCGTCGTGTTCGCTGCCGAGGTTGCGTCGGTCGTCGTCGTTGCGTTCGCTGTCGAGCAGCTCGTCGAGCTCAATCTGAGCTCAAAATGTCATCGTGTCCGCTGTCGAGCCGAGGTTCGTTGTCATCACGTTCGCTGTTGTCCCAATCGAGCTGCTCATCGAGCCAACGAGTCGAGTCCGACATCTGTTCGAGCTCGATAAGCCTTCGAGCTCGAAACTATGTTCGAGCTTGACTCGCGAGCTCGATAAGCTCGACTCTCGAGCCTGTTACCGAGTCAAGTCCGAGCCGACACGCGAGCCGGCTTGACTCGGTTGCACCCCTATACCATACTAAATGGCATTAAATATGTCAAATAATTTGATGCATTTAATGAAATGCACCATTTTATTTAACTAATTTGCTTCTTTTTAATTTTTTTTAATACTATATTGTTATTCCTAATTTAAATTAAACACAAAATCCATTCCACGGCGAGAGTTTATTAAGTTGTTTGTTGCTGACTCGTAGCTTACCATGGTCCAACATCACATGCCTCATTGTTCATTCCACATATATTGTTCATAAAACTCTCACAGTGAAGGCCAGGAGAAAGAGCTAAACAGTTGCGGAAATGGAGGAGGGGCTTTTGGAGAGGAAGGAGGAGAGGTCGGTGAGAGGATTCTACGGCGATGTTACAGCTGAGGCGCGGAAGCTGGGTTACCTCGCCGGGCCGATGGTGGGTGTGACGCTATCGCTGTACCTGGTTCAAGTCACCTCCTCGATGATGGTCGGCCATCTCGGCGAGCTGGCGCTCTCCAGCTCCGCCATTGCTACTTCCCTCTCAGGAGTCACCGGCTTCAGTCTCCTCGTAAGTCCACTTCCTTCACTTCTCCACCTCCTGTTCTGCTTTCCGTGACGTTTCTCTCCCGACCTGAGCTATGAATCTCACTTCCGCAGATTTGGATTGCGTTTCTTTCTTCTCTTTGCTGTTTAGGACGGCAAAAAATTGCTGCTTATGAAGTAATGGAATCTGTAATTAAGCGGGCTGATAGTGTTTGATTAGGAAACTGGGATTATTTTGATTGAAAATTTTGGTTGATTTTTATTTTTTGAACGATTATTGGACTCTGCAAGACATCTTTAAGATCGAAACTTTATTTGAATCGCATACCATCATCAAGAAAATTGCTAATACTGAAAAATTCATTGCTGAATTGCATAAACTTTATTTCTTACATTAGATGAGAAAGAATATACACAGAATAATTTTTTTGAGTTACAAATTATAGAGATCAGTTAAAGATGAATTACTTCTTGAGATGACGGTTACTATATTTTGAAGTGAAAAATTAGATTTTTAGCATGAAGATGAAGTCTTTGGTTTGGCTACTTGCAGAATTAATGAAATATATTATTTATTAAGATTATGACAGGAGCTTAGAAGTTTGAATTTTGGAACTCCGATTTTTGGATTTATATCTGTCTGATTAGGATCGGCTGCTTTATAAAAGTAGAAGATTCCGGGTCAAAATTGGCAATGGATTGCTTAAGAAAAGTGAGTGGCAGGCCTTTTTTTTTATATATTTTTTATTAAGGACCAGCTCATGATCTCCTTACATGAGAGGGAAGCATGAATTGTTACGTAAAGGTCCAAATAAAGTGGAATATTATGAAAATTAACATAACGTATTTATTTTAAAGCATCAGTCCAAACTAGGTGAAAAATAATGCAAATTAACCTTACATATTAATTTTCCTGCATAAGTTTATACATTATTCTATCTAATTGGCAGCTCGGAATGGCTAGTGGCTTGGATACTCTTTGCGGTCAAGCATATGGGGCACGACAGTACCAAATGGTTGGAATCCACACAAACAGGGCCATCCTCTCACTCATACTAGTTAGCCTCCCAATTTCTCTTCTTTGGGTTTCAATGGGGAAGCTACTTTCACTCATAGGCCAGGACCCCCAAATATCCCATGAGGCTGGCAAATATATTGTATGGATGATCCCTGGCCTCTTCGCCTTTGGCATTACTCAACCTCTTATGAAGTTTCTTCAATCTCAGAGCTTGATTCTTCCCATGCTTTTGAGCTCACTTGCAGCCCTTTGCGTCCACATTCCTCTGTGTTGGGCCATGGTGTTCAAAACCGGACTGGGCAATATCGGGGCAGCGCTTTCTATTAGCATTTCGTATTGGATCAATGTGCTGATTCTTGTAATGTACATTAAGTGCTCAGATTCTTGCAAAGAAACTCGTGTGCCGCCATCAATGGAGGCATTCAAGGGTATCAACGAGTTCTTGAAACTAGCAATTCCGTCTGCAGTAATGATATGGTAATATAGATTGGCAGATCTCCTATTTTATTGCAACTTATGCTCGATCTTCTTCTGTTTCTTACTCTTTTCTTCTCCCAGAGTGTTTCGTGGGATTTTTTGTTTAGTGTTTTTATTGTTAACCTCATTTAGAAGGTTCTTTCTGAATTGTTCTTTGGATTCTCTTTCTTTTATAATTCTGTTAATTACTTAATGATCACAGTCTTGAATGGTGGTCATTCGAGCTGCTTGTCTTACTCTCAGGTCTCCTGCCAAATCCAAGGCTTGAAACGTCGGTCCTTTCCATTTGGTATGAAACAATCATTCACAAGAACTTATAAGTTAGGATCAAATGTTTTGGATTAACACGCGATCTCTTTCTTATGCAGTCTTACAAGCATTGCAATGCTCTACAACATACCATATGGCCTTGGCTGTGCTGCAAGGTATGATCATTCATAGTTTCCTCTTATCACATGAAGATTAAGGCTTCATTTGGGGAGAGATTATTCTGTGCGGACACCGGACGGGAGAACTGTCCGGTTTACGCTCAAGTACCAAGTGGTATCGAGTACCGAGTACCGCTCGGTACCGGACGTGGCACGTTTTTATTGGAGTCTGGATGCCATCCGGACTCCGCACAGAATAAAAATTCTCATTTGGGACAGCTTTATTAATGCTTTTTAAACCAACTTTTTAGTTAAAAATTTCTTAAATTAAAAATTTTTCTACTAAAAAACTGTTTTAGAAAGTAATAAGAAAGTTGTCTCAAACGAAACCTAAAAATGCCAAGTTTTAGGTATAGAAAATTGATAAACTTTATGTGGATAGTACACGCATATCAAATGAACTAGGAGCTGGGAATCCAGAAGGAGCTCATTTGGCTTTTCGTGTGGCGATATCGGTCACAATTATGGAGGCACTGGTAGTGAGTGTAACAATATTTGGCCTTCGTCGAGTCATTGGTTATGCGTACAGTAATGAGGATGAGGTTGTGGATTATGTTAGGGAGTTGGTTCCTCTTGTTTCCATCTCAGTTATCACAGATAGCTGCCAAGGAGTGTTGTCTGGTGAACTTCTTCCCCAGCCAATTTTACATGTTGCATCTAGGATTAATTATTCAGTGCGGACGCCGAACGTCGTCTGAAGATCAATCAGAATGCGTCACGTCACCTCTTCGTTGTGTATCGCAGCTTAGTATTGCTCGGTATCTCTCGGTACCGAGGCTTGGTACCGCTGACGTGGCTGCACCTAATTCGTCTCAGGACGTAGAGCTACGTCCGGCCTCCGCAGAGAATAATTTCTCTGCATCTAGAGACAAGCTTAGCTAGCTACTAACAATTTTCCAATTTTATCACTAAACTCTAGGTGTTGCTCGTGGATGTGGTTGGCAACACATAGGAGCTTATGTTAACCTTGCAGCATTCTATCTTGCTGGAATCCCAATTGCGGTTGTGTTAGCTTTTCTCCTCCATATTGGTGGCAAGGGCCTATGGATTGGTATATTATCTGGTGCTGTGATTCAATCATCTCTTCTTGCAGTAGTAGCAATTTTAACTAATTGGCAAAAACAGGTATGTTAATTTCTAAATTATGACTTGTTTCCTTAAGCTTATTTTGTTAGCTATTAATGATCTTTAAAATCTAAAATACTCAACAACTTCTATGGTTTATCTTGCAGGCAGTATTGGCAAGACAGAGAGCATTAGAAGAGAGATCATTATTACAAAGTGATTTGAAATGAATTTAGGTTTTGTTTGGGACAGCTTTCTTACTATTTTCATAAAGCAGCTTTTTAGTACAATAATTATTAGCTCAAAATTTATCAAAAAAATTGTTTTAAAAAGCAGTAAAAGAACTGTCTCAAACGAAACCTTAGTTTTTGAGATTTTTGATTGAATCATCATCTTTTTCATTCACTTGTCAGCATAGGAAATGTATGATTGAAACCACCTCACAGCCATTCATCTGCACTTAGAATAATCATTTACCTATGCTTTGGCTATAATAGTTGTGATGTTTGTTTTTATATTAATAAAATATTAAAGCTTAGGTTTTTATGTTCATAGATATTATTTTTAGAATTAAGATAACATTGTCAAATTTAGAATTAATATTAACTCTCTATTGCAATTATTCTTATAAACTCTTTGGCTTTTTTTGGAACAGCTTTCTTACTGTTTTCTAAAATAATTTTTTAGTACAAAATTTTTTTAAATAAAAAATTTTTGTACTAAAAATCTGCATTAGAAAACAGTGAGAAAGTTATCTCAAACGAAGCCTTAATTTTTCACCATGCAAATATTAATTAATACATAAACCTTAAAAGGTTAATAAAAACAGTTATTGCCATTTTCTCTATTTTAATTGAAAGTGAAGTATTACCATCCCCTTTCATTTAAATGCTCATAATTGCAAAACTGGCCCTTGATTTGGAAAGCCAATTGAACCCCTTCTAATAAAGCTTTGAATTGTAAAATTAAATAGGCATCAAAGTCTATTTAACTTTGTATTTTTGTGGTTATCAATAAGGATGTGCATGTTCTATAATCTTTATTAATGTATTGATAATGGAAGATATTTTCTTTTTTTTTTATTAGTCTTATAGCACTTATTGATTTAAGGAAAAAATTGTCTCATGATGTATTTCTTAATGATTTTTTTTCTCAAAATAATGAAGTTTTTTTAAGATATGAATGTAATATAAATTTTGATTGATTTTTATTAATTATATTTGATACACCACAAAAAAATCATTGTGACCAGGCACAAATCTCTATGCAATCTGAAGTGGAAGCTTCAAAATTAAATTAAGGAACATCTAAATTTCGATTTCAACAAACTTGTAGTCAAATTGAACATCTCAAGGAGACGAACCCAACAACACTAAATTCGGTCCAATATGAGACTAATTCAAAAAACCAAAACATACTTTAAAGCTTCAAAACATTAATTGGATAACCAAATGATATCCGAATATGACATGCTTATAGATGAATCAAGTAATTCGACAAGATGAATCTAACGAGCATAAGATCACTTAATTCTAACATCATTAAGGCACTTAAATGCTAAACAAATGCTCGAAGATCAAGGGAATCCATTGAGTTGTTCGATGGAACACTCTAAATTTGCCCTAGATTTTCCTCATATTTACTGACCATGCTCCTCCCAAAAAACTATAAAATAGGCCCTATTTTTCACAAAAGGGGAGAGAAAGGGAGGAGAAAATCATTGAGCTCTCTTGCATTCTCCAACCAACGTCGCTGCCAGATCTCTTCCCAACCGCTGACCATCGTCAGACTTTCACCTATTTGTTGGTCGCTGCTGGATCTCTTCCTGACCACTAGTCATTGCCAGACTTCCATCTATTCGTTTGATGCCGCCAGATCTCTTCCAAGCCACCGATTATCACTAAAGTTCCGCATGTTTGTTGGCAATTGCTGGATCTCTTCCTGACCACTGACTGTTGTGGGACTTCCACATGTTCATTAGCCACCGTCAATCTCTTCATGACCATTAACTGTCGTCAAACTTCAGCCTATTCGTTGGACTTCGCCGAATCTCTTCCCAACCACCGACCATTGCCAGACTTTAATTCGTTGGTTGTCGCAGGATTTCTTCCCGACTACCGATCGTTACCAGACCTCAACCTGTTTGTTGGTCGGCATCAGATCTCCTCCCGACCATCGACCATCACTGGACTTCCACCTATTCATTAATCGCCGCCGGATCTCTTCTCGACCACCGACCGTTGTCAGACTTTCGTTTGTTCATTAGCAACCGTCGGATCTCTTCTAGACCACCGACCGTCACTAGACTTTCATCTTTTCATCAGCCATCGCCGGATCTCTTCAAGACCACCGACTGTCGTCAGACTTCCGCCTATTTGTTAGCCACCTTCAGATCTCTTCAAGACCACCGACCATCATCTAACTTTTGCATGTTCGTTGGCCACCACCGGATCTCTTACCGACCACCAATCATCGTTAGACTCCCATCTATTCATTAGCCACCGTCGGATCTCTTCTCGATCATCGACCGTTGTCGATCCTTCGCCTATTCGTTAGCTGCCGCTGGATCTCTTCCCAACCACTGACCATCGCCGTTGGTTCTTATACTGGCCATCAACCACCGTCAAACTTCTGCCTATCTGCTGACTATCGTCATATCTTCTCCCTGATGCCGCTGCACCTACTAGATCTCTTCCTAATCGCTGACACTCTGTCCGACTACCAGTACCT
Source organism: Dendrobium chrysotoxum (assembly GCA_019925795.1). Taxonomy (NCBI): domain Eukaryota; kingdom Viridiplantae; phylum Streptophyta; class Magnoliopsida; order Asparagales; family Orchidaceae; genus Dendrobium; species Dendrobium chrysotoxum. The sequence goes on from CM034301.1 coordinate 36,906,532, forward strand.
GTTGGATCTCTTTCTAACTGATGCCACTCCATCTGACCACCAGGCTGCCTCTATTATTATATCTACTGCACCTTCTCCTAGTCATTGCCACCAGACTTCTGTCATTCGTCGTTCAACCACGATCACTGCAAATTCTTGAGTATATGTGCAAAGCATGTCCAATTCTTCAAATTATTATAATTTTACCGTCTTCCTACTTGGGACGGGTCAACTGTTGTAATCTATACAAATTTAGTGGAATCGTTTCATCTTAGCAATGCGTTGTGGCTTTTCCCTCTTTCGATTTTCCATGTAAAAATTTTCTAGTTTTCTCTTACCACCTGAATTATCTATTTGTGTGTTGGATCTTCGTACAACGATAAGACGAAAAACACTTCTACTATACTGCAAATTTTTCAGTCTCAGAATGTTCTGATATAATTTTATTTTCTTAATGTAACCCTCCGTAATAGACTTTAACCTTTAATTGGGTTTAATCTTGTTTTTAAAACATTTAGTTATGGAAAAATGTAATATCATAATTTTCCAACTATGTGTTTTTCTAATTAACACACAAAACCACCAATCTTATTTCAAATTCTATGATTTGCTGAAATTAAACATTATATTTATTATATTTTATTTTTTGCAATATCAGAGAATAAGTATTGATATATAATGACAATTTTTTTTAATTTGAAATTTTTTTTTTTTTTTTAATTTTGCCCATAATACTTTTATCCTAATTTCCTCATATCTTATTTTGCTTGAGGGCTTTAGTTACAATCTTAGATCGATCCATTATGCCGTAAGAAAAAATCTCGGATTATTTTATGAGGACTTTGATTCAACTTTGGTAGTCTATGGATAAAAGTATTATTATTATTATTATTATTATTATTATTTGATATATCGCCAAAAAATTATCTTGATCGGGCACAAATCTCGAGGAAAAACTCAAGTCGGAAACTTCAAAAATTAATTCGGAGACCATTTAAACTCCGATTTCAGCAAGCTTATAGTCGAACTGAGCGTCTCAGAAATACGAATCCAACGACACCAAATTCGACTCAATCCGAGCCCAAATGAGTCCAAATCAAGTACCCGAAGCGCTGTTGGAAGCATCAAACAGCTATTTGAGTTACCAAACGGTCTCCGATTTTGACGAGCTTATACTCGAATCGAGCGGCTCGACGAGACGAATCCAACGAGCCCAAGATCGCAGAATTCTGATATCATTAAGACCTTCAAATTCTTGATAAACGGCTCACGATCAAGGGATTCAATATCGACCGTTCATCCGGATCACTCCTTATTTGCCCTTGATCCCTCACATATTTACGGGCTATGCCACTCCAGAAAAACTATAAATAGCCCCTCATTTCTCTTAAGAGGGGACCCAAGCCAAGAAGAGAAGGAAGAGAAGAAGAAGAGAAGAGAAGTCTAGGAGGGAATAACTCCTCCTCGACCACCGCCGGAACACCGCCGGAACTCCGCCGGAACACCGCCGGAACACCACCGAAGCACCACCAGGCGCCCGAGGGACGCCGGAGCTCTGCCCGACACGGGAGCAACGTCGGAATTCTGCCCGACGCCGGAATTCTGCCCAACGCCCGAGTGACGCCGGACTTCTTTCCAAGTGACGCCGGAATTCTGCCGGACACTCAAGTGACATCGGAACTCTGCTTGTCCTTGTAACTGATACTCATTGTAATCTGATCGTCCTGAATTTAAAGGACGGATCAGCCTCGTGTACTTCAAACGACACTAGTGGAACTCTTTCAACTGGGCGTGGCCCCGTGGTTTTTTCCCTTTCCAGGGTTTTCCACGTAAAAATCCTGGTGTTACTATTTCGATTCTGTTTGTGTGCTGAATATACGTACAACGCTGAGACGGAAATATTAAACTCTATCGCCGCGTATATTTGAGTCCGCAACATTATTATTATTATTTCCAAACAAACCTGATGAAATAAAGAGTTGCAACAATACCCGGATTAAGTGCTAGAGTTGAAACTAAACCTAACATAATTTCAGAGTTTCATTGAAAATTATAGAATTCCGGGGCTAGATGCAAACTTGATGTATATATGGAAAATAAATTATATCAGATAAAAAAAATATTAGAATAGACTTCAAAGTTTTCAGATTAGTGCTACTATTTGTGATATATATTATATCATAAATAACATTAATCTCAAAATAAATCTGACGGTATTGAAGCTCATCCTAATATATTTTGTGCAGGGGGTTACGGCGCCTCGACGCCAAGCTCTTAGGAAAATTGACAAATAAATAGATTCGAAAGTGAATATTTGAAAATTGAGTATTTTGCGTGGCCTCTAGAAACTTCTGTGAAAGTGGTTACATGGTTATAAAAGTAAGTTTTTGCCCTATGATCTGATATACATACTGGAATTTGGTAAATTCATGTTTTGATTATGCTTTATGTATTCTTAAAGCTTTTATATTTTTCATTAATTATTTTAAAATTAATTACTTTTAACATATATATAAACTGAGTTTTGATATCTAAGAGGGGTGAAGTAGGAGTCTACTGAGCTTGTTAAGCTTACTTTATTTGTTTAATATTTCAGAAACAGGTAAAGGTCCTGTCGAGTAGATCAGGACCAACAGGTGTAGATGAAGTTTTGAGATCCAAATTCCTAAGTTATGATTTTGTAATCTAGTATTTATTTATTTGATGCATAGAGTTTTATGATCTAAATTATTATAATTATATTTTGGTGAAATGAAAGTTGGTTACACTATTTTTATATTTTTGAGAGATCTAGATTATTTGTAGATGAGGTAACTAATTATAAGTTTAAAAAAAATTCAATCTTTCCATTAGATTCTAAGGCTTTACAGGTGGTATTGGAGCGAAGGTTTAGAAGGATTGGGGAATTGTAATCAGAGCCATAGAAATTAAATGAATTGTATTGGTATGAGGGGGTCGAGTTGAGTTGAGTTAAAAGTTACAACAAGAAATGAATAATACGATATGAAATTTATAGCATACATATTCTTTTTTGTTCAATTAAGGCCAATAGAGTTGAGTTAAAACTTACAACAAGAAATCCCAAAATATTAATAATATCAAACAAAGTCTCAACACTCAATAGACTTTACAAAAACTATAACAATATTGTTAACATTCAAAAGATGTATTCTTCAATTCTTCTTGTATATGTTATCATCAACCACTTATTCTCGCATGAAAAAAATATCTACAATATAAAACAATAACCAAATTGATGAAAATGTTAAAGAATGAAATCCAATACAAGTTGTTAAAATCTCGACATACCAATTTTTTTTTTCCTGATGCAAATGTATCATTTGTTTAACTCTATTTGCATCCATCGAGCCTTTGATTCCTTAGATTTGGAGAGGAAGGAATGAATCTTGTTGTATTCTTGGATAAGTTATCATATATAGTATCAATCACTTCCTCCGAAAACCCTGGAATGGTAGATAACTCTGCCATTAGCTCACTAAACTTTTTTTTTTTTCTCAGAAGCTCTTGTTATTGTTTAAATTACATTAGCAACTTGAGCTACACTGTTAGTCATCATTGCAATGTAATCATAGAGACTATGATCATCAACAGGCCTTTTACTCTTTTTCCTTTGGATGGACCCCTTAGAAGATGATGGTGTTCCTCGCTTTATCATTCGTACATGGTCTTCTCTAATATTTTGTTGAGGACATTCAGCATCTACTGATGTTATGATATCTCCAGGTTTAGCATTTGATTTAAACGATTCTGACTTGATTGAAAAAAGGCAATTCTTTGAATTTTTGAGTTTTGAACATATTTGTATGTCTTTGGGAGTATTCAATGCATGAAAATGATTGCATGTATTCTAAAATAAGTCCCATGTGTTTGGTATAAATTTTGGCAAAACATGAAAATGTCACTATTGGAGCGACTCGACGTTTGGCGTCCGAGTGCCTCAGCACTGGTACAATACCATGCGTCAAATAGTGACATTACAATGCTCCAAGCTATGGAATTTGAGATTTTGAATTAGCGTTGTGGCGATATCACCAAAGCGCTGGGTGATAGCGCCACAACGCTACGCTATTAACAGCACATTAAATATATTTTAAAGGCATTGTTTGATTCATTTGATAGATCACAGCCGCCCGAGTAAGAGAGAGAAATAGAGAGGTTTGGAGAGGAAAAAGTGTATTTCGAGCTGCTTCGGATCATTTTTATTCATCGGGCCAGTTGGAAAAATTATTTAGATTGAGGTAGATCATACTATGCCTATCTTAGTTTTCTAAAATATAAAGTTTTTTTTTTTTGAAAATTTCAATTAAATTTATATTTTCACTAGCAAAAAATATGGATAACTCTGTACAGGTAAAATTTTCATTGCGTAACATTTTATATGTTATATAGATTAAGATTATGAATGTTTTGAGTAATTTCTAAAATTGTATACCATATATTTTAGAATTTATGTGATTTTAATTGAATAGAAAATAATATTATAGCATAATTAAAGTCTTGAAATGAAGTTTTACACAATTCTTGATAAATAAGTTATATTTTGAAACTATAAATTTTACTTAGTAGAAATTTTGTTTCTCGCCGTTATAAAAATTATGCAATTCTGACACATGCTCAATTACATTTAACTGCTATAATGTGATGAAATATGTCTGGGTATGATTTAAAATATCTGTTGGGAGATATAAGGGGCCAGAATCTTTTGAGATTATGTTTGTGACAGGAAATATTCTGGTGCCTATAAAGCATGTTATGGTGGCTATAAAGCCATGTTTTGATGGCTATAAGCTATATTCTAGTGCTTACGGATATTTTCTGGTGCTATAAGCACAAAGGAGTCATAAGGTGCTTGAATCTGTTGATATTTTGTTTGGGTCAAGGAAATGATATGTGATATGAACTGCTTTATAATATGAACTACTCTATGATATGAATTTTAATTTATTTATCTATCAATATTATTATTTAAATATGTAGATAACTGCTATGCGCTTATTATCTTTTTAAGTACAGTGATTCATTAAACTACTTTTAAATATTCGATAAAATATTTAATAAAAAAATTTAAAATTTTGATTGGTTTGTGTAGCTGCTAAGCTATTGTAGCTCACTATTGTTTTATTTTTGGTTTTCAGGATCAGAAAAAGGGAATGAGTTGTTTGATTAGCAGTTTTAGAATTTGATCTGAGTTTATAGGCATTTCTCTATTTTTATTTTTGTATAGTCATGACTAATTTATTATTCAGTTTTATAGCTTCTGTTTGTAGCAATGTACTATAATGTAGATATATTTTGATAAAATGAAAGAAATCTTGTAGATGAGTTGTTTACAATATTCTAGATATTTTAGTAATTCTATACTTATTATTTATGCAAAATGAATATTGAAAGAAAATCTGAAATATTTTAAAACTAGATCTTGGAAATTATCTTTCACAGCTCAACATAATAGGACATACCCTGATCGGGTTGGGTTTTGACAAACATATCCACAAGAGTCTCCACAAAATCAACTGTCTCCTTATAATCTAAGTTAATATTTTGATAACCAAATAAAGCTTGGCAATTTTCGGACCTAGCCCAATCTCCAATTGCTTAACCTTCACCACAAACTTTCTTTAATTCCATATAATTTTGGAGAGGAATATTAACAATTATAACATCTTTGGGAAAAGCTGTAATTATTTAGATAAGTAAGCGTAAGAGATAGATTTCATCTTTGCATTTGTAAAAACTCATATTACCGTGCTAGCTAGGGGTGTCAATTTTTGACACGACCCGAAAACCCGACCCGAACCCGACTCGAAAAATCCGGGTTCGGGTCAACCCGTTTGTTAAACGGGTCGGGTTCGGATTTTTGACCCGTTTGAAAAACGGGTCGGGTCCGGGTTGACCCGACAACCCGCGGGTCGACCCGTTTAGCCCGGATCCGCTGGCAGCTGGCTCCGCCCGCGCTCGACGCCGCGTCTCCGCCCGAACTCGCGGACCCCGCCCGCGCTCGCTTACTCCGCAGTCCGCCTGAACTCGTGGACCCGCTAGCTAGCCTGGCTCCGCCCCCGCTGACTCGCGATGCTGCCTGGCCGCCCGCGCTCGCGAGTCGCGATGCCGCCTGGCCGCCCGCGCTGGCGACTCGCGCTGGCTAGCGGACTCCGCCCTGGCTCGCTCGCCAGCGGTTCAGCCGAAATTCCTGGTCGGGTCGCGTCGGGTCAACTCGGCAACCCACGCGGGTCGGGTCCGGGTTGAGATGTTCGACCCGTTTGCAAAAACGGGTCGGGTTCGGGTTGACCCGTTTAGATCCGGGTCAACTCGGGTTCGACCCGAACCCGACCCGTCGACCCGAATTGACACCTCTAGTGCTAGCAAACAAGAACATGATAGATTCAAGTACAAAAGATATATTAACAAAACTATGTCTTCAATGCATTTTTCTTCTTCCATAACCCTTTTAATTGAGAAAAAAAAAACATTAAAAATTTTGGGTTGTCTATTGTCCAAACTTCCTATATACTAGTTCCATCTACAAAACAGGGTAATTGGACCTTGCTATTAGTAATTGGATAAGATTCTGATTTACTTGCTGAAATGGAGCAAATACTGTAGAGGAATCGAATGAAAGAACTATGATTTTTTACATCAATCTACTTATATGCAATTATAACAAGTTCTGCAACACTCAACAATTTAAGAAAAAATAGAAAACGAGCATTTTGTTGCCTTGTTAAAATATATACAGCCAATTATTTTTCTTAATGTTTTATGGGTTAATTAATTATAAACCTATTCCTTTAAAAATCTCCCACTTTCAGAGAGTTATAGCTCCAACCAAACTAATAAAATCTTACTTTTCTTCTATGACGCAGAATCATTCCACATCGACAACCTTAGCAACTGATTCTTCTCATCCTCTCATATCAATAGAAAAAACAAACAAAATATTTTCGTCTGTATGATTTGGATGAGTGCTATAAGGAAATTTAGCCCATTTTTTCATTGTCCCAAAATAATAAAGTCCACGCCAATCAAAAGAGAAAAAAAAAGAGGAATCGACCATGAGCTTCCCCCTTCTGCGATCTTAAGCTTCCACATTAGCAAATCAAAGCATACTTTGCCAATCTAGTGCGAAGCACTCACCAAAAGTTGATCAAAACAGCACGAAGATCCTGAAATTTCGCAAATTTGCGGGATTTGGCCAAAGAGGCATGAGAAAGGGAGAAAGAAAGTTACATTCACTACGAGCGAGCTCCCGCAATTGCTTTCAATTAAGATGTCATGTCCTACGATCTGATAGGAAGGGAATGTTGTCAAGGAGTGAAGTCAAATAGCAATGTAGGAGCCGAAGAAGCTATATGTGCAAAAACCTATCTCACACGAAGCACCAAAGTCTAACAGCCACGACAAAATAAAGAAGATGAAAAGTTTTTGAAATGATGATGGAGGAAGAAATAGCAATAGTTCCCGAGGGCTTCCCTCTTTTTCCCAGGTGAAATTCTTTTTCGCTCAAATTGAATAGTTTTATTTTACATGTAAAATAAGCTACAACAGATTCTTAGTTGTGTCAAACTAAACACCTAGAAAATTAAATTCAGATATTTAATTTACTTTGTATTCACTTTATACAGCCGACCAACAGCCCCTAAGACTTTTTAGGACAAAACTAAAATAATATCAGAAGATCTAAATCCGGATTTACGGTATTTACGCCTAACAGCCCGTTCGAGAGGAGAGAAATGTCGGCGAGAGGAGGGAAGAAGGCGCGCCTCTCTCGAGCCCTAGATTCCCACATCCGAAACATCGAAGAAACGTTCCAGGTGATTGCCGATCTTCCGCTTCTCTTTGTTCCCATCTTATTAGTTTCCTTTTTAAATCATTTCTGGGTTTTAGATACTGGAGAAATCCGCTGCCTCTTCCCTCGAGAAAGTGGAGTGGTCTCAAGTAATCAAGCTGGGCGATGAGGTTTCCAAGCAGGCCACTATTGGTATCATCATGTTCTTCGCTTCTCCTTGTTTTTGGAAATTTTTATTTCTTAATTCTATTGTGGGCGTTTTTTGTATCGAAAGCAAAAGTGTTTTTGCTTTTTGTAGAAAGTTAGTTTTTTTTGGCTCTACTGAATGTATCTGGGTTTGAAGGGATGTTATTTGTTTCACTCTGCATTGTATTATTTTCATCTGATTATGTGAAATTTTTCTAACACTAACAATCCACTCTTAGAAGTGCGATTATGTGTTAAATAAACTCTTTTTGCACCTTTTTTCAGAAATTTACAATTTGATTTTATTCACAATATTCTATGCTTAGACGCCATTTGGCTGCTAGTAAGATTTAGTAAATCTTGCACATCCAGGGGCTGTTTGGTATTGGATTGGATTTAACTTTAGTGTGATTTAGTAAATCCTATAAATCCGGATTTAGTAAGGGGCTGTTTGGTTGCCTGAAAAGAAAATGCAGTGTAAAGTAAATGCAATGTAAAGTAAATGTAGTGCATTCCGAATACTTTGAGACTGTTTGGTTGTTTGCAAAGTAAACGCAGGAGAACTGTTTCCCTTGTTTGGTTAGGTATATCCAGAGTAAAGTAAAAGCGGTATATTTATAATAATTTTTTTTGGCATTATGACTAGTGTATTTATAAAAGTTGTGTAGCATATACAACACTAATGCATTACAACATCATCATCATCACAACATATAAACATATACTTTAATAGAAGCTCGAGCAAATTCTGCTGATTCAAAGAATAAAGTGCAAAACAAAGAATCCACTCTATGAGAAGAAGCACATCTTGTAGCGTTTAATAAAAGGAACAGGACTATATATGGAAGCATCAACGCTGAAAAAGTAGGACAAACAACTTCAAATGACCATCTCGGTATTTACAGCACATAAAACCACAGCAATAAAATGATAATAACTATTGAAAATTTACAATACTTGAGAAAATTTGATAAAAAGCATGGCAAGCTATTTATGACTTGTATTGATCCCCTATAATGATTATGATTAATGGTGGAAACCTTATTTACTGGTTTGTAACTTACTTTTAAATGAAAATAAAAATGAAAAGGACTTTAATCAGTTAAGGCAAATCAGTTCAGGCTGTGAAGAAGCATGGCTCACCAACCAAAACACAGGTAACGAAAAGAGGGTAATATAAATAAAATAAAATAAATAAATAAAATAAAATAAATAAATAAAACATTGCAGGTATAAACAATCACTATTTCCCATGCTGCATTTCTCTATCACTTTTTTCTAAGAACTACTCTCCCTTGGGACACCCGATCTTGGTTAGGATGTCTTTTTCTTCTTTTTCCTTTCCCTGTTGTATTTATTTTTCTTTCTCTAGCAGGTGAGCTATTACTGGCACAACAACCCTCTCCAAACTTCTCCACTTATTTCTTCTACTCCCTTTTCTACTAGTTGTTCTTCAGTTATGGAAGTTATGGTATTCTTACTTCTCCTTCTCGCCATGCCTGGTGGTTCTGGTAAGAATTAGCTCTAAACTATGCTCTTTACCTTCTATATATGCTATGAGATTATCTGTCGTTTATTTGTGAGCTCAGAAACGAGTAGACCGAGGGAATCGCAGACTTCCATGGGTATTCCATACATGCTTCCTGAGACATCGCAAACGGCGATGCAGTTTTGCAGGCGGCCATTCGCCGCCATGCCTGCCACCATCCGCCGCCACTGAAGCTCAGCAACCTCGTCGTCCTCGCCGGTCGCAGCCGGGGCCAGAATTTCGTGCGGGAGGAGCGCGCCGGCGGCTATTTTGGCCTTGCCCTCTTTCACTTGTTTCAAGTATTCGTTGAATCGGGTTTCGTCATGTTGCTCGAATATGTCTTTGTAGTTCTTCATGGCGACGGAGGGGACGTGGGAGTAGGGGAGGGAGTCCCATTGGCCGGTGCTCATGTAAACTTCGGGAATCTGGAGGGCGCGGCGGAGGGGGACAAGAGCCCGGCGGAGGCGGTCGCGCGAAAGGATTTCTAACCCGCTCAATTTGAGTGGATTTTAAAGTCGCACGAATGACCACTTGTAATACACCGCTGATGCTTCGAAGGAGTTCATGATGTTCCGCTCAAAATCAACCAAACGACTTAATTTAGGAAATGCACGTAAATACATTACTTTACCCTTCTAATTCTGCATACCAAACATCTCCTAAATCCTGAGGGTGTTAAATTCTGAAAATTGTTTGGTATAATAAATGTTAAATCTTGATAAATCATTGGAAACTGTGGCAACTTAATTCAGGATTTAAGACGGTTGGTTCATTTAGAAATTATAATTAATGTGTTTTGAATTTAATTTGCATGAATGCTTGATAATTAGATAATTAGTAATATAATAAATAATTTGGTAATGATTTTTCTCCCCTTTCGCGTGCTTCTTCCGCTAAATCCAACTCGTAGATTCGTAAATCCGCCTCTCAATGGAATTTAGATTTATGCCGTAAATCCATAAAACCTGGATTTACGCAGGCCCTAGATTTATAAGTCCTCCGAAAACTATTTGGCAGGATTTACGTTAAATCCTTGTTAAATCTCATGGCAAATCCGATACCAAACAACCCCTCAGATTTAGTAAATCCTGGAGCCATTAAATCCTGCAAATTGTTTGGCATGATAGATTTTAAAGCTGGTTAAATTCTAATAAACTTTTGACAAATTGTTTTCAAGATTTATAATTTAAATGATGGAGAGGAAAAGCATTGTGCAGAAGTTGTGTAAATCTCTTATCATTCCTATCCTAGGGTTTCCTAAATCTAATATTTTGCTTAAAAAAGAATAAAATTAGGATTTAAGAAGATAATAGCATTTATGTGGCTCAAAAAAGTTTTTTGGCAAGATTTTAGCTTAAATTATGGCTAAAACATGCAATCGAACAATCCCATAAATTGTCTTTCTTCCCTGAAATGATCGGCTTAGCATGAACAAAGAAAATAGAAATGCACGTCCTTCTCAATCTATTGTTAAGATTTGTTCGTCGACTTACTGTTCTGAATACCTTGTTCGGCCTTTGTTTTGTGGATGCCATTCAGTTTTGACGATATTATATAGTTGTTTTACTCAATTGTAAAACTCAAGACAGAGCTACATGTTCTTAGGTCATGACAAGCTTGTGTTTCTTCATCTGAAAGCTGAATCCTTAGAGGTTGACTTTAGACCTATTTATTTGATAGAGTTCAAAGCTATGTGACTCGCACCAATGGGATGATGCTTAATGAAAGGCATGATGGTCAAATATTTTGGATATATACATGAATCATCATTCCTCACTTTCTTAAAAAAAAATTAAAAAAAAAAAAAATCATTCCTCACTTTCTCATGTTGGTGTTAACTTCCACCCAATTTTTTTTGCATGACTTCCATCCATGTAACTTTTGGTCTCTCCTTTGTAATCTTTAACTTATTACTCTCTTTTTGGGTCATTTTTACCATTTAACATTTTCAAGCCCAGCTAAAATTATTTACTACAATAGTACAATCATATCTTCAAAATGTTGGGCATAAGGTGAAATTTCCTTGAGTTTATTCTTAAGGTCTAAAGTTTTAATCGCATAAATAGCATCTAAAAATGTGAGTTAGGTTGTGTATCAACTTCTTTCGCAGGCCTTATATTAGCAAGAGAGCTACATGCAATGGGCATGCCTTTTTTTAATCACCTCCAAAGCTAAGGTTCTATCCATCATCTTTAACATCATTAAAATTATCGGCTTATATGATTTCATGCATTTTTCTATTGTTAAACCATCTATTGGATACATCAAAAATATTTGAAGAATTGCTATGATAGCAAGACGAAACTTATGATTTTCATTGGATGGATGGGAACAAATGCTTGGAACTTAATACATAGATTATTTTTTTATATCTATATCATACTAAAGGGTTTTGACTGGTAAAATATCTGGGTTAAAGTTGGTTTCTAGTTGAGCTTCTATAAATTGCCTGATCTTTCTTATTTTTGTTACATGCTTGATGAATGGTCAATTTATTAAAACTGATGAAATTTGATGAATTATTAGTTTTTTAATGTAGATTAATATGAACGATGTGATTTATGTTTGAAGACCAACCACAGAATTTGGTAAGCTATAAACGAAACTTGGGATAAGTGTACACTCTCCTCATAAGAGGAGAAAAGTCCAACTTTTCCTCTCCCTCTCTCCCCCCAATCTTGCACACACACACGCACAAACTTCCAGGTAAGGTTTATGGGATGGTGCGTGTGAATCATGAGATTGAAAACAATAAAAATTTTAATCATGTTGCTTTTATTTTTTGCTTTTTTCCACCATATGATGCTTTTGTAATCTAAAACCTAAAATACACATTACATCATTGGCTCATACATATTGCTTTCTTGATTTTTTTTCACCATGAACTGTGGGCGATGTTTATGTTGGTTAGTTAATATCCTAGATTTGTTGTGACACTGTTGACCTCTGGGCAATGTCCAAGATATAAAAAAAAATGCCAAATAAATAAATACAGCATACCTGCAATCTGTCGGCTGCCCATCCCGCGAATCCTGCAGAAATTCCTCCGTAGCTATAGTAATCATGCTCTGTTCATTCGGCACTAAAATGTCGTGTCTTCTGCAATCTCTGCTCAAGACGAAGACATCCCGCTCTCATCGTTAAAAGTCGACCGAATGAAGAGTTCGCGTTCTTTCCCACACGCGAGCTCCAGTGGCCAAATCGCAAGCCTCCCGATTTCCTTTGACCGAATCATCCCTCCTCTCGATCTCCAAGATCTCGCTGACGAAGCCAGAGCTCGCCATCTCTTCCTTCAGACCGGACGCTACCCGACCTTCCTCCTACTTCCATTGTCGAACCCCCTGCTCCAAGCCCCACGTGATTCCTCTTCTTCCTCCCATTGCTGAAGCCCATGACTCCTCCTGTTGACCGAGCTTCCTCAGCCGCAGGCACCCCGACGCCTCTAAGCCGCTGAAGCTCCTGACCTCGCCAACCCCAGGCGACCTCGGCTCAAACAAGTCGCCAGATCTCTTCTTACATGTACCGAAGTCGACCGAGCCTCTTCCAGGCCGAAGTCCCTCTGCTTCTTCTGACTAAATCCCTGCGACAGAGCCTCTATCCCGGCCTCCTGCTCTCTGCCGCCTTCCCTACTCCCGAGCTCATCAAGCCACCGACCCAAAGCCGACCCAAATCCTTCTTCTTTCTGATTCCTCTTGCCGCCTCCCTATACTCGAACGCCTTATGAGCCCTAGTCCCGACATTTGCATCCGACCCCAAGCAGCCGGCCGATCTTCCCCATCCTGATATCCTAGCAGATCCGACGCCTAGTTCTGATCTTCCCCTCTCCTCTCACAGCCTTAGCCGAATCCTTCAACACAAACCAAACTCCCCATCCAGTCGCAAGCTTCGACTGAATCCCGACCCCATCAACGCCTCTGTGTCAAATAAAATCCAACTTAGTCCACTCGGCCCAACTCAACCCAACTCAGCCCACTCATCATCAAACCACTCAACAGCCACTCTACCCAACACTAAGGTAGAAATTTCCTAAGCTTTCTTGTATTCATTTTAGTATGATTATTATTAATCATAATAATAATGATTATTATTATCATTATTAATTTTAATGATAATGATGGTTATTATTATTATTATTATTATTATTGTGGTTGTTATTGTTATAAAAAAAAGAAAACAAAAAAGAAGAAAAAAGAGTCCATAAAAAAAAAGGAGAGAAGAGGGGAGAGGGGGATCCTTTTTATTCATTTCATCAGATTCTTGTTCTCGTCATTTGCGGAGGACCGACAAACCCCTATATGCGCTCTTGTAGCACGGTGGGAGGAAATCCGGTGCGGCGCCTACGACAAAGCGGGTAATCATCTAAAATAAATCCCATTTTCGGCATTTGCGGCGGATCGGAGAACCACCTATACACGCTGTCGTAGCACGGTAGGAGGAAGCCCGGTGCGACGCATATGGCGAGGTGGGTAAGCCTTATACACGCTCTCGTAGCGTGGTGGGGAGTCACTTGTGTTCTAGTATGGTTACTTTTGAAGACCCCATACACGCTCGCGTAGCATGGTGGGATAAAAGATGTACAGTCTGGTGTCCCCCGACACCTACCATACACGCTCGAGTAGCGTGGTGGTATGGCCCAGTTTCCCGTAGTTTCCCCTAAACGGGGGAAACGTCGGGAGGTTGTCGAAATTTTCAGTGACGCAGGGAACTTTGATTTGGATTTAAGCTTGAACAACATAACAAAGAACTTTAACTTGAACTTGAACCAAAAGAATACAGAGGACTTGGACTCAAATGAACTAAGTGCAATAGAACTAAATTAAACTTGAATTTAAACACTAAATGAACCAATTTCAAGCCTGAATGATCAAACAAAAGACTTAAAATAATTTGACCAAAGAAAATTGAACTTGAATGATCACAAAGACTTGAGTCAATTTTGGACTACATGGGACTTGAACAATACTTGAACTGCAGGGGACTCAAATTTGACATCAAGTTGACCTTGAACTGAACATATAAGTTGACCACATGAAACAGAACTCTAAACTGATAAAAACACAATGAAATCAAAATAAAAATGCTACATAATAGTTCGAAGTGCTCAATGAATGAACCCTGACCATTCAAGTGGATGTAAGTGAATAAGCAATGATTTATGGTGGGTTAAGAGGGAATCCTTACATCTCACCCACGAGAAACAATTAACATAAATATGTGGGTTGATTGCAAGTGAGGTTGCAAAAATCTTCAGCCTACATGTGAACAATATGAAGCTCGCAACATCCACACTAACATGCTCGCAAGTCTATGCGAAGAGCCTAAAATCATCAATGGGGAAGACTCCTGACGAATGTGTTCACAATACAATCAATAGACTTGTGACGCAACAGTCTCCCTCCACTCACATCATATAGTTTGCAAAGGAATGCAATAGTCAGTATGCAAACAATAATGGAATCAAAAGTCCAACGCGGATATAAGCACCTACAACCCGATGTCATCCGTCTTGTAGGTGCATGCAATAGATCTCATAACACTGAAGTATGTGCAAGAAAACACAACATTTCACTGATCAACATACATAAAGAAGTCAGTGACAAATGCAACTATCCATCAGTCAACCAACAGAGAAGAATCAGCGATGAATGTCATTCATCCGACGACCAGTACTAATCCACAAATGGACACACAACCTCCTTTGCAAGTAAAGGAAAATGATACACAACAAATGCAAACTCCTACAAGTCGTTGTAGAAGGTCCATCATATACACTAGATGCTACCTACGAGAAAATATAGAGGAACAACAACAAATGCAAATGCCTATAGGCAGCGTTAGAAGATTTCTATGCAAAACTACATAACTACAAAAAGAGAGGCATCAAGCCTGTGGCGAATTCAGTTATCTACGAACAAGCAGGAGATTCGTTAGTGTACTATAATCTATTGGTAGAAAATAACAAGCAGTGCACGACAGTCTACCTGTATCTAACAGACAAATGAGCGTAGTAGAACGCCACACCACTGGATCTGCAACACTCGTACAAGCAGACAGAAGGCGCCTACGAGCTTTCAAACCGAATGTTGCATTCAAATGATAGTTGCCCGTGCAATTGATCAACTAAAATATTTTAAAGACCCCCGCATGTGCATCGTAATTTGTATACACATAGGTACACTAAAGGGATAAGTATAATCGCACCACCCGCATGGGCCCCGGCGAGTGTGTTATTGGTATACACGTGACGTCTAGAGATGCTGCGCGGGTCAATAAATTTAAACTCGATCCTCCTAAAAGGGTAAATAGGAGTCGACAAGGTTTAATAGATAATTATAAAATGCTCCCTAAACACCCGCATGGGCCCCGATGAGCGTGTTATTGGTACACACGTGACGTTTAGAGATGCTGTGCGGGTTAATAAGTGAATTCAAGTTCGAGCTCGATCTTTCTACAAGGATAGATAGGAGTCGACACGGCTCAAACTATCAAACAAATATACGGTCACTGCGTCGACCGGGATATTTATTTTAATACATTCATATTAGGCCTTCAAGGCCTATAATCAAGAGAATTCACTCACAAAAGTATAAAGTCTACGAAACATGATCCTCTGTCGACAGCTCGACAGAGTTGAAAAGGTTCAACCCATAAATATAAATGACCCAAAATACCCCGATGATTGCCGTGTTGAATATAGATCTCAACCGGAGGAGTTAATTTTAAGTATTTCAAATACCTTCCAAGCTCCGCCCAAATACCCACAAAAATTCAAATTTCCAAAAATCATTCAAGTCTAAAATATTTAGAAATGAAATTAAACCATTCAACGCTTAAAGCAAAATTCATCCACCCTCCGCAACAGTTTGCCGAGGTGGACAAATTGAAATTTACTTCAGCTCATATAGAGTTAGTGCCTAGTCGAAAATATCACTAGGATCCATTCTCAAACAATCTCCTGCTACTAAAGACGTGGTATGTGTCCTCTAACCGACAGTTTCGCTGCCAAATGGCACTGCGGGATAAATGATTATGACTCAGGACCCTCTGAACTGAGTGGTTTTGCCGCCAAATGGCACCACAAGATAACAGTTATGGCCATAGCCAATAAGTTCTTTAGTGACATCAAATTCTTGAGATATGAATCAATAGGATATAATCGATAAGGCACAAAGCCCTTTGTTAGCTAAGGTGGATTCAAATTTGCCCCCTTAGACAAACATCCATCCCTTGGACGAAGCAACCCATGGATGCCGACAAGGATCCTTCTGTCAGGTTGGATCGACTACCTCCTCTGACTAAGTAGACCAAGGACCACGATGGCCCGGGACGACGGAACAATGGTATCTTGATCGGGTCCATCATCCACTCCCCCACCATCCGCTTTAAGTGCAAGATGGTGAAATTTTTAATTTTAAATATTCAATTTCCAACATTCCAAACTCATGCTGCTACTATATGCCAGATGCATGTATTTCTACGTATCTGATTGACGACTAGCCTTAATTGAAAGTTCTCTCTCGTGATCGGGAGGGGTAATTAACTATAGGGGCTTGCGCCTGTAGGAAACCAAAACTCAGATTATAAAGTCCTCGCAAAATGAGGGTGAAATCTCTGTGTAGTGTCTTATCTACAAACTCATCTGCCTTCCAAAATTTACCCTGAAACTTAATTCCGTTAAAACTCCCCCTGAAAAGCAAGTGGGGAGGCTGGGGCCGAATTTTTGGAGCCCACAGACACCTCCATATCTTTTTAAAGAATACTGAGAATTGAACTTCTAACATTATCTTTTCAAATCAGTTGGATAGTTGGGACAATGCTGCTCATGATGATGGTGATGGGAAATCAATTGGCTAAAACTTGTCCACATGAACATAACGTATATAAAGTACCCATAAAGAAAATCAATTTAGCCATGACAGTTGTTTCAGCTTGAAGATCAAATAATTTCTGATTGAATTTTGCTGAGGTCTGTGTCCACTCTGTGCAGCTGGGATGCTCTGGAGCGGAGAAGAACCAGAAATCAAGCAACTGGAGGAGTACATGGAAGCATACTTTAATGTGCTTCATGGCTTTGTTTTGCTCTGTCATGGTAGTACAGCCGGTGCTGGCCCTACCCTTCATGCAAGTATCTGTTCTTCTGCAAGACAGGTCATTGATAGTAGCCTTGCACTGTTAAAGGAAGCTGTCTCTATTGGTGAGCACTTTTACTTCCAAATATATTTTGCTACATCTATTGTCAAATAATTTTTTTGTTAGATTGCAGATTTCTTGTTCTCCTGTACGTTTGGCTTACATCATCACAATATATGCTGTTTTCTGACCCAAAACTCGCAGAAAACTGAACTCAGGAAACTTGTTCATCACGTAACTTTCCATCTTTCTTTTCATAATTGAGAATGGCAACTATCTTAGAAAGATGGTAAGAACCATGAAAAAACTAGTGCAATCTTTTGGATCCCTAAAAAGTTAGAAAATGAAAATGAGGTTTACGTTGAAATGCATGAATTTATGATCATAAATTCCTCATTAATTTACCATTGGTGATTTTCATTTCTTGTTCCTCACTGTCTTCATCTGAATAGATTACAAGTGTGATGACATGTCGATCGGTAACTTTATGTTGTACTAGTCTATACAAGCAAATTTCCCACACGATGTTGGAAATATAAAAAGAAAATGTTACCCTAAAAAATGGAAAATGTACTAGTTAGACTTAACTGTGTTTTGTTCGAATCCCTTGGCAAGCAGTGAAAGCCTTAGGTGTTGGCCTGTGTAAATTGGTGTGGGTTGCATGCTAGGTCGATTGGGGTTTATACTGGCCTAAGGTCAGTGCTTCCTCGTCACAAAAAAAAAAACTGTGTTTTGTTTAATGACGATAGCTTTGCCATTTCTTGAACTATAGCTAATGATAATATTCAAACCCAAGTTAGGACAAAATTTGAGATCCTTGTGGAACTTTCTGGTTTCACTTAATTTTAGTTGTTCATTCATTGGGATTATCACTTTGGCAGTACCATCGTATGTTGCTCTTTTGCCTTAGTTTTTTGCGTTCCTCTTTGATGGGGCTATTTTATTGAACTTCTTAGATTTTATGTGCAAAATGTTTGCTCTTCCTCTCAAGAGATGTTAAATAAAATAATATTTTACCATCTGCTTCTACTCTTCTTAGAGGTTTCTAAAAAATTCAAATAAAATTACTCAACACATACAATATGAAAATATTGATATTATTGCAACAAAAAACTTATTACTTGCAAAAATATATATTGGAATGAAGGATTAATTAGAAAACCCTCATTCAACCCAGAAAACATTGGTAAAATCATTGATTGAAATTATCTATTCCTCATAAAGAATTAACAAAAACTAAAATAAATTTAATGAACATAGAAATTATTTTTGGTGTGAATATAAAAAGTTAAATAATATTAAGACAATTAGATAACTCTTTCAGATATGTTTCATGTCAATGCTTGGGAAAATTATTCTGTGCGGTCACTGGACGGCTCGGAGGAGAATCAGGATGCGCCACATCACAGCGGTACACAACACCGGTATATAGCAAAAAAGTGACATGGCGCGTCTTGATTCGCCTTCTGATGGTGTCCGGTGACGGCACAAAAAAATTTCCCCAATGCTTGAGCTAAAAGATCCCGCTTTCTTATTTGAAAGGTAAAATTTTATTAGTTCTATAATTTTGAAATTCATGATTCATTTGATATGTAGTTATCTTCTCCATTAGCAAGATCCTCTGAGTAAGTCATTTTAGCATTCTGATCCCAGAGATTTACCTATACAGAATCTCGCAATTTCAGTAATAGATCTTCCATCCCTCGGCTCTCTGGTTCTGTCTGGGAAGCATGTGCCAATCTCAAGAAGAACCCCACTTCCAACTGCACTGCCATAGGCCGCGCCATTACCCGTGTAGCTGTCTCAGTTAAAGATATTCTCCGAGAAATGAATGAGCTAAAGCCTGCGGCCCCCAATACCTCAAACGATACATTGCCTGAGGAAGATGACTCCGAGAATGAAGAATTTGGTGATGATCTTTCACCCGAAGAAATGTTAATTGCCCAGTTAACAACCAAAGCTGTTTCTGATGTGCTGGTGGCCTTAAAGGAGGTTATCAGATTTGTTTCTGGTCTGCATAAGAAATCAAATGATGAGAATGTGGAACCTGTTAATGCCTTGGAGACATTGCTGAGATGCTGCCGGGAAATTGGCAACCAGGCTAATGAGTTGGGTGCTTCAGTTTACCCACCACAAGAGATTTCTGTGCTGAAATCAACAGCTAAGAAGATTTACATTGTCATTGATGACATGCAGAAAGTTGTTGAGATAGTTGGAGGCTCAGATCAGAGCTTTTTAAGCTATTTTGAAAGATTGGAGGATTCCTTGAAGAAAATGGAGTCTGGTTTGTGTGGTAATGTGATCAGTGAGATAGAAAGGCTTGCATTGTAATATTTGAAAATTTTCATCTTTTTGTGAGTGAAATTGGAAACTTTAAGGTCATAATTCTAGCTGATCTCTCTACTTCGTATATTGATTAAAAAAAAAAAAGGCAACCGAAGGTTAAGATCACTTTTTATTTATTTATTTTAATATTTTTTCAATTTTTATATTTTAATTTGACATAGAAATATTTTTGATATCTTTAAAGATTGTTGAGATAACTACAGATTTTTATTTTTTATCTATTATGTTTGTTTAGGGCATTTTTTAACTGATATTATTGTTATTTTTAAAACAAATTAATTTGTTTTTAAAACATTCTAAATCATTTTGAAATGATTTAAATATTTAAAAAAATAATTATCAACATCAACCACAACCATGGGCAATCATCACTGAAGATTAGACTGTCTATTTTTCCCAACTGATGATAGCTATTATCATATAAATTTATTTATTTAATATTTATTTAAAAAATAAAATAAATTTTTTAAGATTTTATATAAATATACTTTATTTTATAGTAAAATATAAATAAAATAACGTAATAATTTTTTTTAAAAATATTTAAGTCAATTAAAATAAACTCACACATCACATTCATAAGATTCAAATTTAAAACCTCTTAATTGATAATCAAAACTCAATAACGTAAAAACTAATAATATTATATATATATATGGAATAGAGATATCTACCCGCTGTCACCCCCTTAAAAGGTGCATGACAACATAATTACTCCTTCGACGAGCCTACCAGCTACCAGTCCCACAGGTGCAGGACCCACAGCCTAGGATGTCTTTTTTCTACTTATTTCAGAAAAAAAAACTATTGGTATATAAGTTAATAACCCTATCCAGCCCTGAATAAAGATTTTTTTGTTTTTATTACATATTGTGATGGCGAGCAATAATGAAGACTCTTTCAAATCTTAAAAATATAAATCAAATATATATATATTACACAAAGCAACTCGTCTGCCCTAAGCTTTTCTGCGTTACTTAACAGCATCAAAATACTTTCATGCAACAAAGACAGGAGGTTGGCAAATAATACATCCAAATTCAGTAAATATACACTGTTGCTGTGGCAATATCACCATATAAAAATGGAGATAACAAAGTTTAGAATATTGGCCTTTATATGATTTTCTGTCAGCATTGCATGGCCAATTTGAACGCAGTAGTATGCCTCGTTGATTTTGAATAATCAACGGCCTATAAGCTTAACCATCCATGCACCACCCAGGTAGAGACCCAGCAGGGGTCCTGCGAGCAGTACTTGTGTGAGGGGATCAGTTGAAGGAGTTAGCACAGCAGCAGCAACAACAGCTCCTACCACTACGTATCTCCAGATAGATAGCATTTGATCCCCTGATACCAGACCTACTTGCCCCAGCAAAAGCTGTATGACTGGAACCTGAAATATATAAAGAAATATGCAGATTTTGTGAGGTTGCTACAGAAATTTTCCATGTTATAGAATTCATAGAGCAGTATTAGTAATATACTGCTGTGTCATCATCATTATCATTATTAACCTTATTCCAACTAATTGGGGCCAGCTTTTATGAGTTCTTATTCTCATCTCCATTTATTCTTGTTAAGCGCTACTTGGAGTTTTAAAACTATTTTGATCATCTTCATTGCATAATTTATATTCTTGTTATTTTTGCTATACTATTTTTTTCATAATTCTTCATAGTTTATTTTATCTATTCATGTAAGTCTATTTTTAATATAGTCAATTCTCAATTTATTTTTTTGAACTTTGCCATAGCCCATACATCTATCCTAGGCTTCATTTGAGATGGCTTTCTCACTATTTCTTAAAGAAATTTTATTAGTACTATAAAACTACTTTAAGAAACAGTAATAAAACTGTTCCAAATGAAACTTTAATGTTTATCAACCAACATTTCAATTCATTTTAAATTTTTAATAACCGGTCTAATTATAATTTAGAAATTTATCATGAAATCTCCATGTTATTCTCTTTATTATATGCTAGTCTTGAAGCACTTCACTTGAGATGCTATTGAAAACTACCCAAACTTGTGTTTGGACACAAATTAAGAAAAAGAGAGGAGACATGTGAAGTAGATGGTTTCAAATTTTGGTCAGCCTGCACAACATAACATCATATAGACAAGGACTTCTTATCTGATTTGATAGATCTCTAACAAACTACTTGTTCACAAGAGCTGAACGCATTGTCCATGTAGGTTTTTGCTAAATTCTTTCTTAAGACCACTCAGTTTCATTCATTACACAAGCAATCAGCTTATGCTATACACATGCAATCATCTTCGTAGATAAAATATCTCCCAAAATGACCCTATTTCTTCGTTGATAATTTTGACAATAGAATGCGGCAAGATGAAATTTCCCTTGTTTTTGTTCATTGAGAGAGAAAATATTATATGAGTAAGAATGTGAGTGAAAAGGTTGAATATTTTGAAACAAAACGTATTTAATCAAGTGGAACATGTAATTATGATCATTACAAACAACGAAACATTTTCTTTTTAGTTAAAAGAGCAGTGATTAGAATTTTTGAGAAGTTACCTGGAAAGACAAGCCTGTACTGAACAGGAGAATCAATACAAACTCAAAGTACTGATCTATAGACCATATGGATTCAACTGCACCTTCTGCATAGTTTACAAAGAAATTCAAGGCTGCTGGTGCCAGAACTGCATAGGAAAAGGCAATGCCAGCATAAAACAACACAGATGATCCCAAAACAATCGGACCAAGAAACCTTCTCTCATTCTTCGTCAAACCAGGAAGAACAAATGCTATAATCTCATAAAGAATCACTGGACTCCCTAGCAGAAGACCACAATAACCTGAAACCTACAGCAAAAATGATATGCAAAGCAATCATTAAGTTGTTGAAAGAATGATGAGAATAGAAATTAGCGCTCAAGCAGTGACAGTTGGCAAGGATTAAACCTTTAATGTAGTAAAGAAAAACTCCCCAGGAGAAAGTTGCAGGAAACGAACACCCTCAGCAGCCACAGGTGCTTCAAGGAGTTTGATTAAATCCTTGGAGAATGCAAAGCAGCCTAAGATAGCACCTCCCACAGCCAGAACTGAAACAAATATTCGATCACGGAGCTCCTCTAAATGGTCAAATATGCTCATCTCTTTGTCATCAGGAAGAAGCTCCTTGCTAGGGTAAAGAAAATTATATAAAGCGCTTTGCTCATTTTCACTGTTTCCATTCTGCTCGTCCTCCAAGTTTGAGGTTTCAACTGCGACAAGATTAACACAAGGAATACCAAAAATCATCAAAACGGAATTTCTGTGTTGTGATTAGAATAAGTTTTAACTAACACACAATTTTCCAGATTACTTTAAGAAGGCACCAAAGAGTTCTTAAAAATTAATGGTTGGGGAAATTACATCCAAGCCTTTGGATTTGAGCAGAGTAACACTATATTTGGTGCTTCAAAATCTTTACTACCAGGTCCCTCAAACTCGATGTATAGGTCCTTTGATTTGTGAAAATAAATAAAATTGCTCTTTCTGAAGGTATACATTAGTCATTTGTTACAAAAATTTGGAAAAATGGCCTTAATTCAACCTTCTAAGAAGAGTATATGGGTTGAAACAACTAACCGGAAAGCCGCAAGGGAACAAGGAGAGATGTTGAGCGTGTGGAATTAACTATAAATAAAAGAGGGTAGGCCAACCCAAACTATACAGAGGAAATGTGTTGAAACACCTAATTGGAAAGCTGCAACTACTAAATTATTACTGAATCTCCCTATTTCCTTCAAGTCCTTGCTCACAACAATCCTCCCACATTCCCAACCTATCTTGATAGGTCTCTCATTGAAACTCATCTTCAATAAAAAATGAAGAGTGTGGAGACACTTAGCTTCCCCTAGAGAGAAAGTATATCGCAGTTCACCCGCTTTAAACACAGTTGGGGACTGTTTTGGTGTTGGGAGAAGCTTCTCCGTCATTGACATACAGACCCTTCTATCAGAAAAGAGCGAGTTTTCATTCCTCAAATGCACTTGAACCAGCTTTGGTTTCATATCCAGTAATGAGGATTCTTCAAAATGTCTCCCTTCCTCATTGAAGGAACTAGAGGCTACAAACTCAGAAATCTATATTTTAGAGAGAGGAAGAAAATAAGTTCTAAAAGTGAAGCATACAAAAGAACCAACAGATAAATATTTATAAAACAACATAATCATTATGAAACCCTTCAGAAGGGCATTTTTAAAGCAGTACACCTAAATGCTGTCTGTATCAAAGCGTAAGAACCAAGACATAACTAATCCTTATTTTCAAATCTTCTAAAGCCCCATCATGGCTTGTTTAAAAGGGCTGTTGTGGAATATTTTTGGTTCCATCCGTTCAAGGAAAGCATACTCCTTTACATATAAGAACCTACTTCCCACATATCTATAAAACCTGAAATCAAGTAACTTTAGCATCTGCTTCCCTTGGCTTTGTGTTTCAACAATGGTGGTCAACAAAGATCGACGAACATCAGAGAAGAACTCTTGGGCCAGCAAAGCTCATATCTGAAGCTCATGTCTGGCAGTGGGCATCAGAGTTAGTGGCGGTGAACAGACTAGGTAGCTTGTGGTCGATGACCAACATTGAGGACAAATGGCTAGGTTGTTAGGTCTCAGGAACATCTAAAGAACCTACAATATAAGGAAAGGTTGCTTGAAAGATAAGCTTTGACAAACTGGTTTATATGTTATTATGTATATATGATTTTTGCTCCTTATGCATTTTATTTGGATGCCTGAGTTATTGAGTTTCTTATTTTATTTTTGTTGGAAAAAAAAAACCATTGAGGGGTAGAGAAAATAAAAGATAGAAAGAAGGAAATAATATGCAGAATTCCTATTGTAGGGTATATTTATCTTTGATTTACTGAAAACTACATCTTATGCAGTACTACATGTAGGCTTCAATGTTCTCTTTTGTGGTACTCAATATCTTTTAAAGTTACTTTTTGAATTATCTTATTCGTTCCAAAGTTGATGCTTCCAACTTATAAATGCTTTTCCTTAAAAGTCTTCCTTACAAATGTAAGTGGTTCTGAGCACTCGTACCTCCAAGCCAATTCAAACTCAAGTCTGAAAGCTAATGAGTGATTCTCTCAAAAGATAATATGGCATCACATTTCACTAATCAATACATAGTAGGATTCAATTGTGTAGTGAACGAAATAAGATTGACAGTCCCTCATCAGTGCAATGTGCATCATTTCCTTTCGTCCTTGTAAGGCTACTATGCATAAGCTTATTATTTTATTGATCATCAAGCTCCAAAAAAAGTTAAACCAAGCTGTTAAATGTTGCCATTAGGAAAAAGGATAGAATTTTGGTAAGTGAATTAGCATTGTGCTTAAGGCCAATGACTTAAAAATATGACCTCCTAGAGATTCACGGTACGTTCCATATATTATATGGCCTGAATCTTTAGCATTCACCCATCACTTGTGTCTACAATTTAAGCAGAATATTGCTCCCATTGTCACTAACAAACTAAAAGAAGAAAGAAAAAAAGGCATGTAGTGAAGAGGTATTTACAGATATGAATGATCCAGCATGAGGAATTACATGAAAACAAAATAGACATCGATTACATAAGTGGCGCAGCATTCAGTTAATACCATGAGGGAAATCATTAAGGGATTTCCTTAAGCTAGATAGATCATAACGAACAAGAATGGGAGATATATAGAGAAGCTTCAAGAATTTTTTTTTTTGGCTACTCTTTGTGCTTTTAACTGAGTTGTGGTTTCTTTCATTTGAAGTTGTGTTTTTCTTTGAAGAAATACGCGTATAAAATTAGAAATAGATCCTCATGTTTTACATTAATGCAGAAAAAATTCAAAAATCCTTATAGTAAAAATGATTCAATCAAAAGAGGGAAACAGACCTTGGGGTAATTAAGAGCCAGTCTTTACACCTTAGATACATTTTTTTGCAGGATTTTTTATTCCTAAGAAAATTCAATGGGAGATGAAGCAAAAATAATTTGGGAAGATGAATAGAGCTGAGCATTTATAGGATTAGATCTTAATCACATGCACTATATAAAAAGAAGAAGATTAGTTGCTTCTTGGTTGTGTCGTCCCACTCTCAATAAAATTAGCATATTTTGGATGATTTGATGGAAATATCCATCCTTTCACTATTTTTCATCCTAAAGGACACAGTTTTAAAGAGATATTGGAAAGGACAGTAAGGAAGAAACTATTTCTGCTTATCCATTCTTCTTCTTTAGGGCCACAACATCATAGAATAAATAATCAACAAGGCATAATTGTGAGCTAGTTAAAAATATGATCAATCGAATGCCTCTTAATCATTCCAAATGTCATTTGCCCCGCCTTGAATTTTGGTGCGGGTTCCTAAAATCCGTGCTCAAGCCTCTTATTGGGAGAGTTTTAGGAATATTCTGTGTCAAATTTTCAGAAGATAGATTATGTTGTGAGTAAAATCTTACCCAAAAATTTTGCCCTCTTTCGCATAAGCTCTATGATCTAGTCTCAGGTTTCCCATAGGTGCAATCTCTTTTAGAGTTATAGTTAATTATAATTATGAGAGAGAACTTTTAATTAAAGCTAATCAATAGAGATGCACTAAGTGCTTGGCGTATAGTAGAAAAAAATTATTTTAGGATTGAAATTTGCCACTATATACCCAAAACGGATGGTTGAGAAAATGATAACAAACCCGATCAAGATCCCATGATTCTATCATCCTGGATTGTCATGATCTCTAATCTACTTAGTCAAAGAAAAGGTATATATAAATGATCCAAAACTGACAACCTAGCCCAAACTTGACACGAAAAATTTGGGTTCGAGTTTATCCGATTATTTTTTAGGTCGGATTTGGGTTGGAAATCTTGACTAAATTAATTTTGGTTCTGATTCAAGATGACCCGAAAACAAGAAATTGACCCAATTCTCATTTATGATTGGGTTAAATTGGTTAGGTTCAGGTTCAATGGCATTTTCAAGTTAAATGAGCCATATTTTGGTTAAACAAGTAATGTTTATCTAAAAAAATCAAGATCTATATAATAAACGTGTCAGGTTCGAGTTAGTCGAGTTTGGGATAAGTTGAGTGTAGGTCAAGCATTTTGAACCATATGATAAACGAGTCAATTTCAAGTCAAGCATATCCGTGGGGTAAATTTTTGGTCAGACCCAAAACCGACCACCAACTCGAATTGACACCCGTAATTAGAGGACGTTGTCGGTCCTACCTGACCGAAAGATTCTTATTGGCAACTATGTGTTACTTTGTTCTAGGAAACCTTATAGATCTAAGATGAATGTTTGTCTAATGAGACAAATTTAAGTTGGCCTAAGCTAACAAAGAGCTTTGTATCATTTCAAGTGCAACATATAATTCATTCCTCAGGGTTTTAGACACTGGAAAAATTGCGAGATGTGATCGTGATCGTAATTTAATGGTGTAATTTTATGGTAAAACCAACCTACCAAAATGCCCTAGTCATAATTGTGTACTTGTTGTGTCATTTAACGGCAAAATCACTAGTTCAAAAACATGTGTCAAGTCCTTATGGACAAAAGATCATTTGAAAATAAATCATAACGATAAGCTCAACAAAGCATGGGTCATAGATTATTCTCAATTTTATCACCCACGATAAATAATTGCAGATGGTGAATGAATTTTACTTTGATTTTCATGGACGGTATATTTCATTTGAATATTTAAATTTTTGAATAAATATTGATTTTTTTTAATTTTATGGAAATTTAAGCCCTAAGTGATTAGCTTTGAAATTTTGGGGCATTTTGAAAGCTAATAATCCGCTCAAGTTGAAATTTTTAGTTAGCATGGCTATTATCAAGATATATGAATATTTCATTTTATTATTTGAACATTGCCAACTTTGTCCACTTACTAAAAGATGATCAGGTTTGAGTGTTAATTTTTCACACTATCATATAAATGATGAACTAGAGAGTTTGCACTTTTAAATGAATTTCCTTTGCAAAAGACATGGAAAGCCTAATGCAAATGTAAAACTAAATATCAACGTGGATTTGCCAGCAACATATTCATTTACAATAATAGGATTTGTAATGCCTTGATTGGAATTTATGATTTTGAGATGAATAATTTTTTAATTAATTCCTCATTTTTAACATGTGCAGCATTTTTTAATCACAAACATAGAAGTTAAAGTATTTGGTTAGAGTACATGCATATGTTTTGGATTTTAAAAAAAGATATGCAAAATTTAGGTAATAGAGTGATTATGTATTTTTTAATCATGAGAGATTTAGTTCACTTTAATTTTTAACGCGCACAGTATTCTTGGACCTCAAAATTAGGGGTTCAATGTATTGATCATTGCACATACAGATATATTAATTTTAATGGTTCAATGTGTTGAGCACATTTTTGTATGCATTTGCATGATGTATTTACACATTTCATGATGCATTTATGAAGTGCACTTATATATTTCTTAATATACTTACATGACATATTTGCATGTATATTAATGTACTTATATACGATGTACATACATACTTGCACGATTTTGATGCGCTTGCATAGTGCGTCTGCATGTTCATTAGTACGCTTACACTATGCATTTAGTGGGTGTATGAATAAAATTGTTTCTAGTGATTTGACGCATCCCGCATACTTTGTCGAAATAATTGTGACATATGACGCGCAATAGTGCACTACTTTGCCTCATTTGAAAAATCTATATATGGGGTGCGATGTTTGTTCACAAAACATATTGTTGATTCATGAGATGTGTACAAACTTTCTTTTTAATAATTAATATGCATGACATTTAGGATGCTCGTGCAACTCATGATGTGTAACAAGTTTGAACAAATTAAAATACTGCAACATTATATCTCTGTCTTTTTATATTATTTGGATACAATCTACTTATAAAATTTTGACTCCCACCTTTATGAAAAATTCAAATTGAGTTGAGAGAAGAGTCCATTATAAATGAGAGTCTAGATGTTTACTAATATGGCGGGAGAGGGGAGCACAGAGGCTGGTCCAACTCAGCCAGCCAGCTAGGGACGGATTAGCCCTTGGGCTGGGAGAAACTCTCAGTAGAACCAAAGAGGATTTCGCCCCCCCCCCCCCCCCCCTGTGGGGCCCAGCAAAACTATAGATCATCATGAAAGGAGAAGGAATTAATGAGAAGTTATTTAGGAAAGTTTTACTTAGAATTGAAGGAAAGAATTCTAATTTTGAATTGAAATAGGAGAGGGAAATTAATTAAAGCAATAAGGGAATTAATTGTTGTTTTAATTCAAATGTTGTTGTAGGAAAGTTGTTTGGGAGGGAAATAGGAAGAGCTTATTTAAGGCTAGTTATTGTATTATGAGGGTTATGGGTGTTTTATTTTTTGTTGTGGTTTTCTTCTTGAGGGCTTCCTAGCGGTGTCTAGGTTGATTGGGAGAGTCGATCTACCTCTTGAATAGTAGATAACTTGTATATTTCATTATTATTGAAGTATTAATAAAAAAATCAACCCTTATCTTTATGTTCCTGCAATTCTTCTTGTTTATTGTGTTGTTTTCACTTTTAAATCATATCAAATTGGTATCAGAGCACTTTTTTTTGACCTATGGCGTTAAAGAAGGTGCATGTGTTGGAAGGCAAACTGGAGCAAATCAAATCCCGGTTGGTGGAGTTCTCAACCATCGAAGGAAGACTTTCATACATGGAATGAAGGCTATCATTCATAGAGAACCTCTTTGAAAACTTGAAAGATATAATGAAGAAAATGATCGAGATGCAGTCGAAAGCTTCATCGATGATTCCTAGTGTTGAACCAAAGAGAAAGGAAATTCTTAAGGAGATGATGAGGAAGTTCATGGAGATGCGATCCAAAACCCCACTGACGATTCTAATTGCTAACCCTAATTAAGATTTGACTGAAATTCCCTTGGCCGAGTCTAAGGGAAAGGAGATCGGATGAAAGGGATTCGACGAGGAGAGTTTCGTCCATCAAGGGCCTCCTCCTAAGGCTCTGATAAAGGGTGGATCAGGGTTTCTGAAAGAGGGGACAGCAATGAGGGAATTGTGTGGTAGAGGTGGTGGGGTGGCCGACCATTATGGGATGCATTTTAGGCAAGAGGAGTGAACAACCAGAGATGGAGGGGGTCGAGCTGAACCATCAGATCGGGTCATGCAAGAAAGGATGGATGAAAAGTGGGAGTTCCACCCTCAATACAACACAGGGAAAACATGAAGGGATCGCGACAACCACTACACTGGAGGAGGAAAAAGCTATTGGGACGGTGGTGATCCTAGGGTGAGGAAGTTGAGGATGTCAATATTTGAAGTGGAGGATGCCTATGGTGTGTACATCGGGAGGAGATGTACTTCATGGTGAATGGATTGAATGAGGAGGAGAAGCTTACGGCTGCAGGACTATGTTTGGAGGGAAAAGCCCTAGGTTAGTTCCAGTGGACGATAGCATAGCCACTGACTGAGCAGCTAAAGAAAGTCATGACTAACGTCTCATCCTTCCACCCTGAGGACAATGTGCGTCTTTGGGGGGGGGGGGGGGGATGTATTGATACGGCAAGAGAAGAAGAGTAGAAAGGTTGTCTAACCCAGCCAGCCAGCTAGGGCCGAATCAGCCCTTGGGTTGGGCGGAACTCTCAATAGAAACAAGGGGGATTTCGGCCCCCCTTGTGGGGCCCAGCAAAGCTATATATCATTATGAAAGGAGGAATTAATGGAAAGTTATTTAGGGAAGTTTTAATTAGAATTGAAGGAAAGAATTCTAATTTTGAATTGAAATAGAAGAGGGAAATTAATTAAGGCAATAAAAGAATTAATTATTGTTTTAATTCAAATTTGAATTTAAAACAAGAGAGGAAATTAATTGAGACAGTAAAGCTGTTTGGGAGGGAAATAGGAAGAGCTTATTTAAGGCTAGTTATTGTGTTATGAGGGTTATGAGTGTTTTGTTTGTTTGTTATAGTTTTCTTCTTGAGGGCTTCCTAGCGGCGTCTAGGTTGATTGGGAGAGTCAATCTACCTCTCGAATAATAGATCACTTGTATCATTCATTATTGCTAAAGTATTAATAAAAACAATCAGCCCCTCTCTTTGTGTTCCTGCAGTTCTTCTTGTTTATTGTGTTGTCTTTAATTCCAAATCGTATTAGTTACCCTAACCAAAAGTAAAAGCTCTAACGAAATATGAGATCCATCCAAGGCGATGACTTGTAAAAGAATACATCAAAGACAAATGGTTGAATAAAACTTGAGACGATGACAAAAACAACATAAAGCTTTTATCTCACTATGTAGGGTCGACAACATAAATCCTTTTTCTCCATCATGTCCAGTTAAAAGTCAAATTCTCATTTAAATCCAATAAAAATATCATTTCTAATGCTTTCTAACCAAGCCTTTTTATGTCTACCTCTACCTTTCGTAACATAAGTCAAATCTAATACATCTACTCTCATAACCAGATCATCAGAAGGCGAATGTTTTTAAGTGACCAAACCATCGAAGGCGACTCTCTCTAATCTTTTATGCCACTGGGGAGCTACTCCAACATTTTCATATATATACTCGTTTTGTATTTTGTCTCTAAGAGTGAAGCCACTCATCCACCTGAGCATCCTCATCTCTGCAACATGTAACTTAATTTTATGCTTCTCTTTTAATGGCCAACATTCTACGCCATAAAGCATTGCAAGTCTCACCACCATCTTAAAAAAAATTTCCTTAAGTTTGAGGGTTACTTTTCTGTCACTAATCATCCACATGAATAAAACTTGAGAGTGCTATATAAAAACTTTTTTTTGTTATTCACATACTCAAGCATCAGCTAACTGGCATCATTCAGCTCAATAGCCTTGAGAATATACCAGCTCAATAGTTCATCAATGCAAAATATTCAAAAATATAAAAACAAACAACGTATAAAATAAAAGATTTCATTCAGTAATTTTCATAGAAGAACAAAGTCATTTACAAAGGGCTGGAAGGAATTACTAGTTCATTTATTGGATCATTATGAGAAGCTAATAATTCTTTTTGAAGAGTTATTATTAAATCATTCAGAAGAATTAATGCGTCATTTATTGGATCAATTCAAGTAATCATTGGCTCAACTATCAACTTATTTTGAGGAATCTCAAAATTAGTTTTTGTCTTACTCAATTTAGGACTTGTAGGTTCATTTTGAGAAATCGCTTGATTGGCAAGAGTTATAGAATCATTTGATGCCCTACTCACTTCACCTAAAATACTAACCATCTTGATAAGAATTAAGGTGCACAACAATATTTAGAAAGGCGAAGATAAAACATGGCGGTTTTCAATGACAACCTAATGTTGATATTTATAGGTTTTCCACGATGCTAATGCATGCCACCAATCAAATCAGCATCATTTTTTATAAGATGTCTCATCAAGGTAATAAATTTTAAATTATCTATTCTTTTTTATTAATTTGTAAAAAATACAAAATTCTCTTATTCTTTTTGTAAGTTATTTCCAAAAGCATAAAAGAATCAAGAAACCAAATGTACATCCAAACATCGCGCTTACTCAATTCACGACTAGGTGGTCGAATTAAAGGTACCAATCTATTAGAGTCACCTAGTTAATAGAGAACTCACCAGAGCCCTAGTGATGCTCGCCAAAATCATTGTGAATTCACTTAAGTTGCCACATTACAACGAACACATCTTGAGAAGCTGACTAGCGAAATTCGATCAAGGACCCTCAAAGTTGCCCCAAATCTATTTGAACTCCCCGAAGCAAGCTTCCAACAAAAGTAACTCGCTAATAAGAGAACTCACCCCAAGCTAGTCACCAAGTACAATATTTCAAGGTTTTTTCCTAATACTATCTTAAGACTAGTAACCAAGAGATTCAGCTCAAGTCTAGTCAGAGCAAAGAAATGGTTTCTATTCAGATTCAATGTGAATTTTCTGTGCTTTTAGCAACATAGTTTATATATTACACAAAGAAAGAATTAGTTAAATATTGTTTCATGTAGCCATTACAGTAGAACTAGATTGAACCAAACATATAAATAAGGGGTTAGACGATGAGTCTGACACCGAATCTTTGGAACTTGTAAAATGTACTTTTAGCAATCTAGTGAGTTATTCATAACTTCTCTCAAGATTATCTAGATTCCCTAAACTTAATATTTCTCTACCTAACTTTCCCTTTTTTATTGTGCATTCTTGTTGTTAAGATTAAGGTGTCACTATGGATAGATTTGGATGCAACAATTTTCAGGAGAAATAACTCAATTAGATTTGAAGTATTTTATTAGTGGATGGAATACCTTATTTATGATTACAAAACATAAGAAGTGTGATAGATAATTATATGAGCAGCATGATACCATTTAATCGATTAAAAAAATGACTCATCAACTGCTCTGACCCTATTTATAAGTGAACCTACTATCCAATAGATCAAAAAGTTATCTCCAATCACAAATATCATAAAAAAGAAGAGAATTTAATTTGGAAACCCTAAATCGACGAAATTCTCATAACAATGGGGAAAAAAACTAAGCAGAACAATTATAAACAAACTGTGAAAATAAGAGGCGAAAACAAGCAAACTAAGATGAATCAAAGCAAAAGACAAGAACCCCCTCTTTAAATAACCACAAAATGTGAAGTTCCGTACTTGGTTTCTCTTGCAGGGCAGCTCCTGTGCCGCTTGTCGGCGGCGGCTGCAGCTCTCTCCCGCCATCTTCCTCTAGAGCACAGCAGAGAAAGGGCCGTTTCTGAGAACTCCGAAAGGCATAAGAGCTCCAAGGGATTGCTCCGCCGCCGCTCCGACCAACTTTACATTGCCGAAAGAGAAACTGTGGGCGGCCGGAGCAGCTTGTGAGATGAGCAGAGGGCAGCAAACCGGAGCTTCCCATTTGTCCTACGCCCTCCCTCTCTCTCTCTCTCTCTCTCTCTCTCTCGCTCGCTCTTTCGTGTCTACCCGAACTGCTGTATGAAACTCGCTTCTGGCCTTTCAAGAATACAAGATGAGATTTTTTTTGTCGCAGATGCAGAAGAGCTTGCAAATTTGGCTATGTATTGTCAAAGGTTAACGGCAAATGCTGAAATGGGCTGATCGGCCCGACAAAAGTTGGCTTAGGTTATATTAATTATATACATTTTTTTTAAATGGATTTATAACTATATCATTCAATATATATATATATATATAATTTATTTAAATTCTTATATTTATTTATATATTATTGTAATCAGTAATTGCTAATTTTTAAATTATATAAAAAATGTTATTAATAATAATTTATGTAACCTAAAATATATATTTTTATCATGTGTTCTATGATTTAGCCACTAGAAATAACATAAATAAATATAAAATTTTAGTCATTAGGTATATAAATAAATAACAATTTTGTGATATGTATGTAATTTTTTTATTTAAAATAATTAAATTTCTTTTAAGATAGCCAAATATATTTTTAATTGATTTCTCATATATTATATTCGACTCAAAATAATTATAATAATTATGTGATTGGTTCTTACCAAAATTTATGCTTCGTTGGGATGTCTTTCTTACTGTTTCGTAAAGCAGCTTTTTAGTACAAAAATTTTAATTTTGGTACTAAAAAGCTGCTTTAAGAAACAGTGAAAAAGCTGTTCCGAACGAAATCTTTGGACCCATAATTATTTGGGCAAATTATAAGAAGGAGCAACTTTTATGCGATTATAAGCTTAAGGAGCGCGATTAAAAAATAATTTAAAAAGGAACGAATACAGAACTTAATTATCCTGTTTTAATAGAAACCGTAACTTTATTATCCGGTTTTAGCGTTGACAAAATTTTTAAAAGAAATCGGAATTTAAAATTCCGGTTTCTTAAGAAACCGGAATTTCAACTTCCGGTTTCTGAAGAAACCAATTTTTTGGCTTAATTTGCTTTGGGATATTTAGGCGTATTGCATTTTCTAATTAATCTGCTTTGAGTTTTTTAATAAATATTTTATTATGATTTTAATAATATTTTAAATATTTATTATAATATTTTAAATATTTTAATTATAATTATTCAGTTTTCTAAGAATTTTATAATTTAAATTTTATAGTAATTTAATTATATATCAATTATATTTATATTTTGAAAATATTTAATCAAAAAAAAAAGAAACCGGATTTTCAAAATCCGGTTTCCATAATAAATTTTTTTTAAATTTGATTATTTAACTTATAAAATAAAAATTATATTAAAATGTTTATATTTAATATATAATCAAAAAATTAAATCGGAGACCATCTGAACTTCGATTTCAGCAAATTTATAGTCGAACTGAACGTCTCGAAAATACAAACACAACGACACCAAATTCGACTCAATCCGAGACCAAATGAGTCCAAATCAAAGACCTGAAGCACATTTGGAAGGTTCAAACCATAATTTGGATTTCCAAATGGTTTCCAAACATGACATGCTTATAGTCGAATCGAGTGGCCCGACGAGTCGAATCCAACGAGCCCAAGATTGTCAAATTCTGATATCATTAAGACATTCAAATAAGAATAATTGATAATCTAAAAATAATTATTAATATAAATATAAATTTTAAAAAGTTTTTTATAAAAAAAATGGTTTCTTAAGAAACCGGATTACAAAATTCCGGTTTTAGCGGTTCTTAAGAAACCGTATTTTCATCATCCGGTTTTGCTCCTTTTTAAATTTTTTTTTAAACACGATCCATCTACTTATTTATGCATTAAACACGCTCCTTTTTATAATTTGCCCTAATTATTTCTATTGGAGAGGTTATTAAATCATTAGACCCAATGAGATTTATAGTCTTATCATGTAGGTAGAGAGTAGTCATATCTGCTAAGAATGTGTTATTACTAATATTTCATTAAATATGGTCTTGATTGAGAAATAACTATCTTATTTGATAAATTTTTTTGATAATTATTATTAAATTTTATGATTATATCCTTCCAATAATATTTTTGTGTTTTGACATACGAATATTTCAAAAAAAAAATTATATATCCAACTTTATAAACGCAATAGACATAAACAAAATGGTGTCTTTATATAACTTTATATTTAGGCTTCATTTAGAACAGTTTTTTTATTGCTTTGTTTTTTAGAACACAATTATAGTTTTGTTTGGCCATTATTTTTTCTTTGCTTTCAAGAAATTTTTGTACTAAGAAGTTATTTTTTACAGCAGCTTTTAAAAGTTATTTTCTCCATAGCAACTTTACAGCCACTTTTTATAAAAAGCTGTAGCCATCCCAAACGAACCCTAATCTAATATTTCTGCATGTATCCACCTCTCATGAAGTTCTATGTAAATTATTCAATTTATGCGCGGCCATAAACACAGGCTTGATTGAAGCCGAACGAGGAAACTATATGAGCTTGATCTATTTTGGAGGCACTTTATTGTCCATCATATTCATCATAAGATTGAAGCTTCTATAATTTAAGCTCGTCACACTCTCTTTGCCAAATAGATGTGTTCATGTTGTCT
This sequence comes from Dendrobium chrysotoxum, assembly GCA_019925795.1. Lineage (NCBI taxonomy): Eukaryota > Viridiplantae > Streptophyta > Magnoliopsida > Asparagales > Orchidaceae > Dendrobium > Dendrobium chrysotoxum. Next base: position 36,943,020 of record CM034301.1, read on the forward strand.
AGACTATACACAACTTAAGACTTGTTAATCGACTAGTTAATTTCTACCCTAACTCAATACAAACCAAAAACTATTTTAGGATAAATTCACATCTCTATTTGGCTTAAAACAAAAAATATGCTTAATGATTTACACTACATAAAAATGATCGATTTTCGACTGGAAAATTTCCGCCGGTGATTATTTTCCGACGCGCATTTCACCTGTAGATTTCCGCGGAATTTCCACCGGAAATTTTTGGCGGAATGTTCGATGGATTTTTCTGCCAGACATTCATCAAAAATTCTTTTGCAAATTTAAAAAAAAATTGTTATCTGTCTCATAGCTACATTCAGCAACCGATGTCTCTATAATTGCCTCTGAAATTCTGCTGAAAATTCCACAGATAATGGCCATTTTTTCTATAGTATTAGCTTTGTATCAAAAATTATTTTCCTAATCCTTCAGCCCACCCATGGTCAAATAAGTTCTTAGTTCTCTTCCTTCTATTCAATACTAAAACCTTCCTCAACACATTCCAAACCATCATACAAAAGAAAACCCATTAATAATAAAATTAATTAATACAAATCACCTTATCCTACTTAAGATACATCAACACCTCAGCCAACACACTCCTCAACCTCTTCACATCAACCTTCACTTTCTGCTTCTCAAGAAAATAATACCACAACATATTCCAACCTTGCTTATGTATCTCACTTGGATTAGTAAACACTAAATGATCCCTTGGATATTGTTCTATCAGAGTACTTTCTTCCTTCTTAATCTCATATTCAAAGTACTTGAATCCCATATCAATGGCTGGTTGTCCATATGAAAATCTGCAAGCCCACGTCAAATCTCCCCATGGTATAATCTGGATCATAGCAGCTCTTTCAGGAAGAAACACCATATTTGTTAAACCAGCGCCATGAACGCCAAGTAGAGCATCAACAGAGTTTACAGTTGCAGAATAACTTGTTATGTTTTTAGTTTCTTCTGGCCCTGAAACTATCACTTTGAATCCTAATCTTCTAGCCATGGAAATCACTTCTTTGCTGTTAACTAGCTCGCGCGATCCTTTCCTTAGTTGAATCAGAAGCCTTGGTTTCTTGTTTGAGTTTTTTGTGATGCTTTTCTTCTTCAGCGAGAAAGATGATCTTAGAAGATCTCTGAAGCTTTCCATGGAGGAACCGAAAGGTGGTTTGGTTGTGTCAATACCCAGCTCCTTGTTGTTTGCAGTTCCTGCAGGCAAGGTGTTGAAGAAAATAAAAATATATATATGGACACATAATTGATCTTACTCGGATTAGTTTTATAAGGGAGTAGAATTTGAACAAGTTATGATTTTCAACTTCAGATAAGTTAAAATTTCTATAAAGAAATTCTCAAATGAATTTCGCCCAAAATATTTGTATACAAATTAGTAATAAATAGGCCTAGTATAAGAGCCAAACAAAGAGACCAGCGCTTACCTACTTGAACTTCATTAAAACAATGCACATTGCTGTCATTGTCAAGGTTGATAAGTTCATATCTTGAAAGCCTTGTCAGCATCGGCAGATACTTGGAAATGAACTTTAAATTGAAGTCACTTACAAGAAATTTGACTTCACCGTGGAAGTGGTGGGAAGTGACATACAGTGGGATCAGTATGTCACTCAAATCATGGAAGAAGTTGCCTGAGAAGCCACCTGAGGAGAATATGACACCGGGTGTGCTGTGCTTGATGGTGCAAAGAGGTGTGGATGTTTCTGGCTGTGATATATATGAAGATATGGAGAACTCTTTAATTCTTTCCATGAGAGGAGGTTCCCATTTTCGAGGATAAGGTTTTATTTTCCATGTGGTATTTGTTGTTGAAGAAGAAGATGATGAGAAGAAGAGTATTTTCGAAGAGTTGCTTAGTATTCTGATATCACCAGTTAGAAGACAGGCGTTGAATCTTTCATGAGTTGTATCGCAGAAGAGAGTAGTGTTTGAAGAAGCTTTGCCTGCAATTTCAATGGAGGAATTTGGTTATTTGATTTTACAATAATGCTGTAGTCATTATGAGAAAAAAAAAATAATCACAGGTTATATAGAACACTGAAAATTTTATAAGAGAAATCTTAATGTTCTAAATTGCCTTTTAAATTATTGGATTGAAGTGTAAATGCATGCATATAAACGTTAATATTTGTGTTTAAATTTTGTTTTGAACAACAACAACAACAACAACATCAACATCAAACATTTATCGCACTATACGGGTCAGCTACATGAATCTCTTTTCTTCATTGTGTCATATTAAGAGTCAAATTCTCATTTAAATCTATTAAAGAAATGTCATTTATAATATTTTCTAACCAAGTCTTTTTAGGTCGACATCTACATTTCTTAACATAAGTCAAATCTAATACATCAACTTTCCTAACTGGGTCAATGAATGACCGTCGTTTCATGTGACCAAACCATCTAAACATGGAGCTAAGGGTGTAACTGAGCTGACCAGGCTCGAGCTCGACTCGTTTATGGGCTCGCAAGCAGAGCTTATCGAGTTCACGAATTGAGCTCGAGCTCAAACTAGAGCTCATTTAGTAAACGAGCTCGAGTTCGAGCTTGAGCCAGCTCGGCTCGTGAGCTCGAGAGCCGGCTCGAATAATTATTAATATTTTTTAAATAATTTTATTTTATTTATTAAATTTAAGTATTTAAAAAAATTAATAAAAATCACCGAAGTTTTATTTAAATGTTAAACATTGCATCTCTTTTTTCCAGATCCCGCCTAAGTTTTAAAATTCCCTGCCCATTGCTCGCAAGCCGGCTCGAGCTCGTTTACAGTGGGACGAGCTCGAGTTCGAGCTCGCTTTCCAACTAACGAGTTGAGCTCAATAAGGCTTAAACTCGACTTGACTTGACTCGTTTACACCCCTAACTGGAGCTACTCCAACTTTTTCACGTATATGCTCATTTTGTATCTTGTTTCTAAGAGTAAAGCCACTCATCCACCTGGGCATCGTCATCTTTGCAACACTTAACTTAGCTTTATGCTTATCCTTTAATGGCCAACATTCTGCACCATAAAGAATTGCATATCTCACCACCATCTTATAGAATTTTCGCTTAAGTTTGAAAGGGACTTTTCTCTCACACAACAAGCCCGATGCATTCCTCCACTTCAACCATCCAACTTGAATTCTACTAATAATATTCCCATCTATTTCACCACCATTATGAACAATAGATCCAATATATCTAAAGCATGTACTCTTATTAATGATTTGATCGCCCAAAGTCACAATCCCTCACTAGATCTATTATTACAAAAATTACACTCCATATATTCAGTATTAGATCTACTCAAACGAAAGCCTTTAGACTTTAAGGTTGACCTTTATAACTCAAATTTACCTTCAACTCTCTCTCTAGTCTTATCAACAAGAAGAATATCATCAGCAAAAAACATACACCAGGGTACAACCTCTTGCAAATGTCTAGTGAGAACATCCATGACTAAAGCAAAAATATATGAGCTTAAGGCTAATCCTTGATAAAAAATGGCCCTTAAAAAAATTATAGAATATCTAAAACTCTAGGCAAGGCAGTGATACTCAGGCTTCATTTAAGACAACTTTCTTACTACTTTTCTATTTCAGATCGTAACCATAGTTTTTTTTTGTCACTGCTTTCAAAATTTTTTTGAGTTAGGTAACTGATTTCTACTGTAACTTTTAAAAAAGTTACTTTCTTCACAATAATTATACAACTACCTTTATAATTAAAAGCTGTAACTATCACAAATAAACCGTCAGGATACAATTAGAAGATGCCTACAACTCCAAGTGCTTGAGAGAGAGAGAGAGAGAGAGAGAGAGAGAGAGAGAGAGAGAGAGAGAGAGAGAGCATTCATGTTTGCAAGCCCTAGTTTTTCCACAATAGTACATAGAGATTGCAAAAATACCTAATAACTTAATAGCAACCTAAAACGTCTAACAACCTATAAACTAATGTGGTTCACTACTAACTTACTGAAGTTTCAATTACATTTAAGCCTAACATATTCACATTAATGAATAAACATTTACACATTTATGATTTATGCCTCTATATACATTAATGTTTAGAGGCAATGATGAGCTTAGAATTTCAAAATTAGATTGAAATTGAATTGATATTTTTTTTGCTCAAATCGAAAATGAATCAAATGTAAAGCACTTTATTGAAAGCTGATAAAAATTAGGGAAAATTCATCTATGGTCCTATGATTAATCATTATTTATTATTTTATTTAATGATTGATTTATAAGATTTTGTTCCTATTAAATTTAAATTTTTATATTTTCTCAAATAGATATTTTTTTATATTAAGATTTCGTTTGTGACAGCTTTCTTATTGATTTCTAAAATAATTTTTTAGTACAAAAAAATTTTTAACTATAAATTTTTATATAAAGAATAACTTTAAAAAATAATAAAAAAATATCTCAAATAAAATCTAAATTGATCTTTATCTTCCACTTCACAAGAAAAAAAATTAAACAAACGTTCATAGGAACAAATCATAAACCTGATTCTGTAGAGTTGGTCAGATATTCTTCTATTTGTACTTCCTCGTCAGTTTTAGTTGGCTTCCACTGCAAAATTTCTTCAGAAACCAAAAAAAAAATAGAAATAAATATATAGTTAAATCATAGATGGATCGAAAAAATTAGCGCAACATTTACTGATAAACTATGTTTCTTTTTTTTTTTTTTCTGTCTCTTGAGAAAAAATTAACGAACTTTTTCCGTTTGAATCCAAATCCTCTTTGAGAGCTTCTTCTTGCGCATCATTGTGAGTCGGCTGTTGCAAATTCTCTGCAAAATAAGCCGATAGTTAAATGAAAGAGAGTGGCATTATGTCTAAGGCTTCGTTTGGAAAAATTAAAATTTTTGTATTAAAAACTGCTTTAAAAAGCAGTAAAAAGGCCGTCCCAAAGCTTCATTTGGAACTGTTTTTTTATTACTTTCTAAGGCAGTATTTTAGTAAAAAATTTCTTGAACTAGAAATTTTAGAAAGCATTAAGAAAGCCGCCTCAAACGAAGCCTAAGAACGTTTGGAACAACTTTCTCGCTGTTTTGTATTTCAGATAGCAATTATAATTTCAGCTTCGTTTGGGACGGTTTTCTTACTGCTTCTTAAAGCCGCTTCTTAGTATAAAAATTTAAATTTTTGTACTAAAAAATTGCTTTAAGAAGCAGTAAGAAAGCCATCCCAAACGAAACCTTCATCTGACTATTATTTTTTTATTGCTTTCTCACAGCTTCTCAAATATGGTGAAAAGCTTTTTTTTTTTACAACTAGAGTTGTTAAGTTATTTTTCCCACAATCAACTTTATAAAACGCTGAAGCCGTCCCAAACAAACCCTGAGACTTTCCTTATGGAACACAAACAAGAAAAGTGAAAGAGATGAAAAAAATTGCCAATAATTTATATAAATTGATTATGAGTTTACAATTATTACTTTTAGTCCTTCAATTATTTTTTTTGAAAGTTTATATTTTATAGTAAGGGATGGATCCACTTTGCTTGCCTTGTGATTATTTAAGATGTTCAAATTGTAATTTATACACTAAATAATGAAAAATAATACCTAATTGATACGTCATCAAAAAATTATCTTGATCGGGCACGAATCTCGAGGCAAAATCAAGTTGGAAGATTCCGAAATTAATTTTGGGACCATCCGAACTCTGATTCCAGCAAGCTTACAGTCGAACTGAGCGTCTCGGAAATACGAATCCAACAACACCAAATTCGACTCAATCCGAGCCCAAACGAGTCCAAATCAAGTACCCGAAGTGCTATTGGAAGCATCGAACAGCAATTTGAGTTACCAAACGGTCTCCGATTTTGGCGAGCTTATACTCGAATCGAGCGGCTCGACGAGACGAATCCAACGAGCCCAAGATCGCAGAATTCTGATATCATTAAGACCTTCAAATGCTTGATAAACGGTTCACGATCAAGGGATTCAATATCGGCCGTTCATCCGGATCACTCCCTATTCGCCCCTGATCCCTCACATATTTACGAGCTATGCCACTCCAGAAAAACTATAAATAGCCCCTCATTTCTCTTAAGAGGGGACCCAAGCCAAGAAGAGAAGAAGAGAAGGAAGAGAAGAGAAGCCTAGGAGGGAATAACTCCTCCTCGACCACCGCCGGAACTCCGCCGGAACACCGCCGGAACACCACCGAAGCACCACCAGGCGCCCGAGGGACGCCGGAGCTCTGCCCGACACGGGAGCAACGTCGGAATTCTGCCCGACGCCGGAATTCTGCCCAACGCCCGAGTGACGCCGGACTTCTTTCCAAGTGACGCCGGAATTCTGCCGGACACTCAAGTGACATCGGAACTCTGCTTGTCCTTGTAACTGATACTCATTGTAATCTGATCGTCCTGAATTTAAAGGACGGATCAGCCTCGTGTACTTCAAACGACACTAGTGGAACTCTTTCAACTGGGCGTGGCCCCGTGGTTTTTTCCCTTTCCAGGGTTTTCCACGTAAAAATCCTGGTGTTACTATTTCGATTCTGTTTGTGTGCTGAATATACGTACAACGCTGAGACGGAAAATTAAAACTCTATCGCCGCGTATATTTGAGTCCGCAACAGTTTGGCGCCGTCTGTGGGAATCTTATCCCACAACTTCAAGTATTGCTACGATGGTCAACAGGCGTAGCAGTCGCCTCATAGGAGCCTCCCGCTCTCACTCTCATCAATCCAGGAATCAGTCTATGAATCATAGACGCCCGATATCTGCCTCTTTATACCCCGGGGGGCAAAACGCACCTGGAGAAGGGACCTCGGGACCCTCCCTAGAAGAGAGAATTCAAAAGATGGAAGAATCTCAAAACGAGATCCTACAACTCTTGCGAGAGACTCGACAACCGACCCTAGCACCTCATGAGGAGGTTCTTCTCCCTCGAGATCCACCACGTGTCGAAGCTGTTCAAATCGAACATCTTCAAGACGAGATTCCTCTTCCTCCACTCAGGAGGCGTTCGCAGTCACATCAAGATAACGAACTGGCTGATACAGCAAGTTCTACCCATCCTTCGCACACAGGCCGGCAACCTCGTATTCCTTTGGACCTCCCCGAAGAGTTAGCCCGACCACATATTGCTGAGCTCCCTCGCAATGCCCTTCGCCACGAACTGCGACGATTGGTCCGAGAAGAGTTCCCTACAGGAGGCATAAGGCAACCCCTTCGTCAGTGGGACTTGCAGGAGTCGTCACCCTTGACAGAAGCTATTCTTCAACACGCTATTCCGGCAGGATTTAAACTACCAAGCATCGATTCCTATGACGGGACATCCGACCCGTACGAGCACATCGATCATTACAGAACCATCATGCATATCCAGCGAGCATCTGATGCACTCCTCTGCCAGGTTTTTCCTGCTACACTCAAAGGACAGGCTCGAACATGGTTCTATTCACTTCCATCTGGAACGATCCCTTCATTCGTCAAATTGGCCAAAGCCTTCGTTGAACAGTTTGTAGCCAATCGAAGAATTGCTAAAGATTCTTCCCACCTCTCCGGGATTCGTCAAAACGAGGGAGAATCGTTAAAAGAGTACTTTCAGCGATTTTCCACCGAGGCACGACAGATTCCAGGACTAAACCCAGAATTGCTCCGAGGGGTCTTCCTTGGAGGCCTTCGTCCTGGTCCTTTCTATTCGGCACTTATGCGCGACACTGTTCATTCATATGCCGATCTGATCCATCGTGTGGAGGCGCAGATATCTGCAGATGAGGCAATAAATGCTCATAGAAAACAGTTCGAGCAAACCACTGGGAAGCGCAAGGGAGCACCTGAGGTGGAAATTCCCTCATCACAATGGAAAAAGCAAGGGAATAGCAATCTACCTTCTAGGCCCCCATTACCACAACGAGAACCTCGGCAGGAGAAAGAGTACACTCCGCTCAACACATCTCGAGCAAATATGTTAATGGCGATTCAAGATCAGGACAAAGTGAAATGGCCGCATCCTTTGAAGCCAAATACAGGAAATCAAGATCAGTACTGTCACTTTCATCGTAGTCGTGGCCACGCTACTGAAGCGTGTTGGCAACTTAAGGATGAGATTGAAAGACTTATCCGCCAGGGCTATCTTCGACGGTTTATTGGGAACCCACCTACTCGAGAAGAAGCTCGCCCCACTGGGGGGCAAAATCAACAACAACGAAGACAACCATTGAATAATATTCAAATGGTTGGTGAGATTGAGGGGATTCGATCTGACCTCTTCCACACAGGTTAACGTCGTCGAGCAAAGGCTCCGACATACAACCTCGGATAGGTCTCACATCCTTGGTGGATTCTCTCGACCTCTTCCATACAGGTTAACGTCGTCGAGCAAAGGCTCCGACATACAACCTCGGATAGGTCTCACATCCTTGGTGGATTCTCCTGACCTCTTCCATACAGGTTAACGTCGTCGAGCAAAGGCTCCGACATACAACCTCGGATAGGTCTCACATCCTTGGTGGATTCTCTGACCTCTTCCACACAGGTTAACGTCGTCGAGCAAAGGCTCCGACATACAACCTCGGATAGGTCTCACATCCTTGGTGGATTCTCCTGACCTCTTCCATACAGGTTAACGTCGTCGAGCAAAGGCTCCGACATACAACCTCGGATAGGTCTCACATCCTTGGTGGATTCTCTCGACCTCCTCCATACAGGTTAACGTCGTCGAGCAAAGGCTCCGACATACAACCTCGGATAGGTCTCACATCCTTGGTGGATTCTCTCGACCTTTTTCATACATGTTAACGTCATCAAGCAAGGGCTTTGACCTACAGTCTCAAATATGTCAAAAAGGATGTCTCTCACATTCGTTCAGACTAATAATACATCAAAAGCACAAAGCATGTCTTACAGATGCAATAACAATTCAGGTCCCTCAAGGGGACAAATCCTCATTTCATATACAATATCATTGGAGTTACATAAATCCAGATTCAGGTGTACATTTATTCTCACTAGAAGTTGAAATTGAAAAGTACATTGGCATCATCTGTACAAATTAGTATCATCAAGCAATAAGCAACTGTAACACAGTCAAATATCCTTGGTGGATTTAAGTGGCTTCTCCCTTACTGCACGCAAGCATCTCCTACAACTGCTCCTTTAAAGAAAGGACATAACTGTATCATCATCAGACCTCCACTCAGTTGACAGTGTTAGTGTATGGCCAGAATATTGGCATGTCACACTACTTCGGCCTCTTGATTCAGTAATATCTGATGTTGGCACACTTCAGTATGGATGAATATTGCCTTAACACAATGTTACTGGATGCCGGCCATCATCTGCCCGTCGCGGGACATTCGTCGGACTTCTGCCCGACACCGAGCTTCCTCCCGTTGAAGGACTTCTGCCCGTCGCGGGACATTCGTCGGACTTCTGCCCGACACCGAGCTTCCTCCCGTTGAAGGACTTCTGCCCGTCGCGGGACATTCGTCGGACTCCTGCCCGACGCTGAGCTTCCTCCCGTTGAAGGACTTCTGCCAGTCGCGGGACATTCGTCGGACTCCTGCCCGACACCGAGCTTCCTCCCGTTGAAGGACTTCTGCCCGTCGCGGGACATTCGTCGGACTCCTGCCCGACACTGAGCTTCCACCCGTTGAAGGACTTCTGCCAGTCGCGGGACATTCGTCGGACTCCTGCCCGACGCTGAGCTTCCTCCCGTTGAAGGACTTCTGCCCGTCGCGGGACATTCGTCGGACTCCTGCCTGACGCTGAGCTTCCTCCCGTTGAAGGACTTCTGCCCATCGTGGGTCATTCGTCGAACTTCTGCCTGACACCAGACTTCTGCCCGTCGTCAAAGTTCTACACGACGATGTACTTCTACTTGTCGCCGGACCTCTGCCCGTCATCAGACTTTCATCGGACTTCTACCAGACGACGAGCTTCTTCCCGTTGCTGGGTCTCTGCCCGTCGCCGGACTTTCGTTGGAATTTTGCCCAATATTTTCGTCGGACTTCTGCCCGACACCGTACTTCCACTCGACGCAGGACTTTTGCCAATCGCGGGACTTTCGTCAGACTTCTGTCTGACACCGAACTTCCTCCCGTTGAAAGACTTCTGTCAGTCGCGTGAGTTTCGTCGAACTTCTACCCGACGCCGGACTTATGCCCGTCGTCGGACCCTCGTCGGACTTCAACCCGACGCTGTAATTCTTCCCGACGTCGGACTTCTGCCCATCGCCGGATGTTTGTTGGGATTCTACCCGACACCGAATTTTTACCCGTCATAGGACTTCTTCCCGCCGACGGATTTTCGTCGGAGTTCTACCCGACGCCGTACTTCTTCCCGACGCCTGACTTCCGATCATCTTCAGACTCCCTCCGACTAACATCTCACCTCCACATGATCTCTTAAAGAAGAGAAACTCTAACTTCTGCGCAAAGGGAGGGGCGCCGAGTCAAGTAGGGAAAGTCACCTACTCAAAAACAGCGGAAGTCCTCAAAATGCCAGAAACTAGATGAGAGAAGAAAAGAAATTTCTAACTCCTGTACAAGAGGAGGGGCGTTGTCTCAAGTAGGGAAAATCACCTACTGAATAACAACGGAATGCCTCAACTGTCAGAAAGCCAGAATGAGAGAAAAAAGAGGGAAAACCGCTAACTTCTGTGCAAAAGGAGGGGCGCCGAGTCAAGTAGGGAAAATCTCCTACTCAAAAACGGCGGAAGGCCTCAAAATGCCAGAAACTAGAGGGGAGAAGAGAGGAATACTCTAACTTCTGCGCAAAGGGAGGGGCGCCGAGTTAAGTAGGGAAAGTCACCTACTCAAAAACGGCGGAAAGCCTCAAAATGCCAAAAGCCAGAGGGAGAAAGGAAGAAGGGGCGAGTTTCTACTAGGCCCTGGGGGGTCTATTTATAGTTTTCTTTAAGGGGGGAGGATTCCAAAATTCTATTAAATTTCCTGAAATTTTTCAAAATTTTCGGAATTTTTTGGGATTTTTCCGGATTTTTTCGGATTTTTAATCCCATGTGGGACCCACAATTTAAAAAAAAAAAAAAAAATTTTTTTTTTAAATTTAACCGCGCCCCGCGCGGTTCCGCGCGGTTCAGCGGGCAGACGCGCCCGCTAGCGCGGGCGCCGCCGCCGGCGGCGGCCGGCCGGCCGGCCGGCCGGTTCGGCCGCCTACGCGTTGCCGGGCTCCGATTTCGAGCCCGGACGGTCCAAATTGGACGTTTTTGGGGTCCCCGAACACGTTTTTCGACGTTCCGGACTCAATTTTGACACTTTCGGAGCTCAACGGGGCCTCTATGATCAAGTTCGAGCAAATATTTAATTTTTGGAACGCAAATTTTTGCGATTTTGCCAAAGTGAAAAGCCGACACATATATTTTTGGACTCCTGGAGCTTTGATGTCCAAAAATAGGGGGGCAACTGATACGTCATCAAAAAATTATCTTGATCGGGCACGAATCTCGAGGCAAAATCAAGTTGGAAGATTCCGAAATTAATTTTGGGACCATCCGAACTCTGATTCCAGCAAGCTTACAGTCGAACTGAGCGTCTCGGAAATACGAATCCAACAACACCAAATTCGACTCAATCCGAGCCCAAACGAGTCCAAATCAAGTACCCGAAGTGCTATTGGAAGCATCGAACAGCAATTTGAGTTACCAAACGGTCTCCGATTTTGGCGAGCTTATACTCGAATCGAGCGGCTCGACGAGACGAATCCAACGAGCCCAAGATCGCAGAATTCTGATATCATTAAGACCTTCAAATGCTTGATAAACGGTTCACGATCAAGGGATTCAATATCGGCCGTTCATCCGGATCACTCCCTATTCGCCCCTGATCCCTCACATATTTACGAGCTATGCCACTCCAGAAAAACTATAAATAGCCCCTCATTTCTCTTAAGAGGGGACCCAAGCCAAGAAGAGAAGAAGAGAAGGAAGAGAAGAGAAGCCTAGGAGGGAATAACTCCTCCTCGACCACCGCCGGAACTCCGCCGGAACACCGCCGGAACACCACCGAAGCACCACCAGGCGCCCGAGGGACGCCGGAGCTCTGCCCGACACGGGAGCAACGTCGGAATTCTGCCCGACGCCGGAATTCTGCCCAACGCCCGAGTGACGCCGGACTTCTTTCCAAGTGACGCCGGAATTCTGCCGGACACTCAAGTGACATCGGAACTCTGCTTGTCCTTGTAACTGATACTCATTGTAATCTGATCGTCCTGAATTTAAAGGACGGATCAGCCTCGTGTACTTCAAACGACACTAGTGGAACTCTTTCAACTGGGCGTGGCCCCGTGGTTTTTTCCCTTTCCAGGGTTTTCCACGTAAAAATCCTGGTGTTACTATTTCGATTCTGTTTGTGTGCTGAATATACGTACAACGCTGAGACGGAAAATTAAAACTCTATCGCCGCGTATATTTGAGTCCGCAACACTAATTATCTTTGATTTGCAAACCGTTAAAGATGCCATATTGTTCTTATTAAAATGAATAATCTTATTCCATGATTGATGCCTATTGTCAATATATTTTTGGGTATTATAAGTTCAAGGCCTACATCTTACAAAAATAATTCCTAACAATTTAACTGTTAGATGATTAGAGACGTTTTCATTAAAGGCCGCCTTTAGAACTTCAATATCTTCGGCAAATCATTTGACATAATTGTAATGTAGTTGAACCTTTTGAGGCAAAATTTGGGTAAGAATCTTAGAATATCACCTTCTAAAATGACAATGGTGTCATTTGACTTATATGATCAAGGGCGCCAATTTATTTAGTAGCAATCGATGAAAGTAGAAAAAATTGCTTCTCCCAAAATCTATAAATAGATTAGTTCTATATATATATATATATATATATATATATATATATATTCTAGTAGAGCTAAATCTTGTTGATTTGGAATTATTTCCAAATACAAATAAGCAAGCCTTATTTTGAAAAGCTTTAATGGCTCATTATTTATTTGATTAGGGAGTTGATTATTTTTCCAATTAAGTTGATTTGATTAAAGATTTGATTGATGCATTAATTAGGAGATCCAATTATTGCATTAATTAGAAGATTTGATTTATGTATTGATTAGAAAAGCATTGATTAAGAGATCTAATTATGGCATGATTAGATTTTTTATTGATTAGTTTTTTCTTATTATGTTTATTTCAAATATTTAAATAGGGCTTGAGGACTATTATAATGTAGGCAAGAGAAGAAGAGAGCTAGAGAGCTTATTGTAATCCATATTGTTCTCCAATATAGTGAAATCATCATTCCCTCCCTGTGGACATTGGCATTTTCGCAAACCACGTAAATCATCGCGTTCTTTATGTTATTTTATTGTATGATTTTGTTTTCGCTATGTTTATTGCATAATAATTGGTATTAGAGCAGGATTTTGGTGGGATTTCAGGCAGCGATTTGAAGAACGAGAGCAAATCTCAAAGACGTGATATGGTCAGATCGAACAAGTAAAGGTTGTTGATTTTTGTTTAGGATTATTGTTGAGTTGAATTGGTGCAATTCTGGTGTCATAAGGCAATTACAGTTTTATGGAAACTATGAGATCCGGTGGAGCCATGGATGCATCCACATCAAAGGTAGAGAAGGCGTTGATCCATCAGGTGGTTACACATACCATCAAAATTGATGTGATAAAATTTGACGATAAAGGCAACTTTGGCATGTGGTGCTGTGAGGTGATGGATGTGCTATGCTCTTTGAATCTGGAGGAAGTTCTAGAGAGCAATGAACATCTTGAGGATATTTCAGAGAGTGATTGGCTAAAAATGAACCAGAGCCCTTATGGATTGATCAGAAATTGCCTATCTCAGGAGATCAAGTATGGGGCGATGATGAAGACTTCTACTGCGGAAGACCTTAGAGAACAAGTATCTAATGAAGAGCGTGGAGAATCATCTCCATATAAAGAGACGACTTTACAGGATGGGACATGTGATTACAATTAATGAGCATTTAAATGACTTCACAAAGCTATTGACAGATCTTTTGAATATGGATGAAGATATTATAGATGAAGGCAAGACGCTCCTTTTGTTGAATTCACATACAAATGAGTACAAAAAACTTCACGATGACACTCATTCATGGGAAGGAGGTCTTGAACTATGATGAGGTGACTACTAAATTATTGAATCATGAGTTTCGAGGTCGGGACAAGGAGTCTGCAAAGATGGATTCAACTAAGTCTCTCACACTCCAACGTGGAAGATCTAAAAACTAAAGAATAAAAGGGGTAGCAGCGGCAAGCGGGGCAAGTCTAGTGGATGCAGTCATGGAAAGAATCAGTGTACTTTCTATTTACAGACATGTCATTAGAATAAAGATTATCTGAAGCTGAAGGAGAAGGAAAGGGGGGTTTCCACAAGGGCTAATCTTAGCGTAGAAAAGTGTGACAAAGATTCAGATGTATCATTATCTATAATTTATCAGAGTTTGTATACCGATAATTCATGCTAGATTCTAGATACTGATGCTACCTTTCACATTTATCCCACCAGAGAGTGATTTTGTACCTATAAGGAGCTTGATAGTGGTGTTGTAATCATGAGAAATGATCAAGCCTATCGTATTATTAGTGTAGGGAGCATTTTCATTAAAATGCATGATAGTACTAGAAGAGAGCTAACTGATGTGAGACATGTTCCAGATATCAGGAAGAATTTACTATATGTTGGGGCTTTAAAGACCAAGGGCTACATGTTAGTCATTGAGATATAAGTTCTGAAGATATATTATGGAGCACTGATTTTCTGAAAGGAGTTCATTGCCATAATATTTACTATCTTTAGGGGAAAATAGGGATTGGAACAGCTATTATTGCTAATAATTCTTCTGATGCCACTGCATCGTGGCATATATGACTAGCTTATGCCGGAGAGGCTTCTCTTATAACTTTAGTGGAGAAATGATTGATCATAGGATCAAGCACCTACAAGCTCAATTTTTGTGAATATTGTGTGTTTGGTAAGAAGAAACATGTATCCTTTGGTACTATCATCCGCAGTACAAATGATATATATTGGAGTATATTCACATAGATATTTGGGGCCCGACGAAAATAGCATCATTCAAAGTATCTCTTTTATTGATGATTGCTCCACATATATTTAGGTGTACACCATAAAGTGCAAGAGTGAGGTATTGGATATTTTCAAACTTGAAAGAAGTGGATTGAGACTTATACTAGCAAAATGATCTGGTGTATTAGATCAAACAATAGGGGCAAATACACTTCGGATGCATTCTTATTGGAGGGTCAGAGATTTGGGATTAAGCATCACTTCACTATTAAAAAGACAACATAGCAAAATGGGGTGACAGAAAGGATAAACCAGACTTTGGTGGCGAAAGTTCAGTGTATATTATCCAATGCTGGGTTAGATAGAGTTTATTGGGTTGAGGTTATAGACAATGCTTGTTACTTGGTGAACCGTCTACTTTCTGCGGCTATTAGGAAGAAGACCCCAAAGGAGATGTGGTCAGGGTATCATGTTAGAGATTATGAGCACTTGAGAGTATTTATGTATCTAGCTTACTATCATGTTCATAATGATAAATTAGAATCATGAGCAAAGAAGATAATCTTAATTAGCTTCAAGCATGGAATCAAATGCTTTAAACTCATGATCCGGTAAAGAAGAAGATTGTCATTAACAGGGATGTTACTTTTGATGAGGCAAGCATGTTGAAGCCTTAGGACTCTAAGAAGGTGGAGAGTTTTATTGGGACCACAAATGCACTACATAAGTTAGAATTTGATGCAACTCCATTTGCTCCATAAAGAAAGATCATTTTTACCCAGGTACTTGATTCAGCTACATATTATGAGGTAGAAGATGATATTGAGGATGAAATTTTTACTCAAGAATCTATTGAGAAAAATAGGTCATGGCGCCATAATGTTCCAAAATCAATTAGGTTGAGGGATCATATTGTTTTTGCACATTTAGCCACAGAAGTTGAAGTTTCTGGTCACTATGAGGAAGCGGTGGACAGTTCTGATAGTGATCTTTGGAAGAAGGCTATGGATGAAGATATTGAGTCTCTTTAGAAGGATGGTACTTGGAGGTTAGTGAAGCTTCCTCCAGGAAGAAAAGCCATTGGGTGCAAATGGATGCGTGCAAAGAAGGAAGGATCTCATGGAGCTGATATGCAATACAAGGCTAGGTTTGTGGCAAAAGGATATGTGCAATAGGAAGGGATTACTTATAATGAGATGTTCTTCCTAGTGGTTAAGAATCTCTCGACCCGTGGTTACTTGACACTTGTAGCACAATATGATCTGATTTTGGAGCAACTCGATCTAGACATTACACAAGCAGTTGACGTTGTGAGCAGGTTCATACATAATACAAAAATTAGTCATTGCAAGATGTGAAGAGTATCCCGAGATATATGAAGAATACAATTGATGCAGGCTTAGAGAGACAGTCACCACGACAGTGGTGCATGACTCATGACTGATTCCCCATTTATTTGAAGAACAATGCTCAGCTTGTTCCCTTGGGAGGGGCTACGTAGACAACCATCTAAGTGCATGCATTCATTCTGATATTGGAGCTTGATTTATCATTTTTCACTTTCTGAAGTGAAAGATGAGGTTGAGATTGTTGACTGGAACTATTTTCAAATACAAGTAAGATTTATTTTGGAAAGCTTTAATGGCTCGTTATTTATTTGATTAGGGAGTTGATTATTTCCCTAATTAATTTGATTTGATTATAGATTTGATTGATGTATTAATTAGGGGATCTAATTATTGCATTAATTAGGAGATTTGATTTATGTATTGATTAAAATATCTAATTATGATATGATTAGATTTCTTATTGATTAGGCTTTCCTTATTGTGTTTGTTTCAAATCTTTAAATAGGGCTTGAGGGCTATTATAATGTAGGCAAGAGAAGAAGAGAGAGCTAGAGAGCTTATTGTAATCCCTATTGTTCTCTAACATAGTGAAATCATCATCCCTTCCCCGTGGACGTAGGCATCCTCACTTAACCATATAAATCGTTGCGTCTTTGTGTTTTTTTGCTGTGTGATTTTATTTCTATTGTGTGTTTATTGCACAACAAATCCGACATTCATAGTAAACTTATATAACTCCTCCAATTTAAATATTTTAGAAATATTCCTGAGAATTTTATTCCTCTCTTGACACCAAATGCTTCAAGGAAGTATCATCCCTTAGACAATTAGAGACATTTTCATTGAAAGTCGCCTCCAAACATTATCGTCATCGATAGACCGCTTGGCAAAACCCTAGCCTACTCAAACTTACTGGACCACATTTTGGGTAGAAATCAAATGATAATGCTCATATAATTGAGAACACCAATTCAGCATCTATCAATGAAAAGGGAAAAAAATGGCCTCTCCAAAAATTTATAAATAGGCCAATTATACACATATATATTATAGCAGAGTTTTATAAACCTCACTTTAGCTTAGCTTCACATAGTTGATATATGTCATCGTATGTGCACGCACTTGTTGCCTTCTATCACACATGAATTTTTATTGTCATAAATTTTCTAACACAATAGATATTATACTAATTAGTTTTATAACAAATCCTAATGATATTTCTATGCTTTTAAATGAAATTTTAACAATGCAGTTAGGATTACCCATATAAGGGCATATCCAACCGAACGCTATTCGATGTTTACAGTTCGCGCGAGCATCCAACCGAACGGTATTTAGAAAGACATTTTCGCATTTTGCACAGTGTGACACCAATATTAGCGTCGCATTATTCACGAACGCATTTAAAAAATAGAGAAAGATTATACACAGAATATACTTTTTTGATGTTAGGAATGAAGTTCGATTGGAGATAAATTAATGTTTGATATGCTCCTTAATGACTTTTGGAGTGAAAAATAAGTTTTTCGGTTGAAGATGCCCTAAGACTCATATTAATTGTCATTGTTTAGGGAAATTATTATGTGCGGTCACCGGACCGTCTGGATGCGAATCTGAATGCGCCACATCACCCGGTACACAGCAAAAAAGTGATATGACATGTCCTTATTCGCCTTGCAGCACCGGTACATAGAAAAAAATGATGTGGCGCGTCATAATTCGTCTCTGGACGGCATCCGGTTACCGCACAGAATAATTTACTGATTGTGTTTGAGAAATGGAGCCCATAATGAATCGTACGCTGAGGGTTACCATCTCGCAATTGAAAAACTTTCCATTCTCATCTTCATAACTAAACATTACTTTGATTCTATAACACCAAAAGCATTTAATATGTAGAATATTAGTGTAAGGCCATATTGTTTATCATGCAATTTAATAATTACATAATCAATGGGAATTGTTATAATGTAATCTATCTACAGATGGAATATTCTACCATATTAATTAAATTCTTCCAACCACTTTGATTTAATTGTTTAATTATATAAATTGTTACAGTACATGATATATAATTCTATATTACAAAACTGACCCTTCTACAATAGTTTTATCACTAAGTTTCTCTTGTGTATTATAATTTAAGCACTAATTAGATAATAATCTTTTTCATATCTTAAATAAAAATTTTAAGTAATATTTAATAAAAAATAATCAAAATCACAAAGGGAATTGAATCTCAAAATTAGATGTGTCAAAATAGATTAACGGGTTGGGCTGACTTAAACAAATCAAAAGGCGAACATGAACTTGACCCATTAATAACCGTATGACTGGAATCCAACTCGATAACCCATTTTGATTTAGAAAAGACTATAACTTGTCTACATATAATTTATGTTAATTGATCATAAGTAAAAAAAGATATACCAACAAGTAAAAAAAATTCAAGGCAAAAAGAATAAACGAGTCATTATCGGGTTTGTTGGTCAACCTAATCTCAACCCATTAATTAAACTGGTTGAAATTCAGTGCCCAAACCCGACCTACTTATTAAACTAGCCAATCCAGTTACTTTTCGGCTCCGTTAGGTTTGAATTAGGAATTGGAAGAGAGGAAATGAAAAGAAAATTCAGTACCCGAATCCGACCTATTTTGTGATAATTGATAAATGTAATATTTAAATATTTATATTATTTTTATCTCAAAGTAAATCCAATAATTTAAATTTCACCTTAATAAAAAATTTGATAAGGATATCTTAACTAAATTTTATTTCAAAAGATTTAGTAAACCAATTATCAATACATGAAAATTTCCACTGTTTCATGTTATAATGTAAGATTGAAAAGAACTTAATTATCACCAATTTCTCAGATAAAAATTTATCCGATTCAAAAGGAAATAATTATTCACATATAATTTAATTAAAAAATTAATTAGTTCCACTAAAATTCATTAAAAAAACAATTAAAAAATCAAATTCCAAAGCCATACCAGTTTCAGCAATCCCATCCTTCCTATCATTCACCGCTTCCTTCTTCAAATTCAACCGCACAGATGGCTCAAAATTCACTGCAAAAACAACCAAAAGCAAAAATTTATGAAGAACAGAGCACAATTATCACATAAAAAAAACTCAATTAAAATTCTAAATTATCTCTTAATTAGCAGTAAACAAAATAATTATAGCTTAATCACACTTGCTTACAGAAGGAGAATCGATAGTAGAAACTGATATAATAGATTGATGGAAGAACCAAGCAACAGAGCATAGCAATTGCAGGCCAAAGCCTGCAGAGCTCTGAAGAACGCTTTGGCATTACTGTTCTGTCAATACACCACAACTTTAGCTTCTTCATCAACAGAACAGAAGGAGCCTTGTTTTGGCATTTGGAATAATCTATATATTGCCGGCTGGAAATAATAATTTATTACAGGAATGTTGACATGCCAATTACCAAATTATTATTTACTAATATATTGCTTAATTAGTTCATTAAGAAGCTCCACAATGTTACATGTTCAATGACTGTTTTCCTCTTTCTGAATGATTTGTTATTATTAAAAGGAATTTATAGTTCTCTGGTCTTCATCATGCTGCGCATTAACCAATTGAATGAACTAATAATCACTATCTCCTTTGAATGTTAGATGGTGGTTAGACTTGTAATGTTTTATGGTGCAGAATGTTGGCCGTTAAAAGAGAAGCATAATATTAAGTTAAGTGTTGCAGAGATGAGGATACTCAGGAGGATGAGTGGTTTTACTCTTAGAGACATGATACGAAATGAGCATATACGTGAAAAGGTTGGAGTAGGTCCAGTGAAAGATAAGATTAGAAAGAGTCGCCTTAGATGATTTGGTTACATAAATCGGTGGTCTTCTGATGACCCGGTTATGAAAGTAGGTGTATTAGATTTGATTTATGTTAAGAAGGGTGGAGGTAGACCTAAAAAGACTTGGTTAGAAAATATTAGAAATGACATTTCTTTATTATATTTAAATGAGAATTTATCTTTTAACGGGGCACAATGGAGAAAAAGAATTCATATAGCCGACCTCATATAGTGGGATAAAGACTTGATGTTGTTGTTGTTATCTCATTTGAAAGTTTCCTAGACAAAAATCATTAGAAATTTCAGGAAGTTTTTGTTTGTTTGATGAAGAAGGCTTGATGCATTGTATGAGATTTAGAAGGGTTTAGTCATTAATTATTATTTAATGAAAAATTAATTATGTTTTTGAATGGTTAAAAGGTTATTTAAACTGTTTGGTTGTGATTATTACAGCATGTTTGGTGTATTGATTTATAAGAAGACAGGTGATATGTCCTTATATGAGAGATGTTGAGTGATGGAATGAATGATGGAAGTTTTTGGTGTTTGATTATTATTATTATTATCTTGATTTTTAATGGTGATGCCCTTTGTACTTCCACAGATCCAACTGATGGTTGTTAGCCATTAAATAATTTTCAACATGCTGCATCAAGTTGGTTTATGCTTTAATAGCTTGAGCTAGGACTCAAATAGATATGAATTGGCCGATCTGGACCAGTCCAAGGGATAAATCGGCCAAGCTTAGCTCAGATGGTTTCATATTAGGGGTGTCAATATTTGACACGATCCGAAAACCCGACTCGAATCCGACTCGAAAATTCTAGGTTAGGGTCAACCCGTTTGTGAAACGGGTCGGGTTCGGGTTCAACAAACCGACCCGTTTCAAAAATCGGATTGGGTTCGGGTTGACTTGGAAACCCGGGAATGACCCGGAATGAACGCCTACCTGTTGTCGCATTGCCCGCTAACGAGTTTGCTCGCGTCGCCCACTGTCGCGTCTGCCGCTGCTGGCTGGAGGGCAGATTTACGCGATTTAGGTAAATAAGCATGCAAACGGAGGGTAGATTTACGGGATTTCAAACGGAGGGCAGATTTACGGGATTTGGTTGAATAAGCGTGCGAATGGTAGATTTACGGGTCGGGTCGAGTTGACCCGAACCCCAAGCGGGTCGGCTTCGGATCCGAAAAATTGACCCGTTTGTAAAAACGGGTTAGGTTCGGGTTGGGTCGAATAGTGCCGGGCCAATTCTGAATTCGGCTCGTGGCCCAATTTTGACAGCCCTATTTCACATTTACGTGCGACATAAAACTGCACAGCATGTGAAAAGTTAAATTCATTTTTTGATGGCGATGGTTTCGCTTTGCCTGTTAGTTTTTTTTATCTAAGGTGAATCAAAGTTAATTATTCGTGCAGTCTTAAAATCTTAGAATCTATTGTGCAATTCTACTGGTATTTATGGCAACCACAATAATGATAAATTTTATTGTTATTTGACATACTCTCTAGAGGAGCCTTCTCGAAAGTCCTCTCGTGAAGTTTCATAGTGGGTCATCTTATGTGCTTCCTCTGTAAAACTCTCCAAGAATTTCTCCAGGCTACTTATCCCAGGAACTCTTTCCCACTTATTCCTTCCCAAGACATAACTCTTAAGATCATAAAACTTCTCAAGCATGCTTCCAAAGCTCCATATAGTCATTTAAGTTTTGTTTGGGATGACTTTCTCACTACTTCTTAAAACAGCTTCTTAAAGCAGCTTTTTAGTATAAAATTAAAATTTTTATACTAAAAAACTGCTTTAAGAAACAGTGAGAATGATATCCCAAATAAAACCTTAAATAGCACTATTGCGGATCAATGTGCATCATAACATTATAATTCACAAGCAATTTCATAACGTCACATCAATAAGTACATCTCATCAACGACATCCATCACAACGAGAGATTATTACGTGCGGCATCCGAATCGTTCGGAGGCGATCTGGAAGCGCCACATCACCCGGATGCACCGGACCCCGGGTGACGTGGCGTGTCCGGATTCACCTCCGAACTAATCCGGACGCCGCACGTAATAATTTTTCCATCACAACATATTAGATTTTGAGCCTCCTTCATACCATTGAAGCTGTCAAACCCCACTTAACATACCTATTACAATACTATTTTTATATTGTCATACACCAATCATATTTATTTATATAGAGAAGGTTGATACTTTTGAAATTTAAAGCTCCTCAACTAAAGACATATAAAAAGGTAAAAAAGTTGTCCCAAATAAAATCTAATACACAAAATAACTCTTAATAAAATAAATTTTATCATATTATAAGTATTGGACAAGCACAACTAGCCCAAATAGAACATTAGTTTTAACCAACAAAATCATAAACTGCTAGAAAGAGACCAATGTAGCCTAGCTAATTTTCATAGTGGTTATT
Organism: Dendrobium chrysotoxum; assembly: GCA_019925795.1. NCBI lineage: Eukaryota > Viridiplantae > Streptophyta > Magnoliopsida > Asparagales > Orchidaceae > Dendrobium > Dendrobium chrysotoxum. The sequence continues at coordinate 36,965,689 of CM034301.1, forward strand.
TGGTTCTAAATAAAATATCTGAACTTTCAATTTCTCAAGTTTATTTGGTTGGTTGTGAAATAAACACAAGAAATAATTTTTTTTATTTGCTTAGCTGTAAATTAAATATTTAAAATTTTATTTAATTAATAATATGAATATATAAATATAATTTTATTTTATTTTTACTAAACTATGAAATTAGACATATGGAGTATGAATGATGGGGAAGAGAGGATGGTGGTGGATTGAGCTTAGGGGGTAAATTATGTTGATTGTTTTCCGGGGACATGACTTGTGGGAAATGGAATAGGGGATGAGGGTAAAATCATGGGAAGACAAAGATGTGGTTGTAGGGATGGGATTGTTGGGATGTGGGGATGAAATCTCCATTGCAATCAATAGGGTTAGTAACATATCGTGGGTGTGTGGATTGTTGTGAGTGTTCACGATGTTAGGATTGTTAACCCAGATGACTAAAACATATCTAGATAACTATATTGTACCGCAAGCTCAACTTTCTCTACTTGTCCTTATGTATACCAACTTGTATATGCCAATGCGAGGCAATAAGACAATTCATTTTCGGTTTGTTCTCTTTCACTGGCATTCTCGGATTCTCTACTTGGGAGCTTTCATGGTATCAGAGTATAGATAAGTGTTTATTTTTCTTCGTATCTATTTCCCTCCATTCTTCTTCTTCTTCTCTGTTTTTTTTTTCTTTCTCTAATTTCCGCATGGACGGCTCATCTACTTCTTCACCTGCCCTAACCTCACCTGATTCCCTTCATACCATCAGAATCCCGCCACAATTGAAGTTTGTTCTCAGTAATATCAAGAATCTTGTTACTACTTCCCTAACCTCTGATAACTATCCTTTATGGCGATCACAAGTTGAGAAAATCTTTGTTGCAAATGGGTTTAAAGGATTTCTTGATGGCTCATCTGAAGTTCCAACTCAAACTAATTCCACCGAATCCTCTCATGATACCTGGAACCTTCTTGATCAAAATCTTGCTGCTGTCATATTGCCTATCATTACTCCATCTATTTTACCCTATGTTCTCTCCTTAACCTATTGTGCAGACATATGGGCCACTTTAGCTCATCGGCTGCAAGCATCTACTAAATCTCACGTCATTCAATTAAAGAATGAACTTCACCATCTCTCTAGGTGAACAATCTATGTCACAATATCTCCTTACAGTGAAATCCAAATTTGATGCAATCTCTACTTCCGGATGCACTATTGATCCGGAAGACGTTATCCTATACACGTTAAATGGTCTTCCAGCGATATATCAAGCTTTCAAAACTGCAATTCGAACAAATTTACAACCAATAAATCTTGATGATCTTTACACACTTCTATGTAGTGAAGAAGTGAATCTTGCTCAAGAAACATCCAAAGAACTTCAATCACTTCACATATCTGAAAATTCGACTGCTCTTGCGTCTACCCGTATTCGCTGACATGGTCGAAATTCCTCTACTCGTGGTTGCCTATACATCCGCAATGCACGCTTCTCTACTACAGCTAGCCAAAATGAAAGACAATCAAATCATAGTATTACATGCCAAATATGTACCAAGCAAGGTCATTTGGCTCTAAAAAGCTGGTATCGTCATGATCCCACATATCAAGAAACTCCATCTAAGCCAGCATTATTCAGCTCGACTGAACCTCCTCGTCAAACTGATTGGTTTTTAGACAGTGGAGCTTCTACGCATCTAACGTCGGATCCCTCTCAATTCTCATCCACTGAACCTTATCATGGCAATTCTCAAGTCACTTTAGGAAATGGTCATCATCTACCAATCCATCATATGGGTAAAGGACTTCTTCCTACACCATCAGGTAGTCTTTAACTTAACAATCTCCATCACATTCCTAACTTATCATTTAATCTGTTATCGGTCCATCAACTAACTCATGATAATTCATGTATTATTTCTTTTTCCTCACGGGGTTATTAAATTCAAGATTCGAATACCAAACGGGTTCTTCTGCAGGGACCATGTCATAATGGACTCTATCCCATTTCATCATCTACTTCACCTTCAATGCTAGCTTTACTCTTAGTCCAAACCGTTCCAGATCTTTGGCATGATCGTCTTGGTCATCCGGACGCATGCAAGTTAAAGTGTCTTGCTCAGTTACATTCAGACATCTGTTCCACTATTACTTCCAAATTTTGTAATACTTGTAATCTTGCAAAGAGTCATAGGTTGTCTTTCTCAAATTCTATCTATGTCTTCTGTTCCTTTTGAACTTGTTCACTTTGATGTTTGGGGTCCATCCCCTACTTTTGTCATTACAAGGATTTTGTTACTTTGTTTCCTTCATAGATGATTACACAAAATAATGTTGGGTTTATCCTCTTTCTCAGAAATCTGAAGTTTTTTCTAAATTTATGGAATATTATAATATGATTAAATGTCAATTTTACAAAAATATAAAAATTCTCTGAAAAGATGGGGGTGGAGAATACATTAATCAATACTTTCAACAGTTTTATAAACTTTCAGGAATGTGTCATCAATACACTTGCCCTTACACACCATCTTAAAATGGCCTAGCTGAAAGAAAGAATCATCACATCTTGGAGACAGTTCGAAGCCTTTTAATCCATTCCAATGCTCCTCATCGGATGTGGGTTCATGCTCTTCACACAGCCATTCATATTTTCAACTCTTACCTACTCGAAAATTACAAAATAAAACTCCATATGAATATTTCTACACCAAAATACCCACCTATACTCATCTTTAAATCTTTGGCTGCCTTTGCTATCCTTGTCTCATGCCTTATGCTCAATCCAAACTAGATTCCTTTTCTAAACCATGTGTGTTTGTTGGCTATGCCTTCACTAAAAAAGGATATATATGCCTAGATCCCTCAACAAACAAAATATATACTTCCTAGCATGTTATTTTTAATGAGCAATTTTTTTCCTATCATCAAAATCAAATACAGCTTCCTCAAACATCCTCACACACTACTCTTCCACCTCTGATTCTAGTTCCCTCATGCATCATCAAACTGCAACCTCACATAATTTCACATACCTCTCCTACTTCTCTAACTCGTGCTCAACCTTCACCTTCCCACTCTGTCACTACCACCAGTAATGAATGTCATACGTCTGAACAACACTCACATGATTCCTTTCCGAATACTGCTCTTCCTCCTTCAGTTCGCTCTCTTGATTCTAATCTTCCCAAACACCATATGATCACCCGATCGCAAATAGGCACTCTTAAACCCAAAAGCATCTTCAATCTCATGCATCAAATTATTCCCCAAGATCCAACCTCTTACACTCAAGCATCTAAACACAAACATTGGCACTCAACCATGTCCCAAGAATTTCAAGCCCTTCAATCTCAGGGCACGTGGGACCTCATTTCATTCTCTCCAAATCAAAATATTTTTGGGTGCAAATGGATGTTTCGAACAATAACTCTGATGGATCAATTGCTCGATACAAGGCTCGATTAGTGGCTCTTGGATACAAGCAGGAATTTTGATTGGGACTATACTGAAACTTTTAGTCCGGTTGCAAAGATACCAACATTTCACATTTTGATTCTCCTTGCTATCCATAAAAATTGGCCAATACATCAACTTGATATATCTAATGCCTTCTTATATGGTTCATTACAAGAAACTGTTTACATGCGCTAATCACCAAGATTTATTGATGACATTCATCCCAATTATGTGTGCAAACTAAATAAGGATCTCTAATGTCTTAAGCAATCACCGTGTTAATGGTTTGCTACACTTATTGGATTTCTGCACAATCAAGTATTTTGCATAAGCAATTATGATCCCTCACTTATGATATATCAAAAATCTACTATACAAATATATTTTCTTATCTATGTTGATGATCTTATAGTGACAAGTAACAATGTTGAAGCTCTACAAAATCTTCTCAGCATTCTTCATAAAAGATTTAGCATGAGACACCTTGGCACCTTATCTCAATTTTTGGGAATAATGGTTGTCCAAACAAATGAGGGTCTTCTTCTTCATCAAAGTCGGTATGCACACACGATTCTGCAATGCGCTGGAATGCTCAATTGCAAACCGGTGTCCACTCCTATAACAGCTAAGTATCATAAACTTCTAGAATCTTCAAATCTATTTTCTGATTCCTTATTATATTGTCAACTTGTTGGATCACTTCAATATCTTACATTACTCGGTCGGATATAACCTATGTGGTAAATAAAGCATGCCAATGCATGCATCAACCGACTAACTCTAATTTTGAGGCCCTCAAGCATATACTACAATACATAAAAGGCACTATCAATTTTGGTTTACCTCTATCTTGAAACTCTTTACTTCTAACATCTTATGTAGATTCGGACTGGGCTGGACATCGATAAGATCAAAAATTCACAACAGGTTACTGCACCTCCTAGGTTCTTCTCTTGTTTCCTGGAGTGTCAAGAAGCATAGTACTATTGCCAGATCATCAATAGAGGCTGAATACCGAGCTCTAGCAGCTACTGTAGCTGATCTTATATGGACTCGTCAGCTCCTCCAAGAACTTGGATGCTTGCAATTTGAACCAACCAAGTTGTTTTGTGATAACACATCTGTTATTGCTCTAGCTAATAATCCAGTTTTTCATGCTTGTGAAAGTACGAGATGCGCCAAGAGGGGAGTGAATTAGTATTTTAAAAATTTAACCTAAACAGGAGTTCTAATTTTTTTATATTTTTAAAATAACAACTTAACAAGTAGAATGTGAAAACTAGTGATTCGTTCACAACTATGATATTGGTGTCACAACTGCAGATTTTACAATACAAGATCAAGATCAGATTTTTTTTTTGATTCACCAAGCAATTAAAACAGAGAATAAATGCGTGAAAAGTAAAGTGGGGTAAAAATTGAAAAAGCACATCAGAAATTTTTATAGTGGTTTGGTCACTTGACCTACGTCCACTCCCCGGAGTCCTCCACTCCGAGATTTATACTACTAAAAGTTGACTCTCCTTTTTCTCCCACCGCAAGGCGGAGAAACCTTTACAAGACTCACTTTCACCTTCCCCGGTGTGGCGGAGTACCAGATGCTATATCACCCTCCTGATGACGTCAGAGGACCTCCTCCTTTTTCTCCCTCCTGGAGACGGAAGAGTACCTTGAGGATGTTGACCTTGAAGCCTCTCTTCCTAGAGAACCTTCTTGAGACTCACCAAAGCCATAGGAGGAGCAAGCGTGCAGCTAGCTCGGAGCAACCGTGTGATCCCCTCACACTCCTTCTCCCTCACACTCAAGCTCACCTTCTCCTTCCTCTCAAAAATCTTAGATCTCTCCAAAAGCTCCCTCTCAAGAGTTACTTCCTCTGTTAACCACGGCCTCAACTCTTCTAATTGAAAAATTGAAAGTCCTTTTAAATCAGGCTTCAGAAAATCCTAAAAATTCCAATTTGATGTTTCTGTTTGTACTGTACGATATAATATCGTACAGTATGATCAATTCAAAAATAGCTTCATCCAGTATAGGAGCAGACAAATAGTTCATAATTTTTACGAATGGCGTACTATACGATCTAAAGATTGTACAGGACGATCATGCTATTTTTCAACTGTTCGTATGGGACGATCTTTGGGACGAACGAATTTGTCTCTGACCATCATCCCGCACTGTACCCTTCGTACAGTACAAATAGATCATTTTCAGGTTATCGTCCCGTACAATATAAATATTGTTTGGGACGATCAGTGCAAAAATTGTGGTTTCATCTGGTATGATCTACGGGACGATCCAAAATCGTCTCTATCCATCGTACAGTACGATTGACATCGTACAGTACAATCAAATGTAATTAAGAAACCAAGATTTAATTGCCTGATTACAGGGGATAATTTTGGCAAGATTTGAAATGATCGTACAGTACGATCGAGAATGTACTGTACGATTAGTTATAAAAATCAAAATTAAAATCTTACCAAAGTTGTTCTGGCGGCTAGGGTTCTTGTATAGAAACAAATCGTACAGTATGATAACAAACGTACAGTATGATTAGTTCATAAAACTAATCTTCTAAAATTTAGCCATTAGCCTGAATATTAATGACCTATCGTATAGTACGATTTAAATTCGTACAGTATGATTTATTTTAAGAAAAAATTTCTTCTTAAAAAAAATTACCCCCTATGTGTGTGTGCATGTCAATCCTTAGTAAGTATTATTTGTCATCATCAAAATTAAGTGCTCGGGATCCTAGATTATAATAATCACCCCCTTTTGATGGTGTCAAATAATATTATCTAATATCCACACTAAATGTTATTTCTTCCTTAGCTCCCCCTCACTAGAATAATGGATCTTAAAATATAGGAGGAGTAACAAAACTCTTTTTATATTTTTTGAAAAATTAAAAAGAACAGAACGAAAGTAACATAACATAATAAAAATGATAAATAGCATTAAGTTGAAGAACATAACATAAAAATGACAAATTTTTTTTTAAGAAGAAATGTTTTCTTAAAACAAATCGTACTGTACGACTTTAAATTGTAATGTACGATAGGTCATTAATACTCGGGCTAACGGCTAAATTCTGAAAGATTAGTTTTGTGAACTAATCGTACTGTACGATTGTTATCATACTGTATGATTTATTTCTATACAAGAGCCCTAACCGCCATAACAACTTTGGTAAGATTTTAATTTTGATTTTTATAACTAATCGTACTATACGTTCTCGATGGTACTGTACGATCATTTCAAATCTTACCAAAATTATCCCCCGTAATCAGGCAATTAAATCTTAGTTTTTTAATTACATTTGATTGTGTTGTACGATGTCAATCATACTGTACGATAGATAGAGATGATTTTGGATCGTCCCGTAAATCGTACCAGATGAAACCACAATTTTTGCACTGATCGTCCCAAACGATATTTATATCATACGGGATAATAACTTGAAAATGATCTATTCGTACTGTACGAAGGGTACAGTGCGGGACGATGGTCAGAGATGAATTCGTTCGTTCCAAAGATCGTCCCGTACGAACAGTTGAAAAATAACATGATCGTCTTGTACAATCTTTGGATCATACAGTACGATATTCGTAAAAACTGTGAACTGTTTGTCTACTCCCATTCTGAACGAAGCTACTTTTGAACTGATCGTACTGTACGATACTATATTGTATTGTACGAACAGAAACATCAAATTAAAATTTTTAGGATTTTCTGAAGCCTGATTTAAAAGGACTTCTAATTTTTTAATTAGAAAGAGTTGAGGCCGTGGTTGACAGAGGAAGGAACTCTTGAGAGGGAGCTTTTGGAGAGATCCAAGGTTTTTGAGAGGAAAGAGAAGGTGAGCTTGAGCGTGAGGAAGAAGGAGTGTGAGGGAATTACATGATTGCTCCAAGCTAGCTGCACACTTGCTCCTCCTGTGGCTTTGGTGAGTCTCAAGAAGGTTCTCTAGGAAGAGAGGCTTCAAGGTCAACATCCTCAAGGTACTCTACCGTCTCCAGGAGGGAGAAAAAGGAGGAGGTCCACTGCGTCACCAGGAGGGTGACATAGCGTATGGTACTCCGCCACACCGGGGAAGGTGAAAGTGAGTCTTGTAAAGGCTTCTCCGCCTTGCTGTGGGAGAAAAAGGAGAGTCAACTTTTAGTAGTGCAAATCTCGGAGTGGAGGACACCGAGGAGTGGACGTAGGTCAAGTAACCTAACCACTATAAAAATTTCTGGTGTGCTTTTTTTGTTTTTACCGCACTTTACTTTTCATGGATTTATTCTCTGTTTTAATTGCTTGGTGAAATGAAAAAAAAATATGATCTTGATCTTGTATTGTGAAACCTGCAATTGTAACACCAATATTGTAGTTGTGAACGAATCACTAGCTTCTGCATTCTACTTGTTAAGTTGTTATTTTAAAAATATAAAAAATTAGAACTCCTGTTTAGGTTAAATTTTTAAAATACCAATTCACCCCCCTTTTGGCGCATCTCGTACTTTCAGCTCGCACCAAGCATATTGAAGTAGATTGTCACTTCATCTGGGAGTGCATCAAGAACAAATCAATCCAAGTCCACCACATCTCCACCAAAGATCAGATTGCATATATCTTCACCAAAGCATTACCAATAGCTCGTTTTCATCATCTTGCACTCAAACTGATTTCACCCACTACCTCATCAGTTTGCAAGGGGGTGTTAACCCAGATGACTAAAACGGATCCAGATAACTATATTGTACCGCAAGCTTAACTTTCTCTACTTGTCTTTATATATACCAACTTGTATCTACCAATGCGAGGCAATAAAACAATTTATTTTCTATTTGTTCTCTTTCACTGGCATTCTTGGATTCTCTGCTTGGGTCCTTTCAAGGATGGCTTGAGATTCAAGAACTGTGTATTTGGAATTTGTCCAATTAAGTTGAATTTAAAAATCTTCAATATATGCTTCACATAGGTTTGATAGTTCTTTAACAAAAAATAAAAACTTGTTCGAGATAGTTTTCTTACTATTTTCGAAAACAACTTTTTAGAATAAATATTTTTTGAACTAATAATTTCTTGTATTAGAAATAGCTTTAGAAAATAATAAAAAAACTATCCAAATGAATAGAGGCAAATACAAGGGAGGCCTAGGGGGCACATGCCTCCCTCCGAAAATGTGAAAAACCCGCTTCGCTTTGTCTAATTTTCATGAAGCCTAATTAAATTTCCAAAAAAGTTTCTAGTTCCTCTCACTCTCAGGATTCGTCTGCTCTGCTCGACGACTCAACTCCCTAATTTCGTGATTTATGATTCGTTTGCTTCGCCTGTTCGGTAGCTCCGGTAATTTTTCCTATTCGGCATTTTCAATGGAGTTTTTGGGAGACGATTTGGTAATCATTTGAAAAGGCAATTTGCTCCTCGCCCGAGACTTGAATTTTCTCCCATTTCCCCCTCTACCGATGCTCATCGTCTTCTCAAACTCCACAATCCACATAGTTGATAGGACTCGAAGAAGCAAACCAACACCTAATAACCTGATCAGGCCCATATGGCCTCCTCGTTCCCTTTAGTTGTTTCCCTCAACTGCATCAAGGGCACTTCCTTCGAAGTGGAAGCTCTTGTTGACGTCGCTTTTGTTGAGCACATTGGCCAATCTCACCTCGCCGACGGACGGATCGAATCTGTTGTCGCCATCCTCCTCCATTCCCTCGCGTTCCTCCCCCGTGCCACCCAACGGCAACTCCAGCCCTGGCAACTTATTCTCTGCCTTGGCTCTTCTGACCGTGCAGTCGACTCTGCCCTTGCCGCCGATCTCAGCCTCCGCCTTGTTCACGTTGATGTCAAATCGCGCTGTGGAGATCGCAGGCACCATCATGGTGTCGTTCCTCGCGCTTCTTTGCCGTACTAACCTTCTTTCGTGGTACCCTTCATCATCCTCCACATCTTATGAGATTAGTTAATAGATAATACAAGATCTATGTTTTGTGGTGTCGGATGAGATTAGTAATGTCATCTATGTAATGTCTTTTAAACTAATATTTTTTGTGATGGCGCAATAGCCAAGTTGCCCCAACGGAACAATAAATTTATGTCTTTTATTTATTTATTTTTGTTTCACCGTCATTCTAAATTAGGAGATATGCCTTAAAACCATAAGAATATAAAGCAAAGTACTAACATCTTATGTCGTCTATATGTTTTAGTAGTTTGGAATTGCTTCACTAAGAGCAGAAGTTATAAACGGTAACTTTTTAATTATTTTATCTTAAATAGTTTATCTGTTTAAACAGTAAATTGAAAAAAAAAAAATTAAACTCTGTATGTTGGTCCCAAGATAGACTTTAAAAGTTGAGAAAAATTTTGTCAAATAAATTTAGGCCCCCTAAAAAATTATTCTTGCTCCACCGTTCCAAATGAAACTTAGGCCGTGCATATTAAAAAATATTATATATTGCGCTAAACAATATTCAATAGCATGCTTGACATATATCTACTGTTGGCAGTGGGGCAGCGGTCGGACAAGCTGCCGTAGCCTCTGCGAGGTTCAGCTAATCGCAATTCGAACTCACGTAATCCAAGCTTCGTTCGCACGTGCGTCACGCAGGCTTTTGACTTGAGATTTATTTGCGGCCAAATTTTCAAAACAAGCGCAGCGAAGAAATAATTTAGGAGAAACAATGTGGATGGGGAGGAATTTAGAAAGAAGTCAATACGTCATAATATTTGGTATAATGAAGAATACGCCGAACTGGTTGGCGTATTCTTCATAAATTTTTTTTGAAGAATACGCCAACCTATGTGGCGTATTCAACCGATATTAAAAAAAAAAAATTGCAACGTTTTTCTTTCCGGCAGCATAGAATTTGATAAAAAGTTTTTTATAAGAAAAAATTAAATGATTTTAAATGAAATCATTTTAAGATGATGATATTTTATTTTTATAATTAAATCATTTTAAGCACAAAAATTTTAAAAGGAATTATTCAATTTTAATGTATTTGAGATATTGAAATTTCTTTTGTAATATTTTTTGAGAGAATATTTATACCAGATTAACTTTATATATATATATATATATTTAATTTCACATTTAATTTAATGTCAGTATATAATAAAATTTTTAACATTAAATTTATATGACAAAGTTTTTTTATTATTATTTAAAGAATAATTAATTTCATATATATATATATATATATTTCATTAAATTTAATTTCATATGTAATTTAATTTTAGATTTAATTTATAATATTTATTAAAATTAAAAATTTAATTTGATGTATTTAATTTTTAAAGAAATAATTGTATTTGAATTTTTTGACAAAAATGAATTAAATATAATAGAAAAATTATTTCAAACTTTTTTTTTAAACCAAAAAATAACTAATTATTTTAAATATAATTTTTAACCCAAAAAATTATATGAAGAAAGAAAACAAATTAAGAGTTTTCATAGTAACCATTAGGAGAAAGCAATGTAGCAATACATAGGTTATTCTATATAGAAATTAGAGAGCGTAGACAAGCACATGAACATATTATCATGTATTTCTAAGTACATATCGTGCACGAGATTGGAGCTGTGTTTGTGTGGGACAACATTTGAAGTCCAATGGAAATTGTTTTTGAAGTTGCTGCCATTGTTATCCATTTAGAAAATCATTTTCCTTTTCTTTTTTAGAACCTCGCAAAAGCATTTTATAGTGGTTTATTAGCCACCGATCATGTTCAGGATACTAATAATGGTATAAAATGCAATGATCTATGTCAAGCATTGACCTTCCAATTCCAGGTTCAACTATACCTTCTTTGTCACGGCCAAGTTCACGCATTCGAGCCTTTAGAAAATCTAATGATACTAGGTGTTCGCCTTAGTCGCAAAATCTTTCTTGTACTTCTTTCCAACTCATGTGGTGAAGTTCAAAGCCTAACCCATATTACTTTATTTTCATAACTGCATCATTTTCATGCCAGAGTATACAGTCCTCATCTTCCTCTCAGGTATGGATAACACACCTAAATATTTCATTCGATGTTACCTTTGCTTCGAGGATCTCATCTGTTGAGTAAGCTAAACTTTCATGCAAGCGGCTACTTCCCTCTTCAATCATTTGATGCGTCGGGATGCCTCTTATCTCATCCATAATGGAGGAGTATATTTGTAAGTAATCTATATGAAGAGGCTGAATGTAGAATACTCTGAAGTATGCAATCTTTGTTAGCCAGCATCTTTTTACGTAGTATGAAAAGAATAAAATGAAAGATGTTAAATAACACAAGAAAAAAAAGGTGAAACTTATTAAAGGAAGAATATGAAATAATCAATGTTGGAACATAAGTTATAGTAAACCTAGATAATACTAGCATTTTCTTATTATGATTTGATAAAATTGTAGGTATATTATTCTAGAGTTTATTAATAAGTTAATATCATCTTATGTATTATAAGATAAATTTGATAGTAAATATTACATTATTGTAATTTGATTCGAATTAAAATATATCTCTTATACTATCAGTTATATATAGTAAAGTTAAATTTTAACTAAAATTAAATGAAGATAGTAATAGAATAATATATGTATTATTTTATTAATAACATTTAATCATTATGACAGAATTTTATTGTAATGTTTAATACTCAATTGACATCATATTGAAATACTAAAAAATTTTAAAGTAAATGTTATATTAATTATTTGAAATAGCTATAAGTTATAATATTGTCTTACAGTATCAACTAAGGTATGCAATGCAATTAAGAATAGCGTAAATGATCGTTAATTCAATGAACACATTTTACAACACTATCCATTATACATTCATGTAAACATGAAATTGATAGGAGAGTAAAGAGAATACATTAGCATAACACATCTACCGATGCCGCGGAAGAGCCCGACTACCTGGAGTATATCTAACTTGGGCCTTTCTTCTTCGCCGTTCCGGCTGTTGCTCCTCAATAAATTCCTCTTGTTGCTCTGGAACTTCTGATACTGTGTTGCCTCAGTGTACTGATGTAATGATTTTCCTTCCATTAGTAGTATATCTTGCTGTGAGTGAGAGGTCGGCAACCCAACACTTGACATCCACTCTGGTATAGCAATGGGGAAAAATGAATGCATTGTTGGTTGTTAAGATGGTGTCCCATAGTATATTTCATGTGAACCACCTTCATGTGTTCCGAATGGGCTCCAATGCTATGTAGATGGTTCTGCCCCAGTCATATTGTAGCCAGTCGACGGAGTATACATGGAAAGTCTAGGTGGTTCCCTCTTTGTACTTTGAAGGTGGTCGCTTCTCGTGGATCTAGATGAAGTATCAGAGGTTAATCTTCTTGCTCTATGAGAACCTATTGCGTGTTCTCTTGTTTGGCTCCTCTCCTCTGTTGTGGTGTTGAAAGTAGTGTAATCAATATAAACTGAATGCTGAACTCGAGCAGAAAGCTCTGAGACCTGATCAACTGCCAACTGTAAAGAACTGGCATTTTCTCCATGCCCCCCGGCTAACGGCTCCATAATAGCACTTGAACGTATGATGTAGTCGGCCTGGATGGTGTCATATGTCCATCAAATTTGAATTTATTAAACCTTTTAAAAAAAATTAAAAAAATTACACTTACCATCAATCGTTCTCCTGGAGATTAAGGGAAGAAAGTTTCTGGTGGCTCTGTCTGTGGCTATAATAGATAAATCGATACCCATGATCGATACCACCGTAGGTATGTGCCAAACTCCCGATTACCTGTGCCTTCTGGTAGAGTTATTGTAACCACACACGCTCTCCTTTCTTCCCATATCTATAGGTAGTCTCGATACTATACAGTCCAATCTAAATCAGCTCTGCCTCGTCCATCAATCCTTCTGAAATTTGGATCCATTGGTTGAAGATCAGTGAACTGTACTCCCCCAAATTATCTCATGACACGGTCAGGGAGATGCCACTCGGCCCGCTTCCAGCTAATGAGTGGCACTCGCGCAGGCCAAATGTCCCTCCCCTCCTGAAATTGCCTAGGCAGAGCTGCAAGAAGCTCATCTGTGTATGGAGTCATGCTCACCTAGCATCAATGAAGTAGAATATTATTAAAAATGCCTGAAACTTAAATGCATGAGTATAGAAGATAAGAATTTATTCTTACCTGACTCATCCTTAAAACATCCAAATCATCACGATATGTCATCGTGTTTCTGGATGGGAGCTCTCGTATTCGATCTTCAGCCCACCTGAACATAACACAAATTAGTAATATGGATTGTAGTATGAGTGTAATTTATTGTAGTGATTATAAGTTTGTACCTGCACCAAATAGGTCTTCCACCAAAATCGAGGACGTATGGTACACAGAGTATGGGTCGTCCAATGTACAATCGCTCCCAAGATCACACCTATAGTAATGCTACACATCTAGTAATATAAGTACGAGTATGTCTTGTTGAGTTATACAGCTCTCTGTATAGATGTGCAAGTACAGCACTGCCAATAGACATCCATCAAAAATATTCCACATCTATAAGTAAGGGAAACCACTGCAGTGAGACATGTGATCGCGACATGTCTTGTATTAAAAAGCAACCAATCATAAAGAGGATGTAGGCCCGAACATGCTGATGAAATGGACCGGGTGCTAACTCTTGATAAGATTCTTTGTAGAATGTCCATCGGAGCCACCGTAGTTGGAACATTGACTCCACTTACGCACTACCCATCATGAATGAGGCCATATCATTTTCATCACCAGGTGCATGGTACAATGTATCCCTACCTGAATGTGTGCCAAGGAGCTCATCACAGCAATCTGGCCAAGACTCCCATCGACGACCAATACCCACCACATTTGGCCCCACTATGGTAGGTCCATCAATTCTCAGACCTAGTATCACCTGCACATCCTAGAGCGTTATTGTCATCTCTCTTACTGTGAAATGGAAGGTGTTCGTCAGTGGACATTATCTCTCTACAAGTGATGTTATCAGATTATGATCTAGCCGAATAAACTGTAGATGTTGGATATTATCTAGCCCAATATTTCGCAGAACATATAGCATGCGGGGCACTCCACTGGCCACTCACGTGCCATTCGTAAATGTGTCGAAGCTACCAATGGAGAGGCCTGTTAAGAAAGAAAAAATTAATTATTAATACATAAATAAAGGATGTGCCCAGTAGAGAAAATATATTTCTCATACATGAGATGAGTTATAACCTGTTCAGGATCGTGAGCCCTATGCGATGCTCCCAGAGATGATATGCTATTCTGAATGGGTTGAACATCAACCCCGTGCTTCTTTTAGGCGGTTCGATGCCCACCACGTCGTCGCCTCGATCTTTTGGCCATTTCTGTAGGAAAAAAAATCCAAGACATTATTGAAGTGTGTAAAAATTTATCATGTGGACATGTTGACTGCTTATATACAAGACCTGGAGGATATTATGTTATCTATTATTTTTAATGCACGATTCACATCATCTTTAAAAATTAAATCAATACCAGTAATGTTTTTAATCTTTTATATTAAATTACTACATAGTTAAATATTTAAACAAAAGAAAAAAATATTTTATTTGTAAACATAATCAAAGTCCACGGAGCGAAGTTTGATTGGCCGATTAGATAATGTGTTGGGTAGAAATTTTAATGTACGATTAATATTTTTTAGAAAAAGAAATATGAATACCAAAAAAAATTTTAATAAATTATATTAAAATAATATATAATAAAACATATAATATTAAATTTAAATAACAAAAAGTAAAATTAAATTTCTAAACATAAATGAACTAGATTTATACATTGAAATGCATAATTAAAAATACATGAAGTCGCTCTGATACAGAGGACATTGATATCAAATTAAATTAAAACATAAGTAGTCGCTCTATTAAGAACTTCGGGGATAATTTAGCACGATGCGGTACGAGCTTGAAGTTGGGTTTGGGTTGGACAACAACCAAATTTCTGTTGGAACCATTGCTGGACATATTGACAATCTGAAGCGTCGAGAAAGTATTTTCTCTTTTTACCTGACCAATTTATCAGATTCTCATATGTCTTAACAAGGAATGCATCTGCCGCAGAATCTCATTTTCTGTACAGAATGCAATGACATATATCGGCACTTGGGTTTTCCACAATCACCTCAACTGATCCAATTTAATGCCTTATCATATCAGTTTGTCTTGCCTTAAGAATCTTCATCGATGCTATATGGCCAAACATTTTCGTACCCTTATTTTGTACATATTGCCACCCTTCTTTGTTTAAACCATCTTCATCTCTATAGGAGCGGATCGTCAACGCTATGCTATATCTGTCCTATAATATGATGTCTTCCTTGTCAGATCAAGAATGTATACAGCAACGATAGAACTCATTTAATCTCGCCTTCTCCTCTAACACGTCATCAGGGGAATGAGCTAAATATTCCTTTAGCCTATTGCTTCCCTCTTTAATCAAGATCTTCAAAGGGGTTTTTTCTTTGCTATTCATTTTAGATGCAAGTCAAAGGACTAGCAGTTCAGATTGTAGGGAATAACCTGTGAATATAATCTGATTTCATAGCAGAAGTATGAGTTTCATAGCAGAAGTTCATAATAATTGATTAAACTAATACAGATGAAGTATGAGTTTCAAAATAAATAGCAAAATGTGATTTCATAGCAGAAGTTCATAATAATTGATTAAACTAATACAGATTTGACTACACTTTCCGAGATAATAATAAATCAACATGTTGTACAACCTGGATCTTCCAAACATTAACATACATATCTATTATAACTAAATCGACACCCACCGAGACGACACCCCTAGCTATCGGCCATATATGTGGGAGAAGATATATGTTGTAAAGTATATCGGTTTGAAATCAATATCCTCACCTTCAATATGTAATGCTTATAGACAATACCTGGAGGTGAAAGGATTATGTTTGTATCTTCAGTTTTAACATACAAAATCAGAATTAGTTTGTATTTGGTCTAATAAGTTTAGGCTATGTAGATTACTTGGAAGATGAAGGGTTATGTGGATAAGTAGCTCTGTTATGACCAAGTTGTTTACAAAAACTGTAAGCCTTACGAGATGTACTCGACGCCTCATCCATGGTATGACGAAACCTATTTATTCGTGGTTGACCAACACGACGTCTAAAAGCAGAACCACCAGAGGGATTATTTCGTACTCTTCGTTAAAGGTGGGTCATAGGTCTTGGGGGGGGAAGACATAGAATAATTTTGAGTACGTCGCAATGAAGTTGTCAACCGTAAAAAAAAGGAGATATGAAGGCATTATGATCCCATCGCTTGGCCTCGATGACGGTAATAACATGAACGCAAGGAACATAATAAAGTTGCGGTTTCATGCATGTGCACGTACAGGAGGCAGTACTTATTATGTCTACCTTTTGATGTCAGGAAGACGCATCAATAATCTCAAATTCATTTCTATTAATCATGACTGGTTCAGGACACCGACGAGCATCACATTCAGCTCTTTGTATGACAATGCAAGTGTGTGGAGCAAAGCTTAATTGGGCTTCCCCAGCCCATTTTGCACCATCGGCTGATCTCTTAAGGAATAATGCCACGAGGTTATAATATATTGACAATATTAGCCCTTGTACAGGAAGTCCACGGGCACGTCTGAGCACACCGTTAAAACATTCAGATGCGTTTGTGGTCATAATATCATATCGACATCCTTCATTAAATAATAGGGACCATTTACTGACATCGCGCTGCACCAACCAGTCAAAGGCCTCTTGCTTAGTCAGTTTGATGTCATTCATCATGCGATTGAAGTACGAATAGTCATCTGTATTTCCAGCAAATAACATTTTGTTACTTAGGCCCTCACTATTTGGAATTCCTAAATGACGCACCATCTTTTTAAAATTTTCACGTAAGTGATGAAGGCAGTGCCTATGAACAGTGTTGGGAAATATTTCCCTACATCAGTGTACTAGTCCAGGGTGCTTATCAAAAACTATGCATAAATTAGCCCGCTGAGCCTCATGAGGTACCAGATTATGTAAGTTTTGTAGGAACCAACCCCATGAATCGTTGCTCTCTGATTCCACCACTACAAAGGCCAGTGGATACAGTCCGCCGTTCCCATCAATTCCTACCTCACCAAGGAGGGTCCCTCGATACTTCCCAAGCAAGAATGTACCATCCAAGCTAAGCACTGACCGACAGTGTTGCCACCCATTGATAGATGGTCCAAATGCCTAGAAAAGTCCCTTGAAGCATGTTAGAGCTATTACTTGAATATTATATATAGTGCTTGGTTGGGACAACCGTAAAGCCTCCATGAACCGGAAGAGAGAATGGTAAGATTCTCCATAGCTACTGAAAGTTACTTCAATTACTTTCCTACATGCGTCCCATGCCTTCATATATGAAATCTTAATATCAAACTTTGACTCCATGAATTATAGGAATGATATGTCTACATATAAATTTGGAAGTGCAATTGTGATGCCCAGCTGCCAAAATGGGGTGGGTGCAGGTATGTGGAGGTCCACATGTTGATATTTTTCACAGGCCACCTAGTCTTTTACTTCGTGCTACGTGTAAGCGCCAAAGGCAAGGACGATCCAAATTATCATGTTGGGCGCATGTGATACTTAACATACTTTTATTGAATATTGAATTTACAAATTGAACATTATGAATAATCGACCATCCATTAATTGCACCTTGCAAGTCTTCCTTTGTATGAAATATTTGACCTTCATATAACTCTATTGGAGTAGCAGCTTCTTTAGAGCTAACAATGTTCACGCAGGGAGCATCAAAATTTTCATCATTATCCCACTGTTGAGTCGTTTGAATAGTTTCAGCGAACTCATTATTGATGTTCATCCCATCTAAACCATCATAATTCTGTGCTGCATGATCTTGAATGAATGCTTGCCCATTAAAATCCGTGCTGTCAAATTCTCCCATAGGAATCTGGCTGTCTAATCCTGGTCTACGATCATGCGATGAATTAGTACTATTGCTATTCATCATTTCATAGCCTTCAACATCATCTCTTAGACCATGAGTATTTTCCTCTATGTATTGCTCATTCTGCGAATAACGTCATGAATAAGTCCCGTAGGGGTGGATATCTTGTAACTGAGTATAATTAGCTGTCTCCTAAGTTGGACGTTCACTAACACTAGGTCGTGGTGGAAAGTGTTGCTGCAAGTAACTAGGTCGCTCACATAAACTAAATCGACCATGAAATTCATCTTCAACATTTCTTGGACAAACTCTTTCACTGCATATAAAGGTATCAGATGTTAGAGTAGGCCTATGACATAAGATTTAAATGAGGCTGATAGACAGGTTTATTGAAAGAATTGAAAAATTAAATGGTCGAAACTCACATGTAAGCTTGAGTTGCCAAGGCGACAACATCGCTTTGAGTAATTTGCTCGACCTCCACATACACGATGACAGTATGTGTTCTGGCATCCTCCAACATGTACTCACATACTTCATCATCAATGACATCGGTCGCACAAAATCCACCATTATCACGAAGACGACACGTGAGGTTAACAGTGCTTGATGTTGAATTTATCCTCAGCGCATGCATAATTCTTTGTTTTAACACTTCAAGCGGAATATTACCATTGATTAAGAGTGGTCTATTTCTTTCGCCAGTATATGTTGGTGTGAACTCGCTCGAGATACGTAACTCTCCATCGAAATACAGCATCAATCTTGACATACTATTAAGATAAGAGAATTATATAATTACTTTGGCTTTGTTTTAGAGTTTTAAATCACCATAATACTTCTCTAATTAGTTCTCAGGAAATTTTGTTGGAACTATGATGAATTCAATTTCAATTAGTGCAACATCATCTGGTGTAAGCTTCAATTTATTCAAATAATTCAAGTAGTATAAGTCAACATCTACTGTTGTCTATTCAGTCTTATGAAGTATATAGTTATACTACTTGAGAGTACGGCCTACTCGTCAGAGGACATGCTACCTAGTTTAGGTTCATCCTTTAATTTTTCTAACTCAAAGAAGGTTAAATGAATAAAATCAATTTAATTTAAAGTGAGTCATCAAATATATCTATTTCTAATTTTTAAAGTTGACTAATTATATTAATTAAGCAAAGGGAATAATTCCGTTTAGGCTTGGCACTCCACTATTTAACCTTCAAACTTAAGTTAACAGGTATACTTGCATATTTTAAGAGATTCTTGCTGATTTCTATGAAAGAAAACATAAGCATAATTTATACTTAGCGACTCTCATATCAACTCACCAATACCATTCCAAGCGTAAGATATATGGTTTAATTCTTTATTATGATAGTGATGGAGTAGTTTGATGTCTTCTAACAACTAACACTTTATTGTCTATCGATAAGGATGCTAAAAGTATAAGCCCTGGTGAGGATAGAGTCATTTAAGGTCTTGTATGGACTACCTCCTCGATCACATTAATAGTACGAATGCAATTAGTTTTAGATTCGTGGGAGCAAGTAATTTAAGATTATATAAGAATTGAAGATTTTATGTTGCAAGGACTTTTAAGCCTATTTTTTTGGCTCTTCTATTCAACTTCTTTTTTGTTTTTCCTACTTCATACGAATAATGTGAATCCTAACATAGCTTTATTCTTCCTTCAACTTTAATTAAATTAATTGAAAATCCGAAAACTATTTTGAATTATGCATGGATGTGATGATGATAAATTATTTGAGGAATTTGTACAGTTAGTCTTTGAATTATTAAGGATTAATTAAGAAATTCAACTGAATTAGCAGATATAAATATCTTTTATATCACTGTATACATGATCATTAGTGAGATGCTATTGCGAGAATATTTCTTGGGGCTTTGACTAATTTATTAAGCTTTGTTTATAATCAAATAAATGCCTTTTATAATCCTAAATATATAAATAAAGGTTTATGTTATTAATTATATTTCACTGATCTTAATTGAATTTCTTATAATATTTTGAGGTCTAATTTTATTAAATTAATTTAAAATGATCTAAATTTAATGAATATTTAAAATAATTTTAAATTTAAATTAATTAAAATCTTATTTTTTTTCCAAAATTTTAAATATATTTAAAATATTTTTATTTGATTCAAACAAAATTTGTTTAAATATAATATTAATTCATTTTCATCAAATAAAAAATTATTAAATTTTTTTTATAAATTTCGCGTGACGTAGCACAAGTACTATATATAAAAATTATAGGTTGAAAAAAAAGCCCTTTAAATTTAAAAATATTTACTATAATACTTAATATAATATTAATTAAATAATTAAAATTAATAAAGATAAGTCAACTTTTAAAAAATTTTAAATTTTTAAAACGTATATTTCTTAATTTTTGCACATATCTAAGGTATTTAATTTAAAATTAAATCTTAAATGTTCTCTTCTCATTTGATTTAAAAAAATATTGTTCATATTAATCAAATAATAAAATAATCAAATATTTCTGAATATTTAAAATAAATTCAGTTGACTTTTTCAAAATAAAAATTAAATAAAAATAATTAAAATTTCAAATAAATTTATATATTATTTGACATTGTAAAATACATTTTAATCAATATTTTAATATTTGATATATTATTTGACATTGTAAAATTCTTTCTATATTTAAATGTAATTTAACTGTTCAATTTTTTATGTAATTTAACTGAAAAAATTTTAAATTTTAAATCATTTAACTTTATATTTTAAATTTTAAATTTTAATTTTAACTTCTATGAATTTAATATTTTACTTAAATTTATTTTGATTTCTGACATCTCTACTTAATTTATTTTGTTTTTTTTTTTTGTAAATTACTTCAAAAAATTTTGGCTACTTCTCAACTATATTTTTAATATTTGATAAAAGTAATGTAATTTTTTAAAAAATAATTATATTTACATAACCGTTACATAATACAATTTATAATTTTTATATTTACTTTACATTACATAATCTATATTAACTTAAAAGTAAATCTAATTTTAAATATTTACAATAAGTTAAAAATAATTTTTTTACAAAATATTATGTTACAAATAACTTACAAATTATTAATATAATATTTTTACAAGTAATGTAAAATATTATATTTTTAATAATAAGTTCAACATAAAATTTACAAGTAATGTAAAATGTAATATTTTAAATAATAAGTTAAAAATAATATTTTCAAAAAAATTTTAATCAATATTTCCTATTTACATAAGACATAAATAAGGTTACAAATTATTAATATGAAAAATTCTTTTAAATATTAAAATACAAAAAATATTATAATCTTCATAAAATGGTCTAAAATAATGCCATAGTTATATTTTAAATATATAATATATTATTTTAAATTCAATATAATTATTTATAATATTTACATTATTTTATCTTCTGTTCTTTTCAAACTATTTAAATTTTTTTTTAATTTAAATAATAAGTTAAATTATGATTATTGGTTTTTAAATTAAGTTAACTTCCTGATACTTTACATTTATATTACTGAGATATCATAATAATATTTTTCCTCTTATTAAGATTCTGAATCTGCATCTTTGTCCCTCACTCACACAACCTCACTCTTCCTGAGTTTTATTTATAGCTTTTATCAGGATCTTCAGCTGAAATAGGATTATTTTTTTACAAAACTCTTCACAAATTCGAAAAGTCTACTTGATGAAATTATTAGTTCTAAATGAAATATATCCACAAAAAAATTTGGTGCAAATCAAAATGGAGGATTACAATAAACTTTTCTACATACTCTATAACATTTTATCTTGCAATCATTACCAACGTAAATAACAGATAATAATACAAAATTAAAAATTAACAATAATTTATATCATACAATAATTACAAAAAAAAAATACACTATATTTGAGATGAGACTCATAAATTAAAAAATTACACATAAATAATAAATTTACTTACCTCTCCAAAACTCTCTGAAACCTCCTCTGAAAAACCTCTCAAAAACTCATTGCTGAATGAATGCTCTGCTCAAACATTTGAGGGATTTATATAGCCCTCGTTCCCTCACACCACAGCCCTCTCAAAAAAAATTTTTCCCATTTTTTGCGGATCTGGTTCCGCTAACTTCAATGCAATGCCGCAAAACGACGCAATTATCGCCAAAAAAAAATGGATCTTGTCCGGGAAAACGAGGAATGGATAAATACGCCTAATGTGATGGCGCATTCCAAAGAATGAGCCGAACCTATTGGCGCATTCTTTGGAATGCGCCTAAAGGTTTAACGAATTCTTTGAATGCGCTAATAGGTTCGGCGAATTCTTCATGCACGCGAATTCAGTTCAAAATGCGCGGTCCGTTACGACGTTTTCGCTTGTTTTCAAATTAATCCCTATTACTGCTTCTCTTGCTAAAAAATAACATTATGCCGCTCGTTTCGAAAATTTGGCCTTTGTTTGCTGTTTCGATGCATCAATGATTTAATTTAAATAGTATTTTTTAAATCCTCTAAATTTGAATTTACTAAATCTTAGGAGTATTAAATTTTGAAAATTATTTAATAATATTCAATATAAATCTGGATAAATTATGTGTAACTATTTGACAATTCAATTTATGATTTAAGATGATTAACAAATTTGAAATTTATTTTATGAATGGTTAAATTACAACAACAAAAATTTAAAATGAAATACATTAAAGTTTTGTTAATAATATTAATTATATTCTAATACTAATTAATTAATTAATTAATATTTATAATGTTATATAATAATAATTTCTAATTGAAATTATATTTAATCATACTAATTATTTTGAAATAACTAAGTATTTAACTAATACATAATAATCTTATTAATAATTTTAGTATTATTTAAATAATTTTACTTAATTATTAATATTTTAAATTACATTAATTAAGTTAATCAATAATAGCTTACAGGCGTCTAGGGTTTGCTTTTTTCCCTTCTCTATTTTGCCGTTGCTGTTCGGTTTTATTCCTTCGCACGAGTCCGTTCTTTGGCTACTTCGTGGCTGTTCGACTTCGCTCCTTCGACGACGTCCCCTTCATGTTGGATCGGAAGTTACGACATTTTGATCGGAAGCAAGGACGGGAGCTCGCTCGCTTGCTGTGAAGGTAACTTTCTCCCTTTCGCGGCGCGCTTCTTCGGCCAAATCCCGTAAATCTGCCGAACGGAAGGTATTTTTTCCGTCAAGTGCGTCCATTTACCGTGAGATTTGATTTTGCATTTTTAGCCGTTTTGGTAGGATTTAGCTCAAATTGGCCTCAAATCCGGTCTAAATCCTGCATCCAAACAACCCATTAGCCTTCTCCGTTTCCCTCCAATCGGTTGCTCGAGGGTTGGTCGAAATGGCGTCAGAGAAAGCCCTAGATTTTCTCCGGCGGAGGCTATGCGACTCTTCTTTTGTATATTCCGCCTTCAAATCCACTCCGGCCGGAAACTACAGGTGTTTTCGCGTTAATCTTATCCCGATCAATTGATCTATCTTGTATTCCTTCTTCAAATCTGCTATAACGGTGCATCCTTGCTTTTTCCGGTTTCAGTAAGCTGAAGTTCCTGATTTCTAACACAATTACTGAGGCCTGCAACAACTCCGTACTCCTCCTTGGCCCACGTGGATGCGGAAAGGGAGCGGTAAGTCTCCTTGCTCAACTACTTAATGGTTGTTAAAATTTGTTCTTTTAATTTATAAGACCTGAATAGTTACGCAAGCGGCATAAAGAGCTGAAATTGATTTGAAATCACTTAAAGGCTTCCTCTAATTTGACTGTCAGAAGGTAATAATACTATAACTTTATAATATGGGCCTGGCAAAGAGTTCTGTTATTGAAAAATTATAAGCAAATCGAATTTGTTTGGTCCCATTATTGCAACAGCCCTAGACTTTTAATTGGGTTTTATTTATTTATTTTTTGTTTTTTGGGTTTTCTTTTTAAATTTATTTCTCTAGACTGAACTTTTGTGTGTTTTATGTCTTGTCTAAAATAAACATGAATGTCACCAAATCATATTTTCATTTTTCGATATCTTAGGAAATCAAATATGAATAATTTAACTGTGCAACTTGGTAACTTGGTTTGATGATTAATTTAGAGTATTGATATTAATTTGCTCTTTAAGCTCACGATAGGATTTGTGACTTTCTGCTTCATATCCTTACGTTCTGTCTTTTCAGGTGTAATTTCAGTGAAAATGGTATGGAAAATCTTCCATTGCGGGCCAATTGATAGATTATTCTTGGCATTTATAATCATTTACCCACACTTTTTTTTAATCATTTACCCACACTTCTTTTTAATCATTTACCCACACATGGTTTGGAGCATTGTCTTTGGATTAATGATCAAATCAATAGCACAATCATTGATTTTTAAATGAAAGAACATCAAGATTTTGCATAGTAGCCATATTTGCTAAATCTTTTTGATTTGATAATGATATATGGAATTACAAAGTACTGTTAGGGTTGATTTG
Source organism: Dendrobium chrysotoxum (assembly GCA_019925795.1). NCBI lineage: Eukaryota > Viridiplantae > Streptophyta > Magnoliopsida > Asparagales > Orchidaceae > Dendrobium > Dendrobium chrysotoxum. Next base: position 36,990,632 of record CM034301.1, read on the forward strand.
TTATTGTTTTGTCATTGTTATGCTGTATTGTTTGGTACCAATTAAAGACACCTGTATTCTCACTGAAATGCAAATTGATTTGCTAGAGTGTTGCCATTGGTTGTGAAGTTATAAGGCAATATAGTGCTGTCACACATATTTTTGCACAAATAAAAGAATGTTGTCAGATTTATCGAAAAAGCAACTTGAAAGCATTATCAAACATGATCTTAGACTCTTCAGTTGTACTTGGGAAATGCATTTGTTTTCCTACGCAAACAACAAACTGCTGATAGATTTTGATTGTTTTAATACAATAAGGCTGATATTTGTACATATATGATTACCAACTTCTGTCATGTACTTTATTTCATGCCCAGGTTGTAGATATGATTCTCGAAGAATTAAAGGGTGAGTTTCCTGAGATAATTTCTGTGGTATGACATTCTTGTAGTTGTTTTTGTGCACACAGTTATATTGCTTTTTCTATCTTATTGATTTGATTCTTATCCTTATATCTTTTGGCATTATAGGTAAGGTTAAATGGCTTACTACATAGCGATGATAATTTTGCAGTGAAGGTTAGAATCACTCAGCTTGGTTTAGCTCCATCCGCTAGCTCAACTGTTTTGTTAAATATGTCTTTGTAATATTTGGAACAAAACTTGCATTATTTTAGCTTCAAAAGTTTAAATAAATTAGTTTATGATGTATATAGTCACTTTATTTCACCTTTAAACATGTTTCTGTCTGTAGGAAATTGCCAGGCAATTGTGCATGGAGCACAAGTTACTTTTCTCTAAAATGGTAATTCCGTTTGGCCGTTTTTTTCCCGAGAAATTACCAAGCGTCAACTTTTAGGATCATGGTAAAGACAACTTATTAAGTCGTTCAATTTTTTTTTTCTTTCAGGCATCTTCTGATGATAACTCTCAGTTCATGATAGATATGTTGAGGTGAGTTTATATTATTTATTCATAATTTTCTAGGCTTTTAGGCCTTTTTCAGTTCTTCTTTATCTTCCTATATTTCATCTGTTGTTGACATCCAAAGTTGCTTATATTGCTAGAGAGTGTGGACTAGCTCACAAGATGATCATTTTTGTATTGGACGAGTTTGACCTTTTTACTCAGGTAGATCCAATTATAATAAATCATCAGAAGGAATCTTTTGATACTTTTTTTCCGTTAATGGCATCCCTTAAGAATATTGAGTGTTATGCTTTATATAACATGTATATTCTAGAGAGAGATTATGATGTCGCTTGATCTAGATGATCTATGAATATACCAATTTTACAGTTTGAACTTCCTCATATAATAATGTATTTTGTTAAATTTGCAGGGGAAGCAACGATTGCTATATAGTCTACTGGATGCAATGCAAACTCTGACCTCCCAATCAGTTGTTATTGGTATCAGTTTTCGCTTGGTAAGAAACCTCTAACCTTGTATTAATTTCTTTATTATTTTCTTTCAATCATGCAGTGAAACTATGAATGTAGTAATATTTTTCTTGCTTATTTATATGAGTTAGATTCCTTTTTAAAAAAATTTTATTGTGAGATTTGTGAAATTGTCAAATATCATCATGTTATTTTTCCTAAAGATGATTCTATCTGTTCCTTTCTTAATTATTCAGTTGACATTTTGGGAACATTCAAAATCCCTAATATTTCTATAACTATAGATTTTTTTTTCATTCATTGGTGATTGCAGTTAGATGATATGAGTATATTTTATCATATAAAAATATGATGTCAACATTATTTTCTTCATTTTTACTGTCATAATATAAAATTAATTCACTAATAATATCAAGTTATTTTGGATTGACAATGCTCGTGATTGCTTTAATCACGTGATTATCATCTTTCTTTAAGAAAGAAAGTTTCATTCAACAATCCTCCTCTCTTGGCACTCCCCAACAAAGCACTCCCCAACAAAATGAAATAATATAAAGGAAAACTCATCATCTTCTGGAAGTTATCAAGACTCTTATCTTTCATCAAGTGTAAAAAACATACTGGGGAGAAGCAAAATTAATTGTCATATACATTATTAATAAAATTCCTTCAATAATGAATGGCTTCAAAAGTTATGTAAATTGTATGGATGAATTTTTCTTTCATGAATATCTTCCTTTCATAAATTCCTCTAAAAATTTTTGGATGCATTGCTTATGTTATGATAGGAATTCAATCTCCACGCAGCCAAAAAATACAATAATGAAGAGAAAACGTAGCAGAAATCAGTGAGAAGGAATGAGATTATGTGCTAATTTTATTGAAATCAGCACAATAAACCAAGATACAAGTTAATCTACTATTTGATAGGTAGATCGACTCTCCACAAACCCTAGGCGTCGCTAGGCACAACTCCAAAGAAAATTACTACAAAACACAATCATATAATGAAAATAGAATAAACTTTCCTAATTTTCTCTCAAATCTGAATTCAAATCAGCCTTCTTTTTCTAAATAAACTTCCTAATTTCTTTCCAAATCTAAATTCAAATCAACCCTCTTTCCCTAAATAAGCCTTCCTAATTCCCTCTCAATTTTGGTTTTCTATGGTAAGTAATTAAAGGTAGAATTAATCCCCTTTGAGTCCCCCTCTCTATTTGCTTGTTGCTCACACTAGTGGGGCCCACAGGGCTCTTCTACCTGCCGGCTAGACCGGCCCTCCTTGCTGTGGTTGGGTTGATTGGTTGGATTGGGTCAGCCGGTTCATCATTTTCACATTTACAAACAACACTTGGGTAAATTCAATTATAAAGCTTCCAAATGTATTTTTATTGGATATTTTTCACTAAAAAAGATATAAGTGTTAACATCCCACTACAAAAAAAAAAAAAAACTTTAAAAGATGTCAGTTGTAATGAGAAGCATATTTTTTCAATTAAACTCATCTTCAGGAGAAGAACTCTCAATCATAAGATAAGTTTGATGAAATCTATCATTGATCTTGGTATTCTTACAATTTAAACTTCAAAAAATCTTGACAGCATGCCTCTTGAAGTCTATAATAGAAGAAATAAGCTCGACAAAAATTTCTAGTAAGCTCAAGACTCGGAACCATTATCAAGCGACAAGGATTAGCTCATTAATATACATTCTCCTTTGTATCCTTTTTCTCAACACATTATTTTAAAAGTTATCTCCTACCCATAAAGCCTATTTTACAAATATCTTCTCTAATTCCATTACGGTATCATAAATTCTATTTGAGGCACTTGCTATGAGAGAAGAGATAAATGCTCTGGAAAAAATTACACTTGGGAGATCATTGAATTACTAAAAGGGAAGAAAACAATAGGATGCAAATGTATTTTTTCTATAAAATGTATTGCAAATAGAAGCTTGAAATAGTATAAAATGAGATTAGTAACCAGATAATATAACAATATTATGAAATTGACAATCAAGAAATTTTTACTCTTGTTGTGAAAATGAATACAATATGTATCTTTATTTCTCTTACTATCAATCATAGGTGCCCAATGTAGTAGAATGATGTAAATAAAGAATGCTTTCCTATATGATAATATTAAAAAAGTCTTTAGGAATCCACCACGTGGACTGAGTCGTTCTTTCACAAAGAATAAATCATACAAATAAAAATGCTATATATGGCCTTAAACAATATCCAAGAACTTGGTTTGACATATTTACAAAAGTCATGAATGAAGTTGGATGCACAAAATTAAGAAGATCATACTCTTTTAATAAGACACTCCACTGATGGTAAAATCTCAAGTTTTATTGACAACATAATTATCATAAGGTGATGACAATTGAGAAAAGGGAGTCTCTTAAGAAAAAGCTTGTTGAAGAATTTGAGATAAAAAAGTTAAGTAATCTCAAATACTTCCTTGGAATAAAAATTGCTCAATTAGATTAAACAACATTTATCTCTTAGCAAAAATATATCATAAATCTTCTTAAAGAAATAAAAAATGATTAATTGCAAGCATCGTCTGACCCCAATTGAATCAGGTTAAAAATTAGATATAGATGAAGAAAGAAAAGAAAGAGATAAGAGATAATATCAAATATTAGTTTGTAAAAATAATATATCTATCCCATGCCCATCCAAACATTACATTTGTATTGAGTTTCATTACTTAATTCACAACTAAACCCAACTATTCACCTTCAAACTATTTATAGAATCCCAAATATCTTAAATCAAGTCATAATAAAAGAATCCTTCATACAAAGCATGATATTTAATAATTTTAATGGTATACCAATGCGGATTATGCTGGATCACTAGTAAATAGAAGATTCAAAATTGGATACTCATTTTTGGGAGGGAATCTCATACATGGGGGAGCAAGAAACAACATATTATTTTAAGATCTAGTTTTGAATTTAAATTTAGAGCCATTACCCAAAGAATATGTGAGCTTTTGTGGATTAAAATTATTTTAGCAGATTTAAAAATCAAATGGGATGGGATAATGAAGATATACTGTGATAATAAATCTGCCCTCATCATTACTCATAATCTAGTATAACATAATCATATCAAATATGTGAAAGTGGATAGACATTTCATAAAACATAAATTAAAAAGTGGGTTGATTTGTACTTAATATGTGCTAACAAGAAATCAACTTGCAATCATCTTACCAAACGACTTTGTAGCTCCACAGTCAAAAATATTGTAAGCAGGCTAGAATAGTGAATTTATTATTCAGTTTGAGGGGTAGTGTTGAAGAATCATGGGACCCTTTGCTCCACCAATCTTAGTAGGAGTCTCTGAGCATACGAATTAAGGGTTCTAACAGTTGGGTCTATTCTCTGATATATGCCTCTTCTTCCTATTTTAGTTGTCGACCCCTCTTGGAGATTTTTTTTTTCTTTTTTTTTTAAGTAAATTTAATATATTTCCATTTTAAGCCTTTTGAATAAGTATATAAATATTCACACTTTGTACTAAATCAAGCAATAAAATTCAAATTACTTTTTTTTCTACTTTTTCTGTAAAAACAATGACTTTTTTGTAATACAAGACATCATAATATTACCAAATTTGATCTTAAATTTCTATTTATATGTGATTACTGCGGAGTAATTTTTTTTGTTTTTGTTGGGGAAATTAAGGCCTCTCTAAAATTCCAGTTATGGTGATCTTGGTATTGCATGTATAACAATTGCACTTCGTAGAATAGTATATTATTTATATTTCTAATGTTTTCTGACTAGGTTGTTTGTCATAGGATGCAGATCAACTTCTAGAGAAAAGGGTGAGATCAAGATTCTCACATAGGAAGCTTTTGTTCACGCCACTCTCAACTGAAGATATGCAGAGGTAACCTTAATGTAGTCTAAAACATTTTGGAGCTTTCGATCAGCAGTGGATAATTTTTCAAGTTGATTATATGTAATGTTGATATATTGTTTAAGTGTTTTGTAGATTGCTGGAGCACCTGTTATATTTGCCAAAAAATTTAAGTTTGCCTTCCAAATATGTCAAGGAATTCAACTCAAACGTCTATGTATCCTTCGTAAAACGCTGCATTCATGATCTGTTGTTATGAGCAACATTTAAATATTTGGAGCCAAGCTGTTTCTTTCTGCTGATACATGGCAAATGTTATAGCTTTGATGTAAAACCAAAGGTACTATCTTAATTATTTCCATGTCGATGCAATCTAAGGTGTTGTACTGTAGGCAACATCATGATCTAATTGTTATAAAAGATGCTCTTTATATTTGTTATTGAAGTTGAATCAGTATTTTCCCTATCCATACTCTCATACCTCATAAAATGAAAAGTTTGAGGCTACTAAATGCATGAAGTGCCACTTTCATTGTAGTTTCCAGCTTATGCATTTTTTGTTGTATTTTTCATCTTTATGTCCAAGCCACAGGTTACAAATGTTATAGCATTGATCAGTTATCAGTGTTTGTTCTGCATGTACTACTAGTTTTCATAGTATATTTATTTGTCAAATACAGGAATTGCTCACAAGCATACCTCAATGTACTACTGCAAATGTCAAATTTTGCAATTAAAACCCTTGACATGCTTGCAGAATATTTTAGGCGACAAAAAGTTTAAAGAAATTCTTGATGTGCTATCATCTGTAGACAATACCATAAGCAATATTTGTAGATTTCTGTAAGTTCACCCTCTAATGTCTTAATGAATCAAAGCCCTCGTATAAGCAAAGCTTATGTTGATTTTATGAAATTAATATCATGAGCAGATACCATGCCATAAGTTGGATGCATTTTGAGTCGGGATTGCTGACATTGGATGGCTTCAAAAATGCACTTTCATGTATGCAGAGGCAACCTATGCTTGATAAACTACAAGGTTAGTGTCGTATTGATGAAGCCTTTTTTTGCAATTATTTTGGTCTCTTTAGTTTTACTATTACCAAAATTTTTATGCATCAAAGTTTTAGCTAGGCCTATCTTCAACAAGAAAGTTTGTCCTTTTAATTGTAAACTTGCTTTCATACCCAAATTTCACTGCACTAAATTTAAAACTTGGCATCAGGAAGTTATGTCTAGGCATTTGACAATATGTGAAACTCTCCCTAGCTTGACCCAATATAAATGAGTTAATAGTTTTGCTTAACCCACACCTTTTATATTTAGACTCCCAAAGTTAAATAGACTTTCTAGTGACCCATCTGGCTCATGAAGAATATTGGGTTTTGTTCAAGGAATATTAAATCACCAGTCCGGCTAAAACCGGCCAAATAGTAACAATATTGGCTTGATTGTTTAAGTCTGGTAGGTTCTTGGCATAAGCCTAATTCTTTTCCAATCACTAAACTCAATAGGATAGGTGACCATGTTCCCCAATCCAGCTATGGCTCTTCTTAATCAATTCCACGATCCAACAAGTGAGATCCATTCAGCATCAGCCCCATCCAAATTTTAATTAGACAAGCAACCTAGTAGGTCAATAGTTTCATGACCCATCAGCTTCAACTTGCCCATCAGTTGCATCCCTGCTCTACTTTCCTGACGCAAATTACATTAAAATAAAATCACAGTAAAGATTAGAAAAAACTGAAAGATAAGTGGGTTGGTTTCAAAATCATAGAGGATTACATGGTCAGTAAACAAATATACCAGAACATCAAATGATTACAAAAGCATAAACTAAGGCTTCGTTTGGGACGACTTTCTTACTGCTTCTTAAAGTAGTTTTTTAGTAAATAAAATAAAATTTTTATACTAAAAAGCTGCTTTAAGAAGCAATAAAAAAGCCGTCCCAAACGAAGCCTAAATCAAAGTGAGAATTCTACAAATGAAGTTCAAAGTGAAGAAGTTGAAGGGAAAAGCGGCTTATGCAGAGGTGGTGATTACAACATAATATCCTTTTATAAATAATTTCCTAAAAAAAATGTTTTCTTCAGTTCTGCTTGTAGCAAATGAGTTATCTTTCAGCAATTGTGTGTTTGGCATGATGATATGGACAACTCAAATATTGAGTCTATTAGGTAACATAGGTGAAAAATAGTTTTAACGTTTTGCACCTTGGATTAGCTTTCACATAAAAACGAACACAAATGCATGTGGTGTATGCCCGTTATGTGGGCATATAGAAGTTAATGCAAATGATGGTCTTCAACAACAGTAAAACATGTAACAAGTAAACCTCAGGTTGAGTCTCTGAGTTGACATGCTGGTCGCATCTGGCACCTCGAAAAAATAATCCTCCACCTGAAAATTGCTTACCCAAGCACACATTTAAAGTAACTTCTGAATCATCCACATGAAAATCTGGAAAAGAGTGAAAGGTTCAGAAAATAACAGTCTGCACATTTAGGAACATAAAACTTGGGCTAACAAGAAAGAAATAATGGATTTACGGCATGAAATGCAAACAGCTGGCATGACATTTGAACCAATGTAAGATAATAAAAACATCATATTTTGCTTCTGCCATCAGCATAGTATGAGAAATGTGGACATGTTTTGTCATAGTTCCAATGAAAAATTTTTCATTATTTAAACGCCCATGTTTTGGCCTTGCTTTCAATTACCTGATAATATTTTTGTCCAGATGCCTCCATTTTGGAATTCTACATTTTAGTTTGCATGAATAGACTGGGGAGTAGGGAGCAGAATTCATTCAACTTCAATTCCATCATGAAAGGTGGAAAATAATTCTCATTTCACTTCCGGTATGGTTCCTACGCATAATTGGTTTCTAAGACTTCTCAGCAAATGCTTTCAATGGCAGAGTATAAGGCCATACAGGATGCCTACAAGACTTCTGATAATTATTCATGGAGTGTTTGTCTAAGGGTGAGTATAATAATAAACCTTTAAATACTAAAAGCTGTTTTCTTCATAACATAAAGCTGATCTTTATCTCTGTTTATTAACAACACTTCATGTCATGCAGGCGTTTGAGCATCTTATAGAACGTGAATTAATTAGCTTTTTAGACAACAGAATGAGAAGCCTGTCTATTGAATACCGTCCTGTGAGGCTTTTGCTGTCTTCGCAAGAACTGTACCAGGGACTCAAATCAAATGCTTTTTGCCCTGTAAGTACCTTCAATTACTACTTAATTCTAACGCCTACATTAAGTTTTTTTTTTTAATATTTGTAGGCAAATTTTATTTTCTTGTACTGTTTATGCAATTCTCCCCCTCTTTTATTTGTTACATAGGCCATTCTGCTGAAACTTCTCAACCATGAAAGTTACAGATAACTTTCTGTTTTCCATGAAGTCCATCTCAAATTCTCATCTTGAAAATACTTGCAAAGATTACAGTTGTTATTATAGGAGAGTAGAAGATGAAGCTGGCTGCCTCGTTTTCATTCAAATTTTGTAGAATTAATGACTTCGATAGTCCTCTTTTGGCTTCTTCATATAACACCAAGAGGAGCATTTGTATCAAACCTGTTATGTGAATCTTTTTTTTATTTAAAGCTTGTTTGAACATAGTTGACCTTAATTTCCTAGTTGGCAAATTGACAGATTTTAATAGATCTGCTTAAGAAAATATTAGCCTTCAGATCCTTTTTGGGTGAGAATTTATAAAGGAAAATGGTTAATAATTTGAAATAATTTGAATCAGTTTTTTTTTTAAATTTATTTTGAGGCGAGCAAAATTTAAATTGTGGAATTATCAGTTTATTTTTTAAACCTTAATGGTTTTTGCTTTTAGCAATGATTCTTTGATTGTTATAAAATGATTGTGTTATCTTAAGACATTAGATTTATGTGGGGTAATTTTTCACAAATTTATATTGCTATAATTTTTTATTATTTTTATTAGTTTGAAATAACTTCTAACAATTAGATCTGTTATAGCACATATATAAGAAAATTATAGTCAATTTTTTCAAAAAAGAAAATTTTTTGATAGCCAAAATAATTATTTTTTTTTCCACTAAATTTTATTTTAACTATTTTTTTAAAAAAGCCTCTCAGACATGCTTGAGAGTAATTGTTGCTTCAGATTATTTTTTATAAATTTGGGTGAGGGATGAATTAATGATTATCTATGCCTAAAGCATATATATGAAGAAACCTCTATTATGTTTCAACGTGAACAATGATTATATATTAGTCATTAATTACCAAACAGATTTAAAATGAAACTAATTAAATATTAAATATAAATTTCAATATTTTGATATAAATAAAAAAAATGGAGGTAAAATAATGTTAACTTTAAAAATAACCGAAATTTCCTTGACGTGTATTAAACTAACCGAAATGTTTTTGTAGACCAGCAAGGCCATGATTGCAAGGATGGACAGGTGAAATCTATGATTTCAGAGGGGGCTTCATAAGAATGAAGTATTTGAACAGAAATGCTTGTTCTTGAAGAACAGGGATGGAGGCAATATAAACTTGTCCCTAAACCCTAAAGCAATCACTTAAAGAGGGCAACTCTGCAATTATCTAATATCACAAGATTTGTACATGTTTTTAGAGCAATTTTGAGACGAATGACAACACCATTATTAAATTTTTATCCCACTATATGAGGTCGGCTATATTAATCATTTTTATTCATTGTGTCCTATTAAGAGTCAAATTATTATTTAAATATAATAAAGAAATATAATTTCTAATATTTTCTAATCAAGCCTTTTTAGGTCTATTTTTACCTTTTTTAACATAAATCAAATCTAATACATTTACTCTCATAATCGGGTTATCAGAAAGCTGACATTTTATGTGATCAAACCATCTAAGGTGTCTCTCTCTTAATTTTATTTGTCACTGGAGCTACTCCAACCTTTTCATGTATATGTTTGTTTTGCACTTTCTCTCTAAGAGTAAAGCTGCTCATCTATCTAAGCATCCTCATCTCTGCAACACTCAACTTAATTTCAAGCTTCTCTTTTAATGACCAATATTCTATGCCATAAATCATTATAGGTCTCATCACAATCATATAAAATTTGCACTTAAGTTTGATGGGTACTTTTCCACCACACAACAGGCTCGATACATACCTCAATTTCGACCATCCAACTTGAATTCTACTATTAATATCCTCATATACTTTATCATAACTCTAAACAATAAACTCGAGATATCTAAAATGTGTACTCTTATTAATAAGTTGATTGGCCAAAGTTACAATCCCCCACTAAATCTATTACTATTTAAATTACACTCCATGTATTCGATTTTAGATCTACTCAAATAAAAATCTTTAGACACTAATGTTGACCTTCATAATTCAAGTTTACCTTCAACTCCCTCTCTAATATTATGAATAAGAAGAATATCATCAACAAAAAAAATACACCAAAGTTAAATATCTATTAAGGACATTCATGACTAAACCAAAAAAAATATGGGCTTAAAATTGATATAAGAAAATACTTTGTCAAACCACCATATATTTGAACACAAGTACCAACTCCTACGTACATATCCCTAATAATTTGAATACAAGCATTATTATCCCCTCTCTTTTCTAAAACTCTCTATAACACTTCTCTTGAAACATTATCATATGCTTTCTCTAAATCAATATCATATATAAATCCTCCTATCTATACTTCTTTATCAAATCTCTCAACTATATAACTTCCATAGTAGACCTACCTGACCTAACATAAATTCAAATTGATTTTGAGAAACATTAATATCACATCATAACATATGCTCAATAACCCTCTCATAGTTTTAAAATATGGCACATTAACTTAATTTTTCTACAATTCACACACTCTTCTGCTTCACATTTATTCTTAAAATTAGTAATTAACACTCCACTCATCTGATACTTTAAAGTTTTGCAAGCCAAAAAATTCTCCCATCCCCTAAACATTTCACACATTTATTAAAATATCATTAGGTCCAACAGCTTTTTCACACTTCATTTTCTTTCATACCAAATAACATTATTCAGATTTATAAACATCTCCACTTCTAAAATCTACATAGGTCATATATGGGACATTTATCTTTTTCATTTTACTTGAACTAACTTTTCATATAAAAGTTAACAGAAAGCACGCTGATTTTACTGGAAATTACAGAGCATGTCTTTGACTGTAAACAATTGTGTGTCTTTCACAAAATGGGAAAATACTGTAAGGAGGAAATAGAGACTGAGCATGGAGCCAAAATCTATTATTTACTGGCTATCACAAGACTTGAAGTTCAAAAAATTCAAGTTAAATATTTGATTTGAACAAATTTACATTGGAAAGACATGCCATGTTCAGACCCATACAGTGGTAAAAGCCTTGAAAAGTATGTCTTCCGAAGCGTTTAGAGCAGAGAGAGCAGAGTCCACAGAAATTACAACATGGAAATCAGGATTTCCTGTCATTCAGAGCAGCATAAATAGCCTCTAACTCATAGATCCACTTGTCCTGAGGAAAGCCTGAAATTGGATCACCAAACAATAGATTGAGAATAGTATTATGATAAAGAAATTTTGTTAAACTTGGGAAATGTCGTACATAGGTTAACAACAAATTGATGAGAGAAGATGTTCTGATTACCGATTTGGTTGCATCAAGAGACTGACGCTGCCTAATCCTTTTATCCTTCTGGCATTCACCACACCAGCTGGAGAAATCCTGCTGATACTTCTTCATTTCTCTAAAAACCGAGCTGCAAAGGGTCACACAGATTCATCAACAAAATGCTTGGTTAAAATATGATTATAAATAACTATAAGTTGTATGATTGAAGGTATCAAAAATAATTGTATTACACAAAAAACAAAAAAGCTGGGGATACAAGTAGTAGGATTCAAGTTATAGGTAGTTCAAGTTCTACAGAAAGAAGCCACCAGGCTGCATGTAAGGTGTGCAGATTAAAGTTATGATCAACAACAGGACATAAACAAGTTTAAAGTAGGTGAGATTTAGTCAATTAATATGGATAAATGATAAGCTAACTGTGGGTGAAACCATACGTAGATGTACATTTTATCAGATGCATATGCAAAACCTAGAAAACCTTCAATTATGATCCTTGATAGTTCAGTTTGGATTAGTAAACAGTTACATGTTAAATAAGATGACCATCAGATCCTTCATGTCAAGAGAGCCGGAAATGCGATATTTGTGAGCTTAAAAAATTTATGCCCCAACCTCTCATTAGGAGAGAGAAAATTGTTTGGGTCAAAATTTTAAAATACATATTAGATTTAAGATAGGATACTGCTAAAAAACTTTGCTATCACTTTGTGAAGATTTTATGATATGGTTCCAAATTTTTCATAGCCGCAAACCCCTATGATTTAATTCTCTCTCCACACATGTTTTTTATATACTCGTATAACGTAAAGTGTACTTGCGCAAGACAGGCTCTTTGACGTCTTTACATAACATATTCGCATATTTTTCAATATACTTTTACACTTTCAATGTCATTATACGATGCACATGCACCCATTTCAATGCATTTGCACTATGTACTCATCACATGATTTTTAATATAATTTATTTTTATATTATTTAATTTTAATGATTATGCGCTTCTCGAAGCAATTGCATGCCTTTAGAGGCAATGGCATGCTTCTCAAGACAATTACACACTACTGAAGATAGCTACATACTTTTCGAGGTAATAGTACGCTTGTATTTGATGATTATATTTTGATATATGCAAGATTTTAAATGTTCGAGTTTTGGTTATTTGCACTAGCATTGAAATTAGCCCAAAATTTCATTTTTAAAATTTTCAAAAGATCATCTTTTGCCTTTTATCTACTTGCATGCATATGTTGTCGATCCGATGGTGTTAAGACGAGCAGAAATATTTTAGGTACAATAAGAGCTGATATTTGTTTTTTTATATGTTTGTCATTTTGTGCGATTGGTCCCATGGGGAATCATTTTAAGGGGGTGTAGCTTGGTTCATTTATTGAATTAATTTCTAAGCATTGAAGTACAAAGTGGAGATTTTATCTGCGCCGTAGGCAAGCTAAAATGTCTATTAAAAGTTCAGTGTAAGTCCTGTTTCAGATTAATCTTTGTTCTCATTTTGTAATTTTTTTTGTTTATTTTATTTAATTGCATTCTATTTGAATGCTATTTAGGAACATATTCCTTGTTTGTCTGCTGAATTTGAATTTTGATAGCCTCCTAGTGTCTCCCCTACATAGGAGAGTGTTAGAGAGAGTGCTCGGCCTTCTCACCATTTTTGAAAAAGCGTGCATGATCGGTGTGTGCAACATCACGACCACATGATCGTATCATGCTTAAAAAAATATCATGTCTTTATCACTTGCATGAGAGAAAACACTGGATTTTTCCACCATGTTGGAACAACATGCTTGTGTATTTATTTTACAAATTGGAACAATGCTCACAGGTATATAACTTTGAGATTTTGCAAATTATAGCTTGCATGAGATGGGTGGCGATGATTTTATGGCGAGAGCAAAACACAAAAAAATTTCTTTGTTTCCTTTTTTCTTTTCCTTTTTTTGGTCTTTTTTTCTTTATATAAGAGAGAGAGAGAGTGAGAGAGAGAGATTGTGTGTGTGTGTTTAGAGAGGGAAAGGTAGAGGGAAAGAGAGAAGAGAGAAAAAGTAAGTGGTTTGTCTATGTTTTAGGGAGAGGAAGGGGAAAAGAGAGAAATGTTAAGAGAAAAACTAGGAGTGGGGCTAAAGAGAGAAATATCATTTTCCCTCTCTATTTTGAGAAAGAAAAGGAGAGTAGGAATATATATATATATATATAGAGAGAGAGAGAGAGAGGGAGTTGGTCAATTGGCGCTAGGGTAACAACAGAAGCAGTATGAGCTAAAAGCGACATCGGCATGTAGGGTGTGTTAGCGGCACACAGAGGGAGAAGGAATAGAGGGTTGCAGCGAGCTCGGTGGTTTTGTCGAAGAAAGAGAGAGTAAGTCGGTTTACGATCATGCAGAAGCTGAGCAAGCGATAATGATTGTAGGCTTCGATAGCAACAGAGCAAGGGGGCGCTTGGACTACCTATTTGGTCGAACAAGGAGGAGGTAGTGGCCTCTGCTGGTGCGACAGATGAGGGAATAGGAGGCAGGGTTCGCTTAGTGCAAATAAAGAGGAGAAGGGGACGAAGAGGGTGTGCGGGTGGTTTTGGAGCAGATTGAGGGCGATAGGGTAACTAGAGAGAAGTTTGTTAAAGGTTGACAACTGCGAGCGGCTGAGGAGGGGGATTGGCTGAGGTCAAAAAGAAAGAGGTCAAGGGGAAGAGAGGATTGCACCGGAGCAGTGGTAGCAAGGGTAGAGACGAGAGCAATATCTTCTGCAGAAGTTTAGGTAGTTTGATCGGTTATTATTTTTTATTATTTTCAACTAGTTGGACTAGGACAAAATGTGAAATTTGACAAGGAGCGCAACGCTGCAGGATATTCAAATTTTTTAGATTTCTCATACATTTTTTCTTTAAATTTTATTTTTAAGAATAAAATAAAAAGGACAATTTTTTATTCTCATGCATCTCAAAATGTGTCATTGCTCAAATTTTGTGTTTCGCCTTCATGTAACAACCCAAGCAATATGAGTGTTATTTCTAAAAAAAGTCGACGTCCCAGAATAGGCAATATTCAGGCTACTTCATGCAACATCGCGTTGTAGTTCTTTGTTTTCGATTGCATTCACTCGATCAAATAGATGGATCATTTCTTAGTTATTTCAATGTTCCTAACGCAACGGCGTGATCTATCTCGGGAGCAGATTGTGTTTAAATGATTTCGTGCAACATTGCGTTCGTAGACGGTCATATTTGTCATGCTCATTTGAGTTGACCATGGAAGATGCTTTCCTTGGCATTCTTGATGTTTTGGATGGGTCGGAGCTTGAATGGTGTCGACCACAGTTGAGACCATTCAAACTTATTTCCCGTGACAATGCATCATTTAGCTGTCGTTCTTGTTGACTTCTAACCATCGACTGGCTCCCACTACCCGTCACTCAACTAACCATTCAATAAACGATGCACACGATTAGTCCTCAAAACAACACATAAGAGCAATTGGGGGGATTTGACATCTATTTATCATATGAAGGAACCGTCCCAGGCGATCCATTCGACAGATACTGCCATGCAGGAACCTTCGAGAGCCCCGATCCCTCTCGTTCGTCTCCTTCATTCCTGACCGAAGCCTGTCTCCCGCTCTCCATCCTGCCACACTAGACGACCTCGCCAATTCCGCGAGTCCAACACTTGATCCCTCTCCCGGTTCCTGCTCCCGCTTCTCTCTGCACACAGATAGCCCGCACGATCCCACGCCAGCACCCGATGACCAGCAGCACGCAACCCTCGCAATCGACTCTGACGTCGCACGCAGAAGCCCCGAATCCGCGCTTTCCTCCAATCTTCTACACTCCCTCTTACTCGTTGATTCCATCGACTCGTTGCCATCCAACCTCTTTCAACCCGCACGACCCTGCAAATTTTGGTCCTGCACCCAACCCATGACACACGCCTGATCGACCCCTCCTCTCTCGTGTGATATAATAGTCGTACAGAGGACCTGTGCCCAGCTCGAGCCCAGCCACCACTTCCATCAGACCCGCGTGCGCTTTGGCCCGTGCTATCCAACCTAACTCAAAATCCTTCTCCAACTAGCACACAAGCCCGACCACCCAACCTCGATCCACACGCGATCCGCCTCCAGCCGTAGACCGACCCGACCATATTGTCTCGTCCCGCCCTGCTTTCGGCCAACATGAGTATATGAGTGAGTGGGATGCTGGTAAAATAATAATAATAATAATAATAATAATAATAATAATAATAATAATAATAATAATAATAATAATAATAAACATGTACTACAATTGGGATTGCTGAATACTCATACCAAGACTAATCAGCGTCCCGAAGCCCTCGACCTTCGAACACTATCCAGCCATAAGGAGGATTTGAAAGGGTAAGTGCACTCCCAACCTCCCCTCGTGAGAAGGGTGCGCCAAAAGGCTGCTAAATTTTAAGTAAAATGAAAAAGAAGTTTTAAAATTAAATTAGCAGTTACCTTAGTTGAAGACCGAATATTTATGCTGGGACCAGTCAACATCCCGAAGCCCTCAGCTGTCGAATCCTATCAGGTCGGGCGGATTTGATAGGGCAAGTGCCCTCCCAACCTCCCTTCGTGGGGAGGGGGCGCCGAAAGACTGCCGGAATTACAAGGAAAATGGAAAAGAACATTTTTAAATTAAATCATATTTAATTAATAGGTACTGCAAGCAATTGAAGACTTGTATCGGGACCAGTCAACATCCTGAAACCCTCGGCCATCAAATCATATTCGGCCAGGCGGATTGAAAAGACAAGTGCCCTCCTAACCTCCCTTCATGGAGAGAGGGTGTCGGGAGGTTGCCAGATTTCAAGAAATTATATGTAGTGCTTTCAATAAATAAATAATAAACATGTAATGCACACAATTGAAAATTGAAGACTTATGTCGAGACCAGTCAATGTCCCGAAGCCTTCGACCATCAAATCCTATCTGGTCGGGTAGATTTGAAAGAGCAAGTGCCCTCTCAACCTCCCTTCTTGGGGAGGGGGCGTCGAAAGGCTACTGGGTTTTCAAGGGAAATGAAAAAGAACATTTTTAAATTAAATAACATTTAAATAATAGGTATCACAAGCAAATCAAAGACTTGAAGACTTATACCGGGACCAATCAATGTCCCGAAGCCCTCAGCCATTGAATCCTATCCAGCCAGGCAGATTTGAAAGGGCAAGTGCTCTCCCAACCTCCCTTCGCGGTGTGGAGACACCGGGAGACTGTCGAAATTTTGCACAAACAAAAGACTCCACACTTAATTAGAATGAAATTTAACAAATGATAAAAATGATAATATCAATCACTAAATATAAATCGGTTAGACATGTAAAACATATACACTCATGTCTCTATTGAAAGCTATAACTATTTCTACAAGTATTCACTACTAAGCAATAATACATGAAACATCTTGGTACAAACTCAGCCTAGCTCCACTCTTGTCAGTCTCTTTTCATCACTTAAAATTGCTTGCATCTTCTTTGATGGAAACTAGGGAGTTGCCAATCTTCAAAGACTGTGTTAGACATCTCGACAAGATAGAGGAGCCGGTGTCAATGATAACAAAGATCCTCAATAATGTTTCACATTGTTTATTCTCAACTGAAGAGAAGATGGATCGATCAGGACATTTGAAGCCCAATGATAATGACGAGGAGGGGTCTGCTCATGAATGTCTTTCGACCACAGCCCAAGATCTTCATTAAAGCAGTGAAAATTGATATACCATATTTTAAGGGTGATAATTCTCAAAGTTGGATGTTTGAACCTGACCAAGTCTTCTCTTATTACAACCTTTTAGAAAACCAAAAATTCACAAATGCATTACTGTACATGGATGGACCTGCTGATGTAGCTAAAGATAGGCAGTGGACTTTTAGTGAACATAGCATAAAAGATAATATTGTTTGAATATTGTAAGCAATAGCACCTCTTCTACAAAATAATAGGATGGAAATTTCCTTCAAATCAGAAGTTGAGGCCTAATTTAGAATCATTTATCATAGAGGAAAAAGAGGATTTTTAAAACAGTTTTTTAATAAAAAATATTTTTAAAGTAGAAATTTCTGTACTAAAAAACTATTTTAAAAAGCAATAGAAAGACTCCCAAATGAAGCCTAAGATTTTGAGAGAAAATTTTGGCTTTATTAATTTTTTTTATTTTTATTTTATATTTTTTATTTTAAAAGTTATTTATGTGAAGAGCTTGTTGGTTTGTGTATGATTGATGTTGTTAGATATTCCGTCAAATTTAAAGTACCAATTATTAGTTGTACGATTGTATCTAGCCAAATGGTTTCAATAGCACTGCTAATAAACAACCCCATGTTGTAAACTTTACAGCTTTATAATTTTTAATAAAGTTATTTTTAAGATTTCGTTCGGGATAATTTTATGTCACTATTTTTTTTTTTCAGGTGGCTATGGCACTACCTACAAAGTTAAAAGGAGAGATGATCAAAAAATATGTGCTGTTAAATTACATTTGATGAATACTAGAACCTTCTTCTGGCAGCTAATAGTTTGAGGAGATCTATTCAAAAGATCATATGTATCAATCTCTTCAACACCATGAGATATCTCCTTCAACTTGAATGCAATAGATCACTCATGTGCTATTAGCATCTTAATAGGAGCCTCACTTGGATTCTTTTCAGTGCGCTGTCATTGCCTAATAGTTACCTATCATCAAATTAATCATGGAATACGTGTATACATATATTATATATATAAAGCTTTTTAGGTGACATTTCAAAATTCTGAACAAAGATAAATGTGCAGCTAATTGAGAACCAAATAAATAAATTACTTTCTTTGTGAAATCTCGCTTTTTCCGCATGTGCTCTGAGCTTTATGTCAAGCTCCTAAATACAAGATCTGAGAATGCTTCGCGGATTCGCTAAAAGTAATCAAGCGCCCCTACAACAGCTCCGATCTATATGCTAAAATATTTCTCGCATGTGCTCCGAAAAATATGCTAAAGTTGCAAACACAAATGTTTGAAAATACTGCACGAGGTTAAATGCTTAGTAATATAAAATTCTATTTTCAAACTAAACACGTCCCGCATGTGCTCCGACAAACATGCTAAAGTTGCAAACACAAATGTTTGAGAATGCTGCGCGGGGTTAAAAGATTACTAATATAAAATTCTATTTTCAAACTAAACATGCCTACATGTGCTCAGACTAATGTTTTGAACTCCTAATTCAAAGGTCCGAGAATGCTGCACGAGTCAAATATTCAAGTTTCATCATCCTCTTTGAAAGGACTAGAGTCAATAAAACTTGAATTAACAAATGAATGATTAATCAAAAATCTATAAGGATATTCAAATTTAAACTTCGCATTAGGCCTTCAAAGGCTCTTTAGATGAAATACATTATAGTAGAATCTCAGAAATTAGCATCCGTATAATAATTAATGAGGTTAATAATTGAAACAGATCCTCTGTTAGTTGGCAAATAGAGCAAGGTTTAAATTATAATGTTAGACTGGTTCAAGTGTACACTAGGCGGAACAAGGGTTCCGCCCAGTAGGGGATGGGATTTTTTGGTGGGGAGAATTTACGGAGTGCTTGTTGAAATGTTAGGAAGGGAAAGCCCTAGCCTGATTCCAATAGAGGGAGGCTAGGTATCTGATCTACTCATGGGGAGAATTTACGGAGCGCTTGTTGAAATGTTTTCGAGCCATTCGGGACAGCCACGGCAGTTCTATGCCCTAACTCGGGAGGGGGCAGTTATGGAGTATCGAGAGAAGTTTGAGCTGCTGTTGGGGAGACTGAGGGAGGATTGGAGGGGAATTTTATGATGGGGCTTAGGGAGGACATACAGGCAAAACTCAGGGTACTGAGGACTAGGGGGCTGAGGGAGACGATGCAGCTGGGTCAGAGGGTGGAGGAAAAATATAAGAGGGAGAAGGACATCAGAAGCAGCATCATGGGAGGGGCCTACTAGAATACCCCTACAACTCTAGCACCCAAAACCCAGATAGTCTTCTTCCAGAGAGAAGTTCCTCAGGAGAAGAGCGATGGAGTTCGCCCTGAGGCAACTGCAAGCGACTTACAAAAGCGGAGTTGAAGGATAAACGAACAAAGGGATTATGTTTCAGATGTGATGAGAAGTACACACCGAGGCAATGGTGTAAGGATCGAACTCTTCAAGTTCTCACCGTTTGTGATGATGAGGAAGTTGAGGGAGGAGATGAGAGTGAGGCATTGACAGAGGAGGAAAAGCTGCATTTAGATATGACTGAGGTTTCCCTGAACGTAGTGGTGGGATTCACTCCGAATCACATTATAAAGGTAAGAGGAGAAATAGCAGACAAGGAGGTAGTGATGCTGACAGACAGTGGGGCTATCCACAATTTCATCTCCAACCAGGCCATAGACCAATTGAGGCTGAAATTGGTGGACACAGGGTGCTATGAAGAGATGATGGGGATTGAGATGATGGAGACAGGTAAAGGGGTGTGTAGGGGAGTGATCTCGATCATATAAGGGATCCGGTGAGGGAGAATTTTCTACTATTGGAGCTGGGGAACACTGACGTCATCCTGGGGATGAGATGGTTGCATACCTTGGGGGATACCAAGGTGAATTGGGGGACGCTGACAATGGAGCTGATGCTGGAAGGAAGAATGATGGTGATTAGGGGAGATACAGGGCTCTCTAAAGCCATGGTGTCTCTAAAAACTATGGTAAGGGCCATATAGGAGGTGGGAGGAGGATTTCTGATGGAGCTCCAGAGTTTGGAGGGCATCAGAGGGGAGGAAGGGGGGCATCCCTCTTTCAGTATAGTCGGTTATACAACAATTCAAGGAGGTTTTTCTGCCACCTTAGGGGTTGCCACCACAGAGGGGACAGGAGCACACTATCACATTGAGAGAGGGGGTATCACCGATCAATGTCAGACCTTACCGCTATCCCCAGATTCAGAAGGATGAGATTGAGAAGCTAATTCGCGAGATGATGGAGGCATGGATCATCACGCTGAGCGTAAGCCCTTTTCTAGCCCAGTTCTACTGGTCAAGAAGAATGATGGAAGTCGGCGATTTTTGGTGGACTACAGGGCCCTGAATAAGGAGGTTGTGCCAGACAAGTTTCCTATTCCAATGATACATGAGCTGCTAGATGAGTTTTGTGGAGCGACGATATTCATGAAGGTGGACCTGAAGTCCGGGTACCATCAGATCCGAATGAGAGAGGAGGATGTTTCGAAGATAGCTTTTAGGACACACGAGGGACACTATGAGTTCTTGGTGATGACGTTTGGTCTCACCAACGCCCCTGGAACCTTCCAGTCCCTCATGAAAAAGGTGTTTCACCCTTATCTCAATAAATTTGTTTTGGTTTTCTTTGATGACATCCTGGTATACAAGTCCAGTGAAGAGCATCTGGAGCATCTAAGGGCGGTCTTAAAAGTATTACAAGAGCATCAACTGAGGGCCAATCTGAAGAAATTTTATTTGCATAGGCTAGTGTGGAGTACTTGGGGCACGTGATATCCCAGGAAGGGGTGGCAGCTGATCAGGCCAAGATTGAGTTAATGCTGAAATGGCCTCTACCTAGGAACCTGAGGGAGTTGAGGGGCCTTCTAGGATTGACGGGGTACTACAGGAGATTCGTGAGGGGATACAACACCATAACTTAGCCTCTGACAGAGCAGGTAAAGAAGGACAACTTCTTGTGGGGAGAGACAGCTACTCAGGCCTTTGAGAGATTGAAAATAGCCATGACCGAGGTCTCAATCCTGGCCCTACCTGATTTTAGCCAGATGTTCGTGGTAAAGACTGATGCCTCAGGATATGATTAGGGGTTGTACTCATGCAAAATCACACTCATAGCCTACTTCAGCCAGATGTTGACAGCCAGAGCTCGACTGAAGTTAGTTTATGAGAGACAATTGATGGTCATTGTATTGGCCATTCATAAGTGGCGGTCTTACTTGTTGGGCTGACTTTTCATTGTCATGACAGACCAGCGGAGCTTGAAGTACTTGCTGGAGTAGAGAATGGTGATTGAGGAACATCAAAGATGACTGTCAAAGCTGTTGGGCTATGACTTTGAGATCTAGTATAAGCAAGGGCTAGAGAACAAGGCGGCTGATACCTTATCCAAATGCGTGGGGTAGCTCCAAGAGTTAACTATTTCAGTATCACTAATGCTAGATTGGGGGGCTATTAAGAAGGAGAGTATGCAAGATGAGGGGCGCAGGGGGATTAGGGCGGATCTACTGAAGGATGAGAATAGCCACCTTGACTATTCTCTAGAAGGGGAAAGACTGTTGTACTAGGAGAGGTTTGTGCTGCCACGGACCTCAGTTCATATTTCCCACCTGCTGTAAGAGTTTCATGAGAGCGTTATTGGGGGCCATTCTGGTGTGCAGAAGACATACAGAAGATTAACAGTAGAATTGTATTGGAAGGGGATGCATAAGGATGTGAAAGAGATAGTTGCTAGGTGTGAGGTATGCCATAGAAACAAGTATATGGCTATGGCTCCAGGGTGATTACTTCAACCCCTGACTCTTCCATATAGAGTGTGGGAGGAGGTCATTATGAAGAAGCATGCGGATATATACAGGAGTGACATCCAATTCGAAGTTGGGGATAGGGTGTTCTTAAAATTGTGACCCCACATACAGGGTACAGTAGCAAATAGGAGGAACGAGAAGTTGGCCCCGATGTATTTTGGCCCTTACGAGATATTGGAGAAGATTGGAGAAGTGACTTATCCCTTGAGGTTACCCCCAACCGCTACCATACATGCAGTGTTCCGCGTGTCACAGTTGAAGAGAGCCCCTAGGGAGCATGCAGCTAGTTCAGAGTTACCGGCAACATTGACTGAGGGAGATGGTGTTGGAACCACTGGAGCTGAAAGTTGTATGATAAGGAGAAGGGGTGATCAAGGAAGTGCTGATTAAATAGAAGAGTCTACCCGACTATGACACCACCTGGGAGCCATATAAGAGGGTCATCAATTCTCATCTTTTCACCTTGAGGGCAAAGGGCAAGGTGGATCTTTGGGAGGGAGATATTTTTAGATTGGTCCAGACCCTGGATTGGTTCACGTGTACACCAGGCAAAATAAGGGTTTCACTCAACAAGGGGCTAGATTCTTTGGTGGGGCCCAACAGTCAATTAAGCATTAATTAAGAATAGGTTTTGGAGGAAAAATTCAAAGTAAAGGATTGTTTAGGGATTAGAGGATGGTGATTTACTTTAAGTAGATTTTTTTGCCTAGGGTTAGGGTTATGTTATGTCTTTGTTGAATTTGGTTTTCTCTTTAGTTTTGTTTGGCCTCTAGCCATTAGCTAGAGATTTGGAAAGCCGGATCTTCCTCTCGAATTCAAGATCCATTATATCTTATTGTTTTCTTCCATCGTTCACCAATTATAAAGTTTTTCTAGTGTTTTGCCATCAAATTTCTCTTCATTTCTATTTTATCTTGCTGAAATTCCAAATTTCAGCCAAGATTCTTTTAATTTCTAAAAGTATTTTCTATCATTTAAATCAACCTGATGATGGCCGCATTGACAAAAAATCTTAACCGGAGGGGTAGTCACAAATTTCAAAGTAATACCTCAAATCGTAAAGTTAATTGTTAGGGGTTCAAATTTAAATAAAAATGATAAATCTACAACTCTTCAATATGCAAAATACCTGATTGAAATAAAACGCCTAAAAACTTAAACTAAAATCCATCTGCCTTCGCAATTGTTTATCGGGAGTGATAAATTTGAAATTAACCTCGCTCACAAAGAGTGAATTTCGTGTCAAGTGTACCACTATGATTCACTATCAAATAATCTCTCACTCTCAAATAATCTCTCGCTAGCAGGGATGTGACACATGCCCTCTAATTGGGTGATTTTGCTATAAAATCACACACCTATATTACAATCACGATCAAAGCTCGTAGGTTTCCTAACAGTTTCAAATCCTTGAATAATGAATCATAGGATGTACTCGATCGGCATAAAGCCCTTTTGTCATTTAAGGTGGACTCAAATGTATTTCCTGAGACAAACATTCATCCAAGGTCTACAAGGTGCCCTTGGACGAAGCAACTCATGGCTGCCGACAAGGTTCCTTTGGTAAGGTTGGGTCGACTGCCTCCTCTGACTAAGTAGAACAGGGACTATAATAGTCCGGGATGACAGAACCATGGGATCTTGATCGGGCTCGTCTTCATTTCCCCCATCACCTGTTTTTAGTATCCGGTGATAAATTTAAAATCATAAACTCCAAAATCCAAAACTATATTGCAATTCTAAAACTGTTGCTATTATATGCTGGGTACTTAGTGCCTATCTCAAGACTAGCCTTAATTGAAAGTTCTCTCTCACTATCAGAAGGAATAATTAACTATAGGGGCTTGCGCCTATAGGAAACCAGAACTCAGATCATAAAATCTTCACAAAATAAAGGTGAAATCTATGGGTAGTGTCATCTAAAATTCAACCTGTCTTCCGAAAATTTACCTGGAATTTAAATATGTTAAAACCCTCCTCGTCAACAAAAGAAGGTGCGGAGAGGCCGAGGTGTGAATTTTTCGAGCCCACAGTTCTCATCGCATGTGCTCAAATCAATCGTAAAATACATATGGAGGTCAACTACGTTAAACCCACTTCCATTACAAATGAAGGGGTTTATAAACTTCCATCAGAGCTTGGCATAATTACAATGTTGATCCCAGTAAGAAATTACTTCTAGAGAACCCATTGATAATAACCACAAATACACAATAAAAATAAGGCCACACATTTTTTTGCACCGACTCAACATCTACATGGATTTACAAGTTCAAATTGATTTATATTGCTTGAAAACTTAAGGACTTGGGATTACATCATAAACGTGAATATGATGTGATACAACCGGAGTTACATTAAGAAATTAAAGAAAGAGAATTAACCAAAGCACTCCAAAGTAAAAGTATTACTTATAACAAAGAATAGTTCTAGGAAATCGTAGCTTTCAACTTGCTTAGGCAAAGAAGAGCGATGAAGATTAACCAAGCAATCTAAGTAAATGCAAAGAGTAATTGTAAAGCTACAACGGCAAACAAGAATCCAAGATTTAATAACAAGAGCTTTTACCTTTGAAACCTTTTCACTCAACTAGTCTAGGCTTTAGCGGAAGAAGAATCTCCACGTTAGAATTGAGATCACTCCAAGGAAGAAGGAACCTAGGATCGTCGTTCTTGGAGAAGTAGCTGGAGTAGCGAAGTAGTTCTCTACGTAGTAGTGCCTTGGAGAATCCACCGGTTGGAAGATGAGAGAGGGGTGGAGAGGTGTGGGTGGCGGCAAGAAAGAGAGGGGATAGGGGCGGGTAGGGCTAGGTGAGGGTTTGGGAGAGGGAGGAGGGAAAGTTTTAGGAAAACTGAAATTAATTTCAAATTTTTCTAATAGGTGGGAGGGAATTAATTTTGAATTTCAAATTAATTTGATGCAATCATGTTTTTTTTGTATTTCTTATTGAACAATGGTTTTTATTTTATTTTTAGTTATTTTATATTTTTGTTAGCTATCCAATGATGGAAGGCATCCTATGAGCATGGTAGGTTATGCTTTGGGCTTGGTAGATCTTGGTTTGCTAGCTTGGGTCCTTTGGTGGCTGCTGATTTTCGATTGGGAGCTGATATTGGAGTTCTATTTTTGTGAGCTGAAGTTTAGCTCATTAATTTTAAAAGGTATGAAGTATTGGTGAAGCTCATTAATTCTAAAAGGTATGGTGGAGTGTGGCTTTTCTTTTCCCCTTGCTGCCTTCTCGTTTTCCCCCTTGCTGCCTCCTCGGTTTCTCCTCTTAACCCTTCGGTTTTGGTGGTTTTTGCTGTTTCCCATGAGTTCCGTTGGGCTTCTTGTGCCTGCTGCCTTGGTTGCTGGTTTGCCCCTTCGGCTCCTTCCCACCTGGCTGGTTCCGTGGACTTCTGGGCTGTTTCCGTGGCCTTTTTGGCTGGATTGTTGTGGTCTTTTCTCTTTGTTTCCTGTACCCCTTTATGGCTGTTGTTTGGTGACCTTTGGTCTTTCATTTCCCTAAATCTAATTGGTTTAGATGGAGGTGCTATGGCTGTTTGGTTTCCTTATGGTTTGCCTATAAATATAACATGTTTTTGGAAGGAAATGGTTGTTGAAAATTGTTTGGCAAAGCCACTAAACCTGAGGGTTTCTTCTCTTGGAAAAGCTTGAGAGCTTTGTCCACCTTCTTCTCCTCTTTTCTATAGCTTGCGAGCTATATTCTTCTCGGGCTTCTTACCTCTTCTTCTCTCCACAAGTTACATTCCACCTGTACCTTTCTTCTTGAGCGATTGGTGTTATCGGTTGGCTGATTTGGAAGCATTTGCTGGAGGAGTTGGTTGGACGGTTGGACTTTCTTGCTGTGGTGGACCATTTGGTTTGCTAACCCTAAGCACATACTTTACTTTACCTACTTTTCGATACATGCGAGGAAACCGTTCCTACGGTTGTTCTGAGGATAGCGACTTTTTATTTTTCTTTTTGTTTCGTTTGGTTTCAATTCTCCTTTGTCTTTTGGAAGTGTGGAAAGTTAATTTAAGTAAGTGTTGCCTATTGTTCTCTTTATCTGGCTTTCTCTCTAGTTTGCTTGCATCAGTTTTGGTATCAGAGCAAGTTCTTATCCTCAGTTTGTCGTTTCTTTTTCGTTGGTTTTTATCCGTGGTTAGTGGCTTCTTATCCGATTTTGGTGAGTCTTCTTTTGTCATATTTCTATGGCTAATAATCCGGGGGATTGACAAAATCTTTTGCAACAATTAAATAACTTGCAACAACAAGTAAACACTTTGGCTGAGGCAGTGGCAAATCTAAATGTTAACAATGCCAATGTCCAAACTTCTGAAAGTGAAGAAGAGGGGCCTAGAAACAATAATAGGCAACAAAGAAATTGGGATCATGAGATCAAAATTGATGTTCCTAATTTTGAGGGAAAGTTACAACCGGATCACTTTTTAGAATGGGTAGAAAAAATGGATCAGTTTTTTGAATGGAAAGAAATGCCTGACAATAGAAAAGTTCGTTTTGCAAGTTTAAAACTTTCTGGTCATGCTTTAACATGGTGGAAAAATTGTCAAAATAATAGACTTAGGAGAGGTAAAGAAAAAATTCAAGTTTGGGAAAGAATGAAAGAAAAATGAAAGGGAAATTTTTGCCAACTGATCATGCTAGAACTATATTTCAGGAATTTAATAATTTGAGACAAGGTAACCAATCTGTTGAGGAATACACTGAAACATTTTATAAACTTCAATCTAGAAACGATTTGAATGAATCTGAAGAGAAGACTGTGTCAAGATATATTAATGGTTTAAAATGGTCTATTCAGGATCAACTTAACTTGCATCACATTATTAAAACTGACGAGGCATATCGAATGGCAATAAAGGTGGAAAAGCAACATCAAAGAGAAAGGGGTCATAACAAAGTTGTGGAAACATATAAAAGGAGAACAACTAAAGGGGTAAAAACTCAAACTTCTGGAAACACATCTGGTGTCAAAATAAAAACTTTTGAAACACAAAATACTGAAAAGGGAAAAGGAATTATGGAAACAAAACCTACTGAACAACCTAAGTTAATTGGGCCTTGTTATAAATGTGGGCTCTATGGTCATCTTTCTGCCACTTGTAGAAAGAATAATCCACCTAGGAGCAATTTCATTGAAAATGATGAAAACTTGGAGGAGGAAGAAGAAAATAATTCTGGTTCTGAAAATGAAGAGGAAGTAGAGAAAATAGATGTTGAAGGAGATGAGGGAGAGGAACTTTTGGTCATAAGGCAAGTTTTAACAACAAAAATTGACAAAGGGGATAGATGGTTAAGAAGAAATATTTTTAAAACAACTTGTACAGTTGAAGGGAAAATCTGCACACTCATGATTGATAGTGGAAGTTCTGGAAATTTTGTTTCACAAAAATTGGTTGATAAACTGAAAATAAAATCAAAACCTCTTGCCAAAACTTACAAAATTTCTTGGTTTAAAGAGGGGGTGAGATTCCTATCACTAAGCAATGTGTTGTGAATCTATCAATTGGTGGATCTTTTAAAGATCAAGTTATTTGTGATGTAGTACCACTTGAAGTTTGTCACATTTTGTTGGGAGACCACAAAACTATTCACAATGGGGAAACAAATACATACACTTTGGTTCAAAATAACAAAGAGTACACTCTCCACCCTCAAAAACTTGTGCCTGATTCACCTTCAAAAAGTAAACTGATTGCCAAAATTGATACTCCTGAGCTGCTTTTGAATGCTAATGATTTGAAATGTTCTGAAGTTGCTTACTTAGTTGTGGGAAAGGAAAATGATTCTACTTTTCAAATTCCTAAAGAAATGAAAGCTTTACTCGATGATTTTTCTGACATAACTCCTGATGAGTTACCTATTGGTTTGCCTCCTATGAGAAATATACAACATCATATTGATTTGATTCCTGGAGCTACTTTACCTAACCTTTCTCATTATAGAATGAGTCCTTCTGAACATGATGAGCTTTTTAAACAAGTGACTGATTTATTGAAAAAAGGTTTGATTCAAGAAAGCTTAAGTCCTTGTGCTGTGCCTGCTTTATTAACGCCAAAAAAAGATGGAACATGGCGAATGTGTGTGGATAGTCGTACAATAAACAAAATCACTATTAAGTACAGATTTCCAAGTCCTGGGTTGGATGACATGTTAGATATGCTCAGTGGCGCTAAAATCTTTTCTAAAATTGACTTGAGAAGTGGGTATCATCAAATAAGAATAAGACCGGGAGATGAATGGAAAACTGCTTTCAAAACAAAAGAGGGTTTATATGAATGGCTTGTGATGCCTTTTGGTCTTTCAAATGCGCCGAGTACTTTTATGCGAACTATGAATCATGTTTTACGATCTTTTATTGGAAAATTTGTGGTGGTGTACTTTGACGACATTTTGATTTATAGTATTCATATTTCTGATCATTTGAATCATGTGAAACAAGTTTTACAAACTTTGCGAGAACAAAGGCTTTTCGTTAATTTAAAAAAGTGTTCTTTCATGACTTCTAGTTTGACATTTTTGGGCTTTATTATTTCTGCTAAGGGAATTAAAGTGGATCCAATCAAAATTGAGGCAATTCAAAGTTGGCCTACTCCAAAAAATATAACTGAAGTGAGAGGATTTCATGGGTTAGCTTCTTTCTATAGAAGGTTCATTAAAAACTTCAGTTCTGTGATTGCTCCTATTACTGATTGTTTAAAAAAGGGGATTTTTCGGTGGACTCCTCAAGCTGAAAAAACTTTTGAAATCATAAAAGCTAAAATGAGTCAAGCACCCATTTTGAGTTTACCAAATTTTGAGAAAATTTTTAAAGTTGATTGCGATACTTCTAATGTTGGTATTGGTGTTGTTTTGAGTCAGGAAGGGAAACCTATTGCCTATTTTAGTGAAAAACTGAATGACGCTCGTGCTAAATATTATGTTTATGATTTGGAATTCTATGCAATTGTTCAGGCTTTGAAATTTTGGCGATGTTATTTGATCCAAAGAGAATTTATTCTTAACACTGATCATGAAGCACTTCGTTTTCTGGGTTCTCAAAAAAATTTGAATAAGAGACATGCCAAGTGGGTTTCGTTTTTACAAGAGTATACTTTTCATATCAAATATAAAACTGGTGTTTTGAATAAGGTGGCTGATGCTTTAAGTCGAAGATCTCATTTGTTGGTAACTGTTTACCCAACTATTACTTCATTTGATTTTCTGAAAGATACTTATGCTACTGATTCTGATTTTAAGAGTATTTGGGATTCTTGTCTTACTTCTGGATCTGATCCTTCTACGCAGTTTGTTATTCATAAAGGATTTTTGTTTAAAGGTTCTCGACTTTGCGTATCTAAAAACTCTTTAAGAGAGCAACTTGTGAAAGAACTTCATAGTGGGGGTTTGGGTGGTCATTTTGGACAGGGAAAAACTATTGCTTTAGTGGAAGAAAAATATTTTTGGCCTCACATGAGAAAGCAAATTGTTAAGCTAGTGAAACAATATAAGGTATGTCAGGCTTTTAAGGGAACTTCACAAAATGCTGGTTTGTATACTCCTTTGCCTATTCCTAACAAACCTTGGGAAGATATTTCTATGGATTTCATTTTGGGTTTGCCTGTTACTATTCGAAAATTTGATTCTGTTTTTGTGGTGGTGGATCGTTTTAGCAAAATGGCACATTTTATCCCTTGCAAAAAAACTTGATGCTTCTTACATTGCTGATTTGTTTTTTAAAGAGATTGTTCGTCTTCACGGTGTTCCTCGTACTTTTACTTCTGATCGAGATACTAGATTTTTAAGTCATTTTTGGAGAACTCTTTGGGCAAAACTTGGAACTACTCTTCAATTCAGTAGTGCATATCATCCTCAGACTGACAGACAAATTGAGGTTGTCAATCGAAGCTTGGGAAATTTATTAAGGTGTCTTGCTGGGGAAAAACCATCCCAATGGGATTTAGTCTTGCCCCAAGCTGAGTTTACTTACAATAATTCTGTTAATCGTACAACTGGTAAAACTCCTTTTGAGATTCTTTATGGCCAACATATTCCTCATATTTTAGATAGAAACTGCTTGCCTTTACCAAACAAAACCAGTGCTGAAGCTTTTGAAACTTTTGATCACATAAAGACTGTCCAACAGCAAGTCCTTGAAAAACTCCAAAAGGCTAATGCTAAATACAAATCTGTTGCTGATAAACATCGAAGAGAGGTTACTTTCAATGTGGGTGACTTAGTGATGGCTTACTTTCGTCCCCAACGATTTCCTGTTGGTACCTTTAGAAAGTTAAGCAGAAAAAAATTTGGACCGTTTCACATACTTCGAAAATTAGGCACAAATGCCTATTTGTTGGATCTTCCCATTTCTGTTGGCACTTCTCATATATTTAATGTTTCTGACCTTTCTTTATATGAAGGAGATTCTGATGATTCAGTGAAAATTGAAACTTTGTCATTCTCTACTCCTATGGCAAAAGCTGAAGATCAAATTGAAGATATTATTGATGTTAGAGTTTCTAAAACAAGGCAAGGTGAACATAAGAGGTTCTTGGCAAAATGGAAGAACCATCCTCTGACCGACTGCACTTGGATGAATGAAAAAGAGCTAAAACAAAGACATCCTGAACTTTTTCAAAAAGTTACTGAAGCTTTCTCATCCGGAGATGAGATTTTCCCACTAGGGGGGAATTGATGCAATCATGTTTTTTTTGTATTTCTTATTGAACAATGGTTTTTATTTTATTTTTAATTATTTTATATTTTTGTTAGCTATCCAATGATGGAAGGCATCCTATGAGCATGGTAGGTTATGCTTTGGGCTTGGTAGACCTTGGTTTGCTAGCTTGGGTCCTTTGGTGGCTGCTGATTTTCGGTTGGGAGCTGATATTGGAGTTCTATTTTTGTGAGCTGAAGTTTAGCTCATTAATTCTAAAAGGTATGAAGTATTGGTGAAGCTCATTAATTCTAAAAGGTATGGTGGAGTGTGGCTTTTCTTTTCCCCTTGCTGCCTTCTCATTTTCCCCCTTGCTGCCTCCTCGGTTTCTCCTCTTAACCCTTCGATTTTGGTGGTTTTTGCTATTTCCCATGAGTTCCGTTGGGCTTCTTGTGCCTGCTGCCTTGGTTGCTGGTTTGCCCCTTCGGCTCCTTCCCACCTGGCTGGTTCCGTGGACTTCTGGGCTGTTTCCGTGGCCTTTTTGGCTGGATTGCTGTGGTCTTTTCTCTTTGTTTCCTGTACCCCTTTATGGCTGCTGTTTGGTGACCTTTGGTCTTTCATTTCCCTAAATCTAATTGGTTTAGATGGAGGTGCTATAGCTGTTTGGTTTCCTTATGGTTTGCCTATAAATATAACATGTTTTTGGAAGGAAATGGTTGTTGAAAATTGTTTGGCAAAGCCACTAAACCTGAGAGTTTCTTCTCTTGGAAAATCTTGAGAGCTTTGTCCACCTTTTTCTCCTCTTTTCTATAGCTTGCGAGCTATATTCTTCTCGGGCTTCTTACCTCTTCTTCTCTCCACAAGTTACATTCCACCTGTACCTTTCTTCTTGAGCGATTGGTGTTATCGGTTGGCTGATTTGGAAGCATTTGCTGGAGGAGTTGGTTGGACGGTTGGACTTTCTTGCTGTGGTGGACCATTTGGTTTGCTAACCCTAAGCACATACTTTACTTTACCTACTTTTCGATACATGCGAGGAAACCGTTCCTACGGTTGTTCTGAAGATAGCGACTTTTTATTTTTCTTTTCGTTTCGTTTGGTTTCAATTCTCCTTTGTCTTTTGGAAGTGTGGATGATTGCTACTATTTGAAGTTAATTTAAGTAAGTGTTGCCTATTGTTCTCTTTATCTGGCTTTCTCTCTAGTTTGCTTGCATCATAATTCCAAAAGGACTAGGGGCGGCTGATTTTAGGAGGGGATTAATGGGGCATTAATGGCTATTGGGAGGGGATTGGAGAGAGAAACTCAAAGGGGAAGGGGGGCCGGCCATGTAGGGAGGGGAGAGAGGGAGATTTGCTTTAAATAGGTCGGCCCCAAAGACTAATTAGAGATTTAAATCAAATCTGATTTTAATCTCAGATTTAATTAAATAAGGATGTTACCAAATTTAAGTTTTTGGATTAGGAAAGTATTTAAATTTCGAATTTGAATTTGAAATCCAATTAAATGA
Organism: Dendrobium chrysotoxum; assembly: GCA_019925795.1. Classification (NCBI taxonomy): domain Eukaryota; kingdom Viridiplantae; phylum Streptophyta; class Magnoliopsida; order Asparagales; family Orchidaceae; genus Dendrobium; species Dendrobium chrysotoxum. The sequence continues at coordinate 37,023,262 of CM034301.1, forward strand.
CTTTCCTAATTGACTAAACTTATTTTAGGAAAGTGGTTAATGGCCAAAGGGATTTGATTTTGGATTTTGGGCTAGGGAAAGAGGGGTGGCCGGCGGGTTAGGCTAGGGAGGGGTGGCGGCTGGGAGGAGGCCGGCGGTGGAGCAGGCGGCTGGAGGGGGTAGGGGCGGCGGCTGGAGGGGGTAGGGGCGGCAGCTTGATGTGGGGTGGGTGGAAAGGAGGTGGCCGGCGGCTTGAAGCCCAAGGATGCCGCCGACTTTGGACAAGGGGGAAGGGCTTGGCCTCAATTTGATCCCACTCCAAATCCCACAAAGAAATCTTGGACAAGAAGCCTAGAACTCACTAAGAGATCAAGCTAGTAGAGCAAATTTTCATTCAATAATTCATTAACCAAATACAATAGAGAGGGGCCTTATATATAGACCTCACAATGATAAAAAGAAAGCAAATGACTAAAGTGCCCCTTGGGCTACAATAACAACAAGCTACCCCTAAGGGGGAAAATGAAAAAATTGAAATAAAATATACATAATACATAAAATGCAACAAAAATAAATGCTCTCCATCATGGTTGTCGATCTCCAATGCTTCCTCTGATAGACGCGTCGGAATCTTCTGTTGATGTCCTCATCAGAATATCTGAAGAGAAAAATTTAAACCATACCATCTATGTTCACCAATACTTTGATACTTTTTTCATTTGCTTAATGGTAGGTGTGCGAGAAATATAAACAAGGCAGCTATTTTGGAACATCTACTCTCACGTGACGTAAATTGAATTACAACAAAAGAACGGGACGAAGTGGTGGAGAAGAAAAGAGAAAAACAACCAATAGTTACCTTCTGCACCACAAAAGCAAATTGATCCGGTAACCAGATGTTGTAGGACGGGCACCGTGACGATGGCGACCACGGTGAAGTATAGCTTGACCAGGGACATGAGAATACTCTAATATTTCCTGTAAATAAAGCATGTGACCAGAATCAAGCATTATAAATTTTACGATATTCCAAATTATATGACTAGCTGAAAGCAATGAATTAAAGAACAAAGAGAACCAAAAATTGAAAGATAAGAAGACTTATGTGCATGAAAAATGTTTACACAAGAAAGGGAAAGCTATCACAGATCAGCAAACAACAAAGACTTTCACAGAAGTTCCAAAAAAAATCAGCCACACTTGGCTAGTTGAATCACACCTGCAATTTTCCAGTCATGGTATCATTTATCCTGTGATTTTTAGCTAGGTTTACAAATTAGAAAGAATAGAAAAATATCACTCAGCTGATGCATTTCAAAGATTCGATGAAAAGTAATGATTTAAAGTCGGTTACAAAGGTTTGACATAGAAATTCGGACATTATTTTCAATAATAATGAAATAAACAATGCAACTAGGAAGATCTGAATACCCAAGTTAGCAAAAGCCAAAATAAAGTGTTGAATGTTTTGAATTGTATCTTTAACCTGAACACGTGTTGTATATGATGATAATGATATCTGAGAATAGTTATATATCGAATACAGTTCATGAGATACTTTGCTTTACAAGTGAAACTAAATTCAGGATTGATAATAAATAACAAAAGAAGCCAAGGAAATTTGCTCCTACAACCACAAATATCAGAAAAACCCATAAATACTCATCTATTACCAAGCAAAATAAATAAATAAATGCATTTTACTTATTCTACGAATGTATCCGATTTTGACAGTTTATAAGACAATTATAAGATTTATTTATTAATTCCTGAAAATTTTTAAAGAAAACCAACCAATATAATTGTTTGAAGTGCGTGCTACAAATTGGCCAGGTGTAGAAAACCTATAATTCTAAATCCATTTTGGTGGCAGCTAGGGTTTGAGGGAGAAAGGAGGCTTCCTAAAAAAAGAAGAAACTACACACAGTATATTGTTGAAGATATATCTTTGTATTGAAATCTAGTTTTGCGTTCATAAGATCTCATGAATTTTGATGATTCAAATGTCAATGGATTCCATGCGAGAGTTGTAGTATTGGCAGTGATTGGTGTGCAAAACTCATCAACATTAACATATTGATTGGATATAATGGATTATGTACCTTTATTATCTTACTGCATATGTGCCATCTAATTATTGATCCAAGTATGATCACACATACAGTGCATGTTCATGTTTGCGTGCATGATGAGATTAATATTGAGGTGATAATATCATAAGGTAAGAGAAGTTGCATGATATCCACAAAAGCATTCATACATGGGGAACATTAGTTATTTGCATCTCTAACAAGGATATTAAGGCCGTGAATAGATGCTTTCATGAGTGTCCGGGAGATCGATTCCATCGGCAAAGTTATTGATCTATTAGTGATGCCAAGCTTCATTATCTTAGTGGCATGTTGCGTTAATACATAATAATTATGGTTATTGAGTTATGAGGATGTTTGACCTATAGGTGCAAATGTTGTTCTTATTGATAGGTGATTCCTTTAGGGAATTAGCAAAACAATCAGGCACGTGGAGATGGCGTACTTCAATTGTGATAACTGGAAACACAATTCCAAAACCACGGAGCGTGTATAGGAACATGATTTGTGTGATCCCATTCAGCGAATTGGTGACTTCCCAGAAATGCCAACGTGCCATTGACTCATTTATGCTCAACCTCTATAACTTGCCAACTTGATAGCATAAATATGAGTATTGATCACTATTTATTATGATCACCACACCAGCTAGTGTGTCTATATGACAAGATATATCTAATTTTAATAGGTAGATGACTTAATTTTGGAAGTGCATTCTAATAGTTGGGCATATTGTCCATAGGCATGTCATTAAAGCTTGATGTTTATAAATATTCTTTTATCTTTCAGGCATGAGCGATGGTGATTGGTGATAAGAAGCAGATTTCTGAGCTAGTGCTTAGCCTCAGTCATTACAGGTAGGACAACTTTTACTAAGTTGTCATTCGATTATCTCTTCATTATTATTTTTAGGTCATGATCATGGAATTGTGAATTGGTTTGTGATTGGAAAATCCTATAAGAATAGAGATTAGCAAGGTAAATTTAATTACAGTTACTTCTGCTCTATGTTCTTCCACTATTATTTAGTTGCATTCCAATATGTTGTATTAATTAAAGTGGGGCGTAAATTACACATGTTTCAGAATGTGTACAACAATGATACATAGCCAAAATTTTCAATTAATACTCGTAAATAACAAGGGTTATATACACACTTCAATCTTCAAATTTCATAAAAGTACACTTTGGTTTTACATTTTTTTTATCTGAAATGACCAAAATTCTTATGCATCAAAGTTTTAGCTAGGCCTATCTTCAACAAGAAAGTTTGTCCTTTTAATTGTAAACTTGCATTCATGCCCAATTTTCACTGCACTAAAACTAAAACTTGGCATCAGGAAGTTATGTCTAGGCATTTGACAATATGTGAAACTCTGCCTAGCTTGACCCAATATAAATGAGTTAATAGTTTTGCTCAACCCACACCTTTTATATTTAGACGCCCTAAGTTAAATAGACTTTCTAGTGACCCATCCGGCTCATGAAGAATATTGGGTTCTGTTCAAGGCATACTAAATCACCAGTCCGGCTAAAATCGGTCAAGCCTGGTAGGTTCTTGGCATAAACCTAATTTTTCCAATCACTAAACTCAATAGGATAAGTGACCAAGTTCCCCAATCCAGCTATGCCTCCTCCTAATTAATTCCACGATCCAACAAGTAAGATTCATTCAACATCAGCCCCATCCAAATTTTAATTAGACAAACCACCAAGTAGTTCAATAGTTTCATGACCCATCAGCTTCAACTTGCCCATCAGCTGCATCCCTGCTCTAGTTTCCCGACGCGAATTACATTAAAATAAAATCACAGTAAAGATTAGAAAAAACTGAAAGATAAGAGGGTTGGTTTCAAAATCATAAAAGGGTTACATGGTCAGTTAACAAATATCCCACAGCATCAAATGATTACAAAAGCTTAAACTAAATCAAAGTGAGAATTCTACAAATGAAGTTCAAAGTGAAGTTTCTGGAAGTTAAAGGGAAAAGTGGCTTATGCAGACGTGGTGATTACAACATAATATCCTTTTTTTTTTAATTTCTATAAAGAAATGTTTTCTTCAGTTCTGCTTATAGCAAATGAGTTGTCTGCAGTTCTGCTTATAGCATGATGATATGGACAATTCAAATATTGAGTCTATTAGGTAAAATAGAACACTGCCGTTGCCAGGTCCCAAATCCTAGATGAAAAAAAGTAGAGGGTTGCGTTAGGTAGTCGACAACCAGCATAAAACTTGTCGAATAATAATGACATGAATCCTTTAAGAAATTGTGTTAATGCTAGGGCGTCCCCTGGAAGCGATGCGCTGTATGGCCTGAATACAGCGACAAGTGTGCAAGGGCCGTTGCACCGCCGCCCGGTTGCAGTATTAAATAGGCAAGGGTTCCCACATCAAGGGCGAATGTGGGCAAAGAAGTTAGTCCATGAAACTAAAATTAGGATAGGAACTTGGAATATAGGTTCCCTTACAGGAAAATCAATGGAATTAATAGATATTATGATTCATAGAAAGATAAATATTCTGTGCATTCAAGAAACTAAATGGGTTGGAGAGAAGGCTAAGGAGATTGATAGTTTAGATTTTAAACTTTGGTATTCGGGTAGGAGTCGTACTAGAAATGGTGTAGGCGTGATTTTAGATAAGAGTTTGAAGGATAATGTTATAAATATTAATAGAATTGAAGATAGAATTATAGCTTTAAAGATTATTGTTGATGCTGAGATTGTTAACATTATAAGTGCTTATGCTCCTCAAGTGGGTTTGGATATGGATTCAAAATTAAAATTTTAGAATGACTTAGAAGAATTAATACAAAAAATACCTCTTGAAGAAAGAGTTTTTATTGGAGGAGATTTAAATGGACATGTTGGTAGAGAGGTAGATGATTTTAAAAGCATTCATGGTGACCTTAGGTTTGGAACGACAAATGAAGGTGGTAAGTCCATATTAGATTTTTGTTTAGCTTATGATTTTTTAATTGCTAATAACTTATTTAAGAAAAGGAATGAGCATCTCATTACTTATAAAAATGGATATAGTACAACTCAGATTGATTATTTTCTTATAAGAAAATTAGATCGTTTAGATTTCAAAGATTGTAAAGTTATTCCGAGTGAAAATTTATGTATCCAACATCGTTTATTAGTTTTGGACTTGAAGATAATGGGGAAGAAAATAAAAAATAAAGTAAAACGATTTTCTAGAATTAGATGGGGGCATTTAATGAATATTAATAAAAATATTTTTGAGAATAAGATTTTAGATCTTAAGATTTTGTCTGCGCATGAGGATGCTAATGTTATGTGGGAAAAAGTGACTAGTGATATTAAGAATATTGCAAAAGATGTGCTTGGAGATTCAAAGAGAAAAGCTCCTCCTAATAGTAAAAATAGTTGGTGGTGGAATCCAAATGTGCAAGAAAAGATTAAAAATAAGAAGATTTGTTATAAAAATTGGTTTAATTGTAAAAATTTTGATAATTGAAAATTATATAAAGAGGCACGTAAGGAATCTAAGAAAGCAATATACGATGCAAAGAGTTTAGCTTTTAGTGATTTATATAATAGATTATAGATACTAAGGAGGGAGAAAGATATATATATATATAAGTTAGCCAAACAAAGAGATAGGAGTAGTAAGGATTTAGTTCAAGTGAAGTGTATTAAGGATGAAGATCAAAAAGTACTTTTTTTAGAAGATAATATCCAACAAAGGTGGATGAGATATTTTACTAAATTTTTTAATGAAAAATGTGAAAATAAAATTAACTGTAGTGACCTTAGCACCCTAAATGAAAATAAAAATTTCTATTTTTATCGACGTATTAGTAAAACCGAAGTTAGAAAAGCTTTAAAGAAAATGAGGGGTGGAAAAGCTGTTGGACCTGATGATATTCAAATAGAGGTGTGGAAATGCTTAGGAGATGAAGGAATTTCTTGGCTTACTAAACTTTTTAATATTGTTTTGAAGACTAAAAAGATGCCAGATGAGTGGAGAATAAGTGTGTTAATCCCTATTTTTAAGAATAAAGGTGATGCACAAGATTGTGCAAATTATAGAAGAATTAAGTTAATGTGTCATACTTTAAAACTATGGGAACGAGTTATGGAGCATAGGTTGCGGCGTGATACTAATGTTTCTCAAAATCAATTTGGATTCATGTCGGGTAGGTCTACTATGGAAGCTATACATTTATTAAGAGGTTTGATGGAGAAATATAGAGAGAATAAGGAGGATTTACATATGATATTTATTGATTTAGAAAAAGCATATGATAAAGTTCCAAGAGAAGTGCTATGGAGAGTTCTTGAAAAGAAAGGAGTTAATAACGCTTATATTCAAATCATTAAAGATATGTATGTAGGACCTATTACCTGTGTTCAAACATAAGGTGGTTTGACCAAGTATTTCCCTATTTCGGTTGGATTACATCAAGGATCAACCTTAAGCCCATATCTTTTTGCTTTAGTCACGGATGTTCTCACTAGACATTTGCAAGAGGATGTACCTTGGTGTATGCTTTTTGCTGATGATATTCTTCTTGTTGATAAGACTAGAGAGGGAGTTGAAGGTAAACTAGAATTGTGGAGGTCAACCTTAGAGTCTAAAGGTTTTCGTTTGAGTAGATCTAAAACGGAATATATGGAGTGTAATTTTAGTAATAATAGACCTAGTGAGGGGATTGTAACTTTGGCCGATCAAGTCATTAATAAGAGTACACATTTTAGATATCTTGGATCTATTGTTCAAGTGATGGTGAAATAGATGGGGATATTATTAGCAGAATCCAAGTTGGATGGTTGAAGTGGAGGAATGCATCAGGCTTATTGTGTGATAGAAAAGTACCCCAACTTAAGGAAAAATTCTATAAGATGGTGGTGAGACCTGCAATGCTTTATGGTGCCGAATGTTGGCCATTAAAAGAGAAGCATAATTCTAAGTTAAGTGTTGCAGAGATGAGGATGCTCAGGTGGATGAGTGGCTTTACCCTTAGAGATAGGATACGAAATGAGTATATTCATGAAAAGGTTGGAGTAGCTCCAGTGGAAGATAAGATTAGAGAGAGTCGCCTTAGATGGTTTGGTCACATAAAACGGCGGCCTCCCGTTGACCCGGTTAGGAAAGTAGAGGTCTTAGATTTGACTTATGTTAAGAAAGGTAGAGGTAGACCTAAAAAGACTTGGTTAGAAAATATTAGAAATGATCTTTCTTTATTAGATTTAAATGAGAATTTGACTTTTAACAAAACAGAATGGAGAAAAAGGATTCATGTAGCCGACCCCACGTAGTGGGATAAAGGCTTGATGTTGTTGTTGTTGTTGTTAGGTAACATAGGTGAAAAATAGTTTTAACGTTTTGCACCTTGGATTAGCTTTCGCATAAAAATGACCATAAATGCATGTGGTTTATGCCCACCATGTGGGCATATAAAAGTTAATGCAAATGATGGTATTCAACAACAGTTAAACATGTAATTAGTAAACCTCAGGTTGAGTTTCTGAGTTGACATGCTGGTCGCATCTGACACCTCGAAAAAATAATTCTCCACCTGAAAATTGCTTACCCAAGCACACATTTAAAGTAACTTCTGAATCATCCACATGAAAATCTGCAAAAGAGTGAAAGGTTCAGAAAATAACAGTCTGCACATTTAGGAACATAAAACTTGGGCTAACAAGAAAGAAATAATGGTACTACGCATGAAATGCAAACAGCTGGCATGACATCTGAATCAATGTAAGATAATAAAAAAATCATATTTTGCTGCTGCCATCAGCATAGCATGAGAAATGTTGACAATATGTCAATACTGTTTGGAGTCGCATGCCACCTGTGCATGCACTCAAAAAAGAGCAAGCCTAGGGGTTGGATAACTATGCGACAGGTTGTGAAAGCATCTTGCATCCCTTACGTTAGCTTACATTAATTAAGATAACATTTTAGCTTCATCATCCCTCAACAAGTTTAAATTTGTGTGCCTCCATTAGATAAATCTGAAAACCAACAAGGGAAATCAAATTCTAAGTAATTTAAGGAAAATATTATGCATATACACTTAAAATATTTTGAGAGGTTATCATTGTTAGTAATGCAAAATTTGTCACAGCCGCTTTTTGGAGTTTCAATCCTAATTATTTTAGCAGAGTTGGAGTTTGTAATTTGGCCAGATGAAGGTGTTTGAATCAGTATTTAACTAATACTAACTATTTTCTAAAATATTGTGTGCATTTAATTCGCTTAGATGGTTCGGTTTACAAATTAGTTAAATCAATAGGTTACACTGATAAAATTTAGAAAACCAAACCAACCAAATTATTTTTCTAACAGAACCAAATTTTAGTTTCGTTAGTTTAATTTATCTTTGGATGACCAAAACAAAAATACTTTTAATAAGGAACCTAGTTATCTGTAACTCAAATAACATGTTTTAAAAATAATAGTAAAAAATATTTTTCAAGAATTTATATAACTTCAACTAGTAGAATAAAAAATATTCATGTTGATTTTTCTCCTTTTTATTTACAATTTATGAACTTTATTGATTTAATATTTTAAGATATTAGCATAATTCAACTTTTTGTTTGAGTGGCCTTACAAAAGAAAAATATAGAACTAATAACCAAAAATTAAAAAAAAACCCAAAATTACAACCAATTACCAAATCAATACTTTAACAACCAAACCAAACCAAACCAATCAACCAAGATTGGTTTGAGTTTATTTTTCGATTTTATCCGAACAAGGCATGCCCATATTAGCTTTCATAATTTTCTAAGCATGCCTTTGATGAGTTGGGGCATTCAAGGTATGATTGATGCATTGACAAGAGTTTTCTGCTTCATAGGATTTTTGGCTACAACAACTTGGTGGGTAGTTGTGGAGCCGCCAATTGAGCTTTCCATCATGAATTTCCTTTTCACGACCATATTGCTTCACAGATGCATTTTAGCCGCACAATGATTTTATTTGATGTGGAGATTTGTCGAGGCTTTTGTTGGGTCCTGTTGCATGGAATCCTTATTCATGGTTTCTATTTCATTGCAACACCAAGAGTTCCTTTGCATGAGAGTATGTACGGTCTTTATTTACTGAGTTACTATTCCACGGGTGCTTTAGGCCCTAAATTGTATAACCATCCCCTCTAAAAATATGGCTAATACTTTATGAGATGAATAAATTTTTAATTTGAATACAAAACCACCTTCATCTATTCGAATATGTGGATCCTCAACCAATCATTAAACCTAAAAACTTTCAAGATTAGTCTTCTTGGTCAAGCTCGAGGCATGCTAATTTATCTATTCCATTTCTCCTTATATCTTCTATTTCTATTTATTTCATGACTGGGTTGAAAGTGAGCTTTGCCTTTTTTTTTTTCCTAATCTTACAAGTTTCTTTCTGTGCTGAGATATGCATTAACTGAGATACTTTGTATGATACCTATTTCTTATGATTAATTTCTACTAGGAGAAAAAATCTTTTTCAATGCCAATTGGATTTTATATAATTCCCTATTAGTTATCAGTAGTGGAAAATAATTATTTTTGTTAGATTATTTGCTTCACAAAAAAATTTGTTTCATTAAATTATTTGCATGCTTGAAAAGAAAATTTCCATATCGATTAATTTGATATAGCCTTTGCATTAGAACTTTTAATATCGTAATCCAACAATCATAATATCAAAGAAAAAAGGTTGTAATACAATTTCTACTAGAAGTGGGACTAAATAGCAGGGTCATTTAACAAATAAACAATGGGATGCAATTTCAAGAATCCAAAAATAATTAATTGAAATACAACTTAATCAAGAAAAACCAGGTACTGACATAAATTAGATTAAAGGTCTTAAATACTACAAAGAGTTTGATTACAACCAACAGTCCTAAAAAGTTTGCACTAAATGAATGAGCTGATTTAATCATACGGAAGAGCTTGTTAATTTGAATGTTACGTTTTTACATTAATGGCCCACATTCTAATAGAAATATTTAAGAAAAATACACATTCAAGTACATATTGATGATAAAATAAAGAAAGTAAACATGGAAGCACCAACATGTGATAGAATAATAGATCAAAATGCTTTTTCTAAGGTTGTCAATATGGTTTTCTTGAATGGTGAATTATGTCTGATGAACATCAAATTAGATTTGCTAAAACAAATAATCTAGATAAGCTAAAATGGATTTGATGAGTTTTGCTAAAAAGGGGCAAGATTTGGTAAAGAACTTAGATTCGGTTGGGAAGAAATAATAGCTTCATTTCAAGAAAGAATATCCTCCATTATCATATTATCGTAATTTGTTTGATGAATTCAATACTGTAAGATCCAAATTATTCAGGGATTAATCTGAAATGAATTTTTAAAGTTAATATTAAATTGTTGTTTTGTTAAAATTTTTTACAGTTAAGTAGTTAGTATTTAAAATACAAGATAAATATTAATAATTACTTTAAGTAACATATTTAAATTAAATGAGATAATTATCTAATTCCTAAAGAGATGCTTTCAAAGAGTGTATTCGATAGCAGTTATGCGTGGGCATCCATTTGCTATGGTTTCACGCATGCCAACAGCAAGGAATCGGTGGAGGAACTGTTGAAGGTTTCGGAAGTGCAGACAGGGAATTCGGCACAAGGCCTGTGGAGGAATTCGCAGAAAACACTGTAGCAGAATTCGCTACAGTGAATTCTGGCTGATTTGTTGAGTTCGGCACAGTGTTTTGAACACTGTAGACAGCATTGGTATAGGGAAATTGTGGAGGAAGTAAAGTGGAGTGGAGCAACGACTATAGGAAAAAAAGTAGGTTTGTGACTAAGTAAATTTCAGAAGTTTATTTTATTTATAACTAGAATTTGGTTAATATTGAAATTGTTGGCTTAAGATATAGAATCGTTGTTCAGTTAAGGAAATAACACAGAAGTGAAGAAGAAACTTAGGGAAGAGGAAATCAAGGTATCATTGTTGATATGCAGAGAGAATATTTCGAGGTAAATAATTATATGTATGACTTGGTGTTTATATCATTTAATTGAGTAATAAATTTTAGTATTTATAAGATTAGAGAGATATATTATAGGTGACTTACAATCGTAGAAGGATACAAAATAGAGAATCGGAGAAGACACCTCGCCAAAGAGGTAAGTAATGCAAAGGTTTATTTAAAGAGGATATAATATCATTATAGAGATGTATATTCATTCTAATGACAATTCAGAAAGATAATCATTAAAACAAATGATTTTATATTATGCATATGACAGTCAATTATTCCTGTATAAGTCAATTCATCTTCATACGAACAATAAAATTTAATATATGAACAAGTATGATAATGTTAATCTTTTCTTAGTTAGTAATGCATTGAAATTTAATTCTATTCTTTATGTAATGCAGAAATTCTTTACATGCAACAGATAAATGCAATTTATGAAATGTTTATAATTAACATAAGCATATTGACTTTATGTTGTTTATATGATATTAAAATATGGATATCTCTATATTTATCAGAAGCAGATATGAATTATGCTGAATATCAAACTAATAAAGATTAGTTAGTTTATGATATGATATCTACAATATCGGGTGGACAAAAGGGAACCAATATGAAACATATATTGTAGATGGGGTAAAAGGGACCCAAAGAATATGATACATGCATAACATGTGAGGCAAAAGGGACCCCTCAAAGGGCAAAAGGGACCTCTATGTTATTCAATAGCGATAATGCCATATTTACCTGGGCTCCATTGAATATCTTCATGAAAGTATGACCAATCTTTTAAAAAGTCTAAAGTTAATATTCAATTTAATCTTCAGTAGAGGACTAAGATTAATGCAACATTTCATTGTATGATGTTTTCTAAATTTTGTTTCACTTATGATTTCAATGGTGTAAAGTTAATAATGCAATTTATTTGTTAATTAAATTTGCAAAGCTTATTGAGCCTCATAGCTTACCAGTATTTTTCTAATTGGTTGTTGTTATAGGAAAGGGAAAGGAGAAGATAATTGCAGATTAATTTTGCAAGTTATTTCATATTTTATGTTGGTATTTATATTTGTTTGTGAAGTCTAAATTTGAAGTATGTAAACATTCTAGTGATGTATTACTTTGGATTTCTGTAGTGGCTCTGTAAGTATTTCTTTGATGAAACTTAAAGTTATTAGATGCTTCCATTGGTGTATAAAAATGTTATTGGAGATTTTATATACATTTTCAAATAATGAAATGTTTCAGATGTTTAATGATAAAAATTTTATGTTATGCATGTTATACTCTACAATACTATGAAGAGGTACTGTGGGGTGTTACAAATACATCTAAATAGAGAATGAAGTCCATTAATGAATGTATCAACAAACTAAAAGAAATATTATTCACTTAGAAACTATGTAAGTTACATTAAGAAGCCATTCAATGTCTAGGCCAGAATTGAGTTCTAATATTAGGAAAAATAACACCAAATACTAAATTTTGAATATGCTTTCAATCTTTCAATTTTGAACAAATAGTGAGAAATCCTAAATGATAGAACACAGAAACAGAAGACAGAAGTTCTACCTTACGTTCAGCACACAAACACAAATTGTGGCAACTACCGTGTGTCAGTAACGCAAAACTTAATAAAGATAAAGGAAAACCTAATGCAGGTACAACTGGATCTCAGATTTCTACTAAAGCATGTTTTAAGCTTCATCAATTTGTGAATGAATGTGCAAGCAACAGCTGACATTTTAATATGTTAGATGAATAAGATTAAAAAAAAAAGAATAATGTAGAGGATATCAGAATACATTCGGGAATTTCAAGAAACAAGTGATTCACAGGATAACTTTACTGTATCATTCTTCAATGCTATAGTAAGCATTATTGCTGGCCCTAAAAACCAAAATCTGAATGAAGAAAAACTTTCACACTTCAATTACTTTCAAAACGGAGATAAAATATATAAGCTTTTTTTTTTTTTAATATATAAGCTTATCATAGACAATGGCAGGTGCATCAATGTTGTAGTTACATTAACTATAGAAAGTAACTTAAACCGAAACTGCATTCACAACCTTATAAAATAGCACGAAAGATAAAAATTCAAAAAAATACTTGGTTCCAATTCAACTTGCTACGTATAACTAATGTATAAGAGGTGATATATACCCACAGATATAGGACATATTGATTTGGGATGCACATTGCTATAGTTTAAATCCTACTCATTTTTGAAAAATCTAAAACTTACGTGTTCAAAAGAAATGGAAGAAGGGTCATTCAAAACCTACTAAACCTAAAGATAATTCTATCTTATCTACAAATGAATCAAGTGGAACTAATAAACCAAGAAATTCCTTGCATATCTTATGCCAACATGCATTTGTATAAAAAGTTTTAAAGAAAAATGACTATTAGTTAAGTAACTTCAAAGGTACAAATAACACCGTTGGAACCACAAAGTTTATCTTAACCAAGCATTAATGATTTGTAGTTTGATGATCTTCCAAATAAAATACCATCACTTAGAAGTAAAATATGTTATAGATTTTTTCTAGTTCATCTTTACCTTATCTCTTCCACAGTAGGATAAAAACAACCAAGTGGAATATTCATTAGAAAAAGGTTTTATTACAAAAAGCTTCAACTCGATGTGTCATTCAGGTATCAGTCCTCAAAAAGATGGAAGTTTGCAAGTATGCATATAATAGAGCAATTAATAAAATCACTATCATATATATATATATATAGATGATATACTTGATCTAATGATTGGAGCTTTTGAAACTTGATTTGAGAAGTGGTTATCATCAAGTCATAACAAGTGAGGTAATGAATGAAAAACAACTTTAAAATTAAAAATAACATGAATGGTTAATCATGTGTGTAGCAAAGCCAGACTGTGTGACAGAAGCGTGCATGCACAAAAAACAATGTCTGCACCAGCAATAAAAGCATGCATGCTCCAACATTCACTTGTACTATGGCACTTGTAGGTGTCTGTTAACATTTGGGATTTGATCCAAAAATCAGATACGAAGCATGAGATACATACATGACGAGATAAACAACAACTATGAAGCCTACCAAAAAAGAAGGCACAAAAACATTCCACAAGCATAAATGACAAATAGGTCCACATATGTAATAAAACATTAGTCTAGTCTTTCTTTTAACTTTGGTTAGATAGACCAATTCTACATTGTAAACTTGGTATACCCAAGTATTAGAAAAATACCACTTATTGTAAGAAAAGGCATTGAATGAATAGAATTTATGGTTTCCTCTCTTTCTCTTATGTCTTCTATTTCTGTTCTCTCTTTCTCTTATGTCTTCTATTTCTCTTACAATTTTACACCTGCTCGAAAGGTGTCAAAGCTTCTTGGATCAGCAAAAAGCATAACAAATGGTGCTTTCGTTGAGAGCAATCTAACCTTCCCTCTCGTCTTCCTGCTGCTAGCTTTCCAGCCATAGTCTCCAGTCAACCGAGCAGCTCAACCCTTCCAAACGTAGCTTCCAGCCACACCTCTTCAGCAAATATTGGACACAGCTCTGCGATTCTGCCCTTCTTCCAGCCGCTGTCTCCAGCCACTTTTTCACCATCCAAGACCTTCAAGAACAGCTGCAGTCACCTATTGCAGCTGCTATTTTAGACACAACCACCACCTGATTTTTTGAAAAGAAACAGCTTCTTGCAGTTGTTTTGATATCTCCTTTTCAACATTCTACAGCCTCCGTCTCCCCTCCGCAGAATCCAGCCAAGAAATTTTTCTGGACAGATTCTAGCAGCTGCAACTTCTTGCCTCCATCTCCGTTTTTCCCTTCCTGCAGCTTCCTCTACCATTCGGCCAGCTGCCTTCCTCTTTGGGTTTCTGATTTTCCCTGCATCAACAGCACGGCATTCGCTCCACCATACCAACTTACCTACTGCACATTGGATCTTCAGTAATTCCACTTTGTTTCGGGCATTGTTTGTCTCAAGAACTGAAGTTTTCACCTTCCAAGACCTTCAGTTTCAAGACCAAACAGCTGCAGTTTTTCAAAACCTGCAGATTTTTTTTCAAGAACTGCTTCTACCACCTCCACCAGTCCTCAATCTGCAACAAGTACTGGTTTCAAGAACAGCAGTGCTGTTTTCAAGAAGCATACATCAGCAGCCACCAAAGAACTCTCAATATGAGAAACGCTGATTTGGTATAAGCCATCCGGGCGATGCAAACAAACCAAGAATTACAATTCTCCGCAATACAAAAATCTCTACAACAAGTAATGTTCAAATTGCCTCCATTGGCTCATCACTTCAACATGTCCGCGCTTTCATGCATTATATTGATAAGAAACTTGATAGTTTGTGCATTAACCACCCACCTCCACTCCATCAAGATCCTTCCTCTTCCGCCGGAATCCTTAGTTCCTCCGAACGAATCCCTTCTCCACAACCGCCACCTTGTCCGACTATTGCGCATCGTATTCATCTTCCATAATTATCTCGACCAGTTAACATCCATCCTTATCATTCTCCACATTTTCATAAGAATGCTATTCATAATCGCAACTCTTTTTCTATTCTAATATTACCTCTTCATAAATTGGATGGTAATTGGCATTTTTGCATCAATTCTAGAGCCCTTAATATACTCACCATTAAAGATAAATGTCATAATCGCAGCTCTTTTTCTTATTATCAGTAGAATTCAAGTTGGATGGTTGAAGTGGAGGAATGCATCGGGCTTGTTGTGTGATAGAAAAGTCCCCCTCAAACTTAAGGGAAAATTCTATAAGATGGTGGTGAGATCTGCAATGCTTTATGGTGCAGAATGTTGGCCATTAAAAGAGAACCATAATACTAAGTTAAGTGTTGCAGAGATGAGGATGCTCAGGTGGATGAGTAGATTTACCCTTAGAGACAAGATACGAAATGAGCATATACATGAAAAGGTTGGAGTAGCTCCAGTGGAAGATAAGATTAGAGAGAGTCTCCTTAGATGGTTTGGTCACATAAAACGACGGCCTTCCGATGACCCGGTTAGGAAAGTAGAGGTATTAAATTTGACTTATATTAAGAAAGGTAGAAGTAGACCTAAAAAGACTTGGTTAGAAAATATTAGAAAAGATCTTTCTTTATTAGATTTAAACGAGAATTTGACTTTTAATATGACACAATGGAGAAAAAGGATTCATGTAGCCCACCCCACGTAGTGGGACAAAGGCTTGATGATGTTGTTGTTGTTTTCATATTCCAATATTACATGAATTTTTTTATGAATTACAAAGTTTTTTTTTTCCAAACTTCATTTTCGTTCTGCCTTTCAACAAGTTAGGATACATTAACAAAATGTTCTGCAAACTATTCATGACAGTCGCTTTGAATTTCTCCCCCTCTCTTCGTCTTTTACTACTCTCAACCTTGAGGACAAGGTTGTATTTCATGGCGATGGGAGTGTTAGACTTCAACATATGGGATTGGATCCAAAAATCAGATGCGAAGCATGGGCTACAAACATGGCGGGACAACCAACAACTATGAAGCCTACTAAAGAAGAAGACACAAATACATTTCACAAGCATAAATGAAAAATGGGTCAACATATGTAATAAAGCACTAGTCTAGTCTTTTTTAAAGTTTGGTTAGGTAGACCGGTTTTATGTTGTAAATTTAGTCTACCCAAGTATTATAAATACACCACATATTGTAAGAAAAGGCATGGAATGAATAGAATTTCTAGTTTCCTCTCTTTCTCTTATGTCTTCTATTTCTCTTGGGAGTTTACACCAACTCGAAAAGTGCAAAACCTTCTTAGATCAACAGGAAACATAACAGTGTCATAAAGTTGCACACACATGCATATGTTTTAGTAACTTCAGTGACTTACGAATTGTTAGATGTATGTCATGTATATAGAAAAAACTGTGCCTTGTAGCATCTTGGCCAACCAATCACTCGTGTTGAATGTTAATACAGGATTTTTACAAGTCATCGACTCTTCTTCCATTAAATCATTACAAGCAGCATTTGTCCATGTGTTATGTTTATGTTTATTGTATATCAAGATAGTTTTAACACTGTTTGTTTTACATTAAGTCCCACCTTACCAATAACTTGCATTAGGCATGCTTTAAGCCCCTAATTTATATTAGGAGTCTTATAGTCTTGTCCGAGCATCATATCATTAAAAACAAGAGCATGTTAGCCTGAATCCGCTCGCCTCAATTTTCCTTCTCTCCTTCTTAGCTAAGAAGCCATACCTAATCACTGTCTCTCTCTCTCCAACTGAAGTCTCAGAAGGTCACTAAAGCTTGATTTTGCAAAGATCACCTCCATTACTAGTATTGATTAACAAAAGCATGTAAAACTTTATGAGAATTACCAATTGTATCCTTTACCTTCAATTGAAACTATTTCTGTTTATTTTGTTGGTATTTGATATTGTGTGTTCTGAGGAATATAAAATAATTTAAGAGATGAAAAAATTCTTCTTTTGGATATGAAGACCTTTTTGATCTGATCTAATCTAAGATGTAAATCATTAATCAAATATGAGACTTGAAAGCTTCCATTAGAGATGATCTCCATCTATAAGTGCAAGGCTTGCTTATTTAGTTTTTTTTTTTCTTTTTCTTTATTATTATTATTTTATGAAAGGGTTTGAAAATGAGACTATTTTTCATTAAAGTTCGTTACATTAAGAGTTTTTGTTCAGTGCATGAATCATCATTGACTTTGTTACTTTATTATGATCCTTATTTCTCATGATTAATTTCTACTGGAATATCAAAATCTTGACCTAGAAAGCCTTACATCAACCCTGCTTATAGGTCCTTAAACTTGGCCTAATAAGTCAATAAGACGTTTCTACACTTGACGTGGATTAATAACCCATTAAAAGAAATTCCACGCTACTAAATCGGGACACATAATGACACGACCCGGCCCGATAAGCTCGAATTAACGAGACGGAAACATACATTAGTACGAAAATTTTAAAACCTTCATTTAAATGTAACATATCATAATAATAATCCAACTAAAATTAAGAAAGAGCCACTAACTTCAAACAACATTTTATTTCATTGAGAAACAAGTATATATAATTCTACTACAAAAAGAAAATATGCAGCAAATGCAACTCAGTGACAAAGGTATAAGATGATTTAGGTGGTTATACTTTCCCAGATGACAACAAAATTCCAACATGAGATGTACTAAAAAAAAAAAAAATTCTTAAAGAACTCTGAACCACTTCAAAGAAAGAGCAGTTCGTGTTTCTCCACGAGGACAAGAAGTAAATGAATAGGCTATTAAATGATCACTTGTAAATTTATCAACCTAAGACAGCCAAGATCTCCAGGTATTATTATATAGCCAGATAGTACAAGAAATAGAATGCTGATCAGCAAAGCTATAAGATGTATGAAGAAAGCTGAAAACATTGTCACAAAAACATTTTTCACAAACAAAAAATCATACCTAACTTAACATCCTTGTCTTTCCCATACTCAACAACAAATCCGTGATGTGAATCTAGAGTCGATCCACCAACTTCTGGAAAGAATACTGCAGAAAACAAGGAAAACTAACATCATTAGATTAATATGAAGATTTTAAATGCCACCAATGACAATGAATTTTCAGCAAATGAAGATGCTTATCACCTCTGGACATAGGGCATATAAATTCTTCCATTAACTTGTTAAGCATAGCTTCAAAACCAAAATCATCAAGAACAGCACCATACTTATTCATTGTATTAGGTCTCATAGTCTTAAATTTAGCAGCCGCTACCCATTTTTCAAAATTCTGAACCTGCACAGTTAAATCAATTCAAGGTATTGTAATTGGAAAGGATAATTCCATGGCACAACTTGACGATTAGAGTTATTGAGGCAATGCACTCTATGGCACAACTAGATGATGCCCGATCACCGAACCATACCTCAGATAACAGCAGCTCACAGAAGCTTGGTTGAAGCATTGCAAATGAATATACTCCAGGCGACGGCTCCGACATTATCTTTCTGAAGCCCTCTTCTGTGTTTTCCCTTATTGCTCCAATAAATGATGGGACAAAAAAGGATAAAGGATGCATGTTGTATAATTCCTTGTGCAAAGGCTGTAAAACACAGGATAAAATAGAACAAAAAACACACTTCAGCCACAACATCATACGAGAAATAATCTCAGACAAACATACCACAGAAAATAAAGTTATCAGAAAATAGAGTTTAGAAAGAGCCATAGAACAAGGGAATCAAATATTAACTAGAAACATGGACGGTATATCCTAAAAAGTTCATGTTATATGTAAGGTTATACCCAAGGGTGCAAATGAGCCAATCCAGCTCATGAGCCGTGTCAAAATCGACTCGTTAACAAGCTCACAAGTCAAGCTTATCGAGCCGCGAGCTCGAGCTCGAGTTCAAGCTTGTCAAACCTCAACTTGTCGGCTCACGAGTCCTGAGCCGACTTGAGACAATTAATTATTCAAAATTTAAGCTAACAAATAATTTTTATGTATTAAAAAATATAGCATTTATTATAGCATTAATATAAATTAAATGCAACTGTACAAATTTCAAAAGAAACTCTAAATAATTATACAACTTTCCAAAAAAATCAATCAAAACAGTTGTTGCTTTATTTTTGGGGAAAAGCTGCTGCTCTTTAGTCTTTACTTTTTCTGAATCAATTAAAGCATCTGAGCTACACAACATTCCCTCATCCCATACTTTCTTCTTCTTCGAGACAGACATTCCATCCTTCTCCTTCCTCATTTTTCTTTACTGTTTGTCTTCCAGTCTTCTTCTCCGCAACCAGCACTTCCCCTTCCCCGGCGACAACGAAGCAGAGCTTTGGCCTCGATTTCATCTGAACCCGAGGTCTCAAGCCTGAGAAAAAAATGAATGAGTCAAGCTCGAGCTCATTCTTTGGGCTCAACTCGAGCTGCTCTTTTAAGGGACGAGTCGAGCTCGAGTTTTCCACTACTCGAGCTCGACTCAACTCATTTACACCCCTAGTTGACAAGCCGACAAAAGATACATAAACAACAAATAAATTTTGAGAAAAACATACACCTATCAGGTATCAGCTAGTAAGAAGACTCAAGTTTGCATTTGTGTAAGATAACAATGGAGATTATCATAAGCTGGCTTACAAAGTAATACATAACACATTCCATCACTTATTCTATGATCCACCTAAGAACATTGTCAGATTATTCCTCACGCAACTACAGCCTACTACAACCAACAAAAAATAAACAGGAAGAAAAAGTTAAAAAAAATCCTATTAAAAGATGATCTTAAAAGGAAGCAAGCATTAAAAAGCCATACACCTTGTGTCAAGACCATACACCATGGCTTTGGATAAGCTGGGTTCTCCCTTAATTACCACTTTTCTCCTCTCCGCCTAGATCTCCATAGCTAATGCCTTCCAGTTTACCTTGGTTTCCCTCAAGGTTTGTAGCCACTTCATTCCCATAATCAAATCAGTGCTCCCCAATTTCAAGAGAAGAAAATTCTCCTTGATGTGAATCCCTGATAAATCCACCTCCAAATCCTGACATATCCCTCTGCTCTTCTCTACTTTTCCCGTGCCCATCATCACTCTGAAACATCCTATGTCTACCAGCTCTAGGCCCAATTTATCCACCACCTAGTTTGATATGAAATTATAGGTAGTCCCACTGTCCACCAAGATCATAGCTGCCTCTCCTCCTATCTATCCCCTCACCTTCATAATGTGATTAGGAGTGAATCCCACTACAGAGTTCAATGAAACTTCTGCCACCTCCAAGTGTACAGGCTCATCTTCCTCTTCTTCCTCTGCCTTGCCCACCTCCTCATCACACACTAATAGAACCTGCAAAGTACAATTTGTATACCTGTCCTGGTGTAAATTTCTCATTGCACCTATAACATAACCCCTTTACCCTCCTATTATGTACCTCTGCTTTTGTGAGGCGCTTGAAATTGCTATCCGTACGTACTCCAATGCTCTTCTCCTTGGGTGCTTCCCTCTAAAAAGACACCAACTGGGTCCTCGATGCCAATGTCGTGGAGGTATTCCTGTAAGTACCTCCCACGATGTTGCGCCTACGAGCCTTTTCCCTCCGATGTTTCTCACCCACCCTTTATATAAGTTCCATTGTCTCCCTCAGTCCGTTAGGCCTCCATACTCTGAGTTCTACCCGTATGTCCTCCTTAAGGCCCTTCATGAAATTTTCCACCAAACCTTCTTCAGAAATCCCCCTCAGTCTGCCTGATAATAGCTCAAATTTCTCTCGGTACTCCATGATTGTCCCTTCCTGAGATAAGGCATAAAACTGCTCATGGAGGTCTCCTTTCCGGATTGCTCGAAAACGTTCCAACAACCAATCTTTAAATTCTCCCCATGAAAGGAGCAGATACCTCGCCTACCTCCACTGAAACCTAGCTAGAGTTTTGCCCCCCAAACATAACCCCGCCGCCATGAGCTTTTCTTTTTCTGTCAGCCATTTGATGGCAAAGTATCTCTCCACCCGATACACCCATCCTTGAGCATCTTCTCCTTCAAAGACCGGCATCTTTAGCTTTCTCACCCTGGCATCTCCACCCCAATTCCCTCTCCCGTTATTGTCTCCCCCTGTATATCGTGGGTGGAAATCCCACCTTTCTTCCGCCCGACCCATAGTGGTCATTCACCCCACTATCTCCCCCACGAAATTCCCTTCATGCTGCCCCTCCTTCATAAGACCTTATCCCACCTCTCATCGAAGTTCTTGATGGAAGAAGCTTTCCTCATCGAACGCCTCCCTTCCGATCTCTTTTCACTTAGTTGTGGTTAAGGGAATCCCAATCGAATCTGGATGAGGGTTAGTACTTTGAATCACCGATGAAGTTTTTGTTTGCATCTCCAAAATCTTCCTTAACATCTCCTCCACCCCTCCAAATCGATTTTCCATAGAAGAAACCCTCTCTTCTATGGTTGAGGTCTTCTCCCCCACATTGGATTTGAATTACCCCATCTCGCCTTCCAACTCGTCCACCTTCTTTGCCATTATTGGACCGATCTAGGTTCTAATCTACACCAACAACAACAAAATGTTAGACCGGTCCATTATTGGACCGGTCCAGCCAGTCTGACGGGACCGGCTTACGCGAACAGAGGCGGAATTTTTCGCCTCATGTACGCGCCGAATGCACGCCCAGGCATGCGTGAGCCATTTTGGAAGGTTTTTTGAGGGAAGTAGGTTGGAAATTTGAATGTAGGGACTGTTCAGAGATTTTCTTTTGAATTGTATGCATTAAAAAGTTGCTTTTCCTAGGGTTAGAGCATCTTGAATTTGGCTGAAATTTGATATCTCTTAGTTTTAGATTTTCTTTTGGGCTCTAGCGGCATCTAGAGATTTGGGGGAGATAGATCCTCCTCTAGAATAGAGGATCAATTGTGGGTATTTTCCGTTTCCATTTCATCAAATAATACAAATTATCTACTATTTTCCTGGTTTTGTGTGGATTTTTGTGGAGAATTCTCGTTGTTTTTCGAAGATAGGAAATACTTGAGATCTACAAGTGTCGCCTATCACAAAATCAGAAACAAACAGCATCTATGGTCTTTGGGCAGAAATTTCAGCAAGCAGGGAGAAAAAATACCATAGAATTCAGCGAGGATGATGGACATTTAGGTCCCGGACACCGCTCTGATACCAATTTGATACACCTTGGTATCAAAAACAGGAATGAACCTCAATAAGTTCAGCAAACAGTAGATTTTTATTTATAACAAGAAAATAAAAACAAGCAAGATACAATGATCCTCTTTCGAGAGGAGGATATTCTCTCCCAAGGTCTGCTGGTGCATCAGAAACAATACAGAGCTAAAATATGTCTAGGTTCTGCCACCACAAGGTCTGTCGATGCATCAGAAACAATACAGAGGAAAAGGCATAAGGCAATTCTTAACAACACCAACCCTCTCCACCCATTTTTGCATAATCCAACACTAATGAAAAGAAACATCTAACCATAGCATGCAAAGGCAATTCTTAACTCCCACTTTTTACATCCCTTTTCATAATCGAACACAAATAAAAAGAAACATTTATGAGAACTAATTGGATCGGTTCAATCAAACTGGTCCCATAGCAATGACTGGTGAGCGGGCCGAACAAGTGCGCGCGAGCGGCCGAACAAGGGAGCGAGAGAGCAAACAAAATGAAGTAAAGCGTTTGGAAGCAAAAAATACGCGACTCCTCATGAGGGATAACTCCATTCCGCTCCGTCCAATTAATCCAAACGAGAGAAAAGAGTTGGGAGTAATGACCGAGAGGAAGAAGAAGGAGAAGAAAGATTTGTCCATCAATTTTTTTCATTTCCGTGCAAATTATTCAGTTATTTCAACATAAGAAGGGATCAATGTTTTAATTAAAGGCAAAGGCAAAGGAAGAAAATTTGTTCAACAAAAGATTTGCACTTGATTAAGAGGAGGAGAAGAAATTTACAAAATCCTTTTGATATTAAGGAGGAAGAGGAAGGATAAGAAGAAGATTTGGTTAGATTTCATTTTTAGCAAAAGAGAAAGTGTAGGTCATTTTTCTATTCACATTTAGTAAGAAAGAAATGTATAATTTTTTTTAGTTTACTGAAATAGTTAGTGTCTATGATGGAGCGACACTTCTCCTCAAAGAGGTATACAGTATCCGAAACGTATCGACACAACACGCATTTGACACGACTCTGACAGAAGTCAAACACACCGATGAAGTGTCCGATTAAAAAAATATTAAAAATAAATTGGACACGTGTATTTAAATATTTTATTATTTTTTTAATTTAATTTCTTATACTTTAAAATTTTATTTATAAATAAAAATTAAATTTCTTATTTTCTCTCCATAACCCAAATCAATCGGTCATACTCAATACCTCACTCCCCGAACATTCTCATTTTCATTTCTCTCTAGCGGGATATGACTAGGGTTTCACAACAACGCATAATGCCATCTCTTTGACGCAGTCACAACATCAATCTTTTAAAACTATCTCAAAATGGAAGTCCAATGCTGTCTTGACATTGATGCTTAATGCCAATAATTTCTACACCCATAATCATGCCTCCACGTAGGGACAGAACCCTGTTATGCCCGAGACCCCCCTGCCCCCCCTCCAAATATATATATATATAATTGAATTATTTGGTAATTTACCCCCCCCCCCTAAATTTCATTTTTTGCACCCCTGCCCTAGCCGACCTATTTTCATGTGAATTGTGAGCCCCTACTGTCTGAAGGTCGAAGCGTCAAAGGGAAAAAACACAGCGTGAAGTCCAAACATGGGGTTTTCGTTTGTCCTAGCAGTCTCAAGCCTTTCTCTACCTGAAGGCATTGGCATTTCTCTTCTCCTAGAAAGTTCTTTCCTCTTTCAATTCCCATTTATCTCCGGTCTTAACATAACCTAACCCCTCCTATTCTTTTTTCAGGAGGAGAGGAACTGCGATATATGTAGCGTACAGATTGCAGATGGGGTACTCCCTATCACTCAGCAGCCTTTTGGAAGGAGCATTGCTTTCCTTCTCGACAACGAGGTGTGTCATTATTGGAAAAAGTTTTTAGAAGTGTTCTTTTGTGTAACAGCCTTTCAGCTGAGGAGTGCGAGATCTGCAACTTCTTCGTTTATATTCCACAATATGTCTGTGGAACAGCATCACTGAATGTTACTGTTGCGGCATCTGTACACCTACACCATTTTGGAAGAACGAAACAATGATAGTTTATTTTATTTGATGAATTGTATGTGATGGATGCTAGCTGCCCTAAGAAATAACAAATGTATGATGGTTAATCTAGTTTGTTGTTAATGTTTTCTTTTTAATAAGGTGATTATTAAATAAGTGAGTCATTATTTGATAACATTAGTACTAAAGGTATCACTAATTATGATGGCAATCAACTTAACTACTGTTGACCGCAATGCTAATGTCAGGGTCGAGTCGACCGCGCAAGGCAAATTTCAAAAGCAAAAGAGTGCGAAATCGGGCATAATTCACCCGACGTGTGTCAACCTAAAACCCAAAATCGCCAAAATGGCCTCTGTTTGCGAAACGGACAGTGCCAATTTGTCCGGAGAAATGGAAACAGCTAAGATCGACACCCATATTGATTGGGGTCGCCGATCGGCAAAAATTTTAAATTTCGTGCGCAAATCGATGCGATGACGTGTGCGGGTGATGATGTGGCGACCGACTCAACGCACAATTTAAATTTTTTTTAATTATTTTATGCCATCTAATTAATTTTTTTTTAATTTAGAGAGAGGGAGAGAAAGAGGTTAAAAAAAAAAAATTCTAAATACAAAAATACTCAAAATGCCCCCACTTAACCTCATAACCCTCTTCACTCCCTCACACTCTCCAAACCGCCCCCCTCACGACACTCTCACGCCAAATCGCGCAAGGCCGCCCCCCTCTTGCGACTCCCTCTCCGTTTCCAAGTGGCCGGCCTCCTCCCTCCTCCCTCCAAGCTCCAAGGTAAATCTCTCCTCCTCCTTCTCTTCTTCTTCTTCTTCTTCCTCCATTATTCTTCTCTTCTTCTTCTTCTTCTTCCTTCCCTGTTCTTCCCCTCTCCATTTTTTTCTCTCATTCTTCTTCCCTCTATTTTCCCCCTCATTTCCTTCCATTTTCCTCCTCTCCTCTCTTCTCCTTCCTCTCCTTTATCTTCTTTTTCTTCCTCCAACCTCTCTTTCTCAAAACATACCCTAACCCTAAACCCTAATTCTTCCATATCCCCACATCCATCCCATAAACCACCCACAACTCTTCACAAAAAACATTCCTACACACATCCTACACATTTCCTATCAAAATCTCCATCATCCCCCACTTTCTCTCTCTAACCTAGAGAGAGAAAATTTTCTCTCTCTAGAATGAGAAAGAAATTTCTTTACGTATGGCTCCCTTTTCATCCCAAGCATCTCTCCTCTCCACCATGCCTCCAAATTCCCTTTCTAGAGAGAAAAAAATTATCCCTTCTCTCTTTCTCTCTAAAAATTAGAGAAAGAGGAATTTTCTCTCTCTAACCTCACTCCCCCACCCTCCTAAGCATCCTAAGCCTTCCACACTAATACCTCTTCGTTCCTTCTCTTTCTCTCTCTAGAAAGAGAACTTACCCTCTCTTTCTCTCTCTAAATTGGAGAGAGAGAGATTTTCTCTCTCTAACCTCACTCCCCCAATCTCCTACGCACCCTAAGCCTCTTCCACCGAAAAGCCCTCTCTTTCTCTCTTTAGAAAGAGAGCTCACTCTATCTTTCTCTCTCTAAAATTGGAGAGATTTTCCCTCTCTAGCCTTTATAAAAAAAATTGTTTATTTGATTATATGGCATAAATGATAAAAAAATAATGAATTGTGCATCGCAGGTCTTCCATTCGTCGTCGTCACCTCGATCGTTGCGCACTTAAGGTATAAACCCGACATTAGCATTTTAAATTTCAATGCATGAAATAAATACCCGTGACTGCTTTTCTTAGCCGGCAGGAAAATTCGTATGCGTGAAATAAGTACCCGTGACTGCTTTTCTTAACAGGCGGGGAAATTCGTACGCATGAAATAAAAGTACTCCTGACTGCTTTTCTTAGTATGCGAGAAAATTTGTATGAAAAGAAAATTAAGTACCCGTGACTGCTTTTCTTAGCAAGCAGGGAAATGTGTTTTAAACAAATGCTTGAAGACCCCGTGACCGCTTTTCTTAGCGAGCGAGGAATGAGACTACAGCCACAGTGGGAATCGTCCGTAGGAATCCCCACATATCCCCGGTAATTATTCTGATTAAAATGCTTCATAATGAAGTGGGAATCGTCCGTCACATTGCAAGTCACGGGTGCTTTAGGTAACGTGCGAGCCAGCTGTTAGAGTTAGGCGGCTCGTACTCCCCGTGAATATTTGACTTCGAAAAGAAACAAAATAGCACACTATTATGTGTCACGGGTTGTACGACGCCTAATTAAAGTATGCGCGTCGCGTCAAATCACTAAAAAAGAGTGTCTCCTAAGAGCTGCTGTAGAAGACCTGTCATATGCACTAGATGCAATCTACAAGTAAAAGCAGGAGATTCGTTAGTGTACTACAATCTACCTGCGTAAATCATGCAAGTAGTGCACGACAGTCTACCTGTACAAGGCAGCAAGCAACTCAATCCACAAGCAGCTACACAACGCCACCGGATCTACAACATCCTTACGAACGGACAGAAGGTGTGTACGAGCATCCAAATAGAACGCTACATTCAAATGGCGGTCACCCGTACAATCAAGCAGCAACAAATATTTCAGAATGCCCCCCCGCACGTGCACTGTAATTTGTATACACATAGGTACACGAAAAGAGAAAGTGCAATCATCAAACACCCGCATGGGCCCCGGCGAGCGTGTTATTGGTACACACGTGACGTCCAGCGATGCTGCGCGGGTTAATAAGTGAACTTAAGTTCGAGCCCGATCCTTCTATGCAGGTAGGTAGGAGTCGACACGGCTCGAACCGTCAAATAAATATACAATCGCATGGTCGACTGAGATATTTATTTTATACGTTCATATTAGGCCTTCAAGGCCTGTAATCAAGAGAATTCACTTACAAAGACAGAAAGCCTATGAAATCCGATCCTCTATCGATGGCTCGATAGAGTCGACAAGGTTTAATCCACAAATAGAAATGACCCCACACGCCGATGATGGTCATGTTGAACGAAAAATATCAACCGGAGGGGTTAATTCCCAATATTCAAATGCTACCTAAATTCCCACAAAATCCAAATCTTTTAAAATCCAAAAATCATCAAAAATCCAAATCTCCAAAAACTCTAAAATCCAAAAATATTTAAAACTGAAATCCAACCATCAACCACTTAAAGCATAAAATCCATCCACCCTCCGTAATAGTTTGTCGAGGTGGACAAATTAAAATTTACTTCAGTTCACAAAGAGCTAATGCCTGGTCGAGAATATCACTAGGATCCATTCTCAAATAATCTCCTGCCAGTAAGGACGTGGTACGTGTCCTCTAACCGGCAGTTTCGCCGCCAAATGGCACTGCAGGATAAACGGTTATGACCCGAGGCCCTCCGAACTAAGTGATTTTGCCGCCAAATGGCACTACGTGATACTGGTTATGACCAGAGCCAATACGTTCCTTATTGGCATCAAATTCTTGAGATATGAATCAATAAGATATGATCGATGGGGCACAAAGCCCTCTGTTAGCTAAGGTGGAATCAAATTTGTCCCCTTAGACAAATACTCACCCCAGGTCTACAAGGTACCCTTGGACGAAGCAACCCATGGCTGCCAACAAGGATCCTTCTGTCAGGTTGGGTCGACTACCTCCTCTGACTAAGTAGACCAGGGACCACGATGGCCCGGGATGACGGAACCATGAGATCTTGATCGGATCTATCATCTATTCCCCCACCGTCCGCTTTAAGTGCAAGATGATGAACTTTCAAAGTTTAAATACCAAACTCTTCCAATCTCCGAATACCCATGCTGCTACTATATGCCAGATCACGCGTATTCCTACGTATCTGATCGACGACTAGCCTTAATCGAAAGTTCTCTCTCATTACTGGGAGGGGTAATTAACTATAGGGGCTTGCGCCTATAGGAAACCAGAACTCATATCATAAAGTCCTCTCAAATGAGGGGGAAATCTCTGGGTAGTGTCTTATCTACAAACCCATCTACCTTCCAAAATTTACCTCGGAACCTAATTCCGTTAAAACTCCCCCAAAGAAACCAAAGCGGGTGGAGGTCGGAGCCGAATTTTCGGAGCAATTATGTTTATAGTATAACAATGTTTTATCATTTAAATTTGGTGTAGTTATTAAAATGGAAATTTATATATATATATATATATATATATATATATATATATATTTGATAGTTTATTGAAATAACTTTATATATTCTTATGGATAAATTTCTATGTTATAAATGAAGAGATAGACCGAACTTCTTAAAAGTAATTATATTATATTAAGATTACATATGAAGGAAATTGAAAGTAAAAGAATAAATGTTAATATGAAATAAGGATTACTAAAATAGAAAAGATATATGCATATAAATTAAGAGTTCACCCCTTTATGGTACTGATTGAGGACGTAACGTATCCGTATATGTTAAATGGAAAAGGAAATACAAATAAAAATGAAAATGGTTGTATCTTTATTAGTACAAAAATCTGATGGTGCTTCTGTAATAAATGAAATGGAAAAGAAATAAAGTTTATTTAAAGGAATAGAATTTTGATCTATATTATATATTACATGGAAAGTTTGACAAAAGAACATGATTGCTTATATACATAGTTAATTGATATACTATAAATTGTAATTGTCCAATGAGTTTATTATGAAAACTCAAATTATTAAATCTAAAATGTCAGGTAAATTTTATGTGGATTAAATGGCTAAAAAAGAAGAGTATATCTACAAAAGAAAGGAATCAAATGGTAATAGATAAGAACTCATTTGTTATATGTTTAAATTGAAAATTTTATTTTAGTGGCTCTTTAGTTATATCATGGATATTAGTATTTTGAGTAATTATTGTTATTGAAAGAATTGTATTAACCGTCTAATCGTCTATTCCTGTCTCATTAACTTGAGCTTTCCAGCCGGGACGTGACATATGGAAATCATGTAAAGTTCATGACTGTGGATGCATCTCACCCATCAATTATGTACTTTTAAACATAGTTGGAGTCTAAACCCATATAAAGAAAAAATCCCATCCAGACCTCTAAATAATTGTTATATATAGAATTATTTTTCATAAATTCAGAATTAAGGAAATAAGTTTAAGAAAAGTTGATAAATCCACGCACCCTCTATATGGGAATTGCATCTCAAATTAAGATTTTTAACATTCAGAATTAAAAGAAAAAAAAAAGATAGCATGGACAACTAAACTATAATTTTAGCAAAGCTTTTAATTTGACCAATAAAATAAAAAAAGAAAACGAACAATCAACAAAAGAGTTATGTTATTCCTTCAGATGCTGCAATCCATTAAAAATTAGACGAAGCAAGTTTTGTGGGAGTTAAGATAACTTTAAATATTGTTTGGCAGATATAGAGAAAACAGATTCAAAAAAATTAATTATTTTAAAAAATTAAAACAACACAACTTAGGCAAACCTGGTAAGCCGACATTATTCTCTGTCTATATTCCTTGTGCCTCTTAACCTGATAAATCAATAGACACATTATGATCCATCAAACTGAATGCTTGTCTTTCAAATCTCATATACAAAGCCAAAGCATGATAAAAATTAATAATAGGAAAATCGGAACTTGAAATTCTCATCAGAAAACAACATGACCACGCCACTCTTACCCAAACTATAAAGCAACAATCATTAACTTTTCTCAAAATACCAAAGCAGTGATATTGTCAATTTTTAACATGGGTAAGTAGATAATTTTCATGTGTATTAATGCATTGCAAATATTGCTTCATCAGCATGTTGAGTAACCGGTCCAAATAATTCTAACAATCAAAATCAGCATGCAGTGTATTCATCAAGATCAAGTTAAAATTCATCTGAATGCCCAATAAAATACAAACAAGAGCATCATTTAGTCCTCATAGGGATGATAGCAGAAATATCTTTTAAAAGCTGCACTGGGAACTGATAAAGGTGATTTATCTTCAAGGTAGTGTGATATGCCCATGATAGGGCTTACTGGAAGAACCGGTTTATCCTGGCTGGTTCGATTGAACCGGCCGGCCAGCCTCTAATAAATCGCGGACTAGCAGGGGCAAAACAGACGGACGAAGACGCGACCTGGGCGGGCCGAACGCGAGCGCGGACGAGTCTGGAAGAGTCGGTTTGCGGTTTTGAGCGAAGGATCGCGTGCATAGGAGTAAATTAACAACTCTTCACTTGAGAAATATCCCGTAAGAAATATCCATTTCACTCATTCCTGTAAAAGAAAAACGCAAAAGAGAGGGTTCTGTTGTGAGAGGTGGCTGAGAAGAGTAAAATGAACTATGGTTTGTTGATTTTTCCCATTCTGTGTAAATCCTTCCATATTATCTCTTCTAAACAGTGAGGGATGTTTAATTAAAGGTAAGGGAAGAGATTGAAAGTAGAAAGGAAGAAGAGGAGTATAGAAAGGAAGAAGAGGAGTATAGAAAGGAAGAGGAAGGTATGTTCATTGATTTTTTATTATTATTTTCTGTGCAAATTATTATATGATTTCTAATCTAAGCAAGGAAGAATGTTCAGTTAAAGGTAAGGGAAGAAAATCTGTAAAAGAGAAAAGAATAATTTGGGCTTTGGAATTCCTTCTTAAGGAAAAGTAAGTGATTTAGTTTGAGGTTATATACTTTCATTTCTCGTTTCTTTCGTTGAAGAAATAATAAGAAATATATTTTAATTTTTATGTTGGAAGAATCCAAGTGATATAAACTTTGGTTCGACGGTGGAGGAAGGATTTCAAGGAAGGAAGGGAAGTTTTGGTGAGGTAATTATTTTGATTTAATAAGAATTTTGGAAAGAATTAGAGCCATTTAATACTATGGTAAAGATGTATTCGAAATTTTCCTAAGATGTTAGTCAAATCAATTTAATGATTTGTTTTGGATTTGTTGTGAAATTATTAAGTTGTCAAGTGCTAAATGATGAAATTAATGTCAACAGTGGAGGATTTCATAATTGGGATAGAGGAGCACAGGAAGTACTGAGGATTGAAGATTGAAAAGGAATTGAACAACCGCAAAACAAATAAAGTAGGTAATTACAATTGTGTATAGACATTTTATTATTGAACTTCTATTTAAATTCAAAAGGAAATGTTTAAATAATTATTTTACTTATATTTTGATGTTATTATGTGTAAGACGATTCAAATGCATATGTGATGATAAACTTTTGACATTAAATGAATATGATAGAAGAAATATATATCAAATACATGATATTATGGATATAAATGCATATGTAAAAGAAATAGAAAGTGAAGTTAGAATATATATATATATATATAAGAATACAAGTAAAAAATGAGGAAAGAAATGATATAGCTTATAAAATATAAATAAAAGCATAAATGAATAAATGAAAAAAGGGAAAAGGATGTGCATGCAAATTACAGGAGTTCACCCCCCTATGGTACAGGCTGGGGAAGCAACGTACCCATGCACGTTAAATAGAAATGGTTGTACATTTATTGATACATTTAGACGGTGCTCATTTACTAATGGTAATGAAAATGGAAATGGAATAAACGTGTAATGGAAATGAATAAATAGAATATAATGAAAAGTAATATGTGTAAGAAAGACAAAGAAACAATTATGCTTTGTATTATATACCTGATATATACATATATACTTATAAATGCATGTAATTGAAAAAGAAAAAGAAAGACAAAGGAACATACTCAATTTTGTTATATATATGAAATCTCTATGTTGCAGGCATGATTACCCACTGAATTTACATTATAAACTCAACCCATTAAACTACTATTTTCAGATAAGTCTCCAGATAATTAAAAATGGCTGAAAGGGAGGAGTACGTCTATAGAAAACTGCGTGCAAATGAAAACAGGTAATTTATGATTGATGTAAATATTTAGTTTGAAAAAAATAGTATGAATAGAGTTATGGAAAATTTTGTAATAGTAGCTCTTCAGTTGTTTTGAGAAGTTATATGTTAATTTGCTTATGAAATTGAATGAAATGTTACGCCGTCCGACTTTTCGTTTCCGCCTCGTTAATTCGAATATCCGAGCCGGGTCATGACATTTACATCGAACTTTGCATTATCTAAAAGGAACCCCAGCAAAAATGAATTTTATTCAAAAAAGGGAGAGGACTTGACACTTAAGCCTAAGTAAACGTTGACTATACAAGTCTATGGTTGATAGGAGGTCAATTTCGAGATATTACAAGTTGAGAACAAAATTTATTTAAAAATTTTATACACAATTTTGGCACATCATGAATATGATCAAAAATATTTTTACAAAAATCAATATATTATTAAGATCAAATTGATCTATAGATGCATGTATAAAAATATAAGTAGTACAGTTTTATAAATCAAATTACAATTAAATAATTAAGACAAGTTTTATCAATTTTACTATTAGAGGATTTAATTCATTGTTTAAAACAATAATGAGCTGTAGCAGATTTCTTAATTTCCACTAACACAGACATGCGACGGCTGATCTCTTAAAGGAACGATTGAGATGGTTTTAGGATATTTGCATACATATGCAATTACTTATATAAGTATTCACGTAAACACTAATTCAGCATTTTCATTTCCATCCGGTAGCTGAAGTTGAAGATAATAGAGTTTTAAAAATTCTTCTGCAAATTGAGTTTGGTTTAAGGTTGATAGGTTTGAAAGGTTGATTGAGGACACATCTTTTCAAGTTACAAGGTCATTTCGAAGTTATTTTGTATTAGTATATTAGATTGTGTTGTTAAATTAGGAATTGATATACATTGAGAAAATTGTTATTTTATCAAGCTGCTTACGAAGGAACAAAACAAGACTTTGATATCCATTCTTAGAAGAATCAATATTTGCATTGAGATATTCAATCTTTAATAGAGAATAAATTATTTCTAGGCCTGATATTTGTGAATATCTATGATTATATTAGATTGTCATTAGCATGCTCAAAGGCTTTCATCATATAGAGCATATTAATAGCACCTGATTTTATTATTAAGTCTACTGTAGTTTATATGATCACATGTACAAAATAATTTTATAATGTTTCTAAAGAAATCAAGTCTCAATTTTTTTTTAATAATTTACCAAGTATGGATAAGATTAGAGAGAGTCGCCTTAGATGGTTTGGTCACATAAAATGGCGGCCTTCCGATGACCCGATTATGAAAGTAGAGGTATTAGATTTGACTTATATTAATAAAGGTAGAGGTAGACCTAAAAAGACTTGGTTAGAAAATATTAAAATGATCTTTCTTTATTAGATTTAAACAAGAATTTGACTTTGAATAGGACACAATGGAGAAAAAGGATTCATGTTGCCGACCCCACGTAGTGGGACAAAGGCTTGTGATAGGAAAAACTTGAAGATCTCAAGTGTTTCCTAAGGATCTAAGAAAACAGCGGAAAATCTCACCAAAAACACAATAAAATCTGAGAGAAACACAAGGATTTTCACTAATCAAGCAAAAGCAACAAACAAGATACAATGTTCTTCAATTCGAGAGGAAGAACAACTCTCCTAATCTCCGGCAACGCCAAGAGCCCAAGCAAGAAACCCTAGATCTCAAAAATGCATTCAAATTCAAGATACCCCTCCCTTTCCCCCCCATCCTCCTAATTAACCATAAAGGAGTATTACAAAATGTCTAAAAAACCCTTCCCATTCAAAATTTCCCTCCCAATATGTCCAAGGAACCTCCGCTCCCCTCCCAGGCGTCCGCTCGGCTGGTTCCGCCCGCTGGGTTCCCGCTCCTGGGCCGGCGGGTGTAGAACCGGACCGGTCCCTGCTGGACCGGTCCAACCGGCCCCTCTTGGGCCGGCTTACGCCTAACATTACTCCCCTCCCAAAAACTCACCTTGTCCTCAAGGTGAAAAGAGGGGAATTGCTCTTTCACTCTTTCAAACGGCTCCCAAGTAGCGTCGAAATCAGGAAGGCCTCTCCATTTGATTAACACTTCTATGTTGCCCCTTTCATCTGACCGGACACCTGCAAGCTCTAGTGGTTCTAAAACCACTTCCAAATCTTCTGTCATAGTGGCTGGTAGTTCTGCACTCGCTGCATGATCCCCTATGGCTCTCCTTAGCTGAGACACATGGAATACTGGGTGTATAGTGGCTGAGGGGGGTAACTTCAATCTGTATGCCACTGCTCCAATCCTGCCCAAAACTTCATAGGGGCCAAAGTACCTTGGTGCCAATTTCTCATTCCTCCTTCTAGCCACTGTCCTTTGTCTGTAGGGTCGTAGTTTCAGGAACACCTTCTCCCCTACTTCAAACTGCATGTCTCTTCGGTGTGAGTCTGTCTGCTTCTTCATGATCTGTTGTGCCCTCATCAGATGTTTCTTCAGTTCCTCCAGCACCTTGTCCCTTTCCTCTAAGTACTGCTCAACTGATGATACTGGTGTACTACCTCTCCCATAGTGCACGAGGTGTGGAGGATCCCTTCCATATAGCACCTTGAAAGGGGTCATCTGTGAAGCGGAGTGGTATGAGGTGTTGTACCAATACTCAGCCCAAGGCAGCCACCCTGCCCACAACCGCGGTGTTTCAGAAGCAAAACACCTCAAATAAGTCTCCAGACTTCGATTCACCACCTCCGTTTGTCCGTCTGTCTGTGGGTGATAGGCGGTGCTTCTCTTTAGAACAGTGCCCTGCATCCTGAACAGCTCCCTCCAGAACTGGCTGAGGAACACTTTGTCTCGATCAGACACAATTGATTCAGGAACCCCATGCAGCCTTACAACCTCCCTAATGAAAGCTGCTGCTACTGACACTGCGGTGTAAGGATGCCTCAAGAGGATGAAGTGTGCGTACTTGCTAAGTCTGTCAACCACCACCAAGATGACTGTGAACCCCTCTGATTTCGGCAGGCCATCAATGAAATCCATGGACACTTCCTCCCAAACTCTGTTTGGGAGTGTCAATGGTTGTAGCAGTCCCCCCGGAGCCATGGCCATGTATTTATTTCTCTGGCACACTTCACACCTTGCCACCATCTCTTCAACGTCTTTATGCATCCCCTTCCAGTAGAGCTCAGATGCTAGCCTCCTGTAGGTCTTCTGAACTCCTGAATGACCTCCCACTGCGCTGCAATGAAACTCCTGCAACAAGTGGGGAATATGTATGGAGGTTCGTGGCATCACAAACCTCCCCTGATACAATAGTCTCTCCCCTTCCATGCAGTAGCCCGGGTGACTACTCTTGTCCCTCCCCAGATCCTCCCTGATCTTTCTCAGCTCTTCATTCTGCATACTCTCTTCCTTGATGGCCCCCCAATCTAGCATCATTGGAACTGACATTGCTAACTCCTGCAGTTCCCAAACACATCTGGATAAGGCGTCGGCTGCTTTGTTCTCCAAACCAGGCTTGTATTGGATCTCAAAGTCATAGCCTAGCAATTTGGATAACCACCTCTGATGCTCCTCGGTCACCATCCTTTGATCAGTCCTCACAATGAAATGTCTCCCCAAAAGATAAGGCCGCCACTTCTGAATATCCAAGACAATGGCCATTAGCTCCCTCTCATAAACTGACTTCAATCTAGCCCTGGCTGACAGCACTTGACTGAAGTATGCTATTGGCCTGTGATTCTGCATCAATACTGCCCCCAGCCCATATCCCGACGCATCAGTTTCCATTACAAAGACCTGGCTAAAATCTGGAAGTCCTAATACTGGAACTGTAGTCATGGCTTCCTTTAGTTTCTCAAACGCCCGGGTTGCTGCCTCTCCCCATGAAAACCCATCCTTCTTCAGTTGCTCAGTCAACGGCCATGCAATAGCACTGTATCCCTTCACAAATCTCCTGTAGTATCCAGTCAGTCCCAAGAACCCCCTTAACTCCTTGAGGTTCCTAGGCAGTGGCCACTTCTGCATTGCCTCTATTTTATTCTGGTCTGCCGCCACTCCTTCTTGGGATACCACATGTCCCAAGTACTCTACGCTCGCCTGGGCAAAGCTGCACTTCTTCAGGTTGGCTTGTAACTGATGTTCCTGTAACACTCCCAAAACCACCTTCAAGTGCTCTAAGTGTTCCCCCTCAGTCTTGCTGTACACCAAAATGTCATCAAAGAACACCAGTACGAACTTCCTGAGGTACGGTTTGAAGACCCTGTTCATCAAAGACTGAAAAGTAGCAGGAGCGTTAGTCAAACCAAAGGGCATTACCAGAAACTCATAATGTCCTTCATGTGTTCTGAAAGCGGTCTTGGGAATGTCTGCCTCCTTCATTCTGATCTGATGGTATCCCGACTTTAAGTCCAGTTTGGAAAATACCACAGCCCCAAATAGTTCATCCAATAGTTCATCGATCACTGGAATTGGGAACTTGTCTGGTACAGTGCCTTTATTCAAAGCCCTGTAGTCCACACAGAATCTCCAACTCCCATCCTTCTTCTTGACCAGGAGGACTGGACTATAGAAAGGACTTACACTTGGTCTTATGATCCCCGCCTCCAACATCTCCCGGATCAGCCTCTCTATCTCATCTTTTTGGATCTGAGGGTAGCGGTAAGGGCGAACGCTGATCGGTACCTCCCCTTCCTTCAAAGTAATGGCGTGCTCCAGCTCCCTCTGAGGTGGCAAACCCTGTGGGGACTGAAAAACCTCTCTGAACTGCTGTATGACTGGTTGCACTTCACAAGGAATGTCTCCCTCTTCCCCCACACTGACTCTCTCCAATCGTTGCAGCTCCACCAAATATCCACCCCCAACCTCCTGGATGGTTCGGATCATGGACTTGAGAGACACCCCTGTCCTAGACAGGCCGACATCTCCCTGTATCACCATTCTCCGCCCTCCCACTACCAGTTCCATCCGCAGTTCCCCCCAATTCACCTTGGTCTCCCCCAAAGTTTGCAGCCACTTCATCCCTAAAATCACATCCGTACTCCCCAATTCTAAGGGAAGAAAATCCTCCCTCACCTGTATTCCCTGAATAGACAGCACCACTCCCCTACAAACTCCTCTACCCATCTCTACCTTCCCAGTGCCCATCATTACCCCATAGCCTCCTGTATCCACTAACTCCATTCCAAGCAGCTCAACAATTTGGGTGGAAATGAAGTTGTGGGTTGCCCCACTATCTATCAATACCACCACTTCATGGCCAGATATCACCCCTTTCACTTTCATGGTGTAACTCGATGTGAATCCCACCACGGAGTTCAGAGAGACTTCTGCCACATCCAGGTGTAACTTCTCCTCCTCTTCTGACCGGCACCCACCCCCCTCTTCGTCTTCCTCATCTTCACAAACGAGGAGAACCTGAAGAGTCCGGTCCTTGCACCTATGACCCGGCATGTACTTCTCATCACATCGGAAGCACACCCCCTTTGCTCTCTTCTCCTGGAGCTCCTTTTCCGTCAGTTTCTTGAACTGCCCTCCATTTCCTCCGCCTCCCATCTTCTCCTTCTGCACTTCCTTCAAACTCCCGGGGTTTGGCCCCTTGGAAGGTAAGAGGGTGGTTGTCATTCTGTACGATCCCCCAAAGTAATTTCCCCGAGCTCCCCTTTCGGACTTCTTCTGATCTTCCACCAGCTGTGCCAGTTCCATAGCCTTCCCTAAATTCCTCGGCTCCAACACTCTAACTGCTGATCGTATCTCTGGTTTCAGCCCTTTCATAAAGTTCCCTTCCAAAGCTGACTCCGAGATATGATCCAACCGGCTGGCCAAAAACTCGAACCTGTCGCGGTAATCCGCCACGGTCCCCTCTTGGGTCAAGGCAAAGAATTGCTCATAGAAGTCTCCTCCCCCATCGGGTCGGAAACGCTCTAGTAAGCATTCTTTGAACTCCCTCCAGTTCCGGATAGGCTCCCTCCTGTCCCGCCATTGATACCATGCCAGCGCCTTCCCCTCCAAACATAGACCCGCCGCCGTCAACTTTTCCTCCTCCGTCAACCCGTTGACGGCAAAGTACCGTTCCACCTTGTAAATCCATCCATGGCCATCCTCTCCCTCAAAGATGGGCATCTTCAGTTTTCTCACCTTCGGATCTCCTCCATATCCTCGGTATCCCCCGTATCCTCCCAATCCTCGAGGAGGAGGTGCTCCCCAAGTGTCCCGATCATCCCTCCGGCGATTATAGCCGAACCCCTCATCGTATTCCTCCCTTCTACCTTCAAAACCAGTGCCTCGGCGATGGAATTCCTCCCTTCTCCCGCCAAGATCAACACCCCTTCTGTCATATCCCATGCTCATCTCCTCTCTAGAAAGTGATTCTAGAGGAGGCATGTCGTTCTCCCCCTCAAGGATCTCCACCTCCGGCATCCTCCTTCCCCGGGATGGGTTCAGATTTCCTCCTATGCCATGGCCGTCGGTGGTCTCCCTTACTTCCGATGTCGCCGGATTGGTCTTCATTTCAAGTAATTTCTTCATCATTTCCTCCATAGCAGAAAACCTCACTTCCAATCTTTCATTGTTGGTGGAGATTTCAAGGAACTTCCCCTCCAGATCTGATTTCAATTGACCGAATTCGCCCTCCAAGACTTCCACCTTCTTTCCGGCCATCCTTTCTTCCACGAAACACAAGAAAAACTTCTCCGAATGCCAAAAATCCCGCTGAAATTTCTGAATTTCAGCCGCCGATGGTCCCAAGTCGTTGCCCTGATACCAATTTGATAGGAAAAACTTGAAGATCTCAAGTGTTTCCTAAGGATCTAAGAAAACAGCGGAAAATCTCACCAAAAACACAATAAAATCTGAGAGAATCACAAGGATTTTCACTAATCAAGCAAAAGCAACAAACAAGATACAATGTTCTTCAATTCGAGAGGAAGAACAACTCTCCTAATCTCCGGCAACGCCAAGAGCCCAAGCAAGAAACCCTAGATCTCAAAAATGCATTCAAATTCAAGATACCCCTCCCTTTCCCCCCCATCCTCCTAATTAACCATAAAGGAGTATTACAAAATGTCTAAAAAACCCTTCCCATTCAAAATTTCCCTCCCAATATGTCCACGGAACCTCCGCTCCCCTCCCAGGCGTCCGCCCGGCTGGTTCCGCCCGCTGGGTTCCCGCTCCTGGGCCGGCGGGTGTAGAACCGGACCGGTCCCTGCTGGACCGGTCCAGCCGGCCCCTCTTGGGCCGGCTTACGCCTAACAGCTTGATGTTGAATAATTTACCAAGTATGTTTAAGTATCCAGATGTTAATTTTTACATTTAATGATATACCTTATTATAGGTTGATACAGAATGATAATAACATGCTCGTATCAATGCTAAATATAATTAATACTTATGATAACGATGCTAAAAATTAATCAAGTCTATGAAATATCATGTCATGTGAGATAAAAAAGCAAATTATGATGACCCGCGTGGGGAAAGCCAAAAGTTCATTTAAGCTAAGTCTCAAAAGAGGCCACAAAAAGTTCTCGACTCTCTC
The DNA here is from genome assembly GCA_019925795.1 of Dendrobium chrysotoxum. NCBI lineage: Eukaryota > Viridiplantae > Streptophyta > Magnoliopsida > Asparagales > Orchidaceae > Dendrobium > Dendrobium chrysotoxum. Next base: position 37,063,437 of record CM034301.1, read on the forward strand.
GATGACTATCATGTTGGAGCAGTTCAACTTTTATGTATGAGTCATTGATAACTGCTATATTTGCAGTTCAACCTTTATGTATGAGTCATTGATAACTGCTATATTTAAGCAAATCAACCCTTATAAATACTTATAATGAGCCTACGGGCTAGATGATGGTCATATGATATCTATGTATCAAAACCTAGACAGACATTATATGATACTTAAAAGATTAATACAAATTGAATGAGAATTGAAAATGAAAAAAATAATAAGTATTTTAACTCTAGCATTTGATTAGCTTAATGAATTAAATGATTGGACAATAGAAAATTATATTTTCTTGCAAACATTAATGTTTATGGCTCATGATTGTGTCTTTTACTTGTTTAAATTATCAAACAAGCCTTGATTAGAGTTTATTGCATTGAGCCAACTATATCTATGAAGTTCAAATGATCAGCATGACATATTATGCTTTTTTCCTCATATTTTGAACTCTTTATTAGAATTATTTTTCTCACAAAGCTTCTAATTCATCAAATATTATTATGAGTTTTCTTTAGGTAAGGGAAAAGAGTAGGTTGGATCTTATTAAGGTGACCAAGCCTTGTCATTCACCTTAGTGTTTTGAATACTTCTTTGGGCATACGATAAAAGAAGAATGTATATTCTGTAAATTAAAAACTCTTTGAATGTGTTAATTTTCTATGATGTTAACTTAAATCTCTATAATTCCTTTTTCTATGATGTTAATTTTCAATAATATAATTCATTTATGTATGCTTACGTATGAATTATTGTGTTGGATTTATTAGATGACTGTTAAAAAAAGTGCATTGTGACAATCTTGACAAACACTCGATCTTGATTAGTATAGGTAAATATGGGTATAGGTGGAAAATACACTTGATTGGATTGCTTGCCTATATTATATCATAATGGACAAAAAAGGTTAAAATGGGATGTTACAGCAATATCGTGACTTGAAGAAGTAAAAAATAAAATGTAGTGGTTAAATCTAACATAAAAGATGAATTCAAATCCATGTTATTAAAAACCTCGGAACTGCTATGGCTGAAAACTAAATTGAAATATTTAAATATTACATAGAAAGATCCTTCGAGGCTCTATTGTAATAAAACATCCATCAATATTATATATAATCTCATACAACATGACCAAATAAAATATATTGAAGTTGAAAGGCATTTTATAAAGGAGAAAGTAGACAATGGTTTAATATGTACTCCACCTGTGATCATAGATGAGCAACTTGCAAACATTCTCACTATTATCATGAACAAAATTTAAAAATTTGCATGCATGCAAGGTTAGAATGGACAACATCCATTCTTTCTCTTGAGAGGGAGTGTGAAAAAATCAAATTGCATCAATTATGTCTCCTACATATCTACATGACACCTGCAATCATGCCTAACATCTTCCTTATTAGCTTCATGCCACATAATCCCGACGTTATATTGTGACAAGTCATCCATAAATATTACACATAATACCATACAACATGACCAAATAAAATATATTAAATTTGCAAGTTGTTCATCATAGATGAGCAACCTGCAAACATTCTCACTAAAGGGCTATCATGAACAATTTTTTTAAAATTTGCATGCAAATTTAAAATGGAGAACATCTACTCTTTTGCTTGAGTGGGGGGGGGGGAAGGGGGGGGGGGGGGTTGTGTGAAAATTTTATATTGCATCAAATCTGCCATCTTTCTTTTAGGACAATCAAGCTATTATTAGAATTATTAGGAATCTTGTCCACCATGATAGGACTAAGCACATTGAGATTTATAGACACTTTATATATGATACAAATGAACAAGGAATACATTCCAACAAATCATCAAACTATTGATCTCCTTACTAAAGCTCTAAAATAATTACAATTTGTCAATCTTATTTTCATTCTAGGGATGCTTAAGACATTATTAGCTTGAGAGAAATTGCGAAATTTCCGAAATCAGCTTTGGGAGCCTTGAAATACGTGGCCAGGACCCCATAAAATCCTGAGCAATTCTACAAAACTACAACTAGCACGCTATTAATTCTATAATTCCCTCCACCTATTGTCCAAAATAATTCCAACCCAACCAACCAATTTAGGAGTTTTGCCAGTTACCCAGTGCTAGCTGTCACACCACCAGTTGCTCCTCTGTCAGCTACAGTCCGCCACTGCTCTTTCCCATGCTGTCAGCTCTCCTGTACCTAATTTGGAATGGAATTAAATCTTGCTGTCATTCTATAATTTGCTGTAATTGATCATGTTTAATTTTCTTCTTGTTTTTCATGCTTCATAAGGCTGATTATGGCTTGTTTTCCTCTCTTATTTACTTTCTATTTCAGGCCCGCTAATTGGGCTTTGTGTCTCCAATAAAATCAGTAACCTTTCAAAGTAATGGAATAAGGAAAATCTATTATTCTTATCCTATGTTTTTCAACGACATTAGAGTAATTAAACAAGCCTATTATATCTGTAACTAAATTATATTATAACTTCTCATCCACCACAGATATCAAACAAACTAGAGCAACATACTTGGATGCACGAACACTCCAAAAACTCTAAGTATGCAGTATTTGACACAAATTTATTTACAATGAGAAATTCGCCATTCATAACATTAGAAAAATAACATAAGCATAAAAAAGTATGTAAAAGCAACAATGTTAGCAAGTCCAATCAAGTTTAATAACAATGCCACCGCAATCATTATTCCACAATTTAATCCATTGAGAAAATATTAAATTTTATGTTTAAGTTATGTTTCATTCTAGTTTATATTACATCTTGTTCATTTCTTATATCAGGATGTGATGGTAATTCTTGTATTTACTATTATTACTTTAGCCATTGTCTGAAAGAACCCTACTTTTTTATAAAGGGGTGTCCTAGGGGGGTCGTATTTTTATTTATATTGAATTTTGAATGCAAACCAACACTATAGCTTTGTCTAAGATTTAGCTTTCTGTCTGTCCTACCCGATGGCTTTCATTCTCTTTTATTTTCTAACTCTTGCAGGATCTCGCTCTTATCTTTCTTCCTCTCTTTTATTATCTGAAATTAAAAACAGAATAAAACCTCCAAACCATATAATGCTCACAACTCTACATTATTTTGTTTTTAGAGCATCACTACTATCGAATTGTTTGGCACTTGCGTATCACTATATTTTGTGTTGTGTCAATTTGATAATAGAACATCACGACCTCGATAAACCCGTAAAGATACAAATGAATGCATACAAAACAAGTCCCCGGGAATGCATCTGCTGCTGCAAATTAGACACAGAGCTTGATTTCAAAGAATTCACAAATCAGTGAATTATAGTTTAGCACATTCTCAATAATGGATACTTAGGCTTCGATGGCGTTTCTATAATAGACAAGCATACTTACCAGGGTTATAACACCTTGCACATCATGCAAATATACAACTTGATGTACCACACCAGTTAAACTCCTTGCACTATCTTAGGTGATTCATTTTACAAGGTGAGAGGTTTCATAGTGCCTATTCGTTTCAACCATCATCATCACAATCACCATCATTGGCCTTAGCTCAATTATTTGGAGTGGATTTTATGAATCCTTCCCTGTGAACTATTTCATTTGAAAGCTATATATCGAATTAACTCTCCCTTCGCTAATTTTTTAGCCTTGCTGACTTCGGTCCAACTTCCCATTCATTTTACATTATTCTATCCACCCTGCTTTAAATGCATTTACCACTGACCTTGGATATATGCCTAGATCATGTAAGTCCATTTTATAATTATTTCTTCAATAGTTGCTATGCTTACATAGTATCCAAGAAGCAACTCTCTGTTTTAACTGATACTCCGCCGTATGGGTCATAGAATTATTCTTAGAGGACGTGATAATGCTATAGCTTAATAACATTGAGATTCAGGCTAGGAAGAGATATATTCGAAGCCATAATTTGATAGCTTTGAAATTTTAGTTGTTTCAAAGCCATAATTTGATAGGTTTGAAATTTTAGTTGTCCTTAGTGTTGTTCTCAGTTTGGCATACGCCTCCAAAGAACCGCTAAGTTCATCAATGATTGTTTAGGAGTAGAACGGAAATTTTGCTTAGGTTCAATTGTTAATTCTTATAGTCATATGTTGTGTAGTGCTGCATTCAATTATTATGTTTAGTCTATATCCGGAAAAATTATCCGTGAATGTTGTTTAGGTGATTAGCATGAAGAACTACTTAATTTTCCATGCTGCAGACAACGATAGTGTTTGTTCTTATCCTTTTAATTAAAGTAATAGATTCCTACATGCCTCAAGCAAGGAACTACTTATTCTGAGGTAATTTGCTAAAACCAATTTTTCCTTGTTTTACCATTTTTTTCCATCACCATGCAACTTATGATAAAAATTGATGAATAAAATACAGATTACTTACGAAATGCTACTTATTAAAGTACTGCTGATCATAATATTTTATCGATTACTAATAAGTTACATTTGCATAGTTAATTAAGGAATTACTCATAAAAGTTTAACATAATCTTAACTAATTAATATACACTAGTCCATAATTGTTCAGTTACTCGAAATAGGTTAACATAATTTTAAGTAATTAGTAATAGACAATAGTCCATAATAATTGATTAAACGGACATTAGTTAAGTAACAGACTCATAATCAAATAAATATTTAATTAACTACTTAGTGATCATATTATGAATTTTGCTTACAAATTTGAGTTAGATGACAAACATGAACATAAGCAGTTTACTATTAATTGTTGACACCGAATGTTTCTTTAATGAACACAAATGATATAATTTGTGAATTAACCATGTATCTTCAAATTCTTATATAGCCTCTCTAATAGAGAAGCTGAGGTACTTAAATCATGCAATCGAAGACAATGCTAATGGTGATTAAGTCTGAAATGTCGCCTAAGTGAATTTGCAAGTCTTACTTATTTCTTAGGCTTTATCATAAGCACAGCTAAAATTACTTGGAATATTTCAAATATTGCTTCGGATATTTTGTGCAGATGATAATAATGCTCAAATTTCATATTTCAATTATTTAATCCCTCAAAAATACTTAAAAATATGTTGGGATAATCTTTTGTACTTGAAATGTTCTTTATTGGTATAACTTCAATGTGTCCACTGATTTGGCCAACCAATTTAAACCTTAAATTGAAAAACATACTCAATCAAGGCCTATCAATGTGTCCAATCCGATTTTGAATTGAACTTCACCAACCCCCTCATAGTAGGTCTCCCATTCCATTTAGTCCTAAAATCAACTAACAACACACTTTGCAAGTTATGGCCGACTTTTTTGGGAATTAGCCGATTCCTTAGTTTCACCTTTTAGATCACTTATAACAACAACAAGTCTTTATCCCACTACATGGAGTCGGCTACATGAATCTTTTTTCTCCATTACGTCCTATTAAGAGACAAATTATCATTTAAATCTAATAAAAATCTAATAAGAAAATGTCATTTCTAATATTTTTGAACCAAGTCATTTTAGGTCCAACTCTACGTTTTTAACATAGGCTAAATCTAATACATTTACTCTCCAAACCGGATCATCAGAAGGCCGACATTAAAATTATCTAAGGTGACTCTCTCTAATATTATCTGTCACTGGAGCTACTCCAACCTTTTTTATGTATATACTCGTTTTGCATTCTATCTCTAAGAGTGAAGACATTCATCCACCTGAGCATCCTCATCTCAGCAACACTTAACTTACTTTTATGCTTCTCTTTTAATGGCCACATTCTGCGCCATAAAACATTGCAGGTCTCACCATCATCTTATAGAATTTTCCCTAAAGTTTGAGGGATACTTTTCTATCACACAATAGGCTCGATACATTCCTCCACTTTAACCATCCAACTTGAATTCTACTAATAATATCCCCATCTATTTTACCATAACTTTGAACAAGACACAAGAAACGAGCACTCTTACTAATGACTTGATCGCCCAAAGTCGCAATTCCCCCTACTAGATCTAATCCTACTAAAATTACACTCCATGTATTCGGTTTTAGATCTACTTAAATAAAAACCTTTGGACTCTCAGGTTGACCTCCACATTTCAAGTTTACCTTCAACTCCCTCTCTAGTCTTATCAACAAGAAGAATATCATCAGCAAAAAGCATACACCAAGGTACACCCTCATGCAAATGTCTAGTAAGAACATCCATGACTAAAGAAAAAAGATATGGGCTTAAAACTAATCCTTGATGTAATCCAACTGAAATTAAAAAATACTAGGTCAAACCTAAATCACTAATCAAAAAAAAAAAAAAAGTTCCAATGGCCACCAAAATCCCTCTATATTTACCCAATCTCAACTCCTGTAGACTAGGGACCTTCCATAGCATCCACTTGACTTGTTTGTCCAAATATTTGATCAGATAAAACACTAGATGCTTATACTCGAATAATAATATTTTAAATTTAACTACAAATCTTTTTGATCTAGTTTCATGCCCTGCTTGGAGTTCCCATCCTCTATAAATATCTCTAGAACCTATAGCATTCCAACTAATTAGCTCTCCAAGACATTTTCCAAATGTTATAAAACTCCCTAAGTCTCCTCCTTCTAAGCTTCCTTGCACTTAGATCTCATCGATCCAATGAGCCTTTGAATTGCTTAACCTCACTTCATATACATTTAACAGGCACAATGGAAAAAAAAAGAATTCATGTAGCAGACCCCACATAGTGGGATAAAGGCTTGATGATGTTGAGTGTAGATTGTTTGAGTTTGTCAAAATGAGTATTAGTTTAATTTGTTAATTAGATATTTGATGTAATAAATTAGAGTTTCATGATATCTAAGTGGTTTTTGGTTTGACATTTAATGCTCTGCCTTGCATTCTTTTTTATTTGTCTTACAGTGTTCTAATTTTGTGTTTGTATAATTTCTAAATTGTTCTCGATTGTCCTTGAGCTCAGTGAACGGTCTTGAGGTTGGTCTTGAGCCCGCCAAAAAAAAGAAGAAGTGTGAGGGTTGGCCTTGAGCATGTGGTGTTGCCTCGCTTTGTTGAAGAGAGCTATTAGTTTGCATAGCATTGAATTTCACAATCAATGAAAGTGGTGGTGAATTTCTATGGGGAGTTTAGAGACTAGAAGTAAGCCTGAAGAATAAATATCGGTGTTCTTATGTGTGATCTATTTTATTTTACTCATCACTCTCACCCTCTCCCATATTTATCATTTCATTCTACACTACTTACAGGTGTGATATCATTTCTTTCAGACACTTTAATTTTACATGTGTTCTATCAAGAAATTTTTATTACCCAAACCACCTCCCGCGACCCGCATTTGGTGTGCTCATGTTATTAATCAATATCTAAAATCCGAAAGTATAGCAACTATCTAATTACAATTCTTTATATGAATGATTCAACTAATCTTTTTATTACGACAAAAGCCTTCCAGATTAAACTTGCAATGCTCCAAAATCTTCCAAAAAACAAATTAATATTTCAAGTTGCAGATAGTAGCAATACAAAATATTAGCCGTAATTTACTAAATCCAAGTTTACTTAAAAATCTCACTTGAAAGCTGAAACAAACAGCCTCACTGCTGCCGCATAACTAAACCAGAAAGAGAGATGTGGAATTGTAGAAAAAGTTGAGGGCATTTCAGACATAATATTATCTATACAAATAATTTGTATTTTCTTAGGACCGATAAAAAACGACGAAGATTAAAATCAGTACCGTAAATACCAGTTACCGCCGCCCAAAAGCCAACGGAAACCCTATTGAACCTATGTTCAATAACCACATCAAGAAATTGTGGAACCAAAACGCATCGTTCGTGCTTACCCTGGCTCGATCTCCCTCAGGCAAGTACCTGGCGAGGATCTCCCTCATGAACTCAAGCTTCGCGTCCCTCGGCGCCTCGAGCATACTGGGAGGGAGGTGGCGCTCCAGCGAGCTATAGATTGAAGGATCGAACTCCGACTGCACATCCTCGTACGTATCTGGCTTATGTACCTTGTTCGGGTTCAGCCTGAGCCGACGATCTCCGTACGGCGCCCTCAATGCCGAGAGTGGCACCGGCGCCCTCAATGCAGAAAGCGGTGCCGGCGCCAATACGGGGGCCGGCGCCAGTATGGGGGCCGCCAATCCGTTCCCCGCCGGAGTGTCCTCCCTCCTATCAACGGCGCCGTCCAATGACATTACTCCAATTCGCAGCTGGCGTGGTATGGAACAAAGAATCACGAGCCCAGCCGCATCCTAAGCGAGAATTACGTGGTTACCGTGCCATAATGATTAATGAGTTTAAAGTTGATGTGATGATTATTAGGGTTTCGTTTTGATTCAATCGATGAGGAAATATAATTAGGGTTTGGTGGGAACAGTCGAAGAGCAGAAGGCCAGTAAATACCTCGTAATCGGATAGAGAGAAGGAAATGCCTCCGGTTGGCGAATAAATTACGTTGGGTTGCCACTGGCCGGTTTAGTACAAAGCAATGCTCGTCGACTGGTTCGCTGAGGTGCATATCTAGGGTTTTCAGGTTGACGATGAGTAAAAGTAGTGATCCGTTGTACGGTCGTGCCGTTTCTTTGTAACCCTTGTAAGAAGGATTGTAAATACAATAAATTCAGATTTGATAGATTTTAAGGAGATTAAATTTTGAAAATATGTTGGCATGAGAAGTGTTGAATTTTAAAAGGGTGTTTCGTTATTTATTTTAAGATTAAGATTTTATTTGAGATGATTTATTTATTACTTTTTAAAATAGAATTTTACTAAAAAATTAAAATTTTTGTACAAAAATTTTATTTTAATAAGCAAAAAAAATTGTCTCAAACGAAACCTAAGTGATTGTTTTGCAGCAAGTGAAGTATATAAATTTTATGTAGGTTTTATTTATTGGTTGGGAGTTTAAGCTATCAACTAATACGTCTTTAGTTTGAATCTTGCATATGTAATATATGTGCGTGTTTGCGTTTAATTTGCTTAAGAGTCCCAAAAAAAGTTTGTAAATTGATTTTAGTAAATTATTTAATGTGTTAAATATTAAATATTTCTACATTATTTAGATACTTATTTGTGAGTGATTATTTCAGGATTTATATGAATGTGATAGAAACTTCTTACTATATTGCCTAAAATTAGAAAAATGCACCGGTTGTTTCATTTTTCAGAGATGTTTAAATTTTATTCATCAAAACACTCCTGCTATGAATTGTTAACTATTATTTTAAGATCATTGAGATCAAATTTATTCAAACAAAATTCGAATAACATTAGAACAGCATTCTATCAAGGTTAAGACGATACAAGAAAAAATATTGAGTTATGTTCGACTATTATTCAAACTGTCTTACGAATATAAAATAGATTCATACATTATTCGAATAAGTTCAAACATTATCTTCGAAAGTGTTACACTGAATAGAGTTATTTTAGTACTTGTATCAAATCATAATTAGAAGCATAATATTTATTAAATCACTTTAAAATAGTTGAATACGAACATTATATTTGTTTTGACCAAGTCCCAAAAAAAAAAGCTTTGTATATGTACAACAATACTCCATCATATGGCATGTATTGATTCTCTAGATCATGGAGTAATCATTCAGCATTTAAGTATCTTAATGTTGTCAGAATTAAGTAATCTTAGGCTCGTTAGTTTTTGTAAAACTAGAAAATTCGACGATCGTAGGCCTCGCACGCATCTCGATGCGTCGCGACGAAATTTAAGTGGAAAAATAAAGTTGTCGGATTACAACGAAAATAATTTTATAAAATTCTACACAAAATTCTGAGAAATTTGATATAAAGAACATATAGTCAATTTCGCTTAATTTTGAAATTAAAATTAATAGTTGTTCATTAATACTCAAATTACCCTTATTAAGTAAAGAAGAGGAGAGGTTTTAAGTGAGGGCATAATTGTCTTTTAGGAAATCCCTTCTCCCTAAATGAGTAAAACTGAAACCCCTCCCCCTCATTCGGCCAAACCGAACGCAAGCAAGGCGGCAGAAGTGGAAGGGAGAGGCGACGGGTGAGGCTAGGGCGCGGCTCCGGCGACGCTTTTCCAGCGAAAAATTTAGGGGAAATCGAAGAGGAGGTCAAGGGAAGAAGAAGGTAAGTTTTAGAATTCCTTTTTCTCTTCTTAATCTCAAGATTTTTGCAAAAAGAAATTTTAGGGTTTTTCCAAAATGTGATTTTTTTGTTCGAATTTTCTTTATGAAATTAATAGAGAAGATGTAGGGAGGTATTTTAATGGTAAAAATGAAATGTTTTCCCAAAATTATGAGATCGAAACATTTTAGGGTTTCGCCGAAACTTGAAATTTCTTTACGAAATCAATAGGGGAAGTTTAGGGAAGTATTTTAACGGTAGAAAATGAATTTCACCAAATTCTAATGAGTTTTGAAAAATTAGGATTTTTCCTAAAAATCAAATTTTCTTAAAGTGCATTTACAAAAATGATTTATAAAGGTCTTAGGAAGGTTCTTAATGCAAAATTTTGAAGTTTTGTAAGAAATTTCATTTTTTATAATTTTCTATTTAAATAAATCTGAAAATAAGCAAAGTAATTATTAATATATGTTTAGGGATAAGTTTGGAATACCAATATGAAGAAATTGAAGATTTAGGATTTTCAAAAATATTGGATTTTAATAAATCCGAAAATGTTAATTAAATTTTAAATAATTCTAATTAACTATTGAGAATGTCTACCCAATTTAGAATGTCTACCCAATTTAGAAAAGTAAAGTTTATTTTGAATTTATGTGTCATGTTAGCTGTGGATCGCTAAAGGGGCGTCAAGTGACTGAGCGACGTTGTAGAAGTTCACTTAGAAATTTTAAGGTAGGTATTCATATCTATCATAAGACTTTCATGTATTACTTTGCTTTCGTTTTATTCAATTGCAAATGCAAATGTTTAAAGTTTTAAAGTTTATATGGTTTGAATTTAGTTTTGCAAATATTATGTTAGAAGAAATTATTTTCTTCCAAAAGATTCTTTCAAAATGTTAGTAAATTTTCATGCTATATTTTAATTCGGAGTTTTCATGTTTTAAGCCAATGAAATGATTTATGATGGTTTCATTATGCATATGATTGACTGAATATAAATTATAAATTATGATTTAAGATTGTGCATGTTGATGCGGAGTGCCCAAATGGTAAAGGGGCTTGAAAGAGACAAATGGTAAAGGGACTCGAAAGAGTCAATGGTAAAGGAATTGTCAAATGATATGAAAATATGTACCTGATCAGTACAAAATTTATGGGCACCTCCAAGACGGGTGATAAACTTTTATTATACATAATATCATTTATATATAATATTTTAGGAAAAGTTAAATGAAAGTTTATGATGAGGAAATGATATGAAAGAGTTTCTATGAAAAGTTTCTTATATAAATGTTATGAATTAATGCAAGATTTATCGTTGTTTAAACTTTTCATTACAAAAAGATGTTTTATCTTAGTTTTATGCAAATTCTTATGAATTGTATGAATTACCTGCTGAGCGTGCAAGCTCACCCCTATTTGTGGGAATCTTTTCAGGAGAACCCTCTAGGAAGTGATAGCAACGAGACGACAGTACACCTATCATCGTAGAGGGACTCAGGAAGAAAGGTTCTTATATGATTATTTATGTTGAGTCTGTTTTGAGTAAGGTTTGAGTGATGAACTTAGTGGTTATTGATTGTGAACTCTAATGTTGTTTAAGTTTAAGTTTAAGGTTATGTTTATGTTTTCTTGTTTTGGATATAGTTGAAGAAGTTTGAATAATTTTTTTTATGATTGGAAGTTTTTAGTAGCTCTTTCATATTCATATGTTGGATGAAATTTATATGTTAAGTGTAAGTATATGTTCTGAAAGTTTAATGTTTTGATGTTCCTCCGTACGACCTTCTGTTCTCGCCCCGTTAATTCGGGCTAGCCGGGCCGAGTCGTGACAAGAGTGGTATCAAAGACAAAGGTTTAATACTGATCACTGAAAGAACCTATATGATGATTGTATGAGTCGTAGATTGTGTAAGGAGTGTGAATTATTTAAAATTTTTGCCTTATGATTATTGTGTTTTATCTCAAGAATATGAATCCTGAGCAGAATACCACTGATGGCATTGATGTGGAGGAAGAGAGGGAACCACCAGTCGTAGATGAACCACCAATTGTAGCTGAGCCACCAGTTGTAGCTGAACCTCCAAGAGGTATTGATACTGTAATTATGGAGTCATTCGCTAAGATGATGGAAGCAATGACTCAAATGATAAAGACTTCCCAGACTCAGAGTAGTGGCAGCGGAAGTGGAAGTCAAACTATGGATAAGAACTTGAAATTATTTCAAGACATGAAGCCTCCATTGTTCTCCATTGGCGGACCTATAGAGGCTGAGGACTGGCTCATAGGATCGAGAAGATACTGAATGGCATGTCTTGTTCAGAAGATAGGAGAGTGACACTAGCAATTATGCTTTTGATGGTGAGGCTGAAATGTGGTGGAGGAGTCAGTTAGAAGAAACCTTTGGAGGGAGACTAAGCAGTCAAATTTCTTGGGAGGAATTTGTGAAGGTGTTCAGAAGCTGGTATGTACCTATGTCAGCCAGGAGGCAGATGCAGGAGAAGTTCAACAGATTGGTTCAGGGCGATCGATCTATTTCTCAGTAATTGGAGGAGTTTATAAAATTGTCCAAGTATTCCCCTCACCTAATACTTGATGCTGAAGAGAAGTGCTATCATTTCATACATGGACTGAAGGACTACCTTAGACAATCTTTGATTCTGCTTGGAATTGAAGATTACCCTACATTAGTGGAAAGGGCCAGGAGGGTTGAATCAAATCTGCAAGATATTCAGAAGAGAAGACACTTTCAGAAAAGAAAAATAGAGGGCAAGTCAAAGCATACCCAGGTTACTCAGTCTTCTTAGTCAGGGACCTCTACTTGAAAGAAGCCCAGGTCCAGTAACTCTGACAGCAGTGCCTCAACTGCTATCTTATGCAGCAAGTGTGGGAGAATGCATAAGGGAGAGTGCCTCTCAGGCACTAATACTTGCTTCTGGTGCCATCAGCCTGGACATATGGCGAAGTGCTGCCCTCTTTTGGGACAGAGATCTGCTTCAGAGGTTAGGCCAGGCAATAATTTTCAGATGACAGCTGGTAGACAAAGAGCTGTGGAGTCTACAGCTTTTGTGCCTTCTCAAGGTCAGACTCATCAGAATATTCAACCCATAGTCTATGGATTGTCCCAACAATAAGCTAAGGGATCTCCTGATGTGGTTACAAGTGTGTAATTTAATTAATTATAATGAATAATTTTTATGATATGAATGAATATAAATAAACTCTAAATGAATATGAATGAACACTAAATGGATATGAATGAACAATACTTTATGTCTTATGAATATTGGACTTGTTTATGATTAGGAACAATTATCATATGTGACAAACCTGTTAGAGTTTTATTTGACACTGGAGCATCTCATTCTTTCATTTCCGAGAAGTTTATTAAATCAGTCAATTTACTTCCATCAGTTATGGTTAAATCATTTTCAGTTTTAATGCCTAACGGAAATCATATAGAAGCTAAGCAGAGATGTCAAGTAAAGTTGAGGATTTGTGATAAGGATTTAGAGGCGGATTTGATTTTATTACCTCTATCTGAATTTGATGCAATCTTAGGCATGGATTGGTTATCTTGCCACTTCGTGACTATAGATTGTAACAAAAAGGAGGTTAAGTTTTGTATGCCTGGAGAAGGGAAGTTTAAATTTTAAGGGGATAAAGGGGTAACTGCTGTGATTGTGTCATCCTTGAAAGCTTTTCAGATGTTAAAGAAAGGATATGAAGGTTTCCTGGCCTATGTTAAAGAGGAGAAGAAGGCTGAAAGAGAGCTGAAGGATATTCCTATTGTTCAGGAATTCCCAGAAGTATTTTCAGATGATTTACCTGGCTTACCTCCAAATAGAGACATAGATTTCTCTATTGAGTTAGTAGCAGGAGCTGAACGTGTTGCTAAAGCTCCTTATAGAATGGCAATTAAGGAGCTTAAGGAGTTGAAGGAGCAACTGCAACTTGAGAAGGGTTTCATCAGGCCCAGTACCTCCCCTTGGGGTGCTCCTGTACTATTTGTGAAAAAGAAGGATGGAAGCCTAAGGCTCTGTATAGACTACAGAGAGTTGAACAAATTGACAGTGAAGAATAAGTATCCTCTCCCAAAAATAGATGACTTATTTGATCAGTTGGAAGGTGCTTCAGTATTTTTAAAAATTGATTTGAGGTCAGGGTATCATCAGCTCAGGATTAGAGAGGAAGACATAGCAAAGACTGCTTTCAGTACTAGATATGATCATTTTGAGTTTACAGTGATGCCTTTTGGTTTGAAAAATTCCCCTGCAGTATTTATGGATCTCATGAATAGAATCTTTAAGCCATTTTTAGATCTATTTGTGATAGTATTTATAGATGATATACTTGTTTTCTCCCCAGATGAAAAGATGCATGCAAATCATCTAAGGGCGGTGTTGCAAACCTTGAAGGGGAATGAACTGTATGCCAAACTATCAAAATGTGAGTTTTGGCTAAGGAGTGTGAAATTTTTAGGGCATGTGATTACTGATGGGAAGATAGCTGTGGATCAGTATAAGGTGCAAGCAATAGCAGATTGGCCAAAACCAGCTACAGTTACTGAGGTTATGAGCTTTTTGGGATTAGCAGGCTACTACAAAAGGTTTGTTGAGGGATTTTCACAGATAGCTATGCCACTATCCAGATTGACTCAGAAAGTAGTGAAATTTGATTAGACAGCTCAGTATGAGGAAGCTTTTCAGAGATTAAAACAGTGTTTGATGACTGCTCCTGTACTGACTATTCCCTCAGGGTCATATGGATTTCAGCTTTACAGTGATGCTTCACATAAAGGGTTGGGTTGTGTACTGATACAGAATGTGAGAGTCATTGCCTATGCTTATAGGCAATTGAAGAATCATGAGAGGAATTACCCGACCCATGATCTGGAGTTAGCTGTTGTAATTTTTGCCTTAAAGATATGGAGGCATTACCTATACGGGGTTAGGTGTGAAGTCTTTACTGATCACCAGAGTTTGAAGTATATCTTCATACAAAAAGAACTAAATTTGAGACAGAGGAGATGGCTAGAACTCATTAAAGATTATGAGTTGGACATTCAGTATCATCCGGGCAAAGCAAATGTAGTTGCAGATGCTTTGAGCAGGAAGAATTCAGGTAGTGCAAATTGGATGATTACTCAGCAGTGGGAATTGATAAGAGAATTGGAGAAGTTGGAGATCTCAGTGGTTCAACCCAATGATGCAGAATTTGCAATGTTGAATCAAACTATTATCCAATCAATATTTACAGAAAGAGTACAGAAGCTTTGCCACTTGATATAGATTTTAAGAAGATACTGGATATGGTTAGTGTGGGGCATAGTGAAGATTTTGAGCTTGATGGTGAAGGACTGCTTCGTTACAGAGATAGATTATGTATTCCAGATGTTGGTGATTTAAGGAAAGAGGTCCTTCAAGAAGCTCATTATTCCAGTTACACCATTCATCCAGATAGTAACAAAATGTATCAGGATTTAAAAGAGGTGTTTTGGTGGCCAGGAATGAAGAGAAGAGTGGCAGACACAGTATCTAAATGTACTTCATGTCAGATGGTGAAGGTTGAACATCAGAAGCCAGGAGGATTCCTACAGCCCTTGCCTATACCTGAGTGAAAATGGGAAGACATTGCTATGGATTTTGTGGTTGGTTTACCCAGATCCAGAAGAGGATGCGATGCTTTATGGGTGATAATTGATAGGTTAACTAAGTCGGCACACTTTTTACCTATCAAATAGTCTGATCCAGTTGAAAAGTTGGCAAGCCAGTATGTCAGTGAGATTGTCAGATTACATGGGGTACCTAAATCTATAGTGTCAGATCAGGATGGAAGGTTCACTTCCAGATTATGGAAGAAGGTTCAGGAAGCTATGGGTACCAGACTCACTTTTAGTACAGTTTTTCACCCTCAGACAGAAGGGCAGTCAGAAATAACCATCCAGACCTTAGAAGATTTACTCATGCTATGTGTTTTGGATTTTGGTGGTAAGTGGGAGACATATGTACCTTTGATTGAGTTTGCCTACAACAACAGTTTCCAAGCAAGTATTGGGATGGCTCCTTATGAGGCATTATATGGGAGAAGGTGTAGGACACCTTTAAACTGGGCTGAGACAGGGGAAAGGAAAATTATCGGTGCAGATCTGGTTGATGATGCTACAGAAAAGATCAGGTTGATACGTGACAGATTGATAGCAGTACATGATAGACAGAAGAAATATTATGATGTCAAATATCGACCAGTTGAGTTTAATGTTGGAGAGTTTGTATTCCTTAAAGTCAGCACAATGAAGGGAGTGAAGAGATTTGGCAAAGTGGGAAAGCTGAGTCCAAGGTATGTAGGACCTTTTGAGATTTTAGAATGGATTGGAAATGTTGCTTAAAGGTTGATCCTACCAGAACACATGAGTGGAGTACATAACGTATTCCACATCTCTGTTTTAAGGAAATATCTTTCAGATGAAGTTCAGAGGATCAGTACTGAATCAGTTGATATTCAGCCAGATTTGACTTTTGTGGAAGAACCAGAGAGAATCATTGATTATGATGTTAAGCAGTTGAGGAGCAGAGCTATTCCTTATGTTAATGTGCTGTGGAAGCACAGTTCAGAGAAGGATGCCACCTGGGAAAAGGAGTCAGAAATGAGGGAGAACCACCCTCATTTATTTAGCTAAGGTATAGTTCTAACCTTATATGTTTTACTTTTAATTTCGAGGACGAAATTTTTTATTAGGAGGGGAGAATTATAAAACTTGAAAATTCGACGATCGTAGGCCTCGCACGCATCTCGATGCGTCGCGACGAAATTTGAGTGAAAAACTAAAGTTGTCGGATTACAATGAAAATAATTTTATAAAATTCTACGCAAAATTTCAAGAAATTTGATATAAAGAACATATAGTCAATTTCGCTTAATTTTGAAATTAAAATTAATAGAAGTTCATTAATACCCAAATTACCCTTATTAAGTAAAGAAGATGAGAGGTTTTAAGTGAGGGCATAATTGTCTTTTAGGAAATCCCTTCTCCCTAAATGAGTAAAACTGAAACCCCTCCCCCTCATTCGGCCAAACCGAACGCAAGTAAGGTAGCAGAAGCGGAAGGGAGAGGCGACAGGGGAGGCTAGGGCGCGGCTCCGGCAATGCTTTTCCGGCGAAAAATTTAGGGGAAATTGAAGAGGAGGTCAAGGGAAGAAGAAGGTATGTTTTAGAATTCCGTTTTCTCTTCTCAATCTCAAGATTTTTGCAAAAGAAATTTTAGGGTTTTTCCAAAATGTGATTTTTTGTTCCAATTTTTTTTTTGAAATTAATAGAGAAGATGTATGGAGGTATTTTAATGGTAAAAATGAAATGTTTTCCCAAAATTGTGAGATTGAAAAATTTTAGGGTTTCGCCGAAACTTGAAATTTCTTTACGAAATTAATAGGGGAAGTTTAGGGAAGTATTTTAACGGTAGAAGATGAATTTCATCAAATTCTAATGAGTTTTGAAAAATTAGGATTTTTCCTAAAAAACAAATTTTCTTAAAGTGCTTTCACAAAAATGATTTCTAAAGGTCTTAGGAAGGTTCCTAATGCAAAATTTTGAAGTTTTGTAAGAAATTTCATTTTTTATAATTTTCTATTTAAATAAATCCGAAAATAAGCAAAGTAATTATTAATATATGTTTAGCGATAAGTTTGGAATACCAACATGAGAAAATTGAAGATTTAGGGTTTTCAAAAATATTGGATTTTAATAAATCCGAAAATGTTAATTAAATTTTAAATAATTCTAATTAACTATTGAGAATGTCTACCCAATTTAGAATGTCTACCCAATTTAGAAAAGTAAAGTTTATTTTGAATTTATGTGTCATGTTAGCTGTGGATCGCTAAAGGGGCGTCAAGTTACTGAGCGACGTTGTAGAAGTTCACTTGGAAATTTTAAGGTAGGTATTCATATCTATCATAAGACTTTCATGTATTATTTTACTTTCGTTTTATTCAATTGCCAATGCAAATATTTAAAGTTTTAAAGTTTATATGATTTGAATTTAGTTTTGCAAATATTATGTTAGAAGAAATTATTTCCTTTCAAAAGATTCTTTCAAAATGTTAGTAAATTTTCATGCTATGTTTTAATTTAGATTTTTCATGTTTTAAGTCAATGAAATAATTTATGATGGTTTCATTATGCATATGATTGACTGAACATAAATTATAAATTATGATTTAAGATTGTGCATGTTGATGCGGAGTGCCCAAATGGTAAAGTGGCTTGAAAGAGCTAAATGGTAAAGGGACTCGAAAGAGTCAATGGTAAAGGAATTGCCAAATGATATGAAAATGTGTACATGATCAGTACAAAATTTATGGGCATCTCCGAGACGGGTGATAAACATTCATTATGCATAATATCATTTATATATAATATTTGAGGAAAAGTTAAATGAAAGTTTATGATGAGTAAATGATATGAAAGAGTTTCTATGAAAAGTTTCTTATGTAAATGTTATGAATTAATGCAAGATTTATCATTGTTTAAACTTTTCATTACAAAAAGATGTTTTATCTTGGTTTTATACAAATTATTATGAATTGTATGAATTACCCGCTGAGCGTGCAAGCTCACCCCTATTTGTGGGAATCTTTTCAGGAGAACCCTCTAGGAAGTGATGGCAATGAGACGACAATACACCTATCGTCGTAGAGGGACTCAGGAAGAAATATTCTTATATGGTTATTTATGTTGAGTCTGTTTTGAGTAAGGTTTGAGTGATGAACTTAGTGGTTATTGATTGTGAACTCTAATGTTGTTTAAGTTTAAGTTTAAGGTTATGTTTATGTTTTCTTGTTTTGGATATAGTTGAAGAAGTTTGAACAATTTTTTTTTATGATTGGAAGTTTTTAGTAGCTCTTTCATATTCATATGTTGGATGAAATTTATATGTGAAGTGTAGGTGTATGTTCTGGAAGTTTAATGTTTTGATGTTCCTCCGTTCTACCTTCTGTTCCCGCCCCGTTAATTTGGGCTAACCGGGCCGGGTCGTGACAGTTTTTTCACCTCAAGACCTTTGATTTGACTAGAAGCATGCAATATTTGAAATTTATTTGATCATCCAATTGATGTCTTTAAGCTTCCAATTACGCTTCAAGTGATTGATCTAGGCTCATTCAAACTTGGATTGGACTACTTTTGGTATCGTTGAATTTATCTCATTAAGACGTTTAGTTCAGTTATAAGGTTACTGAAATCGGAGTTCGACTTGTCTCATATTTAATTTTAGAAGTTTCAATTCAAATATGTGATGAGAATCATGCAAAATCAAGGTAATTTTTTTATGGCATATCAATAATAATTAATAACTTTCAAGGTAGTGTAATAAAATACAAACAAAAAAATGGGTGCTTACAAATAAAAGAAAATAAAAGTTGACCTATGATCTACATTATTATGAAATAAATCTACATAAAAATGGTCCCTGAAAATTTGTCTAATCATGAGTAATCTTCAAAATATTTTTCTTTAATATTAGGTATATCAAGTATTGTATTGCCAACAATCTATAGTCATCATTGCAATTAAGACAAAGCCTTCATCAGATTGTATGTGCAATAACTACTCAAGTTAAAATTTCCTAAGTTTTGAAATGGATTACCTTACTCTAGCTCTTGGGATCTCATTTGTGATTGCACTACTTCATGCCCAAGTAGATTTTTGGGACATAAATTCATTATTCCCTTCAAGGACAACAATGTGGTGCAAGATGGATCATAATCATACAACTTTATAGGCTTTGTAGGAAGTGAATCTCACATATAATATAGTGGATTTTATTTTGATTAATTGAAAAATATATCAGTTTTGCCTTAGCCCATTACTTTTGGCATTTCTCATTATCTCCAATAGCTTACATAATTGTCACATCAAGCTAATAGAAGGCTTCATTTCCATTGAGCTTGTGATAGCTGCGGTCTGTTGATGTATAATATTGATTAAATAATTGGTTTAACATAATTATGACTGCGTCATAGTGTCACACCCTAAGATCTAAAATTGAAGAATTATTTATTTTATATTTTTAATCATTTACCAAAGCTTCTATAAATCATCCATATAACTGAATATCCAATAAAAGCAATTAAATATCATACACCAAGAAATATTTCATTATATTCATTCACCAAATCACATTTATAATGGTCAGGAGATTACTAGCATTTATTAATCTATCAATAGCTCTTAACTACAAAAGAATAAAAGAAAATACATAACGAAATCAAAAGAAGAACCTGAGGATCTCAATCTTTCTCAATCCAAATGGTCATGACCCATTCCCTGACATGAAATTAATAAAATTACATAATGAGCTTATAAAGCCCAGCAGAAACTCAAAACTTACTAAAGCTTTCAATATAAGATTTAAAAAAGTAATATACATTTTCATCTCAATCAATAGAATTAGTAGCATTCAATATCATCAATGATTAGTTATCCCTAGTACGATTCAATATGATAAATAACAAGAAGTAAAAAAGATAGCATGTTGAAATCCATAAATCAATAATAGGTACATAACACAAATACATCGAAAATCAATAAATCAATACAATAGTGCGAACATGCATGTGTCAATATCATCAAGGTCATCGGTCTTATCTATCTTATCAATTATTTATAAAAAATTAGTACATATAATGCACACACATTTCTCTATCTATATATTAGTGTTATCAATACTGGAAATGCTATTAATGTATGAATTACATCAGTATATGATTCAGTATAGGGTTCAACAAGGCAGGGCATCCGGTTTAACAACATGATGAAATCTATAATTCAATAACAAATGCGGGAACATGCTGGTGTCAATGTTATCAGTCTTATCTATCTTATCAATTATTTATAAGAAATCAATGCATATAATGCACACATTTTTCTCTATCTATCTATTAGTGTTATCAATGCTATGAATGTTAGAAATGCTACCAATGTCTGAATTTCATCGATACATGATTTAGTATAAGGTTCAACAAGGCACGACATCCAACTTTAATTTAGTATTTTCATTCATTCATCTGTATTCATCATAATCATTATCATTACAACATCTTTATCATTTCAAATAACTTTTAATAAATTATTAAGAGTCATCACCCTCTACTCGTCGGCATAATCAATCTTCAATTAGATGCTACAATTGAGATAACACTACAAATCATCTTTAAAAGAAAGTCTGTCGGTCTACCTCATGAGCAGAAAAATTATATTTTAAGAGTCAATCCGTATTAATTATAGTGTTAATAGTCAGCCTTCCTTGCTTACATGTAAATACTACATATATTTCATATCAGTTGTATCAATCTCCTTTTTATGTATGAAATGTTGAAATCTATAAATCCAGGAAATTCTGTATAATAATAGATAGTTTTAGAAAATCATAACATTCATTTTACCCAGTAAAATTCAATAAAATTATATTCAAAATGTACATAAAGTCTGTATTTATTATATACGAAAAATTATATGATAAAAGTATAATAAATCAGGAGAAATGCATTTTTATCGATTCATGAGAGATTAAATTTGTCAGTCTCAAAATCATTGAGAACTAAAGTGAGATTCAGTTTACTTACAATGATCGAAAGACTTTTCATAATAGAAATAACAGACGAAAATGACCAAAACCCTATTTCTGTCTCTTCCATCTCTCCTCTTCCTCTCCCTTTCCCTCTCTTCTTCCATGGAAAGCCACAAAAAATGGGGGGAGGAGGTGATGGCGCTGAAGGCTTTTAGTGCTTAGGATTTTATTAAAAAACATATATAAAATATTGTTAGTGGTCTAATGCCGCAGCTCCACAAGTGAATCAAGAATTATTGTAGAATAGTAGCTTCAATGCAGCAGCAGCGGTTACTGGCGCTGCTGCGCTCAAAGGCCAGCACCTCAGCTCTCGCAAGCACAACACCGCAGTGTTGAAGTTCACACATAAATTTATATTTTTATTTTAAAATACCTTTTTTTTTCATATTTTGTATTGTTATACATAGTTTTTGGGTAGCACCAAATTTGTTGTTTTATCAAATAATATAAAGAATTAATATGCTGCAAAACAATAAAGTTGGACAAAAATATTATTTATGTGCTTGTAACATACTTTCATTAATTAACAAAATTCTCACACTATTATCTAACCATTCAGTCATAAATAGCTTCACACAATTTAATTTCTTAGATGTACTCTCATAAAAACATTAAATTAAGATACACTAAGAGGATGAAAAGAACATTTGCTTTATAACTTATGATAGAATTTTCTTCAATAAAGTCAAGCAATTTGGATTTAAGAGTGTTAGAGTAACACACTAAAGAGTGATGGATAATATTTTTATAATCCAAAAAAGGAAGAATCTCTAAGTTTTCATTAAGATATTCTATTAATGTGCCAAAGTGATGAACAATAACTCACAAAGATGTTTGCCATTTTGCCAATATAAGAAAGTACAATGTGAAATTAGTTGTGATCATAATCCAAGGGCTCTATGAATTGAAAAGTCATTCTCAGATATTTTTAAGCTATATAAATGAAATTAAAATTTATTTAAAATTTTAACCCTAATTTTTGCATATGAAATAATATTAAAAAAATATTTTTTTATAAAATTATATTTTCTGCAAATTAATTTGATACATAAATACTTATATAAAAATATTAGCATAATAATTGTTATAAATTGAATCGCCAAAATTCTAATTATATTTTTTTTGCTGTGAAAAACTATTATATATATATATATATATATATATATATATATATATATATATATATATATATATATATATATATTGTAATATCCAAAATATTATAATCACAACCGAATATAACTGATTAACTGCCGAAGACCGCATACAGTCCTATGGCACATCTTCCGTGTGCGGTGAAGAAAACGCAGAGAGTCGCCGAATGCGGCTCCCTTTTTCTTTCTGTTGGAAAGAGAGGTAGCAGAACCGCATTCGGCGATTCCTCCCTTTCTCTCGTCTCGTGCCTTCGTCCTCGACGGTTCCCTCGCGTCCACGCCTTTCTTCGTCAGATCGCGGGGAGGTTTCCTTTCGAGATCCATAGCTAGGCTGGCGTAATGGACAACGTCGGCTCTCAGGGTGGAAGCCCTTCGTCGGGGAGCTCGTCCGATCGGATGAAGCCCTCGGAGGGCAGTCCATTGGACGCTGGCAGAAAGACTCCAATTCCTAGTTCTATGTGCGTCTTTTCCTTTATTTGATTTCCTTCCAAATGCTGCATTGTTTTAGCTTCTCGCCTCTTTTGTTACATAAAAGGTTGCTTGAAATTAGAAATCAAGTTTCATAAAAAGATCAATCATTTAGTTGGACTTAGTGATGAATCAATATTATTTATTTTCTCATGAAAGAATTCACGACCCAATGGTTAAAAGGAGAGATTATTTTCCAAATAGTACTGATTTGAGTCAAATTTTCATCTCTCACCATCAAACATTATATATGTATATTTTCTTAAAAAAATCAAAATTCTTAACAAGTGGTGATTTTATTTTCACACAAAATATTAAAAAAAATTTCTTCAATTTCAAAGACGTATTTATATCTTCAATAAACCAAATAAAAGCTAAGAGTGGATATGGGGCGAATGAATTATTGTTGATGTACTGTACAGGATGTAGAAAGAAAGAACACAGCCCTTATGTAGGTCTCCAGAAAGTAATCCTAAGATAGCCAGAAACTTGTTTGACATTTTTTTGCCGTTTTTCTTAGACGTTTTGGTATGATCGGAAATTAGAGATGTTGAATGAGATGATTGGTGGTTGTTGACTCTCATGATACTGTTACAAATGTAGAATTACAAATGATTTCAGTCCATATTCTCCAATGCTTTTTTGTGATGATTTTGTAAAGAAGGGAGCAAGCATGAAATGCAATTACCCTACAGTCCTACTTACACTAATTAATGCATAAATTTTCTGAAATTTTGGTTGACTTGAATGTCATGATGTGATAAAACTGATTCAATTAAGGTGTTTTTTAATTGCTTGTAGATTGAAAATATGTTTTAGAAAATGATGATTTCTTTTGCACTCATTACATCGAGAAAAATAAGGATTCATAAAACTAACCTAAATATTTGGGATAAGAATAATGATGTGTGTGAAAATGAGATCAGTAAAGTTCTGAAGAGATTAACTTGTCTACCTCAATCAAATGATGAATTTAATAAAATTTATCATTTTTTAAAAACGTGTTTCCTAACATCAAGCCACCAAATGAGCCCTAATTACAAATTGAAGTAGAGTATTTTGAGAATAGAAGCTATCTTTTTGTCTACCATCAATTAGCTCATTGAGACATATTCAACAAATTTGAAAATTGCTCCAACGTTTATGTAGATCTTTATAGCCGGTAATTAAGGTTAATATGTTCATTGCTCAAAATCTTTCTATAGAAATCTTTAAACCATTCCAAAGGCATCGAGTACCAAATTTAACTGTCTACTTAGCTATAACTTCTTTTTGTATTTCATAAAATGTTAAGCTCAAAGCTCAAGTTTTTTTTTTTCCTTGTTTTTTTGGAAAATATTGAATAGAAAGAAGTGAATCACTAGCCATGTCGATGATGGAGTCTGAGAATTACTGTGGTTAGTTTCTACAATATGATTCTTTGCAGCTGGTAATTGTCTATTATTTACATTTTTAGTTGTTTATTATTTTTATGCATAATACATATGCTAAGTTTTGGTGGTCGACAAAAGTTTAATCATCAATTGTAAAAGCTTTATTATACAAAGTTGAACGATTTGTATTTGGATGATATGATTGAGAAGATATCTTGAGCGAAGCCAGACCAGGAGAAGGAGACGGAGAAAACAGAGAAACGAAACAGTAGAAAGACTATTATTAATGATCAGACAGTTTACACATTACATATATATAGGAAAAGCTAATACAAGAAAGGACCAGAAGAGTACGGACACAATGACTTGTCCGTTTCCCTAACAGCCTGCCTCAAATTAATCATTCTGGGAACGAATGGTTAATTTGGACCTCAGTAACTGAAACCGTTGTGTAGGTAGTGTCTTGGTGAGTATATCGGCAATCTGATCGGTGGATCATATGTGGGCAATGTTGATGTTGCCTTGTTGAATGTGACCTCGAATAAAATGATGATCGATTTCAATGTGTTTGGTTCTGGCATGAAAGACCGGATTGTTTGCAAGGGCTATGGCGGACGTGTTGTCGCAATGAATAGTGGTTGGTGTGAGTTGCGGAATTCCTAGATCGTTTGCCAGCCGACGAATCCACAAGACATCTGAGGTAGTTGATGATAAGGATCTGTACTCAGCTTCGGTGGATGAACGAGCCACCGTGGTTTGCTTCTTGACCGCCCATGAGATTAGGTTGGATCCAAGGAAAGTGCAGAATCCTGAAACTGATTTTCGGTCGGCCGTGTCTGCTGCCCAGTCGGCGTCAGTGTAGCAGTGGAGGAGAAGAGGGCCGGCCATGAGTGGTAGACCGAACGTGATCGTTCCTTTGACATACCTTAGTAGACGTTTGAGTGCTTGATAGTCACAGTTGTGAGGATGATGCATATGTTGACAGACAGAGTTTGTTGGGAATGCGATGTCCGGCCTGGTGATGGATAAGTATTGTAGGGACCCAGCTAGTTTGTGAAATAGCTGAGGATCGGAATAAGCTTGTTCATCCATGTGTTTGGTTTGACGCGTGGGCACTGGAGTCGGAGATGGCTTGCAATCAGCGAACCCTGCATGGGAAAGAAGGTCTTTTGCGTAGTGTGATTGAGTTAAGAAATAGCCAGAGGTTGTTTTAATCACCTGAATGCCTAGGAACAGAGATATATCACCGAGTTGCTTGAGACTGAATTGCGCATGAAGACTTTGCAAGATGTCTTTTATTTTGTTGTGATTGTTGCCGGTGATCAGAATGTCGTCGACATAAATGAGAACAAAAATGCGTATGTCGTCTTGTTGGAATAATAGAAGAGATGGGTCGGCCTTACTAAACTGAAAACCGAGAGTGTGTAGGAACGTCGTAAGTTTTTGGAACCATTGGCACGGCGATTGCTTGAGACCATAGATGGATTTCTGAAGTTTGCAGACATGGTGCGGATGTTGTGTGTCCTTGAAGCCACGGAGGTTGTTTCATGTAGACTTCGTCGTGTAGATCTCCGTGTAGAAAAGCGTTTGAAACATCAAGTTGAGTGATGTGCCAATTGTATTTGAGAGCGACCGTAAGAAGCATGCGAATTGTAACCATTTTGGCGACTGGGCTAAAGGTCTCAGTGAAGTTGACGCCGAATTCTTGGGAGCAACCTTGCGCGACGAGACGAGCTTTATAGCGGTCTACTTGGCCATTGGGAAGGAGCTTTTTCTTAAACGTCCATTTACTGCCAAGTATAGGCTTGTCGGAGGGTGCAGGAACAAGGATCCAGGTGCCTTGTTTTTGCAATGCTAGGAATTCCATAGACATAGCCGAGTGCCAATGATCATGGCGAGACGCTTCGACGTAGGATGTGGGTGTCGAAGGCTCTGAGTGAACAACAGATAAGTCAAATATGGGTTTGGGCTTAGAGATACCTGAATGAAGACAAGTTTGCATTAGGTGCCGAGGAGGACTGGCTGGTTGCGAATTGCTGGATGAAGTTTGATCAGGTAAGCGGAAGCTTGCTGTAGTAGTGACCGTAGTAGTTGAAGGATGGATAGGAGGATTGCTGATGTGAGAAGTCGGATTGAGCCTAGTGTTAGGAGATAGAGTGGACAAGGGTACCAAAAGCGGGGGAGAGTACTGCTTGGAGTTTGTTTCAGTGGATTGATTTGAGGGAGAGATAGGGTAGGGAAAAATGTGTTCGTAGAACACGACGTGGCGAGAAATATAGACACGATTTTGTTGAAGGTGAAGGCACCGATAACCTTTGTGCTGGGTGGAATACCCAATGAAGATACACGCCTGTGACCTTGGGGACAGCGTAGTAGGGGCGTAAGGTTTTGTCCAGGGGAAGCATAGACAGCCGAAAGTACGAAGGTGATTGTACAAAGCCGGAGTATCGTGGAGGAGAAAATAAGGTGTTTGATTTCTGATGGCGGTGGATGGGAGACGATTAATAAGATAGTTTGCAGTGGAAATGGCTTCAGCCCAGAACGAGTGGGGAAGGTTAGCTGCGTGAAGTAGAGTATGGGTAAGGTCTCGGAGGTGTCGGTGCTTCCGTTCAGCTGTGCCATTCTGTTCAGGAGTATGCAGACAGCTAATTTGATGAGTTATGCCATTTTGAGCAAGATATGAGCAAAAAGCGGTGCTGGTGAATTCACCTCCGCCATCAGATCAGAAGGTTTGAATAGTAGCGTTAAATCTGTTCTTAATAAGATTGCAAAATTGCTGAAATTTAACAAGAACTTCATCTTAAGTTTGAATTGGATACAGCCACGTAAATCGAGTAAACTCATCTATGAATATGACATAGTAACGAAACCCATTTAGAGACTGTGTGGGTGCCAGACCCCAAACATCCGAATGCACAAGTTGAAATCGGTTATTACAAACAGAGATACTACTAGAGAAAGGTTGTTTATGACTTTTAGAAACATTGCAAGAAATACAGACATCCGTAACAGAAGGTGGGGAAATTTCAGGGATCAATCTGGCTAAGTGTTGAAGCTTGCGGTTGTGGGGATGGCCAAGACGAGCGTGCCAGGGCAGCTTGGACGATCGAACAGTTGCCATGGCGACATCTTTAGGTTTGGAAGGGACCTTGATGTGGTACAGACCATTGCGTTTGGGACCTCGGAGAAGAACCTTGTTGTCCTGAATATCCTTTATAACGAATTCGTTAGCGGTAAAAGAAATGGAAATATTGTTGTCATATGTTAAGCGAGAAACAGATAGAAGATTATGCGATAACGACGGAACATGTAGAATCTTGCGGAAATGGAGCTTACTGTTGGACTCGGGTAAGGGTAATAGTCCTTGTCCCGAGTTCTGTATGGAAAGATTACTGCCGTTTGCAATTGATACCGAGTCTAAACCGTTGTAGGGAGTTGGTTGGGAAATGTTCGCAGCATCTGCTGTCAGGTGAGAGGAAGCGCCGAAATCCAAGATCCAGTCGTTGGTTGTGGCATGATGTTGTTGAGCTGTAAGTGCACTTTGAGTCGTCGGAGGTGCATAGCGTAGGTTGCAGCGGTGCCAACAATTGAGTGCCGAGTGACCCGATTTACCACAGATTTGGCACTGGGACCTCGGTTGCTGGTTTCTTGATGGTGTTCCGGAATCAGCTGACTGCTGTTGGCGATCAGAGTTCGTCGGACTTGGCATGAAGCGACCACGATTCTTGTTCGAATTGCCACGGTAGTTTGTGGATCGGCTGGTGAACATAGCAAGGGATTCAGAGTGTTGGGTTTCTTGACGATGTTGATGCTGAAGATTGATTTCCTCGCTGCTGAGTAAAGAGTATAAATCGTCTAGAGATATAGGTTGAAGAGACGTTCTGATAGCCGTTTTGAAAGGATTATACACAGTGGGCAGGCCGTTGAGGATGTAGAGCAGGATGTCCTCGGTATCGACCTTAGAGCCGGCTGCAGCGATATTGTCAACAAGTGTCTTGATTTGATCAAGATACTGTTGCATTGTCCGATCCTTCATCTGAATTTGATGAAGCTCGTTCTTGAGCTGTATTACCCGGGAGCGGTTTGTGGGTTGAAGGCGACGCTCAAGAGTGATCCAGACCTCGTGAGAGGTGTTGAGAGTGATCACATAGGGAATAATGGAGGGTGATATCGTAGATAGAAGCGCGGAAACAAGATTACGATCGATCAGGTTCCATCTGTTGCGTTCAGAGACGGCGGAGACCGGCGGGCAGGTAGTCTGATCGGTAAGATGTTCGCCGTATCCATTCGCAGAAAAATGCTGGTAGAGTTGTAACCTCCAAATGGCGTAATGTTCGGAGGTAAGGGAGGTAGGAACCAGGTTCTTGATGTTGGATATTAAAAATTTGAGATGAGAGGGAATGAGCAGCTCTGTTTCTTGATGAAGGACGGTCAATGGTGTTTGGCGTGAGCCTGCCGTGTCTTCTTCAGCCATGAGAAATCAAAAGAAAAATGCTGTAGAGCTTTGTGTCTCTGATACCATGAGAAGATATCTTGAGCGAAGCCAGACCAGGAGAAGGAGAAGGAGAAAACAGAGAAACGAAACAGTAGAAAGACTATTATTAATGATCAGACAGTTTACACATTACATATATATAGGAAAAGCTAATACAAGAAAGGACCAGAAGAGTACGGACACAATGACTTGTCCGTTTCCCTAACAATGATACTAGAATTATGGAATCTGAAAAGGCTAGAATTCCTTGGATGTTCAGAAATTGTTCTCACAAAAATATGGAATCCGAAAATGCTAGAATTTATTGGATGTTCAGAATTTGTTCTCACACCACATGTCTGATAAGCAAACAAGGGTATTACTTGTTAGATTGCATGCCTTATCTCAAGAAGTACCTGCTACTGTTAGTGTGCGATCCATAAAAGTTTGGCAAACGCCACCTATTAAGAAATGGTAATGATTGTAGGCAACAGGACAATGACATTTGAAAGCTGCTTTCTGTATTTAACGAGTCTGCTATGTCAGAGCATTTTCTTAATTCGACAATAGTATCCGATCACATTCTTACTTTTAGATGATCAGATTTTGAAGACATTAATAATCAAAGTTGATAATTCTCAACATTTACTTAGTTTTTAGTGCAACTTTGCATGCCATGTCTTAAGATCCATTTGGGTCAGCTTTTTCTTGTTTTTCCTTTCAAATATAACTGCCACACTATTATTTGGTTATTATTTTTTTTGCTATTTTTTAAAATTTTTTGTTGTAAGATTTTACAGCTAAATGTGATAGCTGTAAGAATTATGTTACCGATTTTTTTGAAAAGGAAAAGCTTTTAATACTTTCAATAGCTTTAAAAAGAAGTTGATTTCTCTACGACAACTCTACAACTATTTTTACAAACAGCCATGAACTCTCTAAGTAGATCCTAAATATTCTATAAACCTTGCCCTTGCCTGTCTCAAGAAACTACCCGTTCTTGTTCGCAAGTCGGTAATGCCAAACTCATCAATTTGTTTGTAAAATTATTATCATCTCACATAGCTCAAGCTAGACTAATCATAAGTAATGGTCCTATTTAAAATGGCTCATCTAGTATAGAGATAAACCCATATATGGCCAATGATCGATTTAGTTTCAGACTAAATTACTCCAGATCTGTCTCTGTAATGTCAACTGTTTAACTTTTCAGTAGTCTGATTCTTAAACAAGTTGCAAATTAAACCGATTGTTAATGGTATGGACTTTCATATTGTTTAACATTTGTAGTTTGCTACTACGAGGCATGCTCAGTAACTAGTAGGTTACCTATCTTGATGCCATTCTTTTTTCATTTCAATGGTAAAATTTTTCCATGGATATATTTTTAATTCCTTCATTCTTTTGAAGCAGAACTGTTGATGGAGAGAGAACAGTAAAGAGGCTAAAATTGTCTAAAGCTTTGACGATGCCTGAAAGTAGTTCAATCCTAGAAGTATGCCGAAGAATGGCTGCTCGTAGGGTAGATGCTGCATTGTTGATTGAATCAAATGCTTTGCTTTGCGGAATTTTAACAGATAAGGTAAGGGCCCAGCTTTTTATTTTTTAGTTGGGGGGTTTGCAGGTGCAGTAGGACTGGGGGAATTTGCCATTCCAGCTAATGAGACTTTCTGCTTTTCCATGGATATAAGGATATAGCGACTAGAGTTATTGCTCATGAAATAAATATTGAAGAAACACCAGTGTCTAAAGTCATGACTCCGAATCCTGTTTTTGTTCTTTCTGACACACTGGCTGTGGAAGCGTTGCAGAAAATGTTACAAGGTTTGTAATGAACCTAATGATATTTGGGCAAGCCAAGTGTTATTTCTTGACAGTTACACAGTTCAAAATCAACCATTTTCAGGAAAATTCAGGCATCTGCCTGTTGTAGAAAACGGTGAAGTTGTTGCTCTACTTGACATAGCGAAGTGTCTATATGATGCCATTGCACGGATGGAAAGGGTTGCTGAAAAGGGAGAAGCAATTGCAGCTGCTGTTGAAGGGTTGGGGAAGCAGTGGGGAAAATCATTTCCAAGTATGGTAGTAAAATAATTTATATATGTTGCCAAATACATGCCTGCTGTCCAGCTTATGCTACTTTTTTGTGAAATGTCTTTAAAATTCTACTTTCGTCATATTTTATCAACTTGAAAGTCAAGGAGCCGTAGAAAAGATGCTGTCCACTAAAGCTTTTTTTGTTTTGTATGCATTCCCGCCCTCCTGTGCTTGCAAAAATTGCATTTCCATATCCAATTGCTGTGGTTGGCCCTTGAAAAGCAGGGGCGTGACAGCGGAAGGGGCTACTGCAGCGCCTCAGTTTTACTGTAGGTTGGATAGGAATTGATTTTTATTGGCAATCGGCTACTTGTGTCATGTTTTTCTTGTTTTTATGTAGGTCCAAAATCATTTCTTGAATCCCTTCGAGAGAAAATGTTCAGGCCATGCTTGTCCACCATCTTACAGGGTTATACAAAGTATGTAGTTTCATTAATAGGAAATTGTTTTCTGTTTGTACCTTTTGTATCTTGGTTTGTTTTATGTATAAAAAAAATCTTTGACAGTCCTAAAAATTATTTTTGAACTCACGTGTTTATCAGGATTGCTATGGTCTCACCTACTGATTCGGTCTTAATGGCAACAAAGAAGATGCTTGAGCTTGAAGCAAGTTCAGCAATTGTGACTGTTGGAAACAAACCTGAGGGAATATTGACGTATGCTCTGTCATAGTTTCCTATATGAAGAAGCTCTTCCATTTTATTTTTCGATCTTATGGTCTATTCTGCTTTGCTCAACCAGCTCAAGTGATGTTTTGATGCGTGTAATCGCAAAAAAGCTTCCTCCCTCTTCAACCTTAGTGGAGAAGGTAAGTTCCTAGAATTTATCTTATCATTTCAACCTTAACCTTTCCAGTTCCAATGAAAGTAAATTTGTATGGCAAGCACATCTTCGTAGATATATACACTTTCAGAAAGAAGCTAAAGGGTAATTAATGAAAATTCAGAAGTTTCAATCGGCTAATGTAGGAATATGAACGTCCTTGATGAATGGTCTGTGCTTAGCCGATATAACTGGGAGTAGTCATTATCATTAGGTGCAATGTCTGATTCTTATTGCCATTGTTAGATGCATATGGAAGCATGATATAATAAATGCTGCAAAAAGGAACTCGCTGACACAATCATATCAAGCTGAACATGGCTTTTTATATGTCATTTTATTTGTCTCGTTTTTAAAGTAATTGGCTGCTGCAAAAATTAATATTGAATATTTTCAGGTCATGACTGCAAATCCTGAATGTGGAAGTATTGATACGCCAATCCTTGATGCACTTCAAATCATGCATGATGGGGAATTTCTGCATCTTCCCGTTGTTGATAGAGGTATCTATTTGTTGTTAATCTGATAATAATATACTCAAATGATTATGTATTATCTGTTGCTTCACTTTTTCTGACATACCGTTTGTGTTATGCAAAGATGGAAATATCGTTTCAGTTATTGACGTAATTCATGTTACGCATGCCGCAGTTGCCATTGTAAGTTACTTTTGCTTTGCTCTTTTTTCATCAAGTTTTCATGTTTTTTTAAAGCTGATATCAGATTTAAGGAGATTGTGAGCAATTTTGTTTTTTCTCCTATTTCCTTCAACAAACTAAAATGGCAAAGGGCAAAAATGAATGCTGACTGCAAGCTTGAATGTTATGTCTGAAGTTATGACATCTATTGATGGAAAAAGTTAAGAGTAAATTGCTTACATCATCACAACTAAGGGCATCAACATAAAATCTTGATCTAAGACAATGACTTATGGTTAGAATGTAATCTATGCATAATGGCATTTATAACTTGAACCTCAAGGAAGCTAGGGAAGCCCAGCGCATCATCTTACAATCATGTTTGGGAAGCATAGCTATTTAAACCCCACCTATGCTTTTTGGAAGCCATACCGTAAAGGTTTGAATGAATGCAAGGTAGGCTAGATTGTTTTAAATTAAGAACTAAGACTTCCGAGTAAACTGTTGAAGCTAAGCAACCCAACCATACGGGTGTTATGCAACAAGATAATGCAAGTTTTCTGTTGGTATCTAGCCTTAATATGAGAGAGATATTCTTCTACTATGCGAACTTATTAAGCTTGCATATAATGTTCATTAGCTAGGCTCTTGTTGAGTATAAAATGAGTTATCCTTTGTTAACAGAATAAACAACGAAACTTTTGTTTATATCTCCCAGAAACATAGAAGAAGCAATTAAGATTTCTTTGAAATTAGTGGTTTATAGATACACCATACAAGTTCTATAATAAAACATTTACCTTATGATTAATTTCAGAGTGACTTACAGTTTAAGGTTGAAAATTTAATCCTTTAAAAGCTCAATAAATGTGCTTTCAGAGCAATTATGTCATAATGAAAGAAGCCTAGAACAAAGCATGTTGTTTATAAAGTGCATGCAAGTTGGGGCAATTACGTCATAATTAAGTTGATGTGTTGTACTTTAAAATTATGGGTAGGGGTGTCAATTTTGGGTCACGGGTTGGGTTCGGGTCGAATCCGAAACTGACCCGGCACTATTCGGGTCAACCCGAACCCGACCCGTTTTTGCAAACGGGTCGGTTTTCATGACCCAAACCCGACCCGAATGACCCGGGTCCAACAAAAAAACTGCTATTTTTCGGGTCAGAAACGGGTCAATCTCCACTTTTCGGGTCAAAATCGGGTCAGAAATGGGTCAATCTCGGGTTGCCGGGTCAAAATGGGTTTTCGGGTCAATTTCGGGTCAACCCGAACTCGACCCGATTTTTGAAACGGGTCGAATTGTTGAACCCGAACCCGACCCGTTTCGGGTTCGGGTCGGGTTTTCGGGTCGGGTCCAATATTGACACCCCCTAATTATGGGAGAGAGTTATGGAGCATAGGTTACGTCGTGATACTAGTGTTTCTCAAAATCAATTTGGATTCATGCCGGGTAGCTCTACTATGGAAGCTATACATTTATTGAGAGCTTTGATGGAGAAGTATAGAGAAAATAAGGAGGATACATATGATATTTATTGATTTAGAGAAAGCATATGATAAAGTTCCAAGAGAAGTGCTATGGAGAGTTCTAAAAAAAAAGGGGGTTAATAATGCTTATATTCAAGTCATTAAAGATATGTATGCAGGGGTTGTTACTTGTGTTCAAATACAAGGTTGTTTGACCAAGTATTTTCCTATTGCAGTTGGATTACATCAAGGATCAGCCTTAAGCCCATATCTTTTTTGCTTTGGTCATGGATATTCTTACTAGACATTTGCAAGAGGATGTACCCTAGTGTATGTTTTTTGCTGATGATATTCTTCTTGTTGATGAGACTAGAGAGGGAGTTGAAGGTAAACTTCAATTATGGAGGTCAATCTTAGAGTCTAAAGGTTTTCGTTTGAGTAGATCTAAAACCGAATACATGAAGTGTAATTTTAGTAGTAATAGATCTAGTGAGGGGTTTGTGACTTTAAGAGATCAAGTCATTAATAAGAGTAAACGTTTTAGATATCTTGGGTCTATTGTTCAGAGTGACAGTGAAGTAGATGTGGATATTATTAGTAGATTTCAAGTTGGTTGGTTGAAGTGGAAGAATGCATCGGGCTTGTTGTGTGATAGAAAAGTACCACTCAAACTTGAGGGAAAATTCTATAAAATGGTGGTGAGACCTGCAATGCTTTATGGCACATAATGTTGGCCATTAAAAGAGAAGAATAATATTAAGTTAAGTGTTGCAGAGATGAGGATGCTCAAGTGGATGAGTGGCTTTACTCTTAGATACAGGATACGAAATGAGTATATACGTGAAAAGGTTGGAGTAGTTCCAGTGGTAGATAAGATTAGAGAGAGTCGCTTTAGATGATTTGGTTACATAAAATGGTGGCCTTCTGATGACCCGGTTAGAAGAGTAGATGTATTAAATTTGGCCTATGTTAAGGAAGGTAGAGGTAGACCTAAAAAACTTGGTTAGAAAATATTAAAAATGGCCTTTCTTTATTAGATTTAAATGAAAATTTGATTCTTAATAGGACATAATGAAGAAAATAGATTCATGTAGCCGATCCCACATAGTGGGATAAAGGATTGATGTTGTTGTTGTTGTTGTTGTTGTTGTTGTTGTATGCAATGTCAATTCAATAATACAATTTTTGGGCTGTTTCAACA
Organism: Dendrobium chrysotoxum; assembly: GCA_019925795.1. Taxonomy (NCBI): domain Eukaryota; kingdom Viridiplantae; phylum Streptophyta; class Magnoliopsida; order Asparagales; family Orchidaceae; genus Dendrobium; species Dendrobium chrysotoxum. The sequence continues at coordinate 37,098,885 of CM034301.1, forward strand.
TTTCAAACATACATACATAAATACTTAATTGTGGCAGTTTACTTAAGGTGTTTAATAAAGAGTTCTTATAATATAAGAAAGTATAATATTACATGAACTTAAGATGATTTATATAATGGAACAATAAGCATCCTAAGTCTTTATTTATTTTTGATGACTTTAATGTCCTGCAGATTAATCTGAAAACCATATACAAAAAGAAACTTAAAGTAAGTTATAAAAATCAATAGGTCTTACATTTCTTATACTTAAATATAAAAATATGAATTGATCATTATTACATAATATATATATATATATATATATATATATATATATATATATAATTTTTATTCATATATAACCAATAATATTAGACAAACTTATCAGAATATCAAGATTGAGTATAAGACTCCACTACATGATATTCACAGAATACCAATAGATTTTCCAGTGCAAAATTCAATTGAAAATTCTGAGGAATTTTGCTGCTGGAAAATCTGATGGAAATTGCAGGCAGATTTTTTTTGGTAAGGAATTTCGTTGGTAATTTCCGACGTAATTTTTTCACCGGAAAATCCGTCGACGATTTTCTACTGAATTTTGTCAACGAAAATTCCATCGATAATTACCTAATTGATTTTTTTATGGAAATGTTACTAAATTTCCGACAAAAAAATCCGTCAGAAATTCCGCCGAAAAAGACCCTATTTCGTCCCGAGCCCCTCTTCCTCTCACATTTCATATTTTTTTCTGCAACTAGTGGTGTAACCGAGTCAAGACAACTCGTGAGCCGGCTCGGACTCGACTAATTAACAGGCTCGACGAGTCAAGCTTATTGAGCTCGCGAGTTGAGCTCGAACAGGATTTTGAGCTCGACGGCTTATCAAACTCGAGTTCGAACAAGACACTGCTTGACTTGCGAGCTCGTCGAGCGACTTGCGAATAGAAATCGCGGGCAGGCATTTCTGCGGGCAAGCATTTTTGCGAGCGGGAATTTTCGTGGGAAGACATTTCCACAAGCGGGAATTTTCGTAGGCAGGAAATTGCGGGCACAGTTCCACGGGCAGTAATTTCGAGGGCAAAAGTGCCACGGGCAGGAAATTTCCGCTGGCAAGGAAGTTTCGCGGGCGGGACGACACGTACAACCGTCGAGGCTCGCAAGCCAACTTGAGCTCATTTACAGTGGGACGAGCTCGAGCTCACCTTTTGAGCTCGACTCGAGCTCGAGTTCGAGCTCACTTTCTAACTGACGAGATGAGCTCCATAGTGTCAAAACTCGACTCGCTTACACCCCTACCTCTAACCTAAGCTCTCAGTCTCTCCGTCGCCCCTCGCCATCCAACTTGATTTCTAGACCATTTTCTCCATTTCTTTGATTTTTGGAAGGTAAATCATCTATTCAACCATTTACAATTTTTTGTTCGCAGAGCTACTTAAGCAGATTTCTTTTTTATCGGATCATTGTAATCTTTGTATTTGTTTTCCAGTTTTACAATATATCAAAGAATAACAAGATTGAAAGGATTCTTCTTAGTTTTGTAGAATTTAATAAACAAAAAAAAGGACTCTTCTTCAAAAATACTATCATTTGATGCGAGTAAAATATTTTCATCATTTTTTAAAAATTATATTCTATTTAGAAACTTGCAAAATTAAGTTATTTATTTAAGTTATATATCTAATGATTGCTTAAGGATTTTTATTCTCTATTTATAGTTATTTAAACTAATAAAAAAACAATCAGCTTCATCATCAACCTGCAAATTTTTTTTTTATTTTTTGGTACAATTTTCCGGCAGAAATTCCCATTGGAAATTCCACCGGAAATGGAAATTCCGTCAGGTTGGTCGATTAAGTATTTCTGTCAGTAATCGGCCGGAAATCTGTCAGAAAATTTTCGTCAGAAATTATTTTTCAACAAGCATTTTATCGACGGAAAAAATTTCATCCGAAATCAACTGGAAATGTTAAATTTCGACGTAAAAATGGTCGATTTCTGACAGAAAAGTCCACCGAAAATTGGCAATTTTCCTGCTGTGCTCAATTTGACCAAAATAAATAGCAAACTACAGGTCACTAGGACCTCGTATCAGACTTATATGCAGCTAGAAGCTCCCAAACATATGGTTATATACCGCGCTTGGCCATGAAGGCCTTTACAGAAATAGTTGGTCAAAATATGCCCATAATTACACATATACATAGGTAATTTGGCAGGCATGAAATTATTCTTATTTTATATCAGAATGTTTATTTTAAAAAATTATTTGTACTCTCAAAATTTATTTATTTACTAATTCATTTTTAATTTAAATATAATTTAGGATTTCAAATAAGAATGATAGTAGACATTTTATTATCTATTTTATTTGCATTCAATTTTTATTCTTTACATTATCTCTGTGTGAGAATAACTTACTTCTTATTTAAAAATATATACACATATGTACTTTCTTATGTTCCTTTAAATATAATTATTTCTCTGAATTTTCTTAACATTTTTAAATATTATTTTTAAAAAAACTTATATTAAATCATTTTTAGGATTATCAAGTTAATAATTTCAAGATAATCTTATTCACATAAATATCAACTAAAATTTTATAATAGATTCTAAATAACATAAAAATTCGACCAAAAAAATATTACACTAAATACATATCATAAGTAAATAAATTTAAAATCATGCCTCAAAAATTGCATTAACATAAACTAAATGTGGATAATAAAAATATACATTCTGTCAACCAAAATTCGATGACTGCAGATGAATTTCACGAACAACTAAAGGATTATGAATCTTCATGAAATTTTCAAAATTTTGGAAAATTTTCTAATTATTTTCAAAAAAAATTTCTAACTCTTCTTTTCTCTCTAACTTTCTTGTTCCTTCCAACAACTCTAATCCTAAGAACTCTCTTCCACTCTCATCTCAAAGTTAATCTTTCTTCATGAAAATTATTTTTGTATGAAGAAGAGTCATATTTTTCTCTTATTTATAGGTGAAGTTTAGTTTATGCATGAAAAATGTTTGATTAGGAGAAATGAGATTTGACAAAGAAAATGAACAAGTGTGTAAACTAAGCATGGATGAATTCCTACAATTTTTTTTGGAGATATTTGCATTTTTAAAAGATATAAGAAATTTTGCATGACGGCTTTCATGCATGGTGACACATATTTTGGAGAAGGTTTGCATGATTTATATGTAATTTTTATGATATAATGATTTTTTAAATATGGTGATAAGTTAATTAAAATTTTAAAATATTATCAATTTCAAATATGTGGAATTATAAGATGAAGTATAATTATAATATGTACATAAAAATTTAATTTTAAAATATGATTTATGTACTATAAAAATTAGAAAATTTTTATATTAATATTCATTTCAAAATATTTGATAATAAATATGTTAAAAATAAAACAATTAATTATATCTTTCTCACTAAGCAAAATAAAAAAAATCCAAATAGCATGATATTTAAGTTTTAAATAATTCATAAAATCTTGTATATAATTTTTTAGAAATCAATATAAACTTTATATATTTTTATCTTTTTTTTTAATTACTAGTTTCTTTAAACAAATAATTTTAGTCGTGCAAAAAATATGATTTTAAATTTTGAATAAAATATTGTCCTACTAAATGAGTGTTATTAGAACTTAATAATATTATATTTATTATTTCTCAAAAATATATAAATAAAAATTTATCATTTCATTTTATTAAATTTAAAATATTACAATCACCTTAGGTGGTTTGATCACATAAAACGTCGGCCTTATTATAACTCTGTTAGGATAGTAGATGTATTAGATCCAACCTATTTTAAGAAAGGTAGAGGTATGCCTAAAAAACTTTATTAGGAAGTATTAAAAATGACATTTTTATTAGATTTAAATGAAATTTTGACTTTTAATAGGACATAACGAAGAAAAAAGGATTTATGTAGCCAACCCCTTTTAGTGAGATAAAGGATTGTTATTGTTGTTGTTGTATCTAAAGGTCCGATTCCATAATAGTACTCTCCCTCTTACTATTCCATGGTATGTCACCTCCATTAAAAATTCTCACTTTCCTTCAGGGACTCTATAACTACCGGTCCTCCCTGACGGTTGCTCCCCAATTAGAGGTGTAAATGAGTTGAGTCGAGCTCGAGTCATGGCAAGCTTGAACTCGACTCGTCATTGAAACTAACAGCTCAAACTCGAGCTCGAGCTAGAGTCGAGCTTAGAAAATGAGCTCGAATTCAACTCGAGCATACATATTCCGGCTCGAGAGCTCGACTCCATACACAGCAGCTGGATTTCTGCTTGTCGAATAAACTTACATACCGCGGTGGAGCCAAACTGCGGGAGCAAAACAACCGGATATCGGGTTCCCATAAGAAGAAGGAAGCTGGTAGCCTGGTACAGCTTTTTCTTTTTCTTGTAAAACCCGACAACAATTTTATTTTGGATAAATAAGTATAGTAAAGTTAATGTGATGGGACATTTACTTTTAAAAAGTTATTGTTTTGTATAGCACTTTTAAATATTATTAAATATTTATAATTTAAATAATATTTTTAAATGTTTATTACACCTGAAAAAGTATTTTCGTAAATATTTAATTTATTTAAACCGGCTCACGAGCCGATGGGCTGAGTTTAATCAAACTTGCATTCGAGCTCGTGACTCGATAAGGTCGACTCGCAAGCTTATTAGCGAGTCAAGTTCAAGCTTGCTCAAAAGCAGGCTCGGCTCATTTACACGAGAGATTATTATGTGCGGAGTCCAGATGCAGAGAACCGTCGGTTTTGTGACTGTGAATAGTAAAAGCACAAGGGTGAACAATAACTGTGCTTTTACTGTTCACAATCGCAAAACCGAACGGTTCTCTATGTCTGGACTCCGCATGTAATAATCTCTCCATTTACACCCCTATACCCAACCCCAACTCCTCTTCTCCTCTATCATTTTTTTCATTTCCTTATTTTAATTCTACAATGCAAGTTAAGGATGCTAACCCTAAATGGCTGAGATAAAGCTAATGGTGATGAATGATGATGTTGTAAGCTGAAGTTGACATTACCTTTTGAAGGTGCCGTTGTGCTTGCTCCATTACCTTCCCTATCTCATACCTTTTGTTTTATTTTCTTATTTTCTCTTTTAGTCAATTGAGGATAATTCTTATACTTACAAAACCCGATTTATCCTATAAGTCTCTAAAAACGTGCATCAGCATTATATCATCTTCAGTAGTACTGCTTCAATTGATTAGGGATTGGCTTCATGGATCCACATTCTCTATTCATTCATGGTGAGTGTTGTATGAGGTGTTAAATCTAATGCAAAATATTCATATACGAATAGTCGGGGACTATTTTGAAATTTAATCCTAAATATCACCAACTAAAAAAACTATGCTTTTTTTTAAATTTTGAGTCATATATAATTTAGGTACAATAAATTTAGTATCTTACGTATTTGAGGCTCTCGCCAATACAAGATCTGGTATTATTCATATATGCAAACTTTGATTTATTAGCGCAAACAGAACACCAAAAAGAGGATTTAAAGGGCATATCAAGCAGGAGTAAACAGAGTGAGGTAGGATGATCAAGATTTTTATTTTTGGACCAAGAAGCACATTGAGCTTTAATAGTGAGAGAACTGCACAAACTTATAAGGAGGAAGACAATGTTTCCTTGAGTCCCCTTTCCTGAGCTTTCTCTTTTTCTTGGCTTTCTGATTCCTGAATTTGCTGAGAGGCTATGCATGATCCCCTTGAAATTCTCACTAAGAGGCTCACATGGGAGAGATTGTTTCTATGATGTGAATGCAACCCCTAGATCACAAAGGAGGAAACATAATTATTGCTACGGCCCTTATCTCTTGTTGCTCTTGACGCAGTAGTCATCTAATTGATAAACTAGAGAATTTACTTTTCGAAGTACTGCAGAAAATTCCTGAGAGTTAATCCAACTCTACCTCATACTATACCTGGAATATTCTAAGGGTTCCTTTTGCAAAGTTGCAAATACAGCAAAAAGCAATTCCGAGTTGACGATGCGCCAATCAACTCTTTTCTAAATAAATCCCAACTAATAATGACATCTTATTTTCGCAATAGGTAGTACACCCCATCAGTCGGAACACAATCATGAACTAAATCTTCTAAGATCATGGATGAGTTTAGTGTTCAACAACTCCCTTGATGCCTTAGAACCACAGGATGATAATAATAACCTCTTTGATCTCAGAGTTGCAATGAATGACTATTAAATCATTCAGGTCAATCAATAGGCGCCTGATGGGGACATCATATCAAACATCAGAGCATGGAAGGTTTATCAGCGACGTGGCAATCGATCTACGACCACGATTGAGTCTTTGTATTTTTGAGTATTATTATGTACTTGTTTGTTATTTGCTTTATTAGTTTTTATTTCCAATGTTACCCTTACTTAAGGGAGGTCGTATGTAAGCCCAAGAGGGCATTATCGTATTTGACATTTGGATCCTTTTGTATGAGGCTATAAATAGCCCTATTGTTCTCTTTTTGATGTTAATGAATTCTTATGAAGAAATTTCTGCATTCCATTGTTTTAAGAGAGTTGAAAGCTCAGGAGGAAGATCCCTAGGAGAGGGAGAATAGTGCACCACCCACCAACCTCGAAGAGTCGGGTTCGTGGTTTTCTTTTCTACACCTTCCCCTCTTCCCCTCCTCCACCGCCAGCTCCACCCTTCCCTCCTCCTCCCACGGCCCAACCCCCAACTCTCCCCCCATTACCCAAAACCGGCGGACCATCCAAGCTAGCCGCCGGCCTCCCTACCCAAATCCAGCCGCTGGCCCCTTTAATCCTCACATTCAAACCTTTCCAATTTGATTTTTTGTCTAATTTAGGCAATCTAATTAATTCATATTCAGATCCAATTTGAATTTGAATTATTTCCTAAATTATGAAATCCTATTTTAGGAAAGTTCCTAAATTAAATCCTATTTGAATGTCAAATCAATTGGGATTTAATTAACACTTTCCTAATTTCTAAATCCCAAATTAGTAACCCAAATCAATCTCCCCAATCAGTCCCTAGCCCATTGAAGCCGCCGGCCCCTACATGGCCCCACCTCCTTATTTCTTTCCAAACAATACTCCCCTCCTTTGGAATTAAATCCCAATGCTATCCTACTCTACCCGCCCCCTCTCTCTTACCCTTTTTCCTATTTAAATTATTTCCAAACCTAGGGAATTGATTTGGAAATTAATTTCAGCAATTCCCTCCAAATCCCCTCCCAAATCTTAAGCCTAAATCTCCCAAGCCTGAACCAAAAGTCCCCAAACCCCCACACCTTGGCCGACCACCCTCTTCCCTTCCTTCCACTTGGATCTTGGAGAGAAACTTCTTTCTCTCAAGGGGAACCAACAAGGACTGCAAGGAGGACAGGGACTGCAAGAAGGACATTCATTCTTCATCTCAATCACGCAAGACCAATGCATGGATCCAGAAATTGACTTCGGCTACGCCTACGAGGAACAAGGTGTCCTTCTCATTATGCACTCCACCTTCTTTGAAATCAATTCGAATATCGATCACACGGTTGAAGAGTACGTGGAGGGCATCTTGGATTTTCTTGTTGAAACCCTCAACGAGCAAATAAGCAAGGTCCAGTGGATCATAACCTCCGGTTCTCAATAAGGGTGAACTTCGACCCTTGTTCATTTATTTTTGAATTCACTAATCTTGTAGGTGATGATGGAACCGCAAAGGATCGTGCTTCGCTAATCTCCGTTGCTTAGTAAACGTAGAATTTGAGTTACCTTCTATGTACTAATCTTATTGTTAAAGAAGAGATCTTTATTGAAAATCTATTGAGTTTCTATGTTACTTATAATGTTTCAAATATCTCATGTAATTTGGCCTAAATGAAAGTGACCCTTCTTATGTTTTATTTTATCGTTTGATTGACTAGTAATTTTAGTTGTTATGCTCTCAAACATCGTGCAAATTCGTATTCATTCATTACATCGCATGGTAGTCCTACATCATCTGGTATCAGAGCATGGTTAATCTAGGTTGCATGCTAGAATTCACCCTAGGTTATTGCTTTGCTATTTCTATTTAGTTTTCGATGCATAACATCTTTTAAAACTCTTTAAATTTTCATTTATGCTTGTTGTCCAATTAATTCATGCACTCATTTAGTGAGCATTAAGGTTGTTTCTTAGGTTTCTAGATGTTGAATTTAACTCAACAACCTCACTACTTGCCTAGGTAACTTAACACCTTAGTATAGTTTGCTGCCCTTAAAGTTTCTGCATCATTTAGTGTCATTTTATGGTGTCTTTCCATTGCATTTATTTGTTGTGCTCTTCCTAGATTCACCCCTAAGTGTCCCCTAGTGTCTAGCAATGGACCCAGAACAACTTGAAAGGACTTTAGACCTACTGGTAGGTCAGATGAACACCATTAGCCAGCAACTCAAGAAAAATCAGGCCGATCTAGCTGAACTTCATAGGACCACCACAAACCGATTTGACACCATAGAATGTGGTAGGAGCCACCCGATTCCTTACACACCATCTAGGCCTCTTTCCATGTACGGGGACGATCCTTTTCTGGATGAGGGATCACCTCATGCCTCTCATCGAGTTCTCCACTATGGACATGATCACCACCACGACCCTGATCTCCCACTGATGAAAAATATCAAGGTCGATGCACCCACTTTCGATGGTACCCTCGACCTCAGCTCTTTCTGGATTGGATCAAAGGTATGGATAGTTTCTTTAAGTGGTATAACATCTCTGAGGCTAGGAAGGTCAGTTTTGCCAGCATGAAACTCTTTGGTAGGGCTAGTCAGTTTTGGTCAAATTCAGAAAGCCTTAGGGAGTCACGAAATGAGTACCCTATCACTGATTGGTTATCGATGAAGCGAGAGCTTAAGCAGAAGTACCTGCCTCCCACGTACTTCCCTGGGCTCTTGGATAGGTGGCATAGGTTGACTCAGGGTAGTAAGCCGGTCAAGAATTACATCGTATCCTTTGATGACTATCTGATACGTTGCAAAGGGGAGACCTCCACTACCCCCGTGCAGATTTTATCTATGTTTCGTACCGGGTTGCGAGAGGATCTTCACAATGAGCTGTTCGCCCGTAACATCACTACCCTGGAAAATGCTTACAGCTTAGTGCTAGACCTTGAGGAGAGTCGGTCCCAGCACCCTAGTCGTCACCACGACTCTAGGACTTCCTATAAACCTTCTAGTAGCCCCACTCCTCACACCTCTACTGCCCGACCTACCCCAGGGAGCACTATCTGACCATCCACTGGTCCTCCTGCACCCCGACCTGATTTTAGAAACAAATCTCCCACTCCAGATACCCCTCGGTCCAGTCCCGAGACCAAGTGCTTTCGATGCCAGGGGTATGGGCATATCGCTTCTCAATGCTCCAGGCCCTACAAAGTCTCCATTATTGAGGAGATTACTAAGGAGGATCTTGAGCCTGAGGTTGATAAGGTCCATCAAGTGGAAGATGAAGGCAATTTCTTTGAGGAGGATGATGACACCGCTGTCCTCCATTGCCTTCAGAAGCTGGACACTTCTCCTATCTGCATGGTGAGATGTGCACTATCACACCCTGTTACCACTAATGTCTGGCGTAGGACTTCGATCTTTCACACCTACACCAAAATTAAAGATAAGAACTGTAAAGTCATCGTGGATAGTGGCAGTTGCATCAATACTGTCTCCTTCAGCATAATGTCTAAACTGGGTCTGTCTGCCATTCCTCACCTCAACCCCTATAAGGTAGCCTGGGTCTACTCCACTGCCCTGGAGGTGAAGGAACGAAGCTTCATATCGATCTCCTTCGCTGATTATAAGGAGAATATTTGGTGTGATATGTTGATGGATGTTGGACAAATCCTTTTAGGGCGTCCCTGGATTTTTGATAATGATGTCCACATCTATGGGCGTTCGAACACCTGCGTGTTCGAACATGTGGGCAAAAAGATTAAATTGTTGCCATCGCAGCCCCGGGTTAAGGATGATCCCAAATCCCACCCTATTAAGTCCAAGAAAGGACTGAACTTGGTCACCGCCAAGGTTCTGGACTCTGAGATTACTCGAGGCGCACCTCTGTACGCATTAGTAGGTCGTGAGATTCCCACTGAATCTCATGATCCTATCCCTCAGGAAGTCCAACCCATTTTGGGGCAGTTTGCTGATGTCTTCCCTGATGATCTCCCAGATCAGCTACCTCCACTTAGAGACATTTAGCATGCCATGGACTTTGTCCTTGGAGCCTCCCTCCCTAACCTGCCACACTATCGCATGAACCCCATGGAACATGCTGAACTTAAGAAGCAGGTAGACGAGTTACTGTAGCGAGGCTTCATTAAGGAGAGTCTTAGTCCCTGCACGGTGTCCGCCCTTCTCACTCCTAAGAAAGATGGATCTTGAAGAATGTGTGTTAATAGTCCTGCTATCAACAAGATCACCGTCAAATATCGTTTCCCTATTCCAAGATTGGACGATATGCTGGATATGATGATGGGAGCCACTCTATTCTCCAAAATTGATCTCAAGAGTGGATACCACCAAATACAGATCCGACCCGGTGATGAGTGGAAAACTGCCTTTAAGACTAAGGATGATCTCTATGAGTGGTTAGTCATGCCTTTCGGGTTGAGTAACGCCCCGAGTACTTTTATGAGTATCATGACTCAAGTGCTGCACCCTTTTATGGGAAAGTTTGTCGTCTTCTACTTTGACGACATTCTCATTTATAGCCAGTCTGAAAGTCAGCACTTAGACCACTTGAGGCAAGTTTGCGAGGTCTTAAGGAAGGAGCAACTTTATGCGAATCCTAAGAAATATACCTTCCTTGTAGATTGCGTTATCTTTCTGGGTTTTATCGTGTCAGCCCATGGGGTCTCTGCTGATCCCGAGAAGGTGAGGGCCATCGTAGAATGGCAATTTCCCCAGAACATCCGGAAAGTTTGCAGCTTCCATGGACTAGCCACCTTCTATAGGAGATTTATCCGTAATTTTAGCACTATTGTATCTCTTATTACCGATTGTCTTAAGAAGGGTGATTTCCACTGAACCCCGGCTGCCACCAGAGCTTTTGATAAGATTAAGAAAAGAATGGTGGAAGCCCCAGTGATAAGACTTCCTGATTTCTCCAAAGTCTTCGAAGTGACCTGCGACGCTTCGGGGGTCGAAATTGGGGAAGTCCTATCCCAGGAAGGTCACCTAGTAGCTTATTTCAGTGAGAAGCTAAATGACATTCGGCAGTGATATTCTACATATGACAAAGAGTTTTATGCTGTGATCCAATCTCGTCGTTATTGGCAACACTACTTGCTCCCACAAGAGTTCGTCATCTTCTCAGATCACGAGGCTCTGCATTATACCAACTCCCAAAAGAAGTTGAATGCACGCCACGGTCGTTGGGTAGAGTTCCTTCAGGAGTACACATATACCCTTAGACATAAGGCGGGAGTTGAGAATACAACTGCTGATGCTCTCAGTCGTCGCATGATGACTACCACTAAGATGAAAGCTGAAGTTGTGGGTTTTGACCAAATAAAGAGAGACTATTTGGACTGCCTCGACTTCAAGGAGACCTGCTCTCTCTTGTCCACAGGCAACACGCGCCTTGTGGATGATTTCCTTCTAGAGGATGGTTACCTTTTCAAAGCTCAAAAGCTTTGCATCCCTAGCACCTCCCTTAGGGAATTTCTTGTCTGGGAACTCCACGCCGGAGGTCTCGCTGGGCACTTAGGACGGGATAAAATGATAGAAGCCGTGGAGTATCGTTTCTTTTGGCCCAGTCTGAAGAGAGATGTCGGTAGGATGGTCAGCAGGTGCCACACCTGCTAGCTGGCCAAACAACGCAAGCAGAACACTAGCCTGTACACTCCTTTGCATGTCCCTAGTTGTCCTTGGCAGGATGTTAGTATGAATTTCATTTTAGGCCTGCCTAAGACACTCCATAGAAATGATACCATCTGTTTTGTAGTAGATAGATTTTCTAAAATGGCTAATTTCATACCTTACTCCAAGACATCCGACGCCTCCCACATTGCCAGACTTTATTTCAATGAGGTTGTCCGTCTCCATGGCCTACCCAAAACCATCGTGTCAGACAGGGATGTTAAATTTATTAGCTATTTTTGGAAGACCCTCTGGATGAAAATGGGTACTAAATTATAATTTTTCACAGCCTTTCATCCACAGACTGATGGTCAGACCGAGGTAGTCAATAGGAGTTTGGGAGATCTGCTACGATCTCTAGTTGGTGAGCATGTTAAGGATTGAGATTCTGTTCTACCCACTGCTGAGTTTGCTTATAATAATTCTGTGAACCGAACCACTGGCCTAAGTCCTTTTGAGATTGTTCATGGGTTCAAGCCTAGGCAACCATTAGATCTCATTCCTATATGCTCTAGGTATAGAATTTCTGAGTCTGCATCATCATTTGCATCGCATATGCATTAGCTTCATAAGAAAATTGCACGACAAATTGAAAAAAATAATAATGATTATAAATTACATGCTGATCTGAAACAAAAAATTTAAAACTTTTGAGGTTGGTGACTCTGTGATGGTGCGGATTCGTCCGGAACGGTTCCCACATAGAACTGTTAAGAAATTTCATGCTAAGAGTGCTGAGCCATTCAATATAATTAAGAAAATCAATGATAATGTGTATGTGGTAGATCTCTCTTCGGATTTCAACATCAATCCCTTCTTTAACATAGAAGATCTAGTTGCATATGAAGGTCCGGATTTCAATCCGCCAAACCCACTCTTACAGCAGCCTTGTGTGACCCCACCATGTAAGATCCCTAACCTACCCCCACTTCCAAACATTCCTAAATCACCCATGGTAGAAAAAGTGGACATGATCCTGAGCGATGAAATCATCTCTACAAAGGAAGGTGGACGACAAAGGTACTTGATCAGGTGGAGAGGCAAACTTGAATCTGAGGACACATGGTTAGATCGTGAGGAGCTGCAGCACATTGACCCTGACGCACTAGAGATCTACGAGAGCACCCGAGACGCTTACTCGACGGAGTCGAGCTTTCTCCCACCCCGGGAGAATGATGAGGACATCAGATCAAACATCAGAGCATGGAAGGTTTATCAGCGACGTGGCAATCGATCTACGATCACGATTGAGTCTTTGTATTTTTGAGTATTATTATGTACTTGTTTGTTATTTGCTTTATTAGTTTTTATTTCCAATGTTACCCTTATTTAAGGGAGGTCGTATGTAAGCCCAAGAGGGCATTATCGTATTTGACATTTGGGTCCTTTTGTATGAGGCTATAAATAGCCCTATTGTTCTCTTTTTGATGTTAATGAATTATTATGAAGAAATTTCTGCATTCCATTGTTTTAAGAGAGTTGAAAGCTCAGGAGGAAGATCCCTAGGAGAGGGAGAATAGTGCACCACCCACCAACCTCGAAGAGTCGGGTTCATGGTTTTCTTTTCTACACCTTCCCCTCTTTCCCTCCTCCACCGCCAGCTCCACCCTTCCCTCCTCCTCCCACGGCCCAACCCCCCCACTCTCCCCCCATTACCCAAAATCGGCGGACCATCCAAGCTAGCCACCGGCCTCCCTACCCAAATCCAGCCGCTGGCCCCTTTAATCCTCACATTCAAACCTTTCCAATTTGATTTTTTGTCTAATTTAGGCAATCTAATTAATTCATATTCAAATCCAATTTGAATTTGAATTATTTCCTAAATTATGAAATCCTATTTTAGGAAAGTTCCTAAATTAAATCCTATTTGAATTTCAAATCAATTGGGATTTAATTAACACTTTCCTAATTTCTAAATCCCAAATTAGTAACCCAAATCAATCTCCCCAATCACTCCCTAGCCCATTGAAGCCGCCAGCCCCTACATGGCCCCACCTCCTTATTTCTTTCCAAACAATACTCCCCTCCTTTGGAATTAAATCCCAATGCTATCCTACTCTACCCGCCCCCTCTCTCTTACCCTTTTTCCTATTTAAATTATTTCCAAACCTAGGGAATTGATTTGGAAATTAATTTCAGCAATTCCCTCCAAATCCCCTCCCAAATCTTAAGCCTAAATCTCCCAAGCCTGAACCAAAAGTCCCCAAACCCCCACACCTTGGCCGACCACCCTCTTCCCTTCCTTCCACTTGGATCTTGGAGAGAAACTTCTTTCTCTCAAGGGGAACCAACAAGGACCGCAAGGAGGACAGGGACTGCAAGAAGGACATTCATTCTTCATCTCAATCACACAAGACCAATGCATGGATCCGGAAATTGACTTCGGTTACGCCTACGACGAACAAGGCGTCCTTCTCATTATGCACTCCACCTTCTTTGACGTCAATCCGAATATCGATCGCACGGTTGAAGAGTACGTGGAGCGTATCTTGGATTCTCTTATTGAAGCCCTCGACAAGCAAATAAGCAATGCCCAGTGGATCATCACCTCCGGTTCTCAATAAGGGTGAACTTCAACCCTTGTTCATTTATTTTTGAATTCACAAATCTTGTAGGTGATGATGGAACCGCAAAGGATCGTGCTTCGCTAATCTCCGTTGCTTAGTAAACGTAGGATTTGAGTTACCTTCTATGTACTAATCTCATTGTTAGAGAAGAGATTTTTGCTGAAAATCTACTTAATACGTATGCTTTGAGTTTTTATGTTACTTGTAATGTTTCAAATCTCTCATGTAATTTGGCCTAAACGAAAGTGACCATTCTTATGTTTTATTTTGTCGTTTGATTAACTAGTAATTTTAGTTGTTATGCTCTAAAAAATCGTGCAAATTCGTATTCATTCATTATATCGCATGGTAGTCCTACATCAGCGCCACTCGAGTATGAGGGGAAAAAACAACAACAAAGAGCATACGAATTACAACAGAGAAGATAAAAACCAGAAGGTTCATCCATATTATGAAATGATTAATTCTTGGAAATGGTTTAACCAAATCGTAGCTTGTCCTTTCCAAATTAAAAGCAGTTGAACTCAATCAAAGCCTGTCATTGAAATTTTCCGGCTCATGACCACGTTATTCTACTTAAGACTGGCTAGTTGCTAGAAGATTTCAAGGAAATGAACTGTTGTAATGTAGAGTCTGCTACCATTCATTTTTCGTGAATGTAACGTGGATCTTCTTATTTGCATTAATCAAGGTTGAAAGCGCTGGGGGCTTGGGGAACGAAACTACAACTTCAATGATGCAGAAATTCTGGGATTCAGCTATGGCAATTGGTACTTCTGATGAGGATGAGGAATTGCGGAGGTATGATGCTCCCTTTGCATCTTATAATTACAGTAAAAACATTCCACATAAAGCTTTTCCGACAATAATTTTTAAAAAATATATACTAAATCGTCTGCCATACTTTCTCTCCAGTGAAGCATCGATGAAATTTGCTTCTGAGGCTGATACCAGTAGCTCTCCAGCTTTTCCTTTTCCAGGCGTACCCACTGCATTTTTCTTTAAGCTAGAGGATAAAAGGGGCAGGATGCACAGATTTAGTTGTGGTATGCCTTTTTCTACAAATTTCTTATTATCAAACTATGTCAGCCAACCAACCATCTAAAAGCTTTACTTAGTTTGAGGCTTGTGAAATATCATTTCACTTGCCAATTTAGTTTCGATCAGAAACCTGAACAAAGAAACTCCGCCCTTTCTAGTAAAGCACAACCTAGGCTATACTGTAAAAAGAGAAACTACAGAACTCTGAAAATAGGCTTCATAGTTTTACTTAAAACAAGATATGCTAACTAGGAAATTTCTAGGCTTGAAAGTTGTGTTTAAGCTTTTATGTTGTTTCATAATCAACTTAAACCCTTCATAGCACTATCACATCACAAGAAGTTCGATATTGTTATCTGTAAAATTCACCCTAAACTTTCAATTTTAGATACTCGGAGCATGACAGACCTTATCACTTGCATCCTCCAGCAGGCGGGCGATGACATCGACAGGAACCATCTACCACAAATTTTGGTAACACCCTGGCAATGGGTTCGGATCTTCTACAATTATCATGGTAGCTGAACATGTTCAGTTGCTTCATCCCAGCTGTCCAATCCCCTATAAGTGGCTGTGATAGGATTTAATCTTCGTCGCCTAAAGTGAACTAGACGGCTGGGATGTGGCAACTGCGCATATCCAGTCATGAAAATGGAAGAGTATCCAAGCCCCACCATTAATATATTTTCCTTTTTTGAGTCTGCAATTGGGAATATCAGCATCCGTCTTTATCAAAACCTTGCTACTTTAGTAAAATTAATTTTCTAAAGCATGATTGTTGATTGCACCAACTTCCACACAGTATGAAGACGAGGATCATGACAAGGTGGTTCTCTCATCAGACAGTGACCTTGTCGCAGCTGTGGACCATGCTAAGCACGCCGGTTGGAAGGTACCATATATAACTTTTTTCTGAAACATTTTTGTCCCGTCACTTTCCTTTAGATAAAAGAAAAGGATTGGGGTTATCAGTACAAATAACATCAGTTTTAAAGCTTTGTTAACAAGATAAAAAGTTCACTTTGCAAATAAGAACAATTAATCCTAATAAGCAAGCCAGGGTTTTCTGAAAACCAGACATTATCGTTATAGTTTGTCGAAAAACTTCAGTATTATTCTTCGAGTAATATCAAATTTATATGTGAATGTTTCATAACAAATTACCAGTACCCATGTTTTATGAAAAAACTCTCCAATAGCAATACTGGGAGCAACATAATTAGGCATCGTTTGTGGCAGCTTTCTAACTGCTTCTTAAAGCAATTTTCTGGTATAAAAATTTTAATTGTTTAACCAAAAAGATGTTTTAACAAACAATAAAAATTAATTTTTAAACTAAAAAGTTATTTTAAAAAGCAATAAAAAAGCCGTCCCAAATGAAGTCTTAGTCGAAATTGTGGCATGTATCATGCATGTCACTGTTAATTATTGTTGTTTGCAGATATAATACATTATTTTCCTTGTTTGTAAAATTTTATTTATTTATCTTGTTTGTTAAATTTTAAAGCTGGAAAAAAAATTATGATAGGACATCCTGATCAAAATGCATCAAGATGAGCTTCAGAGATCCTGAATCTATGTTTATATTAGTATTATATATAATATCCTGAAATATATTAATTTGAATATAAATCTAAGAATTTTAAAACTAATCTTGATGCAATTTGCATCCGGTTATTCTAACATAATTTTTTTCTTTATAACTATCATCCCCTTCATTAAAACACCAAACTATAGAGAGTTTTATTCAAATACCCACAAGATTTAGCATTTTTCCCTCCAAGATTTCATGCAAAAATTATTCATAAAGTGAACATCTTAAAATAGTCATCCAGCGATTTACAAAAGTTTCAATCTTGCAGGGACTGAGATTATATCTCGACTTTTCTGATTCTCATCGTAGTGTTGGCAAAGAAATGGGGGAATCAGTAGCCATTGACCATTCAAGAGGAGAAGCATGGCAAGCTGCATATAAAGCAATTGCAGCTGGTGCTGCACTTGTTGTAGGTCTAACCATGGTGGCTTACTTGAAGAGAACCGGTGGCTCCTCATAATAGTATTTGAATCCAAAACAAAGACAAATGCTATACTTCCAAAAAAAAAAAAAAATCATATCATATTATCACTTGATTGATCCTTTTTTTTGGACAGTTAGAGGATTCGAGCCCGAGTGAGATGAGAGGAACATATTCTGTCGATCACTCGGCCGCAGATCCGATCTCACTTGATTGATCTTAAAAAATCCTTCCCTGATGAAATTGTATAATATTATCCTCGAATTGATTGGGTCACCTGAAATGGTTGTGAACCATAAAAAAAGTCTTAAATTCTCTTTACAGAGTCTCTTATAATAATGATTCTGTTCATATGTGAAGGTAGAAATATTAAATTATTTTTTGTCACTTTATTAGCAATTCACCAGCGAAGAAGTCTACGGCAAAGTCTTTATTCCTTCGCTGTTTATCATAATTTTCAGTTCGCCTCGTGTTCCTTGTGAAAAACGATTCTGTGATAGATAAAAGCTTTTTCTAAGCAATAATTGTCACAGTCTGTCAGTTGACGTCTTGACGAGCAATCGAGTTTGTTCTGGGTTAGGTGTAAT